>CM057152.1:29925546-30265685 GCA_029962745.1 Echinometra lucunter
AATGATAATAACAATACTAATGCAACAGCAAACAACAACAATGATAACAACGATAGCAATAATAAATTCAACAACATCATAATGATAATGATAAATGAAAACAATGATAATGATAATAATGATAATGATAATGATAATAATAATAATAATAACAGTAATAACAATAATAATTATAATGGTAATAATGATAAAAACTGCTAGTATTTAACCTGTTATTACTAACTTTTTAAGCACTCTACAAAATTAATCATGGTATCTGCAGCGTGAATAAGTAAACATAATCAAATTCCATAAATCAACACGTAGAGCTGTGGCTACTTCAAAAGCCTTTCTAGTCGTAACCTTTAGTTCTTCTCCAGTATCCACACTCTGTCTTAAATGTCGTCGTAATTATTTCTGTGAAATATTATACTATCCTCCTACCGAATAGTATTTTCTTCCACATCATCCTCTGTAGTTCAATCATTTGAAAACTCTGAGGAATTAAACATACCGGTATGTCCAGATCACGATCCTTGTAGCAATCATAGCCTGGTAGCTGCTTTAGAGTTTCGTTCCAATCGACCATAATCTCCAAGTCAGAGACAAGTTTCGTATAAGCCTTCATAAATCTATCATCTGTTGGATGTAAGGAATTATATTTCTTTTACATTGCAAGACGAAGCAAGGACTTAAATCATAATTATATGCATATTTGTGTTCCGACCCATTTTTTTAGTGTAAGGGTCATAGTCATAGAGAGATTTTTTTAAAAATAAGAACAGAGTCGTATAAGAGATAGAAATAGGAAGTAGAGACAAGAAAAGCAAGACAGAATTTGATTTTAATAAGGGTAAAGTGGAGGATTAGGAGGATGATATCAAGGATAATACATGAAAATTGATTAAGGCATGCTTCCGAACCAATAACTTCGATACATCTCGAGAACCTTGTAAAAGCTGACGAAAACTTATATATTTCCATGGATAGTATAGCCTATGAAACAATTTGTCTTGGAAAAAAGGGCGAAGTTAATATTATGTTTGCCACGCTGTACTTAATTTTACCACGAATTTTAGCTATATGAATTCAAATTTCTTTTGAAAATGAACTTATTCCCCCCAACCTCCGAAAAAAGGTCGTGCAAATAGATCGGTGAAGACATTAACAGACTCTATATCAAACCAATTAAGCTCTCTTTTGCCACTAATCGTGACCCATTAGGATATTAATGATTTACAAAGGTTTGCCCGTGGAATAACGATATAAAGTTCAAATAAGCCTACATCATCAAAATCGTGAAAACAGAAATATTCAAAGCCTAACCTGCGGTTAACACTGACGTTGAGGCGATGAAAAATGGCCCAAGGCTGCACCAAACAGTAACGAAAGTAGCCAGTATCCTCGCCATACTGTTCCCTGTATATGTAACATGAATCGGTCTCGGGAATAGAGTGAAATAATTGCTAATGTGCAAAGTTTAGCTCTACAATGATGCAGCCCTAATAGTCGGCCACCGCATGCTGTATACTTATCAGCCCTATCAATCGTTTTTGATATCATATGGTAAATACTTGAAGCTTTGTCGTATTTGCTTACTAGTCATTTAAAAGATTACCAGAATGTGCGCTTGATATGACTGACAAAATTAGATTGAGATGAGTTGTTGTGAGATACTCCTTAAACTATTCGTCTTCTTTTCGAATATCTAATAATGTACACCCGTTGGGAATGAATTCTTTCATTCCCATGGCTTTGGGATCACTTGGTTCCAGTAGCCATGGGTTAACACTTACAGTGCCGATGGCACGTATATGACGTCACAAAGAGACCGTTGCATTGTTCATTCAAACATTACTCCACCAAGAATATGTATGTTATGATAAAATATATATTAAAAGTACAGGCTGAATCTAGTATTTGAATATCTGTCATTATATGCTATCATATAGGAATTTTTTTAGAAAAGTGCATATTTCGGAAAGACTCATTCTCACTTCAGCATAAAACAATGGCAAACAAATGAGAAACAACACATAAAGGTCCAGAGGGAAACACAGATCTGTTTCATAATAATGTTCATGCATTAAATGGTAAAAAGTAGGAACTTTGGGTATCATTGAAAGAGTAATAATTTTCTACAACTTTTGTGCACAATATATCTGTACAGAAGTTACGGTTAAAGAAGTACAGGTATTTGAAAAGTAAGCATTGTCATCCTTTGATTAAATCTTGGATCAAGCAAAACCCCTTGGCACTGTAAGAGTTAAGATTAATTGCAACATCTAAATCACCCTCAGAATTCATGTTCGGATTGGGGGGGGGGCAATATCATATCAATGTTCGCACATTTCAAAATGTGATGGACGGGGCTGTTGTAATTGGTACCTGATGACTCCAATTTCAGTTCACTTCACTTCACTTCAATTCATTTCAGTTCATTATTTTATTCTCCATATACGGATATTTGTTTTTTTTTACAAGACAGGGACAAAAAGGGACAATAGAAAAAAAAAACACATATACATAACATATGAAAATCTTTATGATCGTATATACGACAAGTCCTTGGCGGTTAGGAGAGTCTTGTTATACAGACATGTACATCAAGACTTGGACTTTGGTATAGATAATTCTACTGAGCGGTAATATGTTCATTAAAAGCTGATGTCAGTCTTAAACAACATCCTTACCCTTTATTCCCGACATATGAAAGAAGGGTAAATAGAATACTCAGGAAGCAAGTGAAGTCACGATGAAGAAAATCTTTGCAAAAAACGATGCTCTTAGTACTCCATAATACCCCCCTTAATGCTCCTTTAATATGTGCAATATCATGTAGTATCAAAGATTTTTCACTCTCTTAGAGGATTATAATATGAATACACCATTCATGTGGAAGGTTTCTGAAGGAGGTTTGAAGGTTTTCGAGATTTTCCAGACAAAAAATGTCACTGAAATGAACCGTCGGAGTTATTTTCACAATAAAAAGAATATTTAATAGGATTAACTATCTTCATGTAACAATGATGGCGGCAACAGTCTATGTGTATTAAGTAAAAAACAAAAAAAAACAAAAACAAAAAACAAAAAACAAAAAAAAAACCCATTTGTAAGCATATAGATCCTAACCGTTTTCGAACAAATAAAAAGATTAAAATCCTCGCGATCTCTCTTTCCATTACTCTGCACTATCCTATAAGAAATATTCATCGATTATCTCCCAGGGGTTTCGAAAAGTGGTTTTAAAACGGGTAACGGAAAAAAAACCTATTGACTTATAATTTTTCATGGCAATTATTGTATAGGTGAAAAACGCTATTGACTGTTGTGGGAAAAAAAATACATATGCTGTGCGTCTTTAAAATTAAAATTGTTTTCCTGTGAAAACTAGAGTTTATATATTGCACTATCATGATCTTGTGGCATCTTTACATTATAGTCCTGAAATCTATTTCTACCTCATTTGACTAACATATGCATCAACTGTACGCTTTATTAGTATGAATAGACATAATTTCATTATCCATTAGAGTTGCCTAAGCTGTTACTCCCATAAATATAAATATACAAACACATACATACATACGCCCATACATATCTACGAAACTTTATTCAGATCTGATTCAAAAATGTTAAACAAACACACACACACCCTCACACATTTGACACCAGTTAGAAACAAAGTTTTGACTTATCCAGAAGGCATTGAATATAACAGAATATACTGTCTTTCTTGAAATATATAATATTTCCGCGAGACGTGCTTTTTGCGGGGTTCACTTTCTTCGGCTTTCGTCCTTTATAGGACTGTCACGTCGTCCTTTATTTGAAATGTTGCATTTCGTGTTATGGAAGAAGAAACCTCGCTACTTAAGTTCCATGGAAAATATCGCAGGAAATTAAAAGACTTCGAATAAGTGAGGATATTCAATTGGCCACTTCCTGAAAATATTTTACGAGGGTGAGGTTGGCAATTGTGGGATATCAGCGCGGAAAATGTTTTGTAAGAAAAAAGTGGGATGATGATTTTTAGTTGACGACGTGGTCGTATATAATGAGGGCGCACAAAATAAGTGTCAAATCACATGATGAGATGCTATAAGTCTCCAACTCGCGTACTGCTATGAGACCACTAAACATAGACTTTGGTAATTCAGAAACATATTTCAGCTTACTTCAAGGATATACAGACGTTGATGTTGAATTCGGTGAGTTACAATAATTATCATATTTTTACAGAAAATCACCTATTTCCATAACACATTTCTTAGCATAGATACAAAGTACTTTCTCACAGTTTAACTTAATCTTATGCTGCTATGCTCATGTTTTTATTTTTTCCTCATGTGTATATATTTGAACTGTTTGTATCTATTTTAATGGAAATGAATAAATGAAGTGAAAAAAAATTGAACTTTAACTACGAAAACGTTATTTATAATACTAATCTACACTGACATGAAAGAACGGTATCTTCAAATAACTTGATCATAATCAAAAGCAAGTAACGAAAAGAATTTATGGTGTTTTCGTCTCGGTTGTGACCCTTTAACCATGATTGCTTTTTGCAACTTATATACGGTTTGCAGACATTTTGTTTTTTTATGAGTCAAATCACCAGCATTTATGAAATGGGGTTAATCGCCCCCAATGCAAAACTAGGTATTATATACATTGTTTTAGGGAACGATATTTGGTGAACAGCTTCTCTACAATCTTAGATATATATTTTCAGTTATTTTGCTGTATTTATGTGTAGAGAATCTACATCTCCCTACATCCATCAAAGAAATTGGGTAAATTACTCCAGATTTTCATACTTAGTTTTATAATTCTGTAGTATTCATTTTCCTTCTGATTTATTTACCCTGTTTCATTACAGTATTGGTAAATCGTTCACGTTTTTTCAGATGTAATACGCACATTACAATAAACTTCTTTCCTATTTCCTAGTGACCGTGCATCCTTTTAAAAAGAAATGGGTGAAATATTCCCGATTAGTAGATGGTATTTTACCCGTTGACTACTGAATTCTTTAACTTCTATAGGCTTAATACAGGGGCCACCTGGTTCCAGTGGCCAACAGGTTAAAATAGTTACCCTGTATCCATTACGAAACTAGGTGATTTGACAAGATATATTACAAATTTTGCACAAAACTGCTGTCAAGCCCAGGTGTCAAGCATTGTTTAGATTTACTGTTATTTGCAGACTTGTTGGTGTCCTGTGAATTATTGAGGATTACTTTGACATCTTAATTCGATGAAATAAAACGAAATATACTATATCTTCTTGGATCAGATATCTGAACATTGTTTTTTGTTCATACATGTTGTAGCATCAATTCAATCACTGCTTTGAAAATTAGGTGGCGTTATTCCGTTTTCTTTTGAGGTCATCAATTCATACGTTTTTTTTTTTCCTTTATTTTGTTTTCGTGTCCAGGTCTGCCCGTGCCAAAGGTTTGCAATATTTACAGCT
The DNA here is from genome assembly GCA_029962745.1 of Echinometra lucunter. NCBI lineage: Eukaryota > Metazoa > Echinodermata > Echinoidea > Camarodonta > Echinometridae > Echinometra > Echinometra lucunter. Next base: position 29,931,010 of record CM057152.1, read on the forward strand.
TTGCAAGTGCATTGTATTCATATATCTCTCGACTGAGAAATTTTGAGCTTGAAACAGCAATATATTTTTAACCAACTGCTGAATCGGGAACCAAAATGACCACTGAAGGTTTATTTTCTTCAAATTTTTCATCTACGGCCTCTTCTGAAATTCTGGAAAAGGACGATGGTAATGATACAACCAATGAATGGTCCTGGCGCTCACTCCAGTGGCACTGGTGGGCGATTGTCCAGCTGATTTCCGCCAGTCCTTGGTATGGTCGGGAACCTCTTGGTCATTGCTGTATTGTACCAGCGCCGAGCATCAAGTCGCTCTACCGACATCCTCGTCGGAAGCCTTGCCACCGCAGACTCCTGGCTTCTTTTCTTATGATTCCGATCCCACCCCACGAGACGGTCCCTGCTTCTAGGCTGGTTACTTCTACTGCTTGTTTGTAGGCAACAACACGCTCATGTGGATCTGTTTTTGCAGCATCCACCTACAACCTCGTGGCCATCTCCTGTGATCGCTACTTCGCCATTGTACATCCTTTGCGGTTCAAGCGGTATGTCACCAAGGGTCGCGTTTGTGTGTGCGTTATCGTAATGTGGGTGGCTATGTTCTTTCTAGTGGGGATCCCTATTTGCATCAACTACAGAGTAGACATCAACAGAAAGACTTGTGCCTTCCTTTTCGATACCAATACATCCAAGCCGTGTATGGGTGGTTCATTTTCCTACTCCGTCTCATCATCCCAACCATCATCCTCTTAGTCACCCAGACCGCGATTGCTCTCGTCCTTCATCGAGAGTCCAAAGCCTTCAAGAAGGATGCCCAGGCAAACCATGCATTCCCAACGCTCGGTCCATCTGGCAGCTCGTGATCATGTGATTAAGCTCATGCTTATCGTCATCATCGCTTTCATCATCTGCTGGTCACCAAGTCAGATTTTCTTCTTCGGTGTCAACACCGGTTTCATCTCTTTCAGGTATCTCTATACTCCAACTCACCGTATCTGCACCGTGCTGGCGCTCTGCAATTCTTGTCTGAATCCTATTATTTACATCGTAAGGCACCCTCACTTTCGCCAAGCACTGAAGGAACTTTTTAGCGGTTCTGGAGTCGGGGAAAACCAGAGGCCCTCTTTTTGAGCACAAGACTGAGAATCGGGAAAGCAGCAACAGCGTGCAAATATCTACCATCGGTTAAGGAAAGTATTGCTGATATTGATGTTTGCTATTTGTAAATTTCAAGAAGAGTCTCAATGACTATTCATGATTATTCATGTAACACGGTAGCTGGAAATCATTTACACCGTAGTTCACCACGATCGCACAACTTTCGTAAAAACACTCCCCAAGCAAGGTCAACAAACAACCTTGTGTCTCGTCCTTTGAAATGTGAGAATATTTCAAAGAGAGATATTACATAATCCAATCATGATTTCTAAAGGAAACAGAATCGCTATTGGCATTGCACTTAAGTTAATTCCTTGAAAGTCTTTGCTATCGCTTTGCACTGACAAGTCCTGAGCAAGCTCATGTTTGCCCAAACCAAGGAAATGCACTGCCTGCACCAGAGTTTACACTACTTTGTTGATTTTATTAAATATGTAAAAAAAAATTGACAGCAAACTTAAATCACTGGTAATCGATTGACACAAATTTATGATCTTTCATAAAGCGTTTAACATTTATGGAAATTAAACATAAACGACGAAAATCTGACCAGCTATTGCTGAAGACCTCGATGATGGCGTTTCAGTTTCAATTTCAGTTTATTTTCATATTTCACATAAATGATACATGCATGCAAGTAAGAAATAATACATAGATATACATATGAATGACATCATAAATAAGACGATTCATAATACAAAGGGAGAAATTGGAACATACAAAGACGTAGATCTTAATATAGTCACCATGAGCTTAAGACAAATTAATTTAAAAAGTGAAATATGAGGGAATCTAATAAAAAGCTGGCTTGTAATTAAAGATTCCCTAGAAGGTTTAAAGGAAAGTTATGTGATATTTGCGTGTTATTTTGAGAGATTTATTAAGTTTCATCAAAAAGGGAGAAAAAAATGAGCTGGTGGTACAAAATTGAATAAAAATAAAAGATTCAACATGTTCAAAGAGAGATTTCTGTATTGGCTCTTAAATTTTTTTCTAGATGAGCTCTCAGAAAAGAAAAGAATTAATCTCATTTCGAATAAATATGTCCTTTATATCTTTAAAGACCATATTCCAATGTAAATTGCTTTCGCTAAAGCAGTGACAGATTTAGAGAGACTTCCTGCCCGTGCCTCCTTTTTTTTTTGCTTGCCACAAAATTTTCTGAGATTTATTTGTTCCCACTCTTTTACAAATATCTTCGATCCGCCTCTGCGTAAAAGCACACTTTCAAACCTCACTCGTAAATCACAACAGTCAGGACAGTTGTTTAATCTTTAACGATGTACATCATGTAGGTAAGATTGTGAAATTTGCATCCCATAAAACAGCTAAAGTATTTTAAACCAACATGTAGATGGGATGGAAAAAGGACCCAAATATACTCCCAACATGAATAATGAAATTCAAAACCTTTTTTTTTTTCTGATAGAAAGACGAGTACAAACACATCTACCGAATCAGTCTGCATTCGTACATATTCCGATATGATACTTGATCTACGTAACACGGACCGATTTCCCTGTTAGTTTATTCTATGTTAACTAATATTCACATCTATATTTATGAAATGAATAAGTATCCTACTGGCATCAGGCATTACATCAGCTATCCTTTTCATACCGATTTTCCCATCGTATTTGTTGTTTTGATCCACTCAAGAAAAAAAAATATATATTGTATATAGTGCATTGTTGTCATAACTATGATGATTGTATGTATTTATGAATTAGATAGCGATTCACAGTTACTGAGGTATTTTTCTTAGAAAGGTGTGCTGTATAAATCAAGCTTTATCATCACTGATATTATTGCTACAAATTATGAATACTTAATACATGTACATGGGCAGAAAACTTTCAAAATAATCATTCAAATTCAAGAGACAAAGATGACACAAACTACATGAATGGTATAAATGTCTTTTCAGTAATCTTGGAGATTCCTGATATAATATTTATTTGATATAATGAATTAATCAATATCATGAATGGTTGAGAGAATTAGAGTGGTCAGAGTAGCTAGGCGAAATATACGTAACGTCGTCGGATTGAGAAAATACTTTTTTTGTAATTCTGTAACAAAATCACAAAGATTAAAAGGAAAGATGAGATACGAGCATTGACTGTTTCTCAAGTAGGCTTACTCAATTTAAGAGAAAATGTATTTCTTCTAAAGTTGTTTATTCATTTGTGAACAAGACATCTGAGGCCAATGCTTTTCCTACGCTGCTTTAGGTACAGATAGTTCCCCTCTGGAGGCATTATGTGGTTTGGTTATTATTTCAAGGGCATTTTAATGAATTCGTCACAAAATACAGCCCCCGACGTTTCTTATCACCAGAATTATTGGCCGAAATTTTCTTCTTCCCTTTTAAATCTTTGTGAATTTGTTATAGAATTATAGAAGTATGTTATAGCAGAATGTCAAAGAACACTATTAGAAAAAATGATGATTAGAACCTTTTCTTGTCCCACATATGGAACCTTTACAGGTTCTTCAAAGAACCATTAACAGCCTATAAAGGTTCTCTAAAGGGGTCTAAAGGGGTCTAAAGGGGTCTTTAGAACGATTTTGGTTGTACAATGAACCCTTTATAAAACCCCCTTTTCTGGAGTTTCTAAATATAGGACATTTTTCTCAGAGTGAAGTATGTTTTCAATCCGGCGACGTCATGTGTCTGGCATGCCTACTCCACTGTAATTCTCTCAACAATTCAAATAACTATCCCAACTATCTTTTGAAAAATAAGATTTTATATTACCTTACACTGATGCAGTTCTATGTTAGGTATATATATATATATAAGCAAATTGTTTTAAGGTTTGAGGGGGAAACGTTCTCGTCTTATTCTAGTCTCCATTATTGTGCACACCGACGTAAATCCACTTTGAGGAGTGGGGGGGGGGGGAATGATCGACCTTTTTTGCCGATTTTTTTTTGTCGAACTCACACTTAAGTATAAACACACGCCCTCACCCACCTGCACAGACCCCCCTTACACACATTTTAATTTTTAGCTTGCGGGCGAGCGAGCCAAAAATGACCACTTTTCTGGTTTTCAATCGCATTTTCAAATCATGCAAATAGAAATTCTATAATATGATGAGCGAGCGAGCCGAAAATAAGCGCTTTTCTGGTTTTAAATCGCATTTTCAAATGGAAATTCTAAAATATGATGGTTGTTTATGACAGATTATTAAAAATTTGATTAACTGATTAATTCAAATATCATTTCTTCCTTAACTAGTTGGGGGGATATTTGTACACGCCATCCCCCTCTCAAAAAAGTGAGAGGGGGATATATCCCCCACCCCCCCCCCCCCCCCGGGATTTACGCCAATGATTGTGCAAAATATACTGACTTTATAACGATACTATAACACTGGCCCAAGTATGAACCCTAAATGTCAAAAAGATCTAATCTTAAAATGTGCTATCGTATTACATGCTAAAAGCAACCAAACAGTAATCTATTTTACACTTTTCTCCATTTTTCGTGATAATGATAGTTATAATAATAATAATATTATTATGTTATAAAGCGCATAATACTAAAAAATAGTCTCTATGCGCTTTACATTAATAAATCTTAATCTATAAAATAACATTACAATAGTATAGTGATGAACAAGAATCAAATAACAAAGTTAAGTTCAAGCATTTCAAGCATATTGATCTAAGGACCCTATTTATATTACATTATACTGCATTACCTCATGAACAAGCAATCAAAGGTATGAGAAAAGATACGTATTTCGTGAGTTCTTAAAGCTATTAACAGTTGATACCTGTCGAAGTTGGGGAGGAAGAGAATCTCTGTGTATGTACGATCTAAATAGACGTTGTTACCGGTTAAAATGGAATTTACATTACACTAAGTGAAAAATTAAGAATACAAACAAGACAAATCAAATATCTTTACATAGTATATGTACATTGTACATGTATATATTGTGTTATAAGGATAAATGCAAAATATGGAATAACATTTTACTCTTATATAATTAAATCATAATTAAAGTATTATTCTGGTGGTAATACATTAATCCCCAACAAAATAATAGTGAATACTTATATAGTCGCACAATGCAATATACCCGATTCATTAGGCAAAAAAAAAAATGTTATGTTGCCCTCACATGCACAAAATTTGAAAATTGGGTCGGTCGGTCGATTTTTAAAATTTTTTTACTACCCCACTGGCCTGTAACTGTTATGCACGCGAGCGAGAGCGAGTCGACACTCGTGTGTAATATGTGCAGTTGTGTGACGTAAGAGAGTTAAGTTTTCCGATATTTTTTATGAGTTTCCAATGGAGAGAACGCGCCGGGTAGAAAGCAGTAAAAACGCATATAAAAGTGTTTTTTTGAGCCATTGAATACAAAGTTTAGCCAATTCTTCGCCCAAATCTGAGATTTCCAAAATCAATTGGCCTGTAATACCACCACAATTTAATACATATTAAGTATAACATAGGTTCAACCTTCATTTCCAGCCCTTATTCTGTGATGTTATGATATGAATTCATGAGTAACTAATAACCCATGGCATAGTCAGCGGTTTCAGTAGGATATATTACATTATACGTTGTATTAAAACTCAGTAGAAGAAATCACTTGTATAAAATGACAATTTATGGTATCTGTCAATCAAGCATATGTCATATCAATCAAAGAAATGTTATTAGTCTATACTTCCAGCCCTCACTGCAGTCTAGATAAGTAGATTTATGATAATGTGTTGATACCACACTTCAAAATAGTCTCACATGTTATGAACCTTTCATGCATCCTTATTATTACACATCCATTTGCATTCATACTGCATTAGCAATTTTCAAAGATTGAAACTGAATGAAAGAATATTTCAACAGTTCATGGCTGCATCGGACTCAGCGGAGGGGGGGGGGGCAGTTACATCCTCTCTCCTTCGTACGAATCCTACTTTTAGATCTTTCAATTTCAACTTTAAAAGTGCAAAAGGATTTTTTACTAGGGGCGGGGATAAGAATGTGTGAAATATGTGGGGAACAAACGTGACAGAGTAGGGGAAAGGGGTGGGACGGATGTACCCCCCCCCCCACACACACACACAAGATGATATGGTTCAAAAGCTGCTTCGAAGGAAGGTGATTTTCATAAAAGGATGGGCTACCCTTTTCACTTCCAAGAACGGAAAGGAAACACTACAAACAGATGTATCAGACTTAGAGGCAGATGAAGAAGAAACTGAATTGACCAACTGGTGATTTTCTACTGCAGTTGTAGGAAGGAACAAGGACATGAGAGTGTGCAGGTCAGGAGCCCGGACGACGACATCTTGTACCACGAAACCATGTTGTAGCAAAATGCATTCGTAAAACTTAAGAAAGATCGCAGACGGTACATGATGCATAATGGGTTTTGTTTAGAGCGGTATTATATACTGCGCCTTTGTAATATCCGTTGCTGATATGCCCATTTGAGATGTGCAATCCTAAACACAAAACATTTAATATTCGTTTCGTATCAGTGTAAGTAAACTGTAATGTCATCATTCCATCAATCAGGTTGCGTAGAACTCACGAGATCCATGGATAAGTTATTTCCTTTGTCATTCATGCGTTCAGTGATGCCTCCCCACTCCCGGAGACCAGTGCCCATCCATATTGAATCGATATGTCCTCCTAGGTCTTCCTCTTCTTGCATATCTTTTAAAAGTTTTATACAGGGCCACTGAGTGGACCGTGAGCTATGGATGCCTTTGAGCAAAACCTGAGAGCTTCAATCTCCTCTGGGTCACTCTTGAGCTGACCTGACATTTGTAAGGTTTCCAGAGATTTGCAAAAAGCTCAGATACAACCAGAATGGCTTCAGATTAAAGGGAAGATCCACCACCAGTTACATTCTATAGGAGGATTCCTGAGGGCACCAGAGAGAAGAGACTCTGCATTGTCCTGGTGTTCATTGACTTCAGAAAGGCCTTTGACTGCCTTATGAAGATTCTACGGGCTTACGGAACCCCCTCCCTTATAAAAACAACACAAATATCAGAGCCCAGGACATCACACCCGATGGGATGACATAGCTCTTTGAGACATTGGTTGGAGTATACTCCAAGGTGATACATCAGCCCCATGCTTCTTTGTCAACATGACTATTTATATGCCTTGCACTAAGGAACCACCAGGACTCTGGCTTCGCTGTAACTCCGGTTCGGAGTGTGAGATATAAGACTAAGAATATTTTTAGCTTGCTGACGACATAGTTCTGGTGACAAACGGGAGGTGGAGGAGGTATCTATGAATGCAGGAATGCGGATAAACGAGAGCAAGGCTATCTGGTGGAGAACATCTTGGGGCATCGTGAGTGCTGGTGGGAAGCCAGTGACATATTGGTAGAGGATTTCCTGCAAAGATCAGGAACACAGGATGCTGTGGATAGGGTGAGGAAAGCCTGGGCAGCATGTCACAGCCTGAAGTCTGTATGGAAATCAGGCCTCCGTAAGGACTTAAAGATTGGTCTCTTCACAGGAACAGTGGAGTCTGTTTTGTTGTACGGGTCAGAGACCTAGACCTTCACAAAAAGACTAACTCAGATGGTGAATGGGTGCTACACAAGAATGTTGAGGGCGGCTTTGAGCGCAATCAACGAGAATGAGGAACTCTGAGCTGTACAGAAACCTTCCAAAGGTCAGCTCAAAAGTGACCCGGAGGAGAGTCTTTCGGGTAATGCTCAACCGCATCCAGAGCTCATAGCACACTCAGTGGCCCTGTGGAAACTCTTCTTGGATATGCAAGAGGAAGACCTAGGAGGACTTCATTAAGGATGGACACTCCATGAATTTTGGGGTTCTACCCTACTTGAGTGATTGACTCATTGATTGACTGATAACATTACGGTCTACTTACACTAATACTTGACAAAATGTTTAGGATCACACATCGCAAACTGACATATCCGCAACGAATATTACAAAGGCGGTGTATAACTTAGTGCTCTAGAGTCTAGACCAAAACAAATTAAAGTTCATACCATTTGCAACCTTCTGAAATTTTTCAAATGCATTTATTATAGACAAATGTCTTGCTACACTATGGTGTCGTGCTACAAGGTGTTGCTGTCTGGGCTCCTGACTTGCACATAGTCATGTCCTTGTTCATTGCTATATCCTAACTGCAGTAGAAAACCACTCGCCAATTCTGTTTCTTCTTGATCTGACTTTAAGTCTGATACCTCAGTCTGTAGTGTTTCCTTTCTGTTCTTTAAGTGAAAACAGTAGCGTCTCCTTCTATTGAGAAGATCACCTTCCTTCCAAGCATCTTTGAACATATAATCTTTTTGGAAGGGGGGGGGGGGGGATACACCCGTCCAACACCCTTCCCCTGTTCGGTGGCTTTACTATACCTTGCTTGCTTGTTCCCTCAAATATTTTACAGATTCTCTGTGCTGTGCTGTATTGATACCTCTCATGTTGGAAGGATAGGAGATGGTTGCTGTACCTCAACTTGAAGGGGGGGATCCATAAGGCCGATGTAGACCATCGTTTTGTTTGGGCTAGTAACTTCGGCGTTGTAGATGACGTTAGTAGCCGAGCAGTTCCCGTGGAGGGGGCAGAGGTTCTTGTTCTTGACATTTTTTCAACCTTTGCAAAATTTCCAAAATGGTAGGACAGCTCTGGGGAACTTTGATTCATGCTACGCTATTATTCTCTCAATTGTTTCACATGTATTTATTTCCATGACAGTTGCCAAAGCTGTTGTATATGTTACCTGATCACAAAATGTTAATTATTCCAACATATACATGTATCCCAAAGCATTCGCTCGGATCCAGCTGAGGTGTGCGGCAGGTCATTGTTCGAAACTCATCTGCCACCAACAAAGGAATTAATTAGTGAGGGTTGAAGATTTGTCAATCTGTCGGTTAGGCGAATTTGGAGTCGCCGAAACACTGGCCCGTCTCCGTAGTCTAGTGGTTAAGGCACTGGCGTTCATAGCCAAAGGCCCGGGTTCGATTCCCGGCGGAGACATTTTTTCAACCTTTGCAAAATTTCCAAAATGGAAGGACAGCTCTGGGGAACTTTGATTCATGCTACATTATTATTCTCTCAATTGTCTCACATGTATTTATTTCCATGAGAGTTACAAAAGCTGTTGTATATGTTACCTGATCACTTTATATATATATATATATATATATATATATATATATATATATATATATATATATACATGTATATATATACATATATAAGGGCTACAGTATGTTATTAAAAAGATATATGTAAATTTTAATCAACTTACTGATATTGATTAATGCAATCAACTTTATGAGGCTAACCTCGATTAGCATATGCTACATGTATTTTTAAACTCATTTTACCAAGATGTATGTATGTATCGTGATTTCGGTAATAAATTCAGTCAATTAATTTCAATTCAATATACATTCTGAAATGTCAAGAGATGGTTTTTATGCTGTTTGGTAACATTCCTCTGTTATTGCCGAATGAAATTTTCGTTTTATTGTCGAAAGGGGGCATAAGCGGTGAGCTTAAAGTATAATCGACTGTCGATTCCAGTCGGACGGAGTTTGAGTGCAAGAGAACAGTATTCACTCAGTTCAAAGGAGAGTTGTCCGTAGTCCTTTATCGTAACCGGAACAAAGTCTCCATCAAGGTCTGTGTTATGAAACAGGAAAAAGGGATCCACCTCGCTCAAGAAGTAAACATCAAGCTTGATGAAGTGGTAGTCTACAACATTAGTGAACCGACTATAATCCACATGGACAGTGAAGATCCGCTCATTAGTAGCCGACAAAAAAGATGGATACCCGGGCGATATGAAGCTCATTTCCTCATAGGGGTTCAAAGTGCCCTTCGATGGTTAATTCTAGTTACATCGGAAAGGAAACATGGAAGCAAAGCATGCGTTACCATACTGATCTTATGAAATAATTTTCTACACAGTTAAACAATAGAGGTTTTTAAATTGGGGATTAAAAGGAATTAGATTAGGATTAAAACTATATCCTCTCCAATATGCCATGGTTATTATGTAATCACAAAGAATTTGTGAAAAATTATGGCCCACCCAATACGCAGACCTCTCCTTCTTGTCATCAAGTTCACAGTGCCGTCTTGTTTTATTCTCCATATATTCTCAAATTTTATAAAAAATGTAAGATTGTCAATGTTTAGGTTCATAATTCACAATATTCAGGTCTTTTCCATATTTTCAGAACAGCACATTTGATGTTAGAGAAGACACGACAGATTTTACAAAAATAAGTAACGGATTTTCTTTTTTATTCAGTAGATACCTTTGCAGTCTCCTTCGCATGGAGGCGGGATACACTTGTAGGCATTCTGCAAATTATTACAGTTCCAGCCCTCGATACATGGATTGCTTTCACACTCGTCAATATCTGTTATAATTTAATTGAAAAAGAATATCACTTTCCTTGTGCATCCCTGCTGTATAATAGTTCATATCTCATATTAAAACCCCTCTTGACACGAACATTCAATGAAGCAGCTTGAAGTTTAAAGAACAGAACAACGAAGAGCAAACGGGGCCGTCAACACCGCACAGCATTCCATTCCTCGGGGTCTCTACCCGAAGAGATGGAATGGGCATAGGCATTGAAAGTTTTATCAATTTTAATACATTCTTCGTGGTTTTCCTTAAACTACTAGGAACAATCGATAACAACATTAACCCTTCACACTTTGAAATATATTCAATCTCTAAAAAATGCAATATAGGAAACTAATCTCGACAAAGGTGAGCCCCTTCACAGTAAAGGTCAGTGAACATAGTGAAGCCAGCATACTAACTGGTGCAAGAATATACGTAGTCATTGAGTCCCGCCTTTAACTAGTCTGTATATACCAGGACATGGGTTGCAGACACATCGGTCCACAACTATGCTTTTAAGAGATTTTTAGCAAAGTTTGTTTTAATCGTTACAATGTACAATTTCTCCTTCTCCTCTTTCTTCTTCTTTCCCTTCTTCTTTTTCTCCCTCCTTCAATTTTACTTTTCACCAAATTTTTCTATTTCATACTGAGATTGGTCAGTGTGTCACGGCTTTTTACTCTGGAGAAAAACCAAGCTAAAAAAAGAACATTCCCAGTTCATGGATATGACAATAATGATGCGGGCTTACTTTGTGAGAACGGCAATGTTATTCCCTTTTCCAAAATACGACATATAACATTTCCAAAGAATATGTGAAAACAGAAACGGCTTAGCCATTCATTGTTTCACTACATTCTTAATGAGGAGGTGTAGATGAACATTCAAAAGGTCAAACTACATTCATTAAGATGAATTATGCATGCACCAGTAATACATAATATCGAATGAGTTTGATTTGAAAGCCCATAACTTTTCAATAAAGTTGCTCGGACTTGATTTTTAGATGGCGCTGAACGCAGTTCTTGCAAAAATCCCGCAGGGCACAGCAATAACATTTTCAATGTTCGATTGTACGAACCACTGTGGTACGAACTAGTCTAGTTGCTAGATGATGCCTTAGTAGCTATCCCTTCCGCCGAGCTTAAAACCATATTGCGTATTGCAACAGTTTCCTTCACTTGTAATTACATGAACTCAACTGCATCTTTAAACACAGTCCTTATAATCATTTGCATTCTTTAAAGCAATGCAACCATCACACAACATTCATAATGAGTCCGCCAGGAAAAGAGAAATTTCGAAATTTCCGAATGAATAAGCCCCTTCATACACGTATACTGGGTAGAAAATATGCCTTCGTCTTTATGAATGCGGTGAGAAAAGAAATTTAAAGGCATGGTCTGATGGTGGACCTTGGTAATTATTCACAAGTACTCATAATTTCACTGAAAATACCTTTCTGAGGATATTGTACTTACCGATCTCGCATTCCGCACCACTAAAGCCCTCCCTACAAGTACAGACGTAGCCGTTAACCATGTCATCACACATCCCCTCGTTCTGACAAGGATTGGAGTCACATTCATTCACCTCTGTTGGAAAAAAAACAAAACCGCAAGAAGTAGTTTTTAAAAAAATATTCCTGATAATGCACTGAAAAATATTTTAATCCATCACGATTTGTCAATCCGATTTGATAAAATATCTTGCCGCACTCATCTGTTTATACCTGTGACATGCATTCTGATTGCTGGTAATAAAACTTGAATCAAGTTCCGCGATAAACATACATTGGTATCGTGTATATTCCCCTTTTCCTTTTGCGTAGGCTTTCCTAAGATTTTAAAGACATAAGAGGGTCGCTTATCATGACGTTTTTACTATATGATTTCCCGTCCGATATGTACGAAAAAAAATCTACCGCCTAATTCCTCCGTTTCTGCGCATTCGGTAGAAAAGAAACTTAATGGTATCGTCTGATGGTAAACTTTGATTCGACATTATTCATAATGTCAGTGTAATGGATGTTTGAGGATAGTGAACTTTCCGATATGGCAGTCTAAACCGTTAAATTCCTCCATACACCTACTTGATTGTGTAGCCGTTAATCACGTCATTACATATGTGCCTTGATTCCGACAAGGATTTAAGAGCACTCATTTTTTCTGAAGGCAAAATAGAGAGATAATTTTAGCAAAATATTCTTGTTAATGCGATAATCCTTAACTAGTATAAAAGAAAAACAGATTAAATAAAAGATTACTTTCCCTACTCACCAGGTGATATTTGCAGTAAGCCTTACATACAAATATTTTCTCTAGGTTATAGGTCCCCTTGAAAAGGTATCAACTTACGGTAAATCTTAGCACAATATTCACAATCTCATAGAAAATGTATGTATGAGGATAATGTACTCACTGATTTCGCATTCAGAACCACTAAAGCCCTCCATACACGAGCAGATGTAGCCATTAACCATGTCATCGCACACACCCTCGTTCTGACAAGGATTTGAGTCACACTCATTTTCCTCTGTTGAACAAAACATGAAACATCTTAGTAAATATATTCTTGTTGACATTGTGAATAATTTTCCTCTTCAAAAATGACTCAAATTACTTTTCATTTTCACCCGATGATCCGTATGAGAGCATACGGAAGCTCAAAAGAGCCATCGAGAGGACGAGGTAATTCAGGCCAAGAAGACGAGAAGACGAGTTAAAAGGCAAGATGACGAGTTATTGGAACTCGGCGATTCGACTTGTTTAGGACAAGAAGGCGAGATGACGAGTTATTGGAACTCAGCAACTCGATTTGTTTAGGAGAAGAAGACAAGAAAAGTTATTGGAACTTGGCAAGTCGACTTGTTTTGGATGAGAATACGAGATGACGAGTTCTTTGAATTCGGCAAGTCGACTTGTTTAGGACAAGACGACGGAAAACAAGTTATTGGAACTCGTCAAGTCGACTTGTATGGGACGAGAAGTCGAGATGACGAGTTACTGGAACTTGGCAAGTCGACTTGTTCGGGACGAGAAGATGACAAGTTAAAAGACGAGATGACGAGTTATTGGAACTTGTCGAGTTCCAAGAGCTTGTCATCTCGTCTTCTCGTCTTCTCGTTTTCTTGGCCTAAATTATCTCGTCATCTTGGTGGCGTTTTTAAGCTTCCGTAAAGCAGGTAAAGACTGAAAATAAAACCTGAATCAAGCTCCGACGTTATTTGAATACTTCAGTATTTGTCTTGTAAACTCTCTGGTTAGTAAACTTTTTACACAAATATTTTATCTAGGTCATGGGTTTTGTTAAAAGGTCTTAACTTACTGTATTTTTCATTACGACAATCTTCACAATCTCACTGTGCCTCAAGAATTTGAACGCACTTATTTTCTTCTGTTGGCGAAAGAAAGATAATTTTAGCACAATATTCTAATATTTTCTCCTCCTAAGTTATCTCAATATTCTCTCCTCATCGCCTTCTCATCTGGTTAGAAACTCCTCTCCTTACACTCTGGTTAGAGCCCTCTCTTCTCATCGCCTTCTCATCTGGTTTACAGTCCTTTTTAGGACTTACCCATTCTCAAGAAAGATACTCCCCACTCTCTCTTACTATTTCTCGCCTCTCCATTTCTCCTCCCCCTCATCTTTCTCTACTCTCTCTAACTTAACAGTCCTTTTCAGGACTTACCACATGGTGAACCGTAAATTTCATCTACGGTAATATGCACAATCTCACAAAAAGTGAATGTATGAGTATAACACTGGCGTAAATCCGTTCCGAGGAGGAGGGGGGAAGAGTTGTTAGGAAGTTTTCGCCGAAATTTCTTGATTACACTCGTGTGTATACACCCCTTCAGCGCACCGCACACACCCCACCGCACCTCACACACATATTATTTTTTTCATTTTGCACGCGAGCTGAAAATAACCACTTCTTGCTATAAAAGAAGTCTTATTTTTTATTCAAATACTAGTCACTCTTGGCCTATAAGATATTTAAATGGTTTATTTGGTCACTTCACTACTAAAACATGTTATACCTTGCTAGTCCAATATTTTCTGTCCCAAGACACCCTATTCTTTATATTGCAATCGAGCGAAGCGAGCAAGGAAAACACACTCTTTCGATGATAAAGTATCATTTCGTCATCAAAATACACCACTGGCCAATAACGTATCTGAAATATACTCCGTCACTTCCCTTGTGTGCCCAATCCCTTTGTCTTCGCCAATAATTCTATATATTATGAGTGAGCGCAGCGAGTAAGGAAAATATACACAAAGTATACTAAATGATTCTCTTACGTACACCTCCCTGCAGAATTCGAGGATTGTCAGACACCTAGCTGCAAAAATATATTTGGGCATCTGCTGCTAGAAAAAGAGTGATTGCTGATCGAAAAAATCTTGTTTCTAGATTTTATGAGCGAGCAAAAATGGACTTTTTAATACTTAGAACAGGATCAAGTGTATTGTTATTCCCTTCTTGTGATTTTAGTAACGTAGAATTTATCGGCATCTTCCGTTCCAACAGGGGGCATGATAGGTATTTGCTAATGGTCACATCTATTTTAGGTCAACTTGCCGCTCGAATCCTTGTAGTTATTTTACTAAGATTTTATGAGTAGAAGATAGCATAAACATTGCATAGACAAGATGCAAATCCATTTCCTTTCTGAAGGAAAGTATAGGATTTCCCGGTCAATTTCAAACTCTTGCCAATCACATTCCTAAAGTGGTCATTCCAATTAAACGATACCTCTCGTATCGTGTCTATCGGTCATTAAATTCATACAAATAGCAAGCAAACCGGCATTGGTTAAGATACTGAAAATGCGACCAGCAAAGCGAGCGAGCCAATGAGGGTAATGTACTTACGAATCTCGCATTCCAAACCACTAAAGCCCTCCATACACGAGCAGATATAGCCGTTTACCATGTCATCACACACGCCCTCGTTCTGACAAGGATTTGAGTCACACCCGTTTTCCTCTGTTGAAGAAAACATGAAGCATCTTAGTAAATATTCTTTTAACATTGTGAAGAAAATTTTTCAACCAATATTTGTCCTCTTAAAAAATAAAAGATATGAAAATTTCTTTCCGTTCTCATCCGATGATCCATACGACAGCAGGTGATTACTGAAAATAAAACCTGAATCCATCTCCAACTTGCTTTGAATACTTTCGTATTTCTCTCGTAAACTCTCTGCTTAGTAAAATCTTTAAACTGATATTTAATCTAGGTCACGGGTCTCGTTTAAAAGAATCACCTTAAGGTAGTTTTCATTTCATACGAAAATATTCACAATGTCACTGAAATGAGGATGCTTTCATTCCGACAAGGATTTTAGCGCACTCAATTTCTTCTGTCGGCGAAAACAAAGATAATTTCAGCAAATTATTCCTCATATTGCACTGGAAAAAGCGATAAAGCAAAAACAGATTTGAGAGAAAAAGATTACTTTTCCTACTTTACAGGTGAAACTTGCAGGTAGTCCTCCAAACAAATATTTTATTTAGGTTATGGGTTCCCTTTAAAATGTATCACCTTACGCTAAATCTTATACTAGTAGTACGACAATATTCACGATCTCACAGAAAATGAATGTATGAGGATAATGTACTTACGGATCTCGCACTCCAAACCACTATAGCCATCCTTACACGAACAGATGTAGCCGTTAACCATGTCATCACACACGCCCTTGTTCTGACAAGGATTTGAGTCACACTCATTTTCCTCTGTTGAAGAAAACATGCATAAACCATAAATTCGTGATCTTAGTTCAATAAAGTCAATATGATAAATCAAAAGCCGAAACTTATTGTAGATAAATCCCCACTACGTTTCAATGGGATACACCCATCATCGTCAGGCGGTAGAGTGAGACTGCGCCGAGGTTAGGTCTCGTCTGTGCATTTTTTGACGGGAAACATTTGCAGACTTCCGGCGCCTGTTCCGTGACTCCTTGTTATGTGACGTTTGAACTAATAGACGTTGAGGCACCTGGCGTAAAGATTTGTCCCAAATGTGTAACAGATGGAAGCGTAATCCACCTTTTTTTGTTAGAGACGGGTTCTCTATTCTTTCATTAATTGCTTCGTATCACGTCACGTCAAACGTCACGTGACGACAAGTCCCGTGACAGGCGCCGGAAGTCTCGAAATGTTTCCCAAAAAACCTGCACAGACGGGACAAAACCTCGGCGCAGTCTTACTCTACCGGCTGACGTTGATGGATATATCACATCGAAACGAAGCGGGGATTTATCTACAGTAAATTTCCGTTTTTTATTTATAATCTCGACTTTATTAGACATAAAACATGTTAGTATATATTCTTTTTGACAATGAGAAAAAAAAAAAACTCAACCAACATTTTTCTTCCTTAATAAATGTTTACAAAGAAAATGAATGTATGAGGATAATGTACTTACGGATCTCACACTCCAAACCACTAAACCCCTGCATACACGAGCAGATATAGCCGTTAACCATGTCATCACACACGCCCTCGTTCTGACAAGGATTTGAGTCGCATTCATTTTCCTCTGTTGAAGAAAACATGAAACTTCTAAGTAAATATTCTTGTTGACATTTTGAAGAATTTTTTCAAGCAATATTTTTTTCTTCAAAAATAAAACAAATTAATGAAAATTTCTTACCGTTTTCATCTGATGACCCATAGGACAGCAGGTGATTACTGAAAATAAAACCTGAATCCAGCTCTAACTTGCTTTGAATACTTTAGTATTTCTCTTGTAAACTCTCTGCTCAGTAAAAATTTACCCAAATATTTAATATAGGTCATGGGTCTCTTTTAAAAGAATCACCTTAGGGTAGTTTTCATTTCATACGACAATCACAATCCCCCTGAAATGAGGGTGCTTTCATTCCGACAAGGATTTAAGCGCACACAATTTCTTCTGCTGGCGAAAACAAGATAATTTCAGCAAATTATTCCTGTTATTGCACTGGAAAAGGCGATAAAGCAAAAACAGATTTTAGGGGAACAGATTACTTTTCCTGCTCAGAGGGTGATACTTGCAGGTAGCCGTCCATACAAATTTTTATTTAGGCTATGGGTCCCTTTAAAATGTATACCTTACGGTAAATCTCAGTACGACAACATGCATAAAGAAAATGAATGCATGAGGATAATGTACTTACGGATCTCGCATTCCAAACCACTAAAGCCATCCATACACGAACAGATGTAGCCGTTAACCATGTCATCGCACACGCCCTCGTTCTGACAAGGATTTGAGTCACACTCATTTTCCTCTTTTAAAGTAAACATGAAACATTAATCCTGTTGACTTTGTGAAAAAAAAAAAAGTTCAACCAATGTATTTCTTCTTCAAGTATTAAACAATACAAATAACTTTCAATTCTCATCCGATGATCTATACGACAGCAGGTGATTACTGAAAATAAACCTGAATCAAGCTCCGATGTTATTTGAATACGTTAGTACTTCTCTTGTAAACTCTGCGCTTAAAATAAAAAATTTTACAAAAATATTTCATTATATCTAGGTCGCGGGCGGGGTGGGTCTCGTTTAAAGATATTACTTTACCGTCATTTTCATTTAATAAGACAATATTCACAATCTCATTGAAATGAGACCTACTTTCCCTACTCACAGGATGATACTGGCAGGTAGCCCTTTATATTAATGTTTTATCTAGATTATGGGTTCCCTTTAAAATGTATCACCTTACCGTAATTCTTAGTACCACTATTTTCACAATCTCACATAAAATGAATTTATGAGGAAAATTCACTTACGGATTTCGCATTCCAAACCACTAAAGCCATCAATACATGAGCAGATGTAGCCGTTAACCATGTCATCACACACGCCCTCGTTCTGACAAGGATTGGAGTCACACCCATTTTCCTCTGTTGAAGACAACGTGAATTCATTTTCTTCTGTTGGCGAAAACAAATTTGATTTGAATAAAATATTCCTGTTAATGCACTGAAAAAAGCGATGGATGTTACTGACTTACTGATTGATTGATTTGATTAAAAAGGTATTTTTTTTTTTTTAAATGAAACTCGAAAGCGCAATTGCATGGAATTTATATATATTCTTGAGGTATTACAAAGTGAAATACAATTGAGTATAGACCTACATTTCGACATTCAATCTTGATTATTTACAAAGAAAACGATAGCAATTCCAATAAACATTTTGAAATTAAGTCGAGAAACTGCCGAATCGGGAAGAAAAGAAAAAGTGGGCTGGAAGGAGAGAACAGATATGGGAGAGACAAAGATAAGGGGTATGAGGAGAAGTTAAAATCGGAAAAGAGGGAGAAGGGTGGGAGGGGAGAGATGAAGATGAAACATGGAAGAGAGAGCAGAGAAAGGAAGTACAGGGGGTAAAATGACATTGTGCTGTGTGCAATAAACTATGGTTATTTAAAAATTCTAGTCAAACAGAGAATATATTTTGAATGTAATAATCATAATTATTTTTGTTTATTGCCCGAGTGAAAGAAGAAGAGATATGAGGGGGGAAAGAAGGTTGAGTGAGGTAAGGAAGATTACAAAAACACAAAGGAAACAAAACAGACAAGGGGAAAAAGGGGAAGGAGCGGAAATAAGAGGAAACAGGAAAATTGTAATTTGTAGATTGTAAATGAATATGAAACGAAACATTTGTCTTGTTTGTACAAGTAAAATGCGTAAAGGTAAACAAATACATCAAGCGCATATTGGAAATTATAAAGTCTTAAAATATAGGAATGAAAATTATCAAACGGATCATGAGAACTGTCAAGTTATCTGTCAAGTATACAGCAAAAAACAAAAACAAAACAAAAAAAAAACACCCTGTTTTTTAAAAAAAAGATTACTTTCAGTACTCACAGGGTGATACTTGCAGGTATGTTCAGGTAGGTTATGGGTCCCCTTACGGTAAATCTTAGTACAATATTCACAGTCTCACAGAAAATGAATTTATGGGGATAATATACTTACGGATCTCGCATTCAAAACCACTAAAGCCATCCATACACAAACAGATGTAGCCACTACCCATGTCATCACACACGCCCTCGTTCTGACAAGGATTTGAGTCACACTCATTTTCTTCTGTTGGCGAAGTAAAGATTATTTGAGCAAAATATTCCCGTTAATGCACTGAAAAAAACGATACTCCTTAAGTAGATGTTTTCTGTGAAGTTAAAAGCAAAAACAGTTTGAAAAGAAAGAAAGAAAGATTATTTTCCCTACTCAGAGGGTGATACTTGCAGGTAGCCGTCCATACAAATATCTTATCTAGGTTATGGGTCCCCTGTAAAATGTATCACCTTAGTGTAAATCTTAGATAATATTCACAATCTCACAGAAAATGAATGTATGAGGATAATGTACTTACGGATCTCGCATTCCAAACCACTAAAGCCATCCATGCATGAGCACATGTAGCCGTTAACCATGTCATCACACACGCCCTCGTTCTGACAAGGATTTGAAACACACTCATTTGCTTCTGTTGAAGAAAACATGAATGAGTTTAGTAAATATTCTTGTTGACATGGTGAAGAAAAATCATCAACCAAGATTTTTCTTCTTCAAAAATAAAACAAATACATTCCATTTTCATGCGATGATCTTTACGACATCAGGGATTACTGAAATGAATGACTTGAATCAAGCTCTGACGTTATTTGAATACTTGATTATTTCTTTTGGAAACTCTCTGCACTGTTAAAAATACTGGGTAAAATTTTAACCACCACGAGAGTAATTATATGTCCAACCAACTTTGGCAATATCTTTACCCAATGCGAGAAGCATATTGTCCAATTAGGGGAAAAAATAAGCAGTATTTACTTTAGAATGGGCAATATTTCCATCAGATTGGATTAAAAGAAATGCCCAAAGTTGGCTGGACACATAATTACCCTCAAGGTATATTTTTACCCAATATTTCTTAGGTGTGCTTCGTAAGATCTTTACACAATATTCCATTTAGGTCTTGTTTAGAGTTATCGCTTTACGGTAATTTTTGTTTATGACAATATTATAAAAACAGTTCTTAAACATATCGTAAACAGTTCTACTACGTTTACTTCGTTCACACACTGTCTGAGCCCGTTATGGTAACATTTTGCAGAACGTAGTGATAACTCGCTTGGTGTGAAGGGGGTACAATGACATATACGACAATTACTCTCCATTGAATTTATCTACTCGTTACCATCAGTATAGTGAACCATCATCTGGAATATTTATTAGTATTATTTATCGTTATCATGATTTTCATTTGACATCGTTTTTGTATCATTTAAAACAGGGCGTTTAGCATAATCGATTCTCAATCTCCTTTTCATACAACAATGTTCCCTTATACCTACCGATCTGGCAGTCAAATCCACTGAAACCCTCCCTGCACGTACAATAGTAGCCGTAAAGCAAGTCCTCCTGACAGGTGCCTTCATTCTGACAAGGATTAGGGTCACAAGCTTTTCCGTCTGTTGGAGGAAAAATACAAAATAGAATGTTGGGGGAAATGGGGAATTTGAGAAATTTAGATTCAGGAATAAGGTGATTGGTTAGGAATAGTGCCTTGAGACTATTGGGTCGCTTTCGAATTTTGTCGGTAGCTACATCAATTTATGACGCCTTATGGCCCTTTACACTGAAAATGACAAGACTGACATAGAATTTATTTTCAAAAAAAAGAACCGCAGCCTGAACGTTGAAAAAATTCTCTTGTATTTAACTCATGATAATGCAGTTATCATGGTTATAAAGTATCAATTTACATTTTACCTGTTTTTGTGCTGTTTTCACGTTCCCTACAATGTTTCCCTTGATATCCTGAGGAGCAATGGCATAGGTAGCTTTCCATAGTCTCTTCACACCAACCATTTTCACAGAGATTGTTCTCACAATCTACGAAATGAGAGAAACGGACACCAATCAAACAGCAGCGGAAAAGTTGATGAGAATAACACATTTCTGTCAATTTGGAAAAGGAGCGAACCTTTCGACATTATTATTATCGATGATAGCGCGATTTTCTCAATCTGTCATGTGAATCATGCAATTCAATAAGAAGTTTTTCAGTGTGCTATATCGCAAACGGTTACAAACACATACGACAATATACATGTAGGTCAAATTTATCAACAAAGGAATTGGGTGAGAGAGGAATTCTCATCCCGTGAAACAATGGTTGTTTTTACACAGTAAGATACGTCCACGGGCGAAAAGGAAAGATATACGTTTATGACATCATTTGTTATGTCATTCTTTGGAGCTAATTCATAATCTAACTCGGTTAATTCATATAGATGAAATGTAATATGTCATTTTGTTTTTCCTCTCGCTCATTATGTCTTTTGGATGTACTTACACCATTCGTTATGTATATAAGTGTAGACGATT
Source organism: Echinometra lucunter (assembly GCA_029962745.1). Taxonomy (NCBI): domain Eukaryota; kingdom Metazoa; phylum Echinodermata; class Echinoidea; order Camarodonta; family Echinometridae; genus Echinometra; species Echinometra lucunter. The sequence continues at coordinate 29,952,981 of CM057152.1, forward strand.
TGTATGTTTTGTTGACACTGTATTCTTTCTTGTAATAAGCTGTGGAAAGCGAATTTCTTCATATGGACAATGAATTATATTTCATTAAAAAGCTTCCAAGGTTCCGAATACAGGAAACAGTACCAGACAAGACAATTGAAAATTGGTCTAATTACTCTCACGTCTGTCTATCAACAAGCTAATGGTTCGAACCTGATTTACGTCCTGATTTTAAGTGGTGACTCTAAATGTCGGTTCCCAAATGTAAATCCGATCTATATGATACATTTTGTGAAAACCCAGTAAATCACCAAAGCTGTTCTTTGAAAAACATCACTGAAACAATCACACAGAAAAGTCATACCGGGGAATCTACAAACTCTATGTCCTGGCGGGATCCCAAGTCTACTCTTTCTCACGGGGCATGCGTCTTCTGTAGATGCAGCAGTGATGAGCTTTGGAATAGTCTGTACCATGCTGCCATTGGGGTGCTCTTTCTTCAGACACTCAGTGAACATTGGTAAGGTGTAGTTCAGGTCATATCCCTCTTTCCGATATGATTTTGATCCTAGGCTTACACCTGATGACAGGAAGGAAGTTTAACAATGAAACTATAAAAAGAAGCAAACATTAAGATCAAATAAGTTTTCCTTTGGTTAAACATGACTTTAGACCTAGCGTCGGATTTAACAGCATAATTGGTAGAATACCATTACAAACGATAATACCTTAGTGTTTCTCTTTCGTTCTGCATAAAGTGATTTGACGAAGTCACTGAAATAATCGTATGCCTTTGGGGAATGGAGTGGGGTAAAGCTTTACGTAAGATGCCTCATTAGAATTTAGTCTAATTTCACTTGTCAAAAACGATAATCATTAAGCCTGATATAGAATCTTACGAATAAGTTTTATCTTAATCTACTTCACCCTAAATATGGCAATTCTGCATCTTAAATTTGGGTAAAATTACGAATACCACACAATACCAAACGTAAAATGAATATGAAGACTGCAAATAGAGGGTTGCTGTTGCTGCCACGATCAGACGATATAGTTTAAATATAGAGTGTAGAGTATATCTAGATACATTGAGCAAAGAAAGATCTGGATATCCAGCTTGGAATCCTGTCTTCGTGTCAGGTGCTTAATGTTCGAGGTCTACTCCTTCTATTCAGAAATTAATGCGATTAAGAACAACGCAAATTTAATTGAATGAAGGGGAGAAGAGAGACATTACATCAGGGGCCTGTGACATAAAGAGGTACATCAATCTTACAATCAGTTGTAACTCATTAGTACATGGTTTGCCATAGAGTTACGATTCAAATCATTTCATTTTTTTATGTTACAGGGCCCTGAAGTGTCTACTTCCGATGTTTACTTCATGTAGGATGTAATGGACATTTTCTTGCAAAAAAAATGAAAGGATTGAATCATGAATAAATTGTCCCGTTACTTAACATGCCTGAAAAACATAGAATATTAAAGTTATACTTACCACAGGACAAACAGGATATGGTGACAAATATTGCTACGGATTTCCAAAACAGCTTCAGTTCTGTACCCTGTGTAAACAGATGGAACAAAGTGTTAATACTGTTTTAACAATAATTATGATTTATAATGAAGTAAAAAGTAGTTTTGTTTCATTCGCGCTTACAGAGATGTTCCCCTGGACTTTGCATTTTAGCGATGAGTTGGCTTTCAGAATATGAAACAGATAGTCAAATCTTGTGCATGAGTGGCCGGTATTCTCAGAAGCACAGTATTTACCTAAAACAAATCCAGTGATTATGTAGTGACTATAAATCAACATCCTGTAAAAACTGACCAGTTCTCTGACTGCGAATTTATGTCAAGTTATGATTAAGTGACTTTTTATTTCCATTACAAGACAAATTCAATTCTTTACAGGATAAGTCTTGTCTAAGGAATAAGGAAATTGATTATCGGGCTCTGTTAGTGAACAAGGTTACAGAGCCTCATTCAAACTGCTTCTGATTTTAGGAATACGGGGTCACCCCCCCCCCTCCCAAAAATGGACGATCTGGTGCAATTTTAATTTCATGCATATTCTAATATACATTACAATCCCCCAAGCCCCCAGTAGCCCCCCCCCCCCCCCCAGTTTTTGCTCTCGAAGCACCTGGTCACAGTTTGTTTGTTTTTTAATATACAAAACGTGGCATATTTCATACTCACCATGATCCAATTGTACACCATACTGCTAACGTACTGCAAGTAGGTCTTTATCTTTTCAAGAAGTTATCAAAATAAAACACAATCTCTGCGATAAAAATATGAAGAAAAAGAAAAAGCTTCGATACAAAATGTGAAGCTTAATTCCACGCACAATACCTCGGAGGGTGACCTTCTCTAATTGTTCATATGACCTTGCGTTACCCTTTCCTGGGTTGATAATTAATTAGTCAATTTGTGCTGCGTCCTGCCGATGAAGAGGCAGACTGAAATCTAAGTAGTCCGATCTTGATTGATGGGTTAAAGAGAAAACAGTTTTTAAACTTGGAGTCGATGTTCATGAGTATTGGAGCAGGTGCAGGTGGGTTCGTGCCCTTAAATCAGAAGGAAGAAATGGGTGAAGAGGACAGAACAGAAAAAGAAAATACAAAATAAGAAACAGAGGAAAGGAACTGAAAGGATATAATAGGACCCCTTCCATCCCTAATCGATGGCAAACGCCCCTAACAATTTCTTAGACTCATGTTACGCCACTGGTCATGAATGCACAGCCTACCATGCCACAGTGTAAACAGAGAGGTAAAACGACCTGGATATCTGACGTGATAGATGGTCGATTTTAACCCCATGGTATACTGGAACCGGGTGATCCCATCATGTTAAGCCTATGGGAATCAGAGAATTCAGTACTGAACGGGTTAAGACATCACTGGACGTCTAGATGACGAGTTCGACCGCCCTAACGATAGGTGGTTTGTGGGACCGTCAGACCATGACCGTCAGAGTTGTCAGGAGATCTGCAAGGTCCGGCTTCTCACGGTTCAAGGACATTGACGATTATACCCACTCATCGCCGTAGGAACATAGGGGGCAGGGGGCAGGGGGGCAGGGGGGCAGTTGCCCCTCTAGATATTTTCAAAACACACTTTTTCCTCTTTTTTTTCTTACCTTCTCATTGAGAATTTCCCCAAATCCAGCCAAAATGTGCACCAGATTGTTCAATTTCAATTCTAAAATGCAAAAGCTCCAGCTCAGTCGCTTCGCTCCCTCGCTTGCATGTTCCCTCTAATATTGAATATATTCTTGTCCCCCTAGGAAAAAATTCCTGCGTACGGCCTAGTACCCACTGTATAGATAACTTCAAGGATAACAGGATTCTTTCTCCATTTATCTGTTTATGACTAACATATCGCCGATGTTTTATTTTCGTCTTATTTCTGTCAGACAAAGAAGTGATATGTGTCTATATGAGCCAAAAGTCAATGAATTGGGTGTTTGCGTGTGTGTGTGTGTGTGTGGGTGTGTGTGTGTGTGTGTGTGTGTGTGTGTGTGTGTGTGGGTGTGGGTGTGCCTGATTGGGTTTTTACAGACTTGTATCAATTGGATATGCCCTACGTCTGAGATCGACCTTTAACGTCACCACCAGAAAGATGTGATTCAATTTTGAACCGAGGTGCAATTACAGTCAGTTTGCAGGCAAAGATAGAGAGCTGACAGCAGAGGTTACGCTAGACTAACTCCTGCAATGGTTATGCAGTGTTTTAGTAGCTCTTCTTATTATGAATATAACCCCCAGAGACTTGTTTGGGAAACAAAGAAACCTGGTGAAAGCGAGTGGATCCTTTTTGACAATTGATTTTTCCTTTTGCTTATTATATTCCATGTCAGTTTATTAGGCTTACAGCGCGAGGAACTACTACTTTTGGAGAAAAATAAAAGTTGGCGTTAATCAATACTAAAAGGAAAGACTTTATGACTGCAGCTAATCAGGAAAGTGATGAAATCTATAATAATAAGGAAATCAATAACAAAGACTGCAGTTCATTAGGGAAATTGTCTCTATTGATCAAATCTATCATAGATCAACTGAATAACAAAGAATACAGGACTGGACTCATTGGAGTACATCAGAGAAAGTTGTCCTATTCATAAAGTTGATCATAATCGTAATTATTAGCAACAAAGTATGACCTGCGCGTGTACCATGAAGCGTTACCTGGATCTATTGTTACTCAAGGACTTTATAGGCAATTCCATGATTAAGTGGACCTCGGCCCCGAACTTTATTTTTTTCTCTTTCTCAAATTCAGGTCAATTTGGGGGGTTAAAATTCACACAGAAATTGTAAATGGAAAGGGGTTTCATACTCACAAAAAAAAACTGATCCAAATGTCTCCTTATAGCAGAATCCGAACCATACAAAAACATAAATATATGGGACTACACACAGTTTTTTTAGACTTAGAAAACTATCGTTTCTTTTGCCAATTTTTCATTTGGATAATCTGAAAAAACATTGCGTCACACCAAATTAAAAGAAAATATTCCAAAATAAGTTGCTGAAAAGTTATAAATATCTAAAATATGCAGTGCTGGACGTAACGTGACTAACCAGATTTTGGAGTCTACTTTAACCCCCCCCAAAAAAAACAAAAAAACAACAACAACAACAACAACAACAACAACAACAGAGAGGAAAACTTTTGAATTTTTGTGGATAAACATTTGTCATCATATCAGAATTAAAACTGATATGGCTGTAAGTTTGAGGTACAATATAGTAAGGAGGGATTTTCTTAAAAATGATTATTTTTTCGTGTCCTTGCTCTCATTACAGCTCCGGCATTGTCCAGTTGCTTTTTATTTCTTTATGTATTGTAGACCTTGGGTGGGAGAATATGTTGTTTTTAGATTAGGACTGGAAATTTCTTTTGCTGTATCAAAAAGTATGAAAATTTGCTTAAATGTAACGTTACTAATCATGGAATTGCCCTTACCATTATCAGAACTCACCCGATTCACAAAACGGACACGGTCAAAAACCGTTTTAAAAAAAGTTATGAAAAGAACACGATAGTAAACTGTGTCGCTTATAATCTTTGAGTTAGCTTAGAAAAGGGACACGGTAGGCTACTACATACCCTCGTAATCTGCATTCGTGATACGTTATAGTTAGGGTAGCCACCTAATTAAACCCATGTTGAGGTTAGGGGCAGGGGGCGGAGGGGGTGACCCCCTCCCATGGTGCTAAAGTGTAGATTATGCACATGGTATCATTGTTTGTGAGCTTTGCGCCGGAAATTAGGCACGAGGTGAGATGCGAGATATTTATGAGCTTCCATGTAATCTCATTTGAGATTATGAGGGTGTGCAGTAGCCTACTGTGTCCTATTTCTAAGCTAGCTCAAAGATTATGCAAGTATAAGCTACACGATCTTTTATATATTATTTTTTACGGCTGTTTACAGTGTCCGTTTGGTGAATCAGGTGTAAAACTCCATTATAATTTTGTAACCAAATTATGAGAGTGTACCCAGTAATTTTCTAGATTTTGTTTATATGTATAATGCAAGTTGTAGTTTGTTCCCTCTCCCCAGTAGTTAATTTTTTTTTATCATATCATAACTTTATATTTGTATTGTATTTCTATGAATGTTTCTTTCTTTTTATTTTTGTATTGAGTTAATTGTTATGTAAGCGCTTAGAAACGGAACGTATTGAGTGCTATATAAATGTTGTCTATTATTTATTATTACAATTTAAAGCCAATGAGTAACTTTTTTAAAAGTCTGAGTTGCATGGCCCTATGGGCTACCAGTGTATGTAATGTTGTATAAATACGAAGCCCTGAAAGCAAAAGCATTTTCTTGTGCTTTACAAAACGTGAAAATATACAAGTGATGGGAAATACCAGACCTTTTTACCCCATAAACTGCAGTTTTAGACAAAAGCATACCCAGGTTGATTTTGCAAATGGCGGAATTCAGTGATAGACATCTTGATAATAGCATCTTATATTTCAAACCTTTATATTCCTGTTTATCTTTCTGAACACCTTTTTACAACACAGACATCGAAATTCAACAGTTTATTCAATCAAGCCTCCAGCAAGTTTCTAGGTCCCTTTAATTAATAAGGATGTAATCAACGCGTCAGGGGTAATGCCAGGGTATTTTGATGGGAGAGGGGCAAGATGAGCCATATGTGAATTCATTGACGTTTTAAATGAACAAATAGAGGTAGATGTAGTTGCAAGCCCAATGCCTCTCTTTCCCCACCCTCTTGTTTCTTCTTCCTCCTTTTTTTTCTTCTTTTTCTACTCTTTTTTTATCTCAAAAATCTTAGGGGGGCATTCGCCCCTGCCCCCCCCCCTGCAGCGCCGCCCCTGCAACGCGTGAAGTGCTCTCTGAAAATATCTTCAAAAATCATTAACATAATGATAATGACCTGCTTTAGAGCTCTAACATCAGTCACACCCTGATCCTTCTTGAGCCCCAGTATCATGACCCGGTCATAGCCGAATGGGCGAATAACTATGTAGCGCTCTGGCATATCAGGTAACCATTTTACGCCTGGGTATTAAGAAGGGCAAAATAAAGATAAATACCTTGCTAAAGGACTTCACTGCAGCGCTACCATTCGAACCATCTACCTCTTAATTGAACGTCAAGTGAACGAACCACAGTCACAATAATCATAGTCATGATAGTGGTATGGGTATTTAGGAACCTTTGGAGAGGTGGGATACTATACGAAAGCAAACGGAATTCGAAAGGGGTGATGTTCGTTATTCCAAAGGTTCGTTATTCCGAAGGTTTGTTATTCCGAAGGTTCCTTATTCCGAAACACGCAAATTGCGTGTACCTAGATGTTCTTTAGTCTGAAATTGAAAAAGGGTTCGTTAATCCGAACATTTGTGGCGTTATTCCGAAGGTTCGTTGGTCTGAAACAGTGACGTACCGTGGGTCATCGCATTGGGGCGGGGGGGGGGGGGGGCACCGAGCACAGCCGTATGCGGAATTTTTTTCCGGGGGGGGGGGGCAAGGCGTGTAAAATTTTCGAAGAAATACAAAAGCGAGGGAGCAAAGCGACCGAGCTGGTCATGAGGGCACTTTTGCATTTTTGAAACTGATATTGAAGGATCTGGTACACACTTTTGGTGGATTTTTTGACAATTTTCAGTAAAAAAAAATGTCGAGTATTCAAAATTTCTTGGGGGCAACCTCCACTCTGCCCCCCTGCTGCGTACAGCCATGGCACCGAGTGGGAAAGTATGTGCGGGTGTGTGTGGTTATTTCTATCATGTTAACGATAACGACGGTAATCTCGAATTTAGGTGTCTTTAGGGACGCGAAGCCTTTTAAAATTTTTGGAAAATGATACATCTTGCTAGATATCACCCTGTATTCAAATTTTGCGAACGAGCGAAGCGAGCGAGCCGAAAACTAATAAGATTTGCAATAAAAACATATGTTATTTTGTTATCAAAATACACTATCGGACCACTACAGGTTCAGATGATATTTTAATTAAATATCTAATCACCTCGCTGCCGATGACTCTATTTTAGCACGTCCCTGGTCTATTGTTTCAGTCCGAAACTACCATGTCTCTCACCATTACGAGCAGCGAAGCGAGCGAGGAAGTACACACTCACCCCTTCAGTAAATTACATTGTGATCATATGAAATATCTGAATTATTCATTTAGTCACCTCACTCGCCGAATTCGTTTGCTTTGAAAAAAAATCAAACAATTATTTATCGAGTGAGCGCAGCGAGCGAAGAAAATTAGACCCTTTTTTCATTGTAGAAGTGTTATTTCGTCATCCAAATATTAATATCTAAATAATCTATTCGATCCTCTGTGAGCTGAATATGAATCGCTTTAGGTACCTCACTCACCTTCCGAAACCATTCTCTTTTTACAAGCGAGCAAAGTCAGCGCCACCCCCCCCCCCCCCCCCCCCCTCCACACAAAATACGTTAATCTATGGATTAATCAGCAAAATACAGTGGATTTTTTATTTGTTTATTTGTTTACTTTTTGTAATTTTGTGAACCTCTTCGCTGCCCAAATATTACAATACTTTGCTAACTCGCTTCTGAAATATGATTGCCGTGCCCGAAATCACTTTCTTTCTAACTTTTCCTCGCGGGAGTAGCGAGCTAGCAAACGAACGGGAATTTTTGTTTTTTCTCTAGGCCATCTACTGAAAGGCCCCTTTCAAGTAAACTTCTTGGAGTGAAAACCAATGTGGTTATTATTAACATTCTATGAGTGGAACAATAGCAGCCTATAACATTAGATTGAGACACAAGATGCAAACTGATTCCTTTCATAAGAATAGTAATTAGCATCGGCATTGGTTAAGTTACTTAAATGCTAGCGAGCGAAGCTAGGGAGCGCTTCCCGATGTATCATTTTCCTTCTCCTTGTCTTCCCCCTTTTTTCTCTTTCCTTCTCCTTTCTTTTCTCTCTCTCTCTCTCTCTCTCTCTCTTTCTTTTTTCTTTTTTTTTTGGCCAGCCGATTGGGGGGGGGGGGGCACGTGCCCCCCGTACCCCCCCCCCCCCCCCCCCGTAGTTACGCCCCTGGTCCGAAAGTTCGTTATTCCGAAGGTTCGATAATCCGAATATGAAATAAGGTTCGTTATTCCGAAGGTTCGTTAATCCGAAAATGAAATAGGGTTCGTTAGTCCGAAAATAACTAACCAACAATATTTCATTTTCGGACTAAAGAACCTTCGGAATAACGAACCCTATATCATTTTCGGACTACGAACCTTTGGAATAACGAACCTTCGGAATAAACGAACCTCCGGAATAACGAACTGTAACCTTCGAAAGTCCCACAGTGACCCCACAAATCACGCTCTACATTGTTAAACTGCAAAGATTTTATTTTAATCCACGAATTCCACAAGTTTACAGGCATACATTTAAGGAAAGTACAATGATAAAGAATGAAACGAAATTGACGCAATATCAGCTCGGCAAACTGGAACATTAAAAACAATGAACTTATTTACATGTAAACATTTGGAGAAGGCATACGCCTACGTGATGAATAAATCATTTTTAAGCTACTAAACCTCCTCCTACTGCATATCTAAATATCAATCAAAATTATCAATACATACATGACATCATCACATAAATAAGATTCGGGACCTTTGTAAAAGAGTTCACTTGACTTGGCCAGTAATTCCACAGCCATTGTCTTTGCCAGTCATCCGTTTTACTGGGATATTAATCAGAGAGATATTCCGTTTTCAGTTTTGGATGTTATTATCCTAGATTTAGCCCCGCAGCAGCAGAAACAAGTACTGCCAAACATAAATTACAAATAATGGTCCAAAGAAAGAACTGTACAAAAAAATGTCTTACATAAAGAAAAACACAACGAGCAGTTACCTGAATCCTTATCTTTTGGAAACATTTTGAAGTAAATAAGTCATTTTGAAGTAAAACACGTTGTGTTATCAGAGGCGTCGATCCATTTTCCGGATTGGGGGGGGGGGGGGCAAGACGACCAAGCGGAGATGAACCCACGGCTACTATTTGTACACACACACACACACACCCTCACATATATGTATGTATATATATATATATATATATATATATATAAAACATAGGCCTATATCAACGTGAAGCATTTTCAAATTGGGGAAATTAAGCAACTTGCTAAGTGAACCATCCTGCTTTTTTTCAATTTTGCGAGCGAGCGAGCAAAAAATAACAAATTTCTTGTTATGAGAGAAGAGTTTAGTTATCACATAGGTCTAAATGATACCTGATATATATGTATATGGTTACTTCGCTGCCAAATATGAACTCTATTTTGTCACATCGCTGGTCCATTGTTGCTGCCCCCAAAACCACTCTGTTTTTTTAATATTACGAGCGAGCGAAGCGAGCGAGGAAGCACACACAGTTTTTCATGATAGATGTAGTAAACCCTTCGGCAAATTACGCTGTGAGCCAATGAAACATCTACATTATCTATTCGGTCTCATCTCACCGAATTCGTTTGCTTTTCAAAACCATTAACATGAAACGAGCGAGCGCAGCGAGCGAGGAAAAATATACCCTCTTCCATATGATAGAAGTGTTATTTCGTCATCATAAAAATGTGATAAAAATGTGATATGCGCTATACAAGAACGGAATATTATTATTATCATTATCATCAGAATACACTATAAATCTGTCATGCCTGTATGATATCTAAATAATACATCCGATCACCTGTGTGGCGAATATGACACTGTTTTAGCTGCCTCGCTTGCAGTCCGAATCCATTCTGTTTCTACTATAGCGAGCAAAGTCAACGACCGATCCCGGCAAAATTATATGGATTCATCCCAAAATCTTTGTCAACCACCTTGCTGTCCAAATATAATGATACTTTGAAATCTTGCTGCTATAATAAGCTACTTGCTGCCCGAAATCATCTTGTATTTAGCTTTTACCAGCGAGAGTACAGTGGAGTAGCGAGCGAGTTAACGAAAAATACGTTTTTGTTTGCGTTTTTTTTTTATCCAGGCCGTTATCTCCTGAAATTTTATTTATTTTTAGGTCAACTGGCCGCTCGATTTGTAGGAGTGATATCTTGTTTGGTTATATTACTTCCTATGAGTAGAGGAATAGTATAACATTAGATAGAAACACAGGACGCAAACCGATTTCCTTTCATAAGAATAGTAATTATCAACGGCATTGGTTAAGATACAATAAATGCGAGCGAGCGAAGCGAGCGAGCGCTTCCCAGTGTCCCATTTTCTTTCTTTTTTCTTGTTTTACGCTTTTATTTAACTTCTTTCCTTCCTTTTCCTTTCTTTTCTCTTTCTTTTTTCTTTTTTCTTTTTTTTTTTGGTTGGGAAATTATTGGGGGGGGGGGGGCAAAATGATATCTTTGCCCCCCCCCAGGATTGACGCCTCTGTGTGTTATGTCTTTGTACCTAGAAACCCAATCATAAGTCTAATCCTAGGATTTTCCTGAATACGGGAACGAAACTTGTAATGATAAAAAACACACGTTTAAAAACGAATATAGCTGTTAAATCAATATCACCCGTGAATGGTCGCATACTGATTACACAGTAGACGAGATTAATGTAGTATGCACATATTCACAAACATTCAAACAAATTTGCAATCGAATGTTTCCATAAAAAAAAATATCCGTGCAATTTCGATAGCACTGACGTCCCCTGAAAATAACCAATGTATTGAGGATATTTTTGTTTGCTTCTATTTGTTTTTTTATTTGACTTTACATCCCATCCAAAATTGCTGTTGGCGGCTCCTTGTACAAAAAAGTGTGAAAATGTGAGATTCATGTTAGTTTTACATTGTTAAAAGAAATTCATAAAGCGCGTCAGATAATTGGAAAAAAAACTGAGTATAATTATGTTTTCCTTTTTAGTTAATGAATCTTTTAATCTCATCAGCCGTTTTTTTTTTCTGATAATTCAGTTGGTCAGTTTTGTTCTTGAATAATAAAGAATTAATTATGTGATGGGCCCATTCTAAAAGATTCCTTTTACTGACCTGAAACCTTTCCGATCTTCTCCTACTGTTACCGTATATAGACCCCGGGTTTAGCACAATATACAGTCCTCTATGTCTAGAGATGATTGCAATTGTCTGAAGCATTCCTCAGATAGTTGCTCAGACGTTTTATCAACCAAAGAGGGCATAAGCTCTAACCTTCAAATAGCATCGACTGTCGATTCCATTCGGCCGGAGTTTTAGTACTAGTTGAAGGTACTGCCCGAATTCAAAAGGGGGTTGTCCGAAGCCTGTTATCGTAATTGGACCGTAGCGAGAATTTGTAGGGTCGGACGTTTGAGATAGGATAAAGGGATTCGCCTCGCTCAAGAAGTAAACATGAAGTTTGATATAGTGGTAGTCAATGGTATTGCTGAATTGACTATTATCCACACGAACGGTGAAAATGCGTTCATCAGTAGCCGTGGAATGACCAGGGTATGCAGGCGATCTGAAACTCTTTTCTTCAAATGGGCTCAAAATGTATTCCGTTCCGTCGGGAAACTCTGTTTCGAAAGTGAAAAAAGAAAGAAGGAATCTCGACTACATCATGAATTTGAATTTGAATTTATTGATGCATCTGTCATACAGTATAACAGAAATTCTTCTCCATTGGTTTTAAAACATAAAAAAAAATCAAAAACAAAAATGTTCATAAAAGGCCATTCTCTGGAAAGGGAATCTTTTCGTTACACACGTGACCATCTAATTTTGCCTCATTGCTCGAAAATCAGATAACATGTTTTAATTTTTTATTGTAATCATTTTTACATGAAAAAGAGCAATCCCCATCATACCGTAATGAAAAGTGGAAACTTACACTCCCAGGGAAATCCGAGAAAAATAGGTTTGAATACCAACAATAAGACCAATTTTCGTGCGAAGTCACACACGTGACCAACTTTATTTGACTTCTGAAGGAAAAATGATGTACGCACTTTTAAAATAACTGCCTTCATTCTATTGGTGGTAATATAGTTATTTGAAATTCCAAAATGAGAGACTCTTGCTACAAGATAAATACTGACAAATTAGTTTTGAATCAGCTATTTTTCATGATTTGGGTCACACACGTGATCAAGAATGGACCTACATCATATCTTTGCATCCTATTAAAAATCAAAATTGTATTGACCCCGAACATAAACATAATGCTAGATAGGAGAACCGTCTTACAAGGGGTTTGTATGAAGCATCCGAGGGCTTACGGAATAGGATGGCCCATCCTGAGAAATCTTCCATTCGTGTTGTCAAAATGTATTAATAAAATATGTAAAATATTATTTTGTCATATATTTCATCGGATATTGTCTTAAATGAAGCGGAATCAGAAAAGATTTTTACTCTCTTGAGCCTTTTATCGCTAGTAGCCCCAAAGAGAGCAGTAGTATAAATAATTCTGTGTACCTACAACTATTAGCCTAGAGGAATATCTAACAAAGAGAAGAACCATTGTCAAGAAAAGCAAACGAGAAAATATGGCTTCAAATAGTGGTTTACACGGGTTTTAAGACATAAAATGTTATTATTAAAGATCTTCGTGATAGGCTGCAGAGCCCTTTGAAGATTACTACAGAAGAAGAAGAAGAAAGAACTAAACGTCAGAAATACTCCGAACTATCGCAAATTAATCTTGGAGAGACGTGAGCAGAAGCAACTTCTGTGTACCACACCAGCCTGGACATGCAAACATAAGAGTGACATCCCACAGACCCTCTTATACGCCAACCCAGCCAAAGATGGGATATGATCAAGTGAGGATTAGGATTGGGTATAGCCTTAACCCACTGTCCCCTAAAAATGCGCAATACGGAGACATTTATATCTGATTCAGCCTATTTGTGCATAGGGCGATTTCTCGTAAAGACAGATCAAAGAAAAGACAGTCGAATATGCAAAATAATAAAAGAAATAATGAAAAAGATATTGATAATAACGATAATGATAATAATCATAAATTGATAAAAATCGAAAAACGTATGAATTAAATACAAATACTTTAGGTAAATTAGCAAACAGTAAACTGCAACGCATAGGCGAAAATCCTGTTTATTAAATGTGGATTTGAAAATTCTCGTTCCTTGTTTGTGGTTGCTGTTTTTTTTCAATGCTAAGACAGTTACCAATGCATTCTCCTTCACATGGGGGCGGGATACAGTCGTAGGCATTCTGCAAATTAGCACAGTTCCCACCGTTGATACACGGATTGCTCTCACACTCGTCAATATCTGCCAAAACACAATGTAAAAAAGAATAAAATAGAATATTATTTTCCACAGTCATTCCTTGGTGAATCATCGTAGATATTACAGTCTTGTCCGATTTTTACCTAAACGTCCTCTTGATATCTTCATGTATTGTTAGCAAAACTTGAAAAGGTAAAAACAAAATTGTTCATTTCCTAAATTTTCCCTATAGGAGCGTGGAACACCAGCTTTTAAAGCTCACTCCAGAAATGCTTGTACTTTGCATATGTTTTCTTTTTTTACAATCTGTCACGGGGAATTTCCTCCACCGATAAATTCCTCTCGTTTCGAAGAATTCACTTGAATGTGATTATCTAATTAATTATGTTGCCTTCAAAATTACGATTCATGTAGGACAGAGTAGGCATGCGCACGTTAAATTATGCATTATTTCTGCAAACCTTAATACTGGAGGGAAAAAAAAAAATTCCACATGAATCACTGCGAATTCCTCGATATGCAACACCATACTATGAAGCACGGTAACTAGAGTGTATATGCCAAGCAATATTTGTAAAATATTGTTTATGGTTATGTTTAAGCGAGTTGAATTCTTGTAAAATGATTTGGCAGACCACTTTTTCCCTTCTTTATTTTTTTTCATAAGGAAGAGTATCACATATTAGCTATAAAATCTAGAACGGATTGCTCCTGAAATACTTCTGTATTCCAGTTCTGACGGAAAGAAAAGATTTCAGCCAAATATCTTGTGCTATATGTTTGTGTCTTATCATGAAAACATATCCTTGTGCAGTTATTTGAGTGTGTCTGGTGAGCAGCAAGATGTAGTTATGTTGATAGTTCCAAAAGATCTGAAAATAGTATATTTGGGGGGAAGCAAAAAACAAACCTGCATTTTTCTCGGGTACAATTATTTTACTCAGCAATAGGCCGTTTCTACCAAAATTTAGGTATTTTTTTCAATTCAATATAGAACTAAATTTTACCCAACAAACATGCTTGTTCACTTTTTTTTTTTTTACCAATGATTGTTGAATATTCCCCAATTGGTTTAAGAGTGTAAAAATATTCCTTTTTTTTTTTCAATATTAGCAACTTTTGGGTAAAGAAATTCTGCTTAAAGTGCGATTCTTATATCGAACTTTTATCTCCCTAAAAAGGGTGAAAGAAGGAAAACATCAGGAAATCGTAATCATGTGTACCTATGTTGCAATAAGGTCCAGTGAAGCCAGCAAAAGTACCAGTGCACAAACACTCGTAGCCGCCGAGTCCATCTTCGCAAGTCTGTATACCAGGACATGGGTTGCTGGCGCATTCGTCCTCATCTACGTTAAAATGAATGAAAAGCAGCAAGTAAAAAAAACTTTTACTATTATCAGTGCACGCCTTCTTCAAATCCTTTTTCAGTTCAATCCAAGTAGTGGATGAAATAATCTTTTGACCTTTGATTTTTGGCCTTTCACTACTCCTGAACCTAGATTCCAATCCAAAACAAGTGGTCCTTTATATGACACCCCCCCCCCAAAAAAAGGAGTGTATTTTCAAGTCTGCTCCTTTCAAGAGCATACTTTCTTACATCAGATTCTATTTGATAAGATATTGAGATTTCATTACGCGTGAATGGAAAATTAACCATTTGCAGGAAAATAATATGTGTGGGGAGAATGGCAAAAGGGGGGCAAACTGATTAAACAGTTGGGGTATCTTGAGCTTTAAGATCACTACCGACGTGGGGTAACTCATATTGACAATTCATTCGTACAATCACCGTGATCACGCAGTGAGAACTGTGGAATATGTCGGGCAAAACATACACAGATGTTATATCACATCTTGGTAAGGATGTGAACTTATCTTACGTGCGCGCCTCGTTCAAATAGAGCTTCATCTCAAACATACAGTCTAATATACATGAATAGAAATCCACTCTTTGATGAATCCTTTCAGGGAGTGGAAATAGACGCTCAGAATGGTGGAATCTACTCCAAGTAGCAGTAAAATATTCATCAAATTATTATCATTATCAATCATTATCATTATCATCATTTTGAGCCTGGATTTCCACTAAAAAAATGAAGGGATTCCTTATATGGCTCTTCAAAGAGTGCATTTCCACTCCGTATGTTTAAAGAGTACACAGAGAAAAAAGGATAGGTCTATTTATTTATTTATTTATTTAAGTTTTATCTAAAATAGCGGGTAGGTACATTCAGTAAAATAAACTGCTTTCCACGTACATAGAATGTTTCAATTGGTTTGGTAGATTGGACTGCGAAAGGGACAGGAAGCTTGCTTTATAAGGCCTACTCACTGGTTTCACACTCGAGTCCACTAAATCCCACTGGGCAGGTGCAATTATAGCGGTCGAACATATCGTTACAGGTTCCTTCATTCTGACAGGGATTGGAGTCGCACTCATTTGCCTCTGTTGAATGAAACATTAAGTATTTAGGTGAATATAGCTGGTGTGGTATTTGGTATCATCGTTGGACGTTACACCAATGACTAAATAGAAAATGCGGAAATACAAGTCATCCTTCAGAAATTTTCACTTCATTCATGTCAATTCTTCTTTTTTTTTCTTTCTCTCTCTCTCTTTTTTTTTTTTTTTTTTTTTGGTAACAAAAGTTGTAAAAACACTGCGGTGTATAAGCGAAGGCTCTCCACTCTCATGGGAGAGGTCCCGTGGGTTTGAACTTTACATTCTTCGACAAGGTGTTTTGCCACGTTTGTCTATCTCGACTACCCGGTAATTCTAAGGTAATAATTATAACGGGACTGACTTAAAGGAAGAGGAGTATATCACTATTACTAATGAAGCTACCCTTGGTATTATGATTATTCATTGTCAAGGGGAAAACGTTCGGTCAACCGTGCACTGTAGTTCAAAAAGGGAACCCCCTCTCCAACCCCCCCCCCCAAAAAAAGGGCAATTGACTTTCAAAGGAAACTGATTGGCTATACAGTAATTCTTTTCTTTGTAATGATAAAAATCAAAGGAATAACAAAATTAACATGGTCACTCCCAGTTTCAGTAAATTCTAAGTCGAAGATGACAACCTACCGTAGGCACAAGTCTTGCCAGTGTACCCAGACGGGCAATGACAAGTGAAGTCATAAGTTCCTTCCGCACATGATCCACGAATACAAGGATTGCTCAGACATTCATCGATATCTCGTAGAAAAAAAGAGAAATAATTAATTAACTGACATGGACTAAACCGGATTGATGTTTAAAGAAAGTTAAATGATATCTCAAAACTTGTTCGAATATATTAGTATTCATCTTGTTCCTTATAGTTACGCTTCAGTGCCACTTGTTTAACTGTAGCATTAGGTAAAGTTTATCTTCATTTTTAAGAGTCATACTATTGATCACCTCATTCTGGAGTAGAACTTGATCCACTATAAAAAGAAATTTGAATCCATCCGAAATTCTAGTGGAATTTGCTTCAAAGTGGTGTTTTGAACATTCATTTGAGGGTGGATGCCGCCATTTTTAATCGAAATTTCCAATATAAACGAAATGACATGACTTCTCAAAGAGTGGATATACTTTCCTGTATATTCAGAGAGTGTGAAATGTCCATACCTATCTCGCATACGTCTCCTGTGAATCCTGTCGGACAGACACATGTGACGTCCCCACCAGGCTCATTATCCAAGCATGAGGCACCATTTTTACAAGTAGCGGCCACACAATCATCTAAAATATGATTTTGAAATATTTTAACTTTAGAATATATGGTTTTATCTTAGTATGAGTAATGACCTACACTGATGTGGCAATTATTCTAATTATTCTAATCATTCTTATCTAATTCATCATAAGATGAGGATTTTCGCTTTGCCTTGAGATCCATTTAGCTCTCATAATGAGAACTCAAAACGATTACCTGTTTCAAGGTTTGTCTTGCGGTAAATCCCCCACTATTATTTCAGAAGATCTAAGGCAGTATATATATATATATATATTGAAAGAAATTTGACAGCTTCTAGCTGAGATCCAACTGCAGCACGCGGCTTCTCATTGTTCATTAACTCATCTGCACCAAAATAAAGGATGAAGAAGGGTTGGAAATCTGTCTGTCGGTCAATTGGATTCGGTCACGCCAAACTGCTTGCCCGCCTCTGTGGTCTAGTGGTAAGGCATTGGTGTTCTAAGCCAATGACCGGGTTCGATTCCCGGCGGAGGCATTTTTTCAACCCTTGATTCAAAATGGATGACAGCTCTGGGGAACATTGAGGGAGCTACGCAATTATTATTCTCCCATTTTCATTTCTTTCAGTATATATATATATATATATATATATATATATATATATATATACATACATATATATTCGATTCGAGGACAACTCTACCGGCTGGACAAATGAACTAAACAAGCGTTGTCCTACAAGGTGATTGTTTAGGGATAACTGTCCAAGTGGTCATGTTAGTGGGTTACCGTTCTTATGGGTATTAATTCCTGCCCTTTGATTTAGAATGAAACATAAACAAAAACAACTTATCTCCCACATCAGACCTGGGGAGCGTTTCATGAAAGGACTTGTCGGATGTTTTATCCGACAAAGTCTGTTGTATCCGACAGTTCCATAGTAACGATGCTTCTCATCCAATCAAAATCAAGGAAAGATGTCAGATCTGACAACTTGTCAGACAACAAATGTTGATGAAACGCTCCCCAGTAGTTTTCTTGTTCACACGTTCTAAACGATGGTCGTTCATACAACTGTACTGACTATTAAAATCATCAATATTCGAGAAAAAAAACCGGTCAGTGCGTTTATGTCTTTTTATTCCTACGATAGCTCATAAAACTTATGCAGTAATTACCCGGATTCGTGGTACAGTTTAATCCCTGATAGCCTTCGGCGCAAGTACATGTGTATTCGTTGTTTCCATCAGCGCAAGAAGCTGCGTAGTGGCATGGAAAACTCTGGCATTCGTCAATATCTGAGGGTAGGGGAAATGGATTATCTTTCACCATTGAAACATATCAAACTCCCCTCTTTTTAATAAAAGAAAAGTAAAAGTTTATACTACACTATACTAATATATCATAACTTAAGCAATATCGAGAAAGAAATACTCCATTTGTTCAAAACTAATTTCAGAATATATTCTTGGTACATTACTACCTAACATGCATCAGTATTTGACCTAGAAATGTATATGTTCATAACAACGTTTTATATGGTTCTAAAGTTCTTTTTTCTATTCCTGCTTTGAAACATTAGTTAATTTCGTGACTGTAAAACTTGTGAATGGAATTTTCACACAGATGTAATTGACATAACAAACCTCTAATTCAAACAATAATCTTTTCTTTCATTTCATACTGATTCTTTCTATGAATTCATTTGGAGATACTCTATCTCTTTGATGTTGGTAATTGGATTCATACTTTGTCTACTGCAAATTGATATAACTTTATTTTGGCAATGATAAGTGATTGTGTCATTAAACATCGAATCAGTAGTCAAAACGGTTACCTTGTTTATCATTATTAAGATGTGCATATCAAGCGTAATAATCAATTTTGCTAAACATTACGAGCGAGTGCCCGAGCATACAGACACAATACTGGGAGCCATCACCATCACCATTTTACCTATTTCACATGTTAGCCCATCGAAGCCCGATTCACAAGAACATCTGAAACCATTTACTTCTTCCACACAGGTTGCACCATTCTGGCAGGGGTCGCTCACACATGGACCCGTGACTTTCCAAAAACAGAAAATGAGACACATTAAGGGTTTGTTTGTGTCTGTTGTTCTTTTCTTCACGCTGATCAATAACATTCATGGATTATCTTTACAGTTTTAATGTTTTAATGAGAAAATATGCTGAACTGCAGTATCAATGTCTGGCATATTTATTGGAGATCTCAGAGGAGTTGCTTGAAGTATTTTCTTTCTGTTCTTTAAAGGGGACCTGAATCCAACCTACTACTGGCACACTTTCCAAGGGAATTATGTCAATCTAGCTCCCACTAATATTAAACTGAGCCCTAACATGAAATGTTCTAATTGGGGTAAAATTAAAACTAGTAAATTTCCATCGGTCCTTAGTCCAACTGATGAAAATCTTACAAACTCATAATAAATCACGCTAAAAATATAAAGGTACTTAGTTTTAGAAAAGTCATCACATAACGTGCATATATGCAAGAGCGATTATATTCAGTTACTGCAACTGTTGTAATGAAGATGGATAGCTGTGTTCGTAGTGTTTTTTGTGTACTCATACTTACCCTACACAAGTTCTCTATTCCCCTGTATTATCATGGTTATTCGTATGTTCCTCATTTATTCGTATGTTCCTCTGTTAATCTTATATGAATGCTATTTTTCAAATGTGAACAAACACTGGAAGAAAATAGATGTTACTTTGATCTGACTTGAAAGTAACCATCAATAATCCTACAATACATATTTGACAATAACCACATTCTCTGCTTATGCCTTTTGTGAAGGTCACTTGAGCAACGGCCAATTTTCAGGCAATTTGGTTGTGCTCTATCAGACATATACACTTAAAGATGTTCAAGTTTGCACTTATCCGTTCCACGTGCTCATCGCGATATGAACAGTGATGAAAAACAAGGGAATTAGAAGTGTTAACAATGATCTCGTTTAACATGGATGGTGGGATTTTTGAATGTTGGTCATTATTTGAACTGTACCTTGGTTGCATAGTATATCGCCAAAGCCTGGAATACAGTCGCAAGTGAAGCTATTGATCCCATCAACGCACTTTCCAGCATTCTGACACGGCAAGCTTGAACACTCATTGAAGTCTGCCAAAGGAGGTAAGGGGGTAAATAAAGTTAGGAATACCCGATATCTACTCCTGGCGAGATTGATCGTCCACTAGAGATTTTCCCCAAGTTTATTATGAATAGGATAGGCGCCGGAAGCGGGGGCAATTGCCCCCCCCCCCAATCATTCGAAAGGGGGGGGGGCAAAATTGATTTTTGCCCCCCCCCCCAGGGCCCCCTCGGAAGAAAAAAAAAAGAGAATTTTTTGGATCATATACAATCATGTAAAATGAGCATATTGGCATGATTAGTGCTCTAAAATGCAAACTTTCAGCATTCAAAAATCAAAATTTTCCTACCCGGTCGCTACGCTCCCTCGTATTGTAATTAGAAGCAACGTTTCTCAGTATTTAGAAATTCTGTCTATCATTAGTTCTATTAAAAAAGGGCAGATGCTTGCTTTATTTGGGGGATTATTTCCTAACCCCCCCCCCCCTTCCTCAGTATCCTCATATACTGGCATAAGGGTGCTCGTTTTTTTTTTTTTTTTTTTTTTTTTTTTTTTGGCAATGCCGGAATATGAAATTTCTGTACATTTTCACCACCAAAAGTGTAAAAAAATTGCGCATAAAGTTGTGAAACTGAATAGCTAATTTTCTCTCACGCTGTCCTAGCATGCTAGAAGCGGTGAACAAATAATCATGTTTCAGTACTAATGATGAGAGAAGATGGGAAACAATTTTTGATAACAGTATTGTCTTAATTTTAAAAATATATATAAACTTCTTATATGTGAATAAATAGGTATAAGGGGGAGAAAGGTGCTTGTTCGGGGCGTGGGTGTATATAGGGTACCTTGTATGCTGGTAGTAAGCATTAGAGGTGGGCCCCCATAAAGGTTTGGGGTGGGCCCCCAAGAGTGTTTGTCCCCCAAGCTGGGACCTTTCCGGCGAGCCTGATGAATAGTACAAAGTAGATCAATTGAATCATGAATGGACACTCGAATTCATACAAATCGAGTCAAGTTATACCTGGTAAAGTAGTAATTTGCGTTATGGTTTACCAACAGTTAATAGTGTATTTCTAAACTGCTCTTTATTCTTAATATCTTAGTAATGTAAGGTAACAGAATGTAGTCTCTGAACGTATCTTTTCATTATCTACATGTCTTTGAAAAGTTTTATTTAATGCGCTGTATAAATGTACATTATTATCATTATATTTTAAGAGCTTATATAAGTGAAAATCATATCGTACATTATTGTGAGGTAAAAATGTTTGTTATAGAAAATAAAGTTAGTGTATAGTACACACTTGGTTGGGTTTGCTGTCTTACTGTCTTGGTGAAATTATCTTGTATTTTAAACTCTTAACTCGTAGGGCTCACTGGCGAAACTCAGTCCCATTTTAATAGTAAATTAAACAAATTGTAGGAAATCTTACTTTACGAAGAGACAATTAGATGCAATTTATCATTTCTGTGGCCGAACTGTCCATATGGCTCATCCATAACACTTGACAGACTCCCCAACACACTCTCCAGACTCTCATTTACCTTCTTCACAGAAGTTTCCTATGAAACCCGGTGCACAGTTACATGTAAAGAGATCGAGTTCATCCATGCATGTTGCGCCATTGAGACAGGGGTTGCTGGTACACTCATCAATTTCTGGTAGACAGGGGAATAGAAATTATGGTAAACATTAAATTTTTAGGCGCAAAATCTACTTAAACACAAGTGCTCCATCCGCACTGGCAAAGAATGCACAAAAGAACAACATGAGTAGGATTGAATATAAAAAGAAAGAAAATAATCATTTGTAGGCCTAATGAAGGAGTTAAATTTTCAGATTACTTTCCAACTGTCCCCTTACATAGCCTATTCAGCGATGCTCTTTAATATTTTATCATACATATTATCTAATGTGTTATTGTGCTGTCTCGTCAAGTGTGTATGCTTTTTCTGATTTATTCAACTCAAATACGATCACGTTAAGTTATTTATATCTTTGTCCAAGTGATGATTAGTTAAATTAGTTAAACAGTTAAACTGTAACGAACTGTTTTGTAAAAAAAAATAGTTTGTAAGATAAAGAAAATAGCTTGAAGGAATGAAAAACAAATGTATTCTTTTCACCATGAGTGACTGATAACGACAAAGACTAAATTCAATCAATCATCATGATAGAAACCTGAGTTAACTTTTGATGAAGTGAAAAATGAGAACATTTGTATGGATATTTACCTTCTGCACATGCTTCACCGGTCATTCCACTCTCGCACACACACCTATAACTGTCCAGTGCTTCCACACACGTAGATGAGTTGTGGCAAGGGTTGCTGTCGCAGAAATCTGACGCTGAAATGAATCAGTTTCGATATGCATGCGACCAATTTACAATTTGGGACACCTTTTGCTCGAATCCACGATACCTGCTCCGACGACAACTGCTCCGCTTCAAGTTTGTATGCCAACTGAATACTGAACTTTAACCCGGGACTAAAAACGTGCACTACCCTAAACCTAACCTTAAGTCTGACCTAAAACCCTATTGCAATCTGACGCTAACCGTGTATCTTTGACGAAATAAAACCCGGAGCAAATGTCGCCGGAGCATATGTCAGGTCACCCTTTTGCTCAGAACATAAATTTTGCGTATTAATTCAGTGGTGCTAAATTCACCTGGGAAGTACATCCTTTTCCTATCAAATCCCATCCAATCTAACCTTCTGGAGGTTTCCACAAGTGGTGTGACTAATTTTTAAAATCTCAAATGGAGTATAAAACAGTCAAAAGAGAAAGCACGCAGGATGCAAAGTGTGTCAATTTCATACTTGACTGCGAAAAGGCGATTATGCCATTGTGAGTTGTAGCAAGTGTACAACCAAGATTGAAGGATGGTTGTCAAAAGCTTGGCCAGCTGTAAGTATTGGAAACTTACTGATTATCTTTATCTTGAGATCAATTGCAGACTTACTATTTGGAGGGGAAAACCAACCCAATATCTATCCATATCCCTCCCCTTATAGATCCATTCCTTCTGTATGCTCAGATGCTAGGCGAACTAATGACAGGCTATACCTGTTCAGTCTCTACTCGTATAGTTTTCTCAAGCAAGTTTTTCCCAACTTCTTGTTTGTAATAAAACTTTGCCTTTCATCAGTCATATCTTTCTGTTCAAATGGATGTTAAAAATGAGAGTGTCATAGTGTACGTGTCCGGGTATTAACTGTCCTACAGGCCTACAGTTATATCTGGGAAGATAATCGTTCATAGGAATTTATGTTGCACTTGAAAGAAGAATGATTACCAGTTAGGCAGTGGACTCCACCAAATCTTGCGGTACAGTTGCAGTAGTATCCATTGATGACATCAGTGCAGGAACCACGATTACCGCATGGATGTGAGGCGCACTCATCGATGTCTATGTATGGGTGTTGCAAAATAACAATAAGTCTATACAATTTGTAAGGAACTAGAAACTGTGAAAGTAAACAAGGCGATAGCCATAATGTGTCTCGCCCTATTTGTGCGCAATCATGTTAGAAAAGCAATTCTGATCAGTAGTTGTACTATTACTGATAATTGCAGGTCCCGCAGGAAGAGCAGTATAGTAATGCAGATGTGGCTACCCTGGGTAAATAAAACCAAATTAGTACTATTATTATTATTATTATTATTTAAAGTTATGAACAGTAGAAACATCAAACCCAATAGAAACTTGCAGGTTAACTGTAACATTTGACCTCATTTGACCTTTGAATTACATACGTGAACTGCGAACCCCAAATAAGATTGAGGTCCCGTTATTGTATCTACCATCCAAGTTTGGTTTACAAAATTCGAAATGGTCGCAAAGTTATTCCAGTTTCATTAGCGTTAAGGATGGGCGTACGGACGGACATCGCTAAGTCTCACTCCACCTCGGTAGCTGAACAAAAAGTACGGGTGCGTTAAATAGTAATTCGCTTACAACTGCAATAAATTCGTCGTGAGATTTTTTCATTCAAGAGAAAGCACAATAATCGATTTCGGATATCGAAATAGATACAAATTATGTTTTTATTTTTATTCACGGTATCTGAAGACTTATCAGCTGCAGCTGGAAGGGTGGGCTTACTCAGAAAAAGCAAATATTTACAAAACAAATGTTAGTTTAAAATGAAAAAAGGGAATTTGACAACTAAGACTCACTAACTTTTGAAGTTTCATGACTTGAAAATTGCACAGAAGGATCTTTTTTCTCTTTGCATTGGCATTCCACATAGCCTTAATAAATTGAATGATAGCATCGAATGCCTGATACATCTCATTCTATTACTTGGCCATAAATGCCATATTGACCAAACAACAATGGAGGAAGGAAGATGATTTATAGCGAACCTATTTCACAGTTTGCGCCTGTAAAGCCGGGAGGGCAGGAACAAATGTAGCCGGCCAAACTTTCATTACAGCTTCCGTTGTTCAAACAAGGAAAGCTCACACACGCTGTCATAAAAAAAGAAATGTGGTTTTATCAGTGAATTCATTTATTTCATTTGTATCTGCATACTTCAAAGAATTATCATTTATAAGCCTGTCGGAAATTCTTTGAATGTGGTCTGGGAACCACAAAGACGCATTAAAAAAAAAAGAATACAGAAAAGTGATAATAAATCCATATTGTACTCAGCATCTATACGCCGATATATGTTATAATGTCTTTAGTAGAGATAATATCTTGTATTTTGGGAAGATGATTGTATCAAATTTAGAAGTTAAAGTATATGTGTGCAGTTTCATGAAATTATCTGTGTTAAGCAGTGAATACGATTGCATATGTTTCAGCGAATTTTATAGTATATATATATCATATGAAGCAATCAAAAGTAATTATCAAACGCAATGTCCAGCATCGTCAGTATGTTGTATATGAACCCATAGAAGTACAGAGCTTTCTTGAGGACGAAATTAATCATCTTCAATCCTCAAATTGGCAACAACAATTATTTTTTCCACTCTTACATAGTTTGAAAAAAATAAATATGGATATAACATGAACCAAAATGAATTATAATTGTAAAATTGAAAAAAAAATTGGAAAATTGTAAAAAAAAAAAATGCCAATTTGAACATGGAAAGAGTAATTATATAATATTCACTGCATTGCCAATTTAGAGAGTTTAATGGTTAGTTACAATTAAATTGCTCTAATTCGAGAACGCCGCACTCTACTTTATTGAAAATGGACTCAAATTTTTCAGAGAATTTTTCTCTTTCTGCTCATGTATAATGTGTAATGCCCATCATTCTGGACCAACAGATACTGCAAAAGCGTCTCCTAAATGAGACACTGTACCTCTATGGTTAAAAGAGACCTTTTTGGTCTATTTCAATTTTCTATTGAAAAAATTTCTTCATGTAAATGCACTAGAGGAACATTTTTGTGTTGACAGGTGGCTCTAATTGTTTGCCTTACCAGGTAATCTGGATTTTCTGCCCTCTCCGAAAATCATAATAAATTATTAACCAACTGCCATCCTCGGGCTTACCTGGCATTTTACAAATAAATTGTTGCCCAAAAAGGACTTTTCCTGGTTTGACTAACTGGTCGGCTTGTGTGTGCTCCTTTATAACAAGCTTTATAGATGGTGTTTGTTGTCGATCGAGTGGAAGAGCACAGGTTGGTATCACTCTATCAAACTTGTCCTCTGCCGTCAAAGAATGGTCCATGGTTTCTAGTGAGCAAAACGTTTTAAAAAAGAAATCAACCTTTATAGAAATGTTGTCTTTAATTCCATTTACATCTTCCTTGAAATATTAGTTCAGTTTGTTCATTCTAATTTATTCTAATTTCTCTAGGTATTTACACATTTATTCTATACGCAGTAACGCAGATGATTCAAGTGTGTGTTGTTTTTTTTCTCATCAGAACCCCCAAACCCTCCTGGAGGTTGTCAACTCTGAATTGCATTGTGTTTATGAATGGATACTTGCCAACCGGCTTTCACTGAACCTAGACAAGACAAATTTCATGCTATTTAGTAAATTAATTTCAACTCTACCGGGTAATATTCTGTTTAATAATGTTGATATATGTATAGTACAATCAACCAAATTTTAGGACTTTTCATAGATGAAAAAATGTCATGGAAAACTCACAAAAACCATTTTGTTCCGTATTATCTAGAAATACTGGCAATGACTGGTATTATATATAAATTGAAGTCAATGTTTCCATCCCCAATTATGTACATGCTATATTACACTTTATTACTTCCATACATAAGTCATGGTATTCTTGCCTGTGGCAATTCGTCAAAACTTCTGATGGACAAAATACTACTTATACAAAAAAGAGCAATACGTATCATCTTTAACGCGCATATGTGTGCCAACACCAACCATGTTTTCTTTCAAAGACGCTTTTTGAAAGTTCAAGATATTTTTAGTTTACAGTTGGGTACTTTAATGTTCCAAATTAACAACAACGAATTGCCCCAGGTACTTTTTTCTCTTTTTGGAAAAAATAACCAATTATTCCACTCGTCAAGCCTTTGAATATCATCTCCCCAAAATAAGAACACGTTTTGCCTATAATACTATCTTTTAGTCGGGTCCATATATTGGAACTCCTTAAATCCTGAAATAAGAAGTTCTGTTAGTGTGTTTATACTTAAAAGGAAATTAAAACTTTTTCTCCTGAGTGCATACAGCACTCAGTAGTACTCTGATATTTGCCTCTGTTTAAATGCTTTTGCTTCTTTGTTCATTGCACGTCTCACATGTGCACGTGTACAATTACGTAATTCTTCTATTGATTTGTTGTTTAAATTCTCTGTGCTACGGCATAGTTGATCTATACACAGCTGCAGACCCCTCACAAAATACTTTCTTTCCCATTGTTTTTTGTCTGCTCTAGTATCCGCGTGTCCCCGTACTTGTTACATTTTTTTTAAAAGTTTTGTCTTGTACCGTTTACCACTCTCTCTCTCTCTCTCTCTCTCCCCCCTTATTTTTCATCTCTCTCTCTCATCTCTTCCCCTTCTCTCTCTCCCTCTCTATGTTCTATACTCTCATTCTCTCTCTCCCTCTCTCCTCTGTCTCTCTACCAATACTCTCCCTCCTCTCCCCCATTCTTTCTTCCTGTTCTTAATATTGTGTATCCTTCCCCCATGTCCTTAATTATTTATTGGGGCCGAACCACAACCAGCCTTGCTTCACTTTAGGCCCTCCACAATATGAATTTAAAGATATCGAATTACTAAATGATTTCTCTTATATATCCTATGTTGTTGTAGTAAGATCACTGATTTGATTGTATCTGATAATATTGCTTCTTGATATATATTTTGTATACTGATTTTGAATTTTGTACATTGATTTCATATTGATCTTTTATGGAAATAAACCCGAAACCGACTATACGGATTGTCTTGCTATGGCGATCCTATTTCAAGCTTCATGCGTTTAATGAATTTAGCCCTCTTCACTATAGGCCTATTCAAAGCAACTTAATTCTGTATTGATCTGATACCAAAAAAAATAAAGAAAAGTTATTTGGAATCTGAATCCGACCTATGTTAAGGGCTAAGAAAATGCATCTTTTACACCCCCCCCCCCCCCCCCTCCCCATTTCTCACGACTCACTTCCTATTGAACTACCTGTACGTTGTTATTTTCAGTACCATATTGAGTATACAATGATGCTAGCAAATCTCAACCAGCAACCGCGGTAATCCAAAGCTCTTGATGATGATACTACATACCTTCATCACATGTGGTCCCTCCGTACCCCAAGAGGCAGGAGCATACAAACATGTTGATACCATCCCTACACGTTCCTCCATTAAGGCAGGGGTAACTCTCGCATTCACTGATATCTGAGGCAAAAATGATACAACTTATATGTGATCATATCATTAATAATATGTGATGATGATAATAATACTATTGATCATAATTGTCACAGAAATAATGATTAAAATGATAATATTAATGACGATGATATTGGTAATGATAATATAAAGGCAGTTCTTTTATAGAGTAAATCACATATACCACAAATGCAAATTTGATCACCAGCCTATTATTTTCAATTACTTATGAACCCGATTCGGGATGCTCTTAATATCCTATTACAATAATGTCTACTTTTTATGTTGTAGCGCCACGGTCATCTATAGGTTTACTGTTCGGCACTGATCATGCTAAAGTTTATAGTGCTTTTTTTTTTTGGGGGGGGGGGGGGCTCCGTTTTGTTAATACGTTGATTATGTCGTCCATTTGGCAAAAAATTGAATACATAATCCTGACACATCTAGTAAGAATGAGAATGTATCATGTTGAAGAATCATAAAGTGTACTTTGCAAATTATTTATTAATGAATTATTTAAGACAAAATCAAGTATCTATTGTTTAGTGATGCAAGTGGCCTACCTTGAGCACAAGTTAGCCCGTAAAAGCCAGATGCGCAGTCGCATAAGTACCCGGTAAGATAATCTGAACATGCACTGTCGCTTTCACAAGGGGACGAGCCACAGTCATCTACCTCTGAATTTGGTAGCGGAAGATTATGAAAACAAAATGACAAGATTTAGGATAATGGATGCTGGAATTCTCACTGAATCACTCATGCAGTGTCTACTTTTTTATGAAGTAAAGAGTATTCGAATGAAACTCTGTGCAACCAAAGATTATTATTTCTCTTTTGTGTTATAGTGTTGATTAGGCCTGGTTATCAACTCTGATTCTTTGAAACAATCTAGCATTCTTCCAGTGAAGTTGCGTTTTAATATAAGTATTGTTAGTAACATTTTTGTACCCTTCCCTTTCCTAGTCTTATGAAGTAATTAACTACCAAGTAGGAATAAAAATCATAATTTGGACCCGAGGGAAATTTTGAATCTTCATTCGTATATATATCTAATGTTTTCCAGCTAACATAAACGTAATTAAGATTATCCGTGTTCGAAACCAAGTGAATACGCTAGTGCCCTTTGGTAAGGCATTAATCCTCATTACCAAGTCCCTAGTAGAGGACTTCAAGGTGTTGGTCCCCTGGTTGCTTACAATCATACGCATGCTTTCTTGGCAGTCGGGTAAAAACAACATCATTCAGCATAATACATTATGGAATTTGAAACAGGGATCTGTGCTATGGAATGATTGATACCAGCATTCTGAAAAGATCATCATTATACAAATTGTCAGACCGGAACCCTGGTATATTCTTCATAAGGTGACTACCTTCTTCGCATTGATTTCCAGTGAAACCTTCAACACAAAGGCAAGTGTACTCATCAGTTCCATCAATGCACGAACCTCCGTTGAAACAAGGACGGCTGGCACAATCCTCGATGTCTATTTCAAAGGATGAAGAATATAGTCGGTTAGACGGTCTTATTTAACTAACAGTGTAACCCAGAAAAGTTCTTTCCGTTGAAGTTTTTTTTGCTGATTTATCATCCTATGTGGTCTATGAACATTTTCAGCTTGGTTGCCCAAACAGCAACTTTGAGCAATTTGCATAATTTGCATAATTCTGTATAATACAGGTTTTACAGCGAAAAGACAACTTACACAGAATGTTCATACTGAACTACGTGCTAATTGTGTATGTGCGCTGATACGGAACTCTAATAGTGTTGCCTATCTCGTGAATTCAACCTGTGATGAAACGAAACGACCTTAATACACACAATCAGATATGGCTGCACATCAAATTAGGGGTTTGTGGGACATGGAAATCATTTCAATGTTATTTTCACATTTAGTAATGATGCTTTTGTACTAAGAATCATGTTGATATCAACTTAATATCTATAAACAACCGCGAGTGTATTTTTTTTGCACCTAGAATGAGAGTAGGCCTGCTCCTAATGAACAGGTATTAATGTGCGTTAGCAGGTTGGCAGCAATCTTGTATTGTTTTAGTACCTTTTGGGGGTACCTCTTCGTGTAATGTTAGCCGTATGGATTAAATCAACGTTATACACCCTAACACCACAAGTATGTTTCCAATTCAATTGTACATTTCCAAAAGATGGGTTTTTTCTTAAATATGATACGATTATAGCAGTCATATAGGGTGCATAATGATGTGCATATGTATTTATTCAATCATAAGACTTTGCATTTGTTTAATGCTAGAGAACAAATAATTTCAACCATTGATATGTGATTCTGTGCGTGAACGCTACTGAAGTCCGACTATGGCTGCAGTAAACTTTTTTTTCAAAGAGGGGCCTAAACGAAGGATATATACCGCTGTAAGTACCATTCTTAATGATTGTAAGACTAAGGTTTAAATCATTTAGGTAACGGAGTTGACATTTCCTTGATTTTCAGTACTGGACCCTGACCTGTAATTGCAAAATTATGTTTAAGCTTTATTCTTCAGCCCTACAAAACCCCTATTTTATGGAAGTATCACACATCAGTGTATCCCGTTTCGTTTCATCAGAGGTCAAATTCACAAGATTGACAACGTTATTAAAGTTCCGTATCACCGTACATACACAATTAGGACGTAGTTCAGTTTACACATTCTGTGTAAGTTATCTTGGGTGGCATATCCTGTATCCATACAGATCTATGCAAATAATGCAAATTGCTCAAGGTTGCTGTTTGGGCAACCAAGCTGAAAATATTCATAAACCACATAGGAACCTAAATCAATGACAAAACTTCAACGTAAAGAACTTTTCTGTAGGCTTGTGAATTGTCACACCGACTAATAGATCATTGTAACTGTTTTAGTTTGTTTATTATCTTTTTATGATAAAATTGCATATTCTATCAGGATAAATGTGTATGTAGGACATGGTGCATGGTAAAAACAGATATATATTTTTAATGGATATTTTTCAGTTGATTTCTATTATTCATTAATAATTTGCAGGATGAAACCTACACAATGTCAGCTACGCAAAGAAGATACAAAATAATAATACTTAAGCCCGAATTGCATAACAAAAGAGATCAAACATATCGGTTGTTTCCACTCGCTCTGTTCCCCTCCCACTTGCCCCCTTTCTTTCTTTCCCTATATCTTTCATTGGTGCTTTATGTCTCTATTAATATTTCAATCCCCCTTTCTCCCAAATCATTGTTTTTCGATTGTAGTCTATAGCTTTATAGCTGGATTATGATCTTGTTTTCATTTAAACAGTTAATCTACTAATTGCAAACTTGCTTCCATGCACTGATGCTGTTGTTAGATTGTGTGTATGTGTCTTTGTTTCTGTTCGTTTATAGCAAGCCTATATCCATTGCTGCTCAATGAAGCGATTTTTTAACGTAAGGTCGTCAATTCGTTAATTCATTAAAATTTTGATGCTGAAGGTCAATGTTACGCGGGAAAACGGGGGGAGGGGGGGGGGGGGGAAGTAAACTGTTTAAGACATCGTTTTCCCAAAATGGCTCAGGTGCACTGTGGTCGATAATTCTCTTTATCATCGTTCAATCCTTCAGGTGACAAAAAGTCATTGAAAAATATGAGTATTTTAAGTTATTGAAAATTTTGAAAAGTTATTTTAAAATGAAAAGTATCATGATATATCCACAAATAACTTCTTCAAAGGGGACCATTCACCCCAAAATGATTAACTTTTACCCTAAGGTTCCTTTCAGCTGTGCTATATTCAAAATATGGGCTTCTAAAGTTACTTCTATAGGGAGAAATTACGAGTTGTACACGTTCGAATTAAAACCCATATTTGACCATGTGGTCTGACTTGGGTTTCAGGCGCGGGGCTTATATGGTGCGTTTATAAAGTATATCCAAATTTTACAGTTTCTAATTTAAAAATGATTATCTATTTGACCCTGAAATTTATGTCAAAGTAAAGAGTAATTTATATTCTGTCTGATGATCCCCTATTTATAATTGTACAGCCACGGATGAACGAGCAGAAGGCTTTACAAAAAGTATTTTCGAAATCCTTTTGTACCAAGTTTGGGCTGCCGACACAATGAGTGCGAGCCAATATCCCATGTACATTTGTTATGTCAGTCTGAAAGCTATTGGTGAGTTATTTAATTTGATTTTATGCACTTTTGGTACACAGCATGTCAATGTCATCTCAAATTCAAGAAAATTCCTATTACAAGCAAAGTTTATGATACTGCTTCCGACCTTTGTCATGGCTTCAACATTAGCATCCCTTTTCAGTTAAGGAGAGCTCTTTTATTAGTCTTTGAAATGGACAAAATTTATTTGATACAATCTTTTCATGTAAGTTCTGATATCTGCTACTTTTTTAAACAAACACTCATGCACACGTTGATATTAATTATACCTATAGCATTTTTATTTATTTGATGTACGATAAAAGAGCAATGTAGATGAAATGCCTTGCTCAAGGGCATAAGTGCTGTGCCGGGGATCGAACCCCGATCCTCGCGTCTCCAGTCACGCATCTTACACCACTGGGCCACGGCACGTCCTATTATTTGGTAATTATCTGTTACTTGGTAATTATCCTTCCATGTATCCTTCCATGCATGACCTAGATTTTTCACGTTACGAATCGTTTGAGTCATTTCAATGTTCACGATAGACTTTACGCAAGTGAAATGGTGCAACTATCTAACTAATGAGCCGCAGGCTCTTAAATATTCTGATACAAGAAGTTATCGGGTTGTTTAAAATGAATCAGGATTATCCTGTAGAACAAAAGAAAAATCCTATGAAAGCTCAGATAGACTGGATCACTTGAAACAATGAAACATCGAAACAGAAAGCAGAGTTCAACTTTCAAAAGTATGAGACTAGGAGTACACATGCATGTCATGCATGTAGCTTGACCTACATTCGTTTCATCAGCCCAAACAAAGTACGAGAGGAATATGACAAGACTTTTTTGAAAAGCCTGCTGCCTCATCCGTGGCTGCAGAACTATATTAGACAGAATTTAGTTACTCTTTACCATGACATAACTTTCGGTGGCACTTAAATAATGTTTTTCTTTTCTTCAGAAGCTGTCAAAGTTGGGTGTCCTTTTTTGATAAGCAATCTATGTTTTACTTTTATAATACCCCTTAACCATAAACCCATAGTATGCATTTATTCCATTAAGTTCATGAAGGCTGCACTCAGACCGTAATCTTTGCATTTTGTTGTTGTGGTTGTTCTTTGCTTTCTTTTTTATTTTGTGTTTAAAGTGAGTGGTGCCCTGTAAATTCATCCTTATAATCTGATTAATCGGGCTTCACACATCAGCGCTCTCAATATACTAAAAATATTAATCATAATTACATTTACCGTACTGACACAATGCACCCTCGTAACCCGGTGCACAAGTACAACCGTAGGTAAAGAAACCGGCAGAGCATGTGCTTCCGTGTTGGCATGAACTGTAATCGCATTCATCCCGAACTGTGATGTATATGAACAAGAAAACAATACGCGGTATATAAAGTAATTTTCATTAGCACAGCCATTAAAGCCGTATTCATTAGTATTAGGTGAGACCTGTTTCAATCACTTTCACCAAATTTCACCTGATTAACTCTCATGAGTATGCATCAGTATTATTTGTACTAGTCTCAGCTTGCAAAGCAAGATATTGGTGGGGTAAATAGACCGAAAGCATAAAAAGACTTCAGTAGATGCTTTCCCAGCTCTAGAATACCTGTTAATTTGAAGAATTTGTCAGTCCCAATGAAGGAAATGTATCACTGACTTGTAATCCTAACTAAATATCTCTGGACAAGTGCAGAATTGATATCCGACTCTTTAAACTCATTCTCAGCTGTCTCCGTATAGAAATTTTAGTTCATAAGTTCACTTGAGAACAGAGAAAAAATGTAAAATTCGTAAAGGCTGAATATATGTCCGACTCACCCACATCGCAGAGTGTTCCAATGTAAGGTTGAGGGCAAGCGCATGAAAAACTGTCAACCTCATCGATGCAAATACCGTTATTCTGGCAAGGGTTAACTTCACAGTTGTTTATGTCTACCGATTGGAAAAAAAGCAATCTCCATCAATTATAGTAAGGTTTCAGATTTCAGAAATATATCAGAAAATCAATTTAAGCACTCGCAGAAAGGCAGTATCTAAAATACAGTAAAGTTTGAATACACAGAGGTAGAAGGGCGAAGGGACAGAATATTCATATCCATGTGTTACAACTTGATATGGGCGAACTCTTCTCATTCTTTTTAGGTACAGGCTTTGATGCTCAGTCAATACGTTTACCCTATATAGTGAGCAAAATACGATTTAAGTTAAGATTTAGTTAAGGCTTTTGTTTCCCCCGAGAATATTCGAGGACTTACGCGGTATCTTCTCTCACGCTCTCTCTCTCTCTCTCTCTCTCTCTCTCTTTCTCTTTCTAAAAAAACTTAAACCGTTTACTCTGAAAGAAATGGCTCTCTGTAGGAGAAGGGTGAGAGAGAGAGAGAGAGAGAGAGAGAGAGAGAGAGAGAGAGAGAGAGAGACGGTATTCAAACCTGTTTCACAGCGCTCTCCTTCAAATCCCGGTGCACAGGTACAGTTAAACGAGTTTATCCCATCGTGACACGATGCCCCGTTGTAACATGATTCACTCGAACACTGATTTATTTCTGGGATAAAATTATGTAAATATTTAGTCATTAAAAATATTATCGTATTAGAATTACGGTAGCATAAAGTGAATCAAAATAGTCTTTAGTAGTTTCTGAGAATATTTAGGAAAGTAATAACCTGGTTTCAGATCGTTGTTACCATTGAGCTTACGTTAACTGAGGCTAAACTCTATTTGAGATCGACATCTATCTTCATTTTTTAACACGATCAAACAGCATTGCGTATCACGACGAAAATATATTCGGTTTTTTTTACCCAAGATTATGAAATCTCTCCTTTTAAAAAAAAAACCTTATCGGACGATTAAACCTTTTAACACAGCTATATTGATGATGTAATCATCGACTCTGTTATCCTTGTCAAGTCTCTTCCTGCCGTCTCTGGAAGCGCCGTAGTATATTGGCGAGGGTTCTTGCCTCTCATACAGAGGTCCCGGGTTCGATCCTTGCTCAGTGTCACACTTTGACAAGTTGCTTTGCCCACATTAGTCCCTATCGGCCGAGGTATGTTAAGTGGATAACTGGTAATGCTGGGGTAAATAGTTGCAGGGCCTGCAGAAATAGGCGTAAAGATACTGGTGTGGCTACCCGAGGTACAACACCCAATTATAATCCCTTCTGTATAATTTGTTTACTACGACCTGTCATTTGTCCAGAATGGGACATTTGACCTGGTCATTTTTCTTGTGTTTTTCTTGTGTTATTCGCTTTTTACCTTGATCAGTTGATCTTGAATAAAGACATGATTTAACAACATAATTCGAGGTCCCGTTTCGATTAGTTAAAATCTTACCGTTTTCGCACACTCGACCATGAAAGCCTGAAGGACATGTACAGACATAAGCATTGAACTCATCTTGGCAAATTCCATCGTTAAAACACGGGTTGCTCTGGCATTCATCGACACCTAAGAAGGAATAAAGTCTCATATATGTTATGTAGCCAAAGGCCCGGGTTCGATTCCCGGTGGAGACATTTTTTCAACCTCTTCAAAAATTTCCAAAAAAATGGTAGGACAGCTCTGGGGAACTTTGATTCATGCTACGCTATTATTCTCTCAATTGTCTCACATATTATGTGTATGTAAATATATACATAATAATAATAATATTCTCTTCTTGTATAGCGCATATCACATTATTATCTAACGTCTCTATGCGCTTCCAAAGGACTTTGGATATTATTACCCTGGCTTTAGCCCGGCAGCCTTTTACAGCGCACAAGCATTTCAAGGAATTAATTCTTGCCAGGTACCCATTTACGTCACCTGGGTCGAGTGTGGCAAATGTAGATTAATGTCTTGTCAAAGGACATTAGTGCTGCAGCAGGGATCAGAACCCCGTACCTTGTGGTTCAAAGTCCGGAGACTTATCCACTGGACCACAACACCTCTACATGCATGTAAATAATGAAATTGCAATCATAATATTCTTAAACTTCGCAAATTTAAAAAGAAATGTGCACTGCAAAGAAAGACTTATGTGGCAGTTCTGAATTTAATGTTTACAATCGACTGGTTATTTTGACGAGGGAACTGTGTGACAAGAAACTTTTGTCATGCATTATTCTGTGCCGATATTCTTCTTCTTTTATAACAAGAATTTAATCTGTTTCATATTGAACTCCCTACACTCCATAACATTACTTGCAAAATTTTAATGTACATGTATATTCACAAAATTACCGCTTCTCGATACAGTAAAACTGTTGATAAGAAGACACATTTCTTCACCTGTTTCACAGTGACTTCCTTCGAAGCCTTCTTGACAGTGGCATTCGTAGTGATTGTCGAGATCTTGACAGGTCCCTACAGAGCACGGACCACTGGCACATTCATTGAAGTCTAGGAAGGAGACGAGAGAAAAATATGAAAGGGAGAGGTTACGAGTGGATGTGTGGGTGAAGTGTGTGAGGGTGTCTGTGTGTGTGTTAGAGGAAGTGATTTCGGGGTTTTTTTCCCTTGCTCATTGATCTTTGAATATATATTTAACTTATCAAATTATGTTATGAAAACGAAATGAAGATTTACATTGTACTGATTTACATATATTGATTTTAATGTACTACTTTATTTTGAATAAAATCTCTAATGAAAAAATGTGGAAAAAACAAAACAAATAAATGTGCGGGAAGAAGTGGGCGGATGTGTGAGAGAAGGGTGTTTATGCGTGGGGGTCAGAGGGAGAGAAAATGTGTGTGTATGGAGGGATGGTGAGGGTGTGTACTAGTGCAAGAATAATATATGTAAAATATGAGGAGAGGTGTGAGTGAGGTTTGTGAGGGCGTGTGCGATGTGTGTGTGGGTGTGGGTATAACACTCTATAGGGAGCAGTTCCTTCAAAAGTAAGGACAGGAGAAAGAAAAAAGACAGCAGCCAAAAGCGAAAGGGGAGCATAAGATAATACTTACATTTAACATCACTTTAAATGAACTACATGTATATGCACAAAATAATCATCATCTTCGTCGAAAAAAAGAATTACAGAAAAATGCACAATGAAAGGAAAAGGGATCATCTAGGTTCTTTTCTGACAGGGGAGGTGTTTCATATTAGCTGTTTGTAAAGTTATGAATGACTTTACGAACGACTTGAATTTGGCAAACCAAATGGGATTCTCAGTCATTATAAATCGCATCAGCTATAGTGAAATATGCAGACGTAGATTAACATTGCACTGGTTTACAAACAGTTTTAATGCGAAGTTGTTGTTTTTTTACCATAGTTTGATTGAGATTATGGGAAATGCATTCACATTTTGGTGAAATGTCAGGAAAAAACTTTAGGCATCCTATTTGGCACTTCATATTTCAGTTGTTCGTTTTTTGCATTTTTAAAAATAAAATTGAAGGATTTGGTGCAAACATTTGGTGAATTTTGTGAAAATTTTCAGCAAAAAAAAATGTAAGTTTTCAAAATTTCGGGGGGGGGGGCAAACTGCCCCCCCCCCCCACACACACACACACTTGCGTACGGCCATGGAAACACCCCCGGGTGTTTTACGAATATGGGTCGTATTGATCAATAATTAAAAAGCATTTGCGGAGGATTAGAATTTTTTAAAATATGACGTAATTACGCTTGTTGTTATTTTCTCTTTTTTGTTTGTTTGTTTGGTTTTTCTTACCCAGCTCGCAGATTGTTCCCGTAATACCGGGAGGACAGATGCATGCAAACCAGCCACTCTTCTCCACACAGGTCCCATTGTTTTGACATGGTGCACTCAAACACTCATTCACGTCTTGCATGGAACGAAAATACATATGAATCAGGAGTAATAAGAGTAATCATGTATTTTACCACAGAGAAGTGTTAAGATGCATTATCAACGATACAATATTATATTATTTTGAGAATAAATTTAAAGAACAAGATTAATAACATCACTATACTTTGAAAATGTAGGTTATTCTATTTTCCTCTAATCACAAAATGAAAATTGAATAAGAAAAGGATACAAAACATCTTGTTTCGCATAATGAGAGGAAATATCATTGCTTAGATAACTGTAGGTATAAACGACAAATGCACTTTAAAAGAGGTAAGAGGAGAGATATAGCGTAGGTCCTTTTTCAGTTTTTTTTTTTTATATAAATGAGCGATTTCATTCAAAAAGTAGTCATAGTGTAGACATAGGAGTATATTTGTAAGAGCTATGAATCACCTAGTATCTTTGAATATATATTTCTGTAACCATTTCTGTAACACCTGTACCAATTCTAGGGAAGCACACGTCACCAAACTCTGACGAGCTCCTATCCCTCTCAAAAACCGCCCTTTCCCCCCATAACGCTACCCTGCATGTTCGTGGTGACATGGTGACATACATATTTGAATTATATGATCGTTCCTTTTACCTCAGTCACAGCAACAAACCTACTCCAAACCGACTCCAGCCTGATCAATTATTCGCCACTGGTGATACAGTGAATCTTTATTCGGTATTTCGTCGGTCTCGTTGGTGTGACCGGGGTAGGCTATTATTTAAGCTCACCGCACACTACACTATCTGTCTGCGATCCGATTCTGGAAAAATTGTTACAGTATTTTGATATGAACATTCAAACATGGAAAATCATACTGACCAAAGTTCTGAATAGTCGTATGAATACTAAAGTTGAAATTCCGGGCTATTGCGAGCCTCCTTGTAGGAATAAAAGCGAAGTCAATTCCGAATCATAGTTACGTCATAGCAATCTTACGATCGGCTACGATTTGAAGCCGATTTGGCCTATACTCCGACCTAAAGACTTGCATTTAACCAAAATTTCGCTTTTAGTATTCCTATATTTATTCCGAACCTCAAATAAGATCATTTTACTTGTTTAACTTTCATATTTAATGCAAAATGCCAATTTTTCCCAAATCTAGTCGCAGTCGAATCGTATAGTGTGCGGTGGTCTTTAGATATATATTATTATTTACCTGCTGAGGACACTCCAGGGATTAGAAGTGTCAAAAGTAAAATAAGTCCGTGAAACCAGACCCAGCGGAGGTCCTTTTGGTGAATAAAATTTGACAATACACTTTATAACAAAAATTTAATTGAAGACAACACGACTGTTATGTGCAGTTTTATTGTTTTAATATTCCTAAAAATCCATGCCGAAAGAAAGAAAATGTGCAACCACACACTATAAAACTGGCAGAAGTAACAGTAAATGTTATTAAATATATGTTTATGTTTATGTTCATTTAATTTCCAGGAACATGAATTATAACAATGTATAATGACATGACAACAAATTTTCAATGGAAACATAACAACATACATATAACATAAACAACAACCAATGCCTGCAGATTACCTAAAAGAAATTATTATTTCTGTCTAAGGGCTCTCCTCATTGGTTGTTGATATACAAATTAATAGAAACAAAATAGGCAGCATGTACGTTGCAGAAGTAAAAAAAAGATGAAGACGAAACATGGAAAAACATGGAAAAACATGCCTGTGGCGTTCGCCGGAAATCCATTGACCATTGTTATCATAAATAAATTATAATACAAGAAGTATCCCTTTCATATCAATTCATTATTTTCAAGTACACATGGACAAATCAACACTCTTAAAAATACGTGGTCAGATTGACCCGGAGGAGAGTCCGTTGGGGCCACACTCCCGTTCAGGGTAAAGAAAATGACCTGGAATAAGGTCAGATGTGACCCAGAAGCAACTCTTCATGAGCCCATTGCAGGTAAATTTTTAACCCGGAACTCTTTCCCGCATTTTTCGCATGTATAAAACATTAAATACGGTTTAAAATACAAAATAATTTACCAAATTTTTTTGTCTAAAAAGGATACACAAAATTTTACCATGATTCTTGCCGGGTCGAAAACGTTGATATTTACTTGCAGCCTGATTGCCGGTTTATAGTCGTGTAATGATCAGTCGCATTCAGTATTATATTCCTTCCAAGGTCATAAGGGGTGTATTGTCAAAGGGGGAATTAATCAGCTTAATTTGCGAAACTGATATTTCATAACAAGTATTTGCGGCATACTGTACTCTGTATGCTCTCTGAGTTAAGAGGTTTACACTTGACGTATATGAAAGTAGTTCAATCGTTAATTAATTTGGCTTGGAATGTCAAAAGAATTAAGCAACGAAAACTTCAAGAAAAAAGTTATAGTCTTGTACATAGAAAATGGTGATGAGAATCAAACTGGAATTTAGATTGATACGCTTTGCTATTTTCTATTTTTGCCGTTTTGGCGGAGAAGGGGGGTAATAGTAGAAAATTGTTTAAATCAGGCTGGTATCTATGGACTCAATATTCTATTCTCCTCTTATTTTCCCCCCAAAAGTATCTGCAAAATATGAAAGTTTTTGATGACCTCTTTTTCTTCTTTCCTCTTCTCTTATGCCCTTTTTTCTACTGGGAGGGGGCTTGCTAGCTTGCTCGGCAATTTTTTCTTTTCAAATAAATTGTGCCCTTCCCCCATCCCGCCTTCTACAAATTAATCTTAAACCCAACCATAAGTTGAATGCAAAAAATCTAGTCAAATTCGACAGACTAGTACTACTCTAGTCAAGAGTGACACATTTCTAGTCAAAATGACTAGAGTCTGGTAAAATAATTTGACTCTCCCTCACCTACTCCGCTTCATAAGAGTAACCTACCCTTGACAGTAGGGGTTTCTCTTTTTCTGTATATAGGGTTTAATATGTCTATGATTATGGTCTGGATTAGTGCGAGGACACAATTAAAGGCAAAAAACAAACAAAAGTAAGAAATAAAAACGAAAATAAGTGCATCTATTGATCAAATCTATCATGATAATCAAATTAATAGCAAATAATACAGAGCTATAGGGAAAGTAACTATATTGATGAATTATATCATAATAATAAACTTAACAAAGAATAGGTCTTTCGTCCTGCCCGAGTGCCATGATGCGTTTCTTAGTTCTATTGTACCTCGAGGATTTTATCATCATTAACACTAGACGCAGGATTTTTAATTTGTTTTTCTATTTTTGCTTTATTTACTGTACATCCAGGAGGAAGATAATCTTCATTTACCGTTGGCGGCTCCTTTTCATTTAAAAAAGAGTGAAAAGGTGAAGTATTATTATCTATCTCATATTAAAAGAAATTCATAAAGATCGTCAGATAAACTCGAAAAATGAGGACATAATTTCCTTTTGGGCAATGGATCTTGAATGTCATCAACTTTTTTCTGCTAATGCAGTTGGTCATTTCTGTTCAGACTGTTCTTGAATAATGAAGAATTAATTACAAGATGGGCCTATTCTGTAAGTTTCCCTTCATTGACTGAAAATCTACCCGTTCTTCTATTATAGTGTTGCCGTATGCCGAAGCCCCCGCGTTTAGCGCAAATACATTCTTCTCTTCCTAGAGATCAATTGCAATGCAGTCTGATAGCATTCTTAAAACACTTGCTCAGACACTCAAACACGTTCATCAAATTCAGAAGCGATACTTTATAACCAGTAACTGCGGTATATCGCCCCCTTGGTGTAATCACAGTTAAAAGGTTATACCCTTTTTTAGTAGTTAATCGTTGATGGCTTAGAATGTCAGAAGAATCGATCAATGAAAACTTCAAGCAAAAAAAAAGGGGGAAAAGAATTATAGTCTAGTAGTATTTAGTAAGAGGAAATGATGATAGAGAATCAAAATGGAATCATGACTGATACACTTTCTCTTTCCATTTTTGCTTTTTTTTTTAAAGGGGATAAAGAGTAGGAAATTGTCATGCTCGTATTTAGGACTCATAATTCCATTTTCCTCTTTAATTTCTTTCCAAAATCGCATCTGCAAAATGTGGCTAACCCCATATTTCTTTCTTTTTTTCTCAATCATTTATCCCTCTCTTCCCTCTTTTTGTTTTTTTTTTGGGGGGGGGCGGGTATAAATTTTAGGTATAAATTGAGTATAAATGCCTCTAGCATTTTAAGGAATACACGGGGAATCGTTTTTCACTTGGTTCACTGAAGACAATTAACATGATTAATGGTAGATTAATTGTTTCATTATTATGATTAGTGGTTGCAAAAAGAGAGCGGTTTTTCAACGTGTTAGAATATCGTATAGGTGCTTCTGTAGATAAAGGACTTTTTCATTGTCGCTACTACCAAAGAGTATAAATACGAAGAGTGCTCAGTGCCGAAATAAAGCATGCTCACATATTGTGGTAAATGTCGATCGGGGAAAAGACTATTGTTTGCTTTGTTTTTGCGTAGTTCTGTGGGAGTGTTTGTTTGTTTGTTAGCTTTGTTTTGTTTTGCTTTCGCTTTTTCATTTGTTAGTTTGTTTGTTTTTGGAACAGCACTAAGCCTAAAATCCTTTCCATCTTAATTCCTATTTTGTTTTTTTTTTTAATCTGAAAGGTTGTGATTCCTTTGATATCCCTTTTCTCCATTCCTTTCTCTTTCCACCACACCTCAATTATCTTGTTGTCATCTACTTCTTTTTGTGGCCAGTCTGTACAGTATATTCAGAGAAGGAAAACACCTTTTTGCTTTGATCAATGAATCAATGAACTCGCGCCAACGTCGATGAAACATGTCGTCTGCTGACCAATGACCTGACAGAGCACCTTTTAGGAGGCGGGTGCAGAACTTATTGACCTACAGGGTAGGGTTACAAGAACTACGTTCTTGCCAGCCATATGAAACAAAAAATAAATAAGCAAACGAACAAACTATATACTTTCCTTGATCGATAGAGGAACCGACTGGCGCCATCATCAAGGAAACGTTCGTACTCTGCATATCGTCTGCTGACAAGTTAGTGTCTGTCTACTAAAGGCGGACGCAGAACTCTTTAACCAGCGATGACAATAATAATGATAATAATAATGATAATAAATGTAATCTATTTAGCGCCAAATCCACTCTGTGGAGTGGTCAAGGAGCATATAGAAATAATTAAGAATTTAACAGAAATGTTTTTACATGATTTTTAAAGGTGTTTTTACAAGATTTTTAAATGTTTTTTACCTGATTTTTAAATGAAGCAAGATCTCACATTCCCAAACTTGAACAAACAAAAGCAAAACATATAAAACCCAAACCCTCAATTTCCTAATATGAAGTTTCAGCGTGTTCAGGTAATTCGAAAATGAGATATGAATGGTTGCCTGAGTATCAGTAATTTCAGAATACCAGGGTTTTCCTGTGTGCCTATCAGAAGTTTTCACCATTAGCAGAATAAGGGCAAGGGAAAGAATGAGTTCGGGGAATTGGAGGCTGTTCTGATCCGTTCCAATATTTTTTTTTAGCAGAAGTTTCTGCATTTATTAAAGATACAAACATCGGAAAATATAACGATACAAATCAAATTGATACAAGTTAAGTGTGACAAATATACAAAGGAAGAATATGTATACTTAGATAATATTAAAATAATAGAGTTGATTTTTAATGAAGAAATAAATATAAAAGCAGGGGCCAGCTATCATAAGCCAATTGGCTTGAGTCGATAGCAGCCGGGAGATGGGGGCTACATGATACATTATAAGACGCATTTAAGGGTGTCACTTGTAGTAATTAAAATCGATATTTGAAAAATCTTATATAAACCGGAGTTTGTCAGAAAGAAAGGGTAGAAAAAAAAATAACAGTTGCAAGTGCGTGCAAGTGGGTGAGTGCCTGTGAAAGTTTAAAATTTGTATGTTTGTTTGATTTTTTTTTCTAGAACTGGTCATTTTTACAAATATTTGGATAAAAGATATTTTTTCATTAGTGCTTTCAAAGAATAAAGTGATGCTGAATGTTTTATGCTGGGAGGTAAATTGTTCCATACATCTGGACCATGGTGTCCAATCGATTTATTGGCAAGAATTATTTTGGGGTTGGTTAAATGGAGATCAGTAGAGTGTCGAGTGGGATAAGAATGAATATTTCTATTATACGTGAAAATATTACAAAAAGGCAATGGAATTGTATTTATCGAAAATTTGTACATAAAGACTGCAGTTTGGAATAGGTGAATATCGGAAATTTGTAATGTTTTTAATTTATGAAATATTGGATCTGTGTGGGCTAAGTAATGTGAATGGGTACAGATCCGAAGTGCTTTCTTTTGGAGGTGAGATATTGCCATAATTTTCGTTTTGTTATTTCCCCATACTATGTTACAATAAGAAATGTAGGATAGAATAAATGAATTATAGAGCATGAATAATGATTTAGGTTGAAGATGGTATTTTAGTCTATACAAAATGCCTATGCCTCTAGAAACT
Source organism: Echinometra lucunter (assembly GCA_029962745.1). Classification (NCBI taxonomy): domain Eukaryota; kingdom Metazoa; phylum Echinodermata; class Echinoidea; order Camarodonta; family Echinometridae; genus Echinometra; species Echinometra lucunter. Next base: position 29,997,744 of record CM057152.1, read on the forward strand.
AACGAGCAAATATTACGAATATGGCTATTCCAAGTTAGGTTTGAATCGATTTTAACACCTAAGAATTTTGTTTCTTCCTTTTCAGTGAGAGGTATATCATTTATGAAAATATTGTTGTTGAGAACATGTTTAGAATGTATGTTTTTAAAGTAGATGTAGTTAGTCTTGTCTATATTTATGGAGAGTTTACTGGATTTGAACCAGAATGATGATTTTGTTAATTCTGAATTGAGAGTTGTTACAAGGATATTAAGATCTGCATGTGAATAGGATATGATGGTGTCATCTGCAAACAAAATATATGTTAGGAGTGGTGATGCGTTTACAATGTCATTCATGTATATCAAAAATAATAAGGGACCTAAAATAGAGCCCTGTGGTACTCCGCATTTAATTGATAAAATATTAGATGATTCAGATTTAAAAATAACATATTGACGTCTATTACGCAAATAATCTTCAAACCAGGAGAGGGCAACCCCTCTCACTCCATGTGCCTTTAGTTTACAAATTAATATCCGATGATCCATTGTGTCGAAAGCTTTCGATAAGTCCATGAATACTCCGATAGTATGTTCTCTTTTAGAGAGGGAATTAGTTATTTTGTCGTATAGTTGTAAAATTGCATAGTCAGTTGAGTGATTCTCTCTGAATCCATACTGATTAGGAATTAGTAAATCATTCATATTCAAGAAAGTTTATAATCGTTTATCAACTATTTTTTCTAGTATTTTCGAAATGCTTGGTAACAAAGAAATTGGTCTGTAGTTAGCAATTTGGGCTGGGTCATCTTTTTTATAAATCGGAATTATCTTTGCCATCTTCAGTAAGTCGGGAAAAATACCTTGGGAGAGAGACAGACAGATTAAAAATATGAGACAATGGGGAAACTATGAAATGAATTATTTGCTTTAATAGAGATACACTTAATTTGTCATGGCCGCTTGATTTAGTGGATTTTAGGGAACGTACAATTTCTCAAATTTCATGGATATTTGTTGGATTAAAAAACAGAGAGTGTTCAACATTGTCCTTTAAGTATTTCGCAAAATCGTTTTCCCCAGTGACTATTTTTGATGCTAAATTTGGGCCGACATTAGTGAAGAATGTATTAAATGCATTAGCAATATCATTAGGATCTTGAATATTACGCCCATTATCTTCAAATTCGATTGTATTTAGATTATGCTTTTTCTTACCTAAGGCTTCATTAATTGTTTGCCACAATGCTTTATTATTATCTTTAATGTTTTCAATTTTATTAAAGAAATATAATTTGCGAACTAATCGAATCAAAGATGTTAATTTACTACGGTACTTCTTATATTAATTTTGATTTTCGGTTGTAGGTGATTTAAGTGATATTTTGTACAAGCGATTTCGAGTATATATGGATTTAATTATAGCTGGAGTAATCCAAGGTTGTCTGTTTTTCCTTTTACTCGATGTAATTTTTGATAGAGGTACATTTTTATCATAATAGTAAAGAAGTTTTTGGATGAATTTTTCATATGATTTATTCACATCTCTTTCGATATAAATATCTTCCCAATCTTCTTGACTCAAGTCTGTCATTAGAGATTCTATATTACGTTTAGTTTCTTTGCGTCGTATTATATGTTCTTTAGCACTGGGTTTATGTAAGTGATTGTCCTTTTGACATATTGTGAATACCGGTAAATGATCTGATATATCATAATAGATTATTCCATTGAATTTGTCATCTAATACGTTACTGATAATATTATCGATTACGGTATGTGTTTGGTTTGTTGATGAGGGGTTTAAAGGAAAGTGATGACAATAAATTGATAAATTGCTGGGCCAATGTGGTGTGAAGTAAGGAAAGATCAATATCAAAGTCTCCCGTGATGTGTATATCTTTGTTTTCAAGAGATATTAGTTCGAGACATGACTCAAAATTTTCTAAAAATATATCAGTTGCATTACTAGGTGGTCTATATATCACCCCAACTATTCTATTTTTATGTTTATGATCCATAATTTCTAAAAAATAAGGATTCTATTCCTTCAAGTTGAATGCAGTATCTTATCTTATAGTGTAGATCATTGCGAATATAAAAAGCGACACCTCCTCCTTTTCCATTTTTAAGGTCTATATTACTAAACTGATAATTGTCGATATTGAATATTGGAGGGGAGTTTGGATGTAACCATGGTAACCAAGTCTCTGTAACCGCTATTAAAGAAAATGGAAAATGGTTCAATGAAGATAAAAATTCATCAAAAGTATCGAAATTCTTTTGTAAACTTCGGATATTTATGTGCAATAAACTGAAACAATGAAGTTTTGAGTTTGAGTCTGTTGAGCTAAAGTTTGAATTAAATTCATTAGCAGTATAATATTTATTATGTGGTGTGAAGAATGAATTATTTAATATGTCATCTATATCCATCAAAATGTAAGGTCTGGTGTGTCGACCAGTTTAGGTTAACTTGGGGTGCTTGGTGTGTGCAAGTGTGTGAAGGAGTGCATGTGTATAAGACAACTGAAATCAGGGCTGGGTACATGTTCACTTGTGTGCGACGGTCAGACAGACTCCGGGCTGGTGGTAAAGTTCAATCCAAAAAAAAAAAAAAGAAAGAAAAAAGAAATCATATCGAAGCAGAAGGGTTGTAGGGGTTTGTATTCTATCAAGAATGCATTAAATATTCCAAGTTATGGAGTAAAAAAGAGAACATGGGTAGAGGCCCGCAAATACTTGAATGGATAAATATGGAAATCCTGGCGTTGGACTGTTGAAATAGTATAGAATTCACAGAAAAAGGTACTACTAAAATTCAAAGATAAACATGCAAATTTTTCATTCCACCTTCCCCTTTTCTTTCCTCCCTTTTTTTTTTTTTTTTTTTTTTGAGAGAGAGAGAAAAAATTAGAAATCAATTTTACTGAAAACTATGCAAGTCATCGCTGAATACAGCTGAACTATAGCGCACAAATGTAATGATCAAAGGCACATTGCGATCAATGGAAAAGAGGGAAATGGAGAAAACAATAATTTATTGCATCCTCACGCAGCGCAATCCGCCCTGACAAGAAGAAAAGTCCTTAGATGGGCCTCCACCCATAGGTTCCCTGCATATTCCAGAGTTGCCAGTTCAAAAAACAATCCTAAAAACTGCTAACATGGAGAAATCAAAAAGTCCATTGAGAAATCTTAATCAGAAATTTGGATTAACATTTCTTAATCTAGAATCATAAGATCGAACCCCAAAACCTAATAGCGCATGCAGAGTGTAAGATACAAACACAAAAAACTGGCTCAATAACAAATCAGGCTGCAAATTGATGGTAAAGTAACCAATTACATGTATATTGAATTTAACAATCCTACAAAATAGTAGCTGTCATAATTCATAGCTACGTGAATTTACAAAGGAAAAAAGGAATCTGATTGAATCAAACAATAAATGGCCATCTCAGTGATGACGTCGACTGAACAAGGTTTTAGGTAAGAATTCCTTCCGGGGGGGGGGGGGGTGAGGTAGCAACTAGACCATGGAATAGAATGATGAATAATTACATGGATACGTGACATTTCACTACCATGTTATCAAAGCATATAACAGTTGTTACATATACCAATAGCAAAACGACAAAGTACCTCTAGACATAAACGTCCAGTATGCACTAATGCAATACGAAAAGAATGCATGAGATTTATGTATAGTAATCGAGGAACATCGGTAATTTAAATAGTTCTGTAAGCGAGTGCATTCGTAACACTTTTCACTAATTATGTCAGAAACACAAATACAATGATCAAAGGCACATTGCGATCAATGGAAAAGAGGGAAAGCCATGGAGTTTTGTGTATGAATAGCTCAATACATCAGTGTGGCATTCAGTTAGATATTATGTACACACCTTCATCAAATAGCTTGACAGCTGAAAGAGTAGTAATTTAAAAATTTAAAAAAAAAAGATAGCTCAGTCATGCAGAGGAATTTCAATATTCTGTGAATAACAATTCTCATTTGCGTGGTTACTTCATACAACTTTTAAGGGTTTACCCTAGATGGCCTGTGAAGACCGGAACCAAGGAAATTACATTGTCGTGGTATTAATCAACAAGCCAAGGGCTCTTGGAATCACCTGGTTAATCATAATAACAATTGGCAATGTTTTAGAAATAAATATAAAAACAAATAAAATGTTTTCAACTGAAGTATCTCATTGTGTTTGTGTATCATCAGGAATTTATTACTATGCCAAACAAAGCGTATGACTGCAAATTGTTTTATTGTATGTCTAGTATGCATATCTGCAGTACACGAAAAAAGGATAGAGACATGAGAGGAATAATAGGGAACATAATTGATTTAAAACAGTTATGTAATCAAATGCACTGATATAGTAACACTATATGTTCACACGGGGTCCGCCCACTTGACCGAAGGCCCGCGAGACCGAAGGCCCGCGAGACCGACTTTTTTGGGGGGTATCTTTCTTGTATCCTTCATCAGGTGCCGCGGTCGAGTGGTTAAAGGCGCCTTGTTGCAGCGGCGTAACGGGTGCCTGTTATCAGAGGGAGAGGGGGGGAGGGGGCAGAGCCAAATATTTCCCGGTAACTCCGTCTAGAATTAGTGGCGTAGCTAGGATTTCAGTTTAGGGGGCGGTAGTGAGCACGGGAAGCGCGCTCCCAAGGGGGGTGCAGGGAGGGGGAGTGTCCCCCGCGAGAAGCGCGGAAGCTCCGACGTTCCTTTGAATCGTTCCTTGTCTGCTCCCGCTCATCTTAATACGTCCTCTGCCTGTTATCGGGGGGGGGGGGGGCAGAGCCAAAAATGTCCCGGTAACTTAGTCCAGAATCAGTGGCTTTGCTAGGATTTCATTTTAGGGGGCGGTAGTGATCTGAGCACGCGAAACACTTGCGAAACACTTAATACTGAGCGCGCGAAAGGCGCTCCCTATAAGGGGAGTTTTCCCCCTCCCCGCGAAGCACGGAAGCTCCGATGTTTTCTTCGAATTGTTCTTTGTCTGCTCCTGCTCTTCTTTCGTTTCCCCCCTTCTTTTTCTTTCTTTCTTTTTTTTTTTTTGTTGGCGTTTTTTGGGGGGCGCGACTGCCCCTGCCCCCTTTGCTACGAGTGTGTAATCAATTAATAAAATAGATGTTCATTTATTTATTCATCATTCATGCGTTCATTCATTCATTCATTCAGCTATTCATTAATATTGATTCCTTTTTTAATATCAATTTTCTGAGATAAAATTTCAGCTTCTGCCGGAGTATTAACTTAATAGACTTGGAATAGTTTGCAAAAATGCTTTTCATGATACTACGAAATCGGACACCCCATCCCGTCTCTCACTTCATCGTCTAACGAAATCATGCCAAAGTCTCTGAAGAAATCTACACAACCGTGGTGAAACCAAAAAATGTTACAACAATTAGAACATAATTCTTAATGAACTAATGAACCAAAATGCAGTGGTGCCACTTCCGAAGTGGGCTGTTGCAAATTACAAGCTTTTCTTTTTTTAAAGAAATATTCTAACCCTATTTTGCATATAAACGCACATACTCATCCCACCCACTGATAGACACAGAGCACGCTCAAATGAATTGGATATTCTTCCAAGTTCTTTTCCTCTATACTTTTCTCACAGCTCATTTTACTTTCAATTTCTCCTATCGTTCCTCTTGACATTCCCCCCCTCTCTCTCTTACTCTCCCTATCTGTTCTCTTCCAATTATGTTAACATCTTGATTCCTAAATAAACGCCCCCTCTCTGCACCCCCCCCCCCTCCCCAGAGAGCCCGTTTCTCGCGCTCAGTATTTCGCACGATTCGCATGCCCACCACCGCCCCCTAAAATGAAATCCTAGCAACGCCACTGATTCTAAACTTAGTTACCGGGAATTATTTGCCCCCCCCCCCCCGATAACAGGCAGAGAACGTAAGAAGAGTGGGAGCGGACAAGAAACAATTCAAAGAAACGTGGGAGCTTCCGCACTTCGATTTTTTGGCTCTGCCCCCCCCCCCCCCCGCGGGGGACACTCCCCCTCCCTGCACCCCCCCCCCCTTGGGAGCGCGCTTCCCGTGCTCACTACCGCCCCCCTAAACTGAAAACCTAGCTACGCCACTAATTTTAGACGGAGTTACCGGGAAATATTTGGCTCTGCCCCCCCCCTCCCCCTCTGATAACAGGCACCTGTTACGCCGCTGCAACAAGGCGCCTTAAACCACTCGACCGCGGCACCTGATGAAGGAATATAAGATACAAAAAAAAAAAAAAAGTCGGTCTCGCGGGCCTTCGGTAAAGTGGGCTGTCACCGTTCACACATTGAATGTCAGAGGCACAGTGGCGGCACCAAGGAGGGGGGGGGGGCATGGGGGGCATTTGCCCCCCCCCCCCCCCCCACTCAGAAGCTTTGCCCCCCAGTTGCCCCCCAGAAATTTTGAGGACTGAAAAGAAAAATTATACAGTAATTTGTAAATAAGTAGATGTTGTCATAAGCATCATATTCAAGCTGTGAAGTGCTCTAAAATACCATTTTCCACTCTTCAAAACTTCGATTGAAAACCAAAAAAGTGGTTATTTTTGGCTCGCTCGCTTCGCTCGCTCGTCATTTTTTTAAATTTCTGTTCTAAAATGCAATTAAAAACAAGAAAAGTAGCCATTTTTGGCTTGCTCACTTCGCTCGCTCGTCATATTTAAGAATATTTATTCAGAAATGCGATTAAAAACCAAAAAAGCAGTTATTTTTTTGTTCTCTCGCTTTGCTCGCTCACAAAATTGATAGTAAAATGTGTGTAAGAGGAAAAAAAATAATCCATAAATTCAATTATCCCCCCTCCCCACTCCTCAAAGTGGATATACGCCGGCGAATAAAACTCGCGCTTCACACTCGATTTTTCCATACACGCAAAAAAAAAATTGACTGCCCCTGCCCCCCCCCAACATTTTCTTTTGCCCTCCATTCGCCCCCCCCCCCCCCCACTTTAACAATCCTGGTGCCGCCACTGCAGAGGCACAACCGTAATGGCTACAGGCATGTTTCGTGGTGTGGTTTAACATGAAGTTTGCCAATGAATGGTTCAAAACGTCGCTGTGATATTCAATGAATTTGTTTAAGTCAACTATGAAAAAAGGGGGGGGGAATCAACCCTGGAAAACGTTTTGAATAGCGATCCTCATCTGCATTCAATACAACATTTAAGTATGTTAAATATCCTTTTTAACACTGAATTCTCAAGTTTTATGAAGGTCTATGCATGCAGTGCTACTCTAATCTCATTCTAAAATCACTTCTTCGTCTTTGCAGCCGATCATTGATGAACTAAGGTGCGAAACATTAATTGACTAAAATCAAGCAAACCTGACTGACAACCTTGCTGACAGCGACATGGAACGTGCACGTGCATGACGTACGCGCGCTTGTGTTGATGTGCTGCTGAATTGAATCGATGAGCACCGAGTTGCAAATTACTCTGCGGCAAACACACGCAGAGAAGGACGAAATCCAGAGTCGAAATCTGTGCTTTGCTGTCATTGGTGCAATAACCTTTTCATTAAACACGTGTTTACTGAAAGTTAACAGCTTATTTTCAACCTTTCGATCCATATCGAATTTCATCGTGACTTGAAGAGGACAGTCATTCTTGACAGCAGAAGACTACTTTGCGTGATCTAAACAACAGTTTGCCTTGCCTTTAACTCTCTCGAAAGAGTTTCTTGCCCGTACAGCCCCTGTCATTGAAACTTTCTTCGTCGACTTCTTTCATAGAGGAAATACCTTGATGCTGTTTGATTCATTTGCATTCCTTGACTCCCGCCGCTAAGTCTTCTGGAGCTTGATTTCGCTTTCAGGTCTCTAGCGCATTCAGAGATTTCATTTATTCAGCATGTAATAAGGTAAGAATGTCGTCATTCATGTTTTTTTTTGAAGAGTTGTTCATTGTTTATAAGCTGATGTGATTACATGCGTGTTATATGGCAGTTTGTCACTTTTACTCCCGTTTTGCTTTATTTTAAAAACTTATTCATTGTAACATCTTTTGATAGTGCAATAGACCGCCTTACTAATGTATTCAAAGTTATGCACTTTTCTCTCAAGAACCCATGGTTACCAACTATTCAGCTCACCTGTTAAGTATAATGGCATCTGAATTGATGGAATCCAGTTTGCACACATTAGTTGTAGCTATGTTGGGCGAGCCTCGGGCAAGCTAGTTGTCAAGGGAAGCTTTTGTTCTACACCTATGCAAAAAAATTAGCCAACTAGTCTACTACCATAAAGGTCATTTGCTGTATTGTTCACTTTGAAAATTTGTTTCCAACTTCAAAAACTTTTTAGAGAAAAACTTTGCTTTAGGCCCACTGGCGTACGGATCATGGGGATCTTCGGACCTCACGATATTTTGCTTCAGCTTATCTAGACGCAGTATTGGTGCGTTCTAAAATTGGGCTAGTTCAGTTCTCAAATAAGTCATTTTTGGTTACAATATACACCACTCTTAATTGAAAATACTTGTAAATGTTCACTGAATTCAATTAAAGAAGCACAATACGGCGCCTTTGTATAGGATTCAGAGAGCTGAACAGCACAACACTGATCATCTGAAACATCTTATAGTGGAGTCATACTATTCACCGAAGGACATGCTGTAATGTATATACAACAGGATATGCCACAAGCTCTAAATATGTCTCTTTATCCCTTTCCCGTTCAGACTACTGTGAATTTTCTAATTCCCATAGATTTAATACAGGGACAACCCGGTTCCAGTAGGCGGTGGGTTAAGAACAAAAAAATGCGTTTCGTTCAGCGGCGGACCCGGAGGTTTTCACCTGGTATAGAAAGAAATGAAAAAGAAACAACAAAGATATGCGACCTGCATTCTAAAAACTTTATTTTACCACAGCAATCCACGAACTAGCAGTCCTTCACCTAACCTGCAATTTGTCGTTACATGTCATAAATCTCTACGCTTCGTGCAATTGTAATTATTTCTAACATTCGTTGAATTCAAGAAGCGCACGAACGCTCTTTCGTATAGAATTCAGGAAGATGAGTCGAGTACTATCGGTCATCTTAAAATTTTATTGTGGAGTCATAGTTATCACTGAAGGAAACCTGGCATCCAATATACCACTGGATATGTCACGACAGGCATCTCTGTCTTCTATCATATTGCGATATACATTCAGATGTAAATATTAATAACTAAATAAGATTACAAATTCAGTGTAAGACCGAAGGGGTGGGAAAGCGTGGAATCGAGACCCTCGAAGCTAATATAGAGAACATAAAATGCCCATACATGTATTCGTGCCCCATCGGCAATTTCAAACCATGAACTTGGCAGCTGGCATGTCAGAACTATTTAGGACTCCGTCTGTCATGGTGGATTGTCACTGCTTGATGCAGAACCGGAATGTTTTATATTGTGTTTATATGAAAATCCTGAGATAGATTCATGGTTGTGCCTGATACCTCGGTCACACTGATGAAACCGATGCCAAGCCGACAACAAACCGAACAAAAAAAATTACACTTTGACGAAAGAATGATTTAAAATAGACCTGGGGCCCGTAACAGAAAGGTTCGTGATCAATCGCAGATTTAAAACAACCATTCTGATTGGTCCAGGGTCACCTTTTTGAACGAGATGTGCATCAAACAATGGTCTTGATTGGCTTTTACAACATTGCGATTGATTGCAAATCTTTGTGTTACGGGGCCCTGTTTACTAATTTTATGCATAGTTGTTGGACAAAAGTTTCCCTTGACAACTAAAAGGCTTGCCCGACATAGCAACAACTAATGTATTCAAACTGAGTTCCTTATATTTAGATGTCATTATGCATAACAGGTGAAGTGAATAGTTGGTAACCAAGGGTACTGGAGAGAAAGGTGCATAAATTTGAATACATCAGTAAAAAGTTCAATTGTTCTGTTTGTTCTCTGGTATGGATTTAGGGTCGTTTGGTTTATGACCGCCATATATACTCCCACCGCTTCACCGACTCAAGACAGATTCCATACCGATTAATTCTTTACCCTACCATGTAATGTTTTTGCTGTTGTTTTTTTTTTCGATCTATCATCATATCTGGTGTCGTTCTCCTCAGTGTGAACGGAGTATTAATCTGTAATCATCGCAGTCTGACATCAATCACTGTCTTCATTTGGAATTGAAATTGAAACCGGAGAGCATTAGGACGTCGTTTCATTCCATGTTGCATATGTGATGCGCTTCAGAATGTTCATGTATCCATCCTTTTTTAGTGAAAAGGAGCCATTTTTCTAATTTAAAAACACAGGGAAAAATTTTGAAGTTGTTACGGTAAAGATACTTAGTATTCAGGAGTTTTGAGAGCTGGAGTCCCAACTGGCAACAAATTAATTCAAGCAGCTGTCCCTTTCTAAGGATGCACAAAAGAATATACAGGTGCGCTGTTTCCTTTGATCCCGATGTTGGATGCCGCCAACTTCATGGGAAAAACTGAGTAGTGACTTTTGTAGCAAATGGGATATCGGGAACACTGTACTCTTTATTTAAATAAACTAAATGAAAATTGAGCACATGATAGAATATGAACACAAAAGCCTAAGTGTGTTTAGAAATTCGGCTAGGTTGAATGGTATCAGTTTGAAGTTGCAAAAAAGTTTGAATTTGACAATCCTATAATCAACATTTTGACACTATTCCGATTACTTCCGACACACGAAAAATAAAAGATGCCTTATTTTGTGCAAGTATAGTTATTAATAATGTTATATGTCAGATTTGCGGGCAGTCGAGCAAATGTAATTAATATTTCAGGAAGTTTTGCACCATTTCTTTTCGCTTGCCTCCTGTAAAGGTAAGCACTGTGTACTGGTCATATTATCCGACGAGTGGTAGCGAAAAGTAATTATCATTACAAAAGCATATTTCCCTTTGAAAATGGCCCGTAAGTTTGCAGCCAGGCAGAAAACTTTTGTCTACATATCTGCAAGGAAGATCCAGTTAAGCACATGCCCGACATATTTTTTCCTGGCGGCATCGAATATGGGTCAAAGGGAATGATGTGAATCCAGCTCTTGAAACTCCTTGGTATTCAAGATTCTATCAGCCTCATGGTAGTCATTTCTAAACAGATCAGAGAAAATGTTTTTGTCGGGGCCTGCATTGTGATTTTCCTGTTGAAGGCAATGCATTCAATAAAAATAAAGAACAGATTTCGTGAAAATAATGATAAATAATGATCACAGTAAAGTACATTTATATAGCGCATTAAATTAAAGCCAGAGCGAACTGGCACCCTTGTATGGGATTTTGAAATAGCGCCCTCTCAGTACTAAACTACTGATTTTGTCCCCTTTTTGTTCCCAGCATGCTCCATTCTGATCAATGAGAGCTTTAGTTTTGAGTAACATCTGTTTAAATGTATTTGTATTTATACTAAGGAAATTCACGAGAAGCCACAAAGGATATAATTTTTCTAAGAGTCTCTGGCTTTGAGTAGACGTAAGTTGGTGCTGTTGTAAATACAATCATAATAAGGGTCAGTTCACTGTTGCTTTAAATTAAAAGTTAGTGCATCCACAAGAAGATTACAGGTTCTTGAATGGATTGCGACTCGGACTCTTGAGACGAATGGAAGAGTCTACTTAACTCAATGCAAAGCCTATTCTGATGTAATTACTTTAGGAAAAGGCTCTTATCGACTGTTTTTATCTTAGTGGTCGTGACCACATCAACTAATTTTTATTCCTGCTTTATCACGTTTATTGAGAAAATCAATCAATGTGGGGGAATCTGTGTTGTGTTGAATGTTCAGACATTTCAACCCGTTCAGTGCCTATAATAATCACTTTTTATTTTCATTGCATAAAAAGATGATAAAGTGCTTTCATTTGCTTGGCATGACTTTACTTTAAGACAAACTGCATATTTCTCTTTAAATGAAACAATGTCTAAAGATAATTATTCTTTCCTCCATCTTTCCAGCGGTTCAGCCTCCCCCATCTATCACATTCTGTCCCTGTGGTCAGGTTTCCCCCATAGAACACGATCTGTAGGAAACCAATATCTACGCTGAAGAAAAACAGATTAATGTCTTTCGATGCATGCCCCTGGTGACTGTGTTCATACGCACATACCCTTAAAATCGAGGCCATGATCGCTTATAGAATCACTCCTTATGAGAGGGGGCCTTAACCCGGAATCGTCAATTAAGAGAGGGTCCATAGGACATGTAAGGGGAGGGGGCGTGTATACACGAAGTGACATTGACGCACTGCGATTGTTTAGTGTTACTTATTTGTTTTATTGATTGATTAATTAATTCATTTATTATTGACCTCTTTACCTTTTTATTCATTCATTCACACACTTGATCATTACCTAGGGGATTTATACAGGAGACTTTCAAGAGGGGCTTTAAACTTAGAATTTTTTGTTTCGTCTACCGCGGATACGCAGTTTAGGGTACGCATGCAGTCGACACGCGGATGTTTGTTTTCCCGCAGCGTTTCTGTCTGGGCAAGCCGTCCAGATCGCAAAAGAAACCCAATCTGCTTGAAATGATAACATAGGACGCGATAAACAGCCGCTGATATAACATTGCTTTAAGAGATAGAAACATTTAACCTAATTAGGTTTTGGCTCCATTGAGTTCCAAAATCCATGAACGAAACTAGTTTTTCATAGACTGAGAAAGCATAGTTGAAGGCAGCTGGAAAAGAGCAGTAGTGTACCCAGGGAAAAGACTGAACTAAAAAATTTTCTTTATCATAAAGCATTTCTTATCGCAAAAGATTTCTCCTTGCGGGAAAGTATTGATGTGGATACTTTTCAAGGCTTTGTGCAAATCAGCGCAATATGATTTAATGTTCCATATTAATGAAGAGGTAGCGGTCCTGCATGTACTCACACAACCCGCCCACGCACCCACCCAAGCTCATCTTTAATATCAGTCCCAAAGGTGGATCGTGTAGGTGTATTCGTATACGATAATTGGTACGAAAGATACCCTAGATACTTTTTTTTTAATCGTCCGCCAAAACCCAAGCAGTTTATGTATTCATTGTTTATCCAAGTGCGAGTAACACAGATAATTTCGCGGAAATACATTCAACTAGGCAAAGGACGGCACCGAAAAGATATTACCTTTTTGTCTCCTTTCTTTATTTGCCCCAAAATACATAGACCTACACAATAGGATTTCGCCAAAAGACAAGAAAAGCTCCGGGAAATGGATCTGAGTATGATTTCTCAGCGGGAATAACTGATTTACCGGCCCAATGTAATGCAGCACATAAGTTCATTGGAGCGGTCAGAGAATGAGAACGAGAGCTGCTTAAGTTTTGATATGTCTGGATCGCTTAGAAGAACAGTATACATGTAGAAGCTTAAAAGTGCCTGCGAGATAACGAGATAATTTAGGCCAGAAAGACAAGAAGTTAAAAGACGAGATGACGAGTTATAGGCACACGGCATGTCGATTTGTTCAGGACGAAAAGACGAGATGACAAGTTTTTGGAACTCGGCAATTCCAATAACTCGTCTTCTCGTCCCAAACAAGTCGACTTACCGAGTTCCAAAACTCGTCATCTCGTCTTTTAACTTGTTCTCTCGTCTTCTTGGCCTAAAGTATCTCGTCCTTTTTAAGACTTTTAAGACTGCGTAGAGCAGCATTCGGCTGAGGAGGGCATGCAACCCATATGTGGAAAAACGATTTTAAAAATGAAAAAATAAATAGAGCATTGTCTTTCCGAATTACGGTGCACACTAAGAAAAAAAGGTACAATCTTGCACCTTTCAAATGCAACATTGGGAGCACCTTCTAGGGTGCAAATTTGCAACTTTTACAAGATTTTGCACCTTTTAAAGGTGCAATTAGCGGCATTTTGCACCCTTTTAGAAAAGGTGCAAATTTGCACCTTTTTGTACGCAAAAATCTCTCCACCCTAAAAGGTGCAAAGTTGCTCATTTTAGGGTGCAAACCAGCATTTCAGGGTGCTAACAAGAACAAAAAGGTGCATTTTTGCACCTTTTTTTGTCCGGGGTGCAAGATAGCACCCAAAAAGGTGCAGCCAGTGTTGCATTTAGGGTGCAATTATTTCTTAGTGTGTGGGAAAGGAAGGGGTAGCTTATAAAAGCTATAATCGAGGTTTTGTGTGTAATAATGTAGAAATTAAATATGATGAACGATGGATGGAAAATTGAATCTAAATAGTGATTATCCCTTGCCCCTACGATAAGTTTCTCACCAGTTTCCCCCACTTATTTCTCTAATCTAAGGCCAGCAACCCTAGTATCTCTTTCTTGTGATAGTGTCATTAATGAGAATGGCTATTGATCAAAGAACCCCAGTTGTAAACAGATCAGGTTCTCCCATCCCTCTCACCTGGCTCTCCCGAGGACTTGGAATGATAATTCTTGGGTGCTAAATCAGTTGGCACGCCGTGGCGTGTCCAGCAAAAAGAAAGTAGATGATTATAGAGGGAGGTCGATATACCTTTCGAAAACTCAATGAATTTGTAAAAAAAATCACATTTTCATTGCCCCCCCCCAAAAAAAAATTGTTTTAATCAAAGGTAGGGGTGTGAAAGCAGTCCAGCATGCCTTAGACTTACTGAAAATTTAATTCTTCTTGATGAACCATCTTTTGACATAGTGGGGCGGCGTATTGCCGCCCCTTCCCTGTCATGAATGTGCCACGACCCTACTTTCATGTTAAGTTATCTAGGAACAAAAGAAAAAGATGTCAATGACACAATCAACGATGCATGTATAGAGCATATGCGTCCGTGACATTGATCACTTATGGACTCTAGTTTACGTAGACCACCAGGCCTTTTTAAAAATCGAATTTCGGTCTCAGCGTCATTATCCCTGCCCAAACTCTTTACATCAAGAACAGATTTCCTTGGTATACGTTCAGTTATAGTGTGCATGAATCGCCTTTCCTTTCAGAATAATTATAATCAGTTAGCATCACTGCCGGATGGAAAGTGTAAAAGAAACTGATGGTACCGTATGAATGTCTAACGTGTCTAATGCGACAATATCCTCAAGTCTTGTTGATCGATACTTTCTAATGGCTCAAAGAAAAGGTATGGAATGAAGCCCCATGGGAAGAGAACAGGATTGACGATAATCACCGAACTAAGCGATTCTGTTTCAACGCCCCTTCGGGAGAAGATAAAGAGCTTTAGTTGAATTAGGAAAAGCGAGTAGACGCCCATTTGATGTCCGGGTTAAAAAAGCATCTGAGATGGAAGGATGAGCTTGATTAGGATATTATTGGAGGATGAGATGATTGTTAACTTTAAGAATACGGTGTGCGGTCAAAGCCATAGAAATCAAACCCCAAACCCCCTCTCTTGTGGTCAATTTACAAAGGATTAATTGATATTGAGTCAATAATTGTTCGATAATTATGGTTCAGTAATTGTTTTCATGGATCAAGCCTCCCCCCCCCCCCCCCCTTTGTATTTCGTAGGACAATCAACAATTTAAATTATATCATTTTGGATGACACATTTAACCAATCACAGAGCTAGAACCAACCACTCAGATATTGAAGAACGAAACCCAAACTTCTACTCTGAATTGGTCAATAACCTTCCATTTCCACATGCACCTTTGAGGCTTGTTCAGATATGAGAGGGGGGGGGGACCGCGGGGTTTTTTAAGCGTATCTTTTTGTTGTTGTTGTTGTACAAAATGAATGGCAGCAATTAGGCATCAAAGGATTGCGATTAAAATGTCTCGCACTCATTCACTTGCGCGTTATAAAAATGTGCTTAAAACACCTTCGGAAAACCCCCGCAGTTCCCCCCCCCCTCTCATATTTTAACGGGCCTTTTAATATTGGTGTACTAATGATCGGTCAACGGGATTTGCTAATGAGCAGCTGGTTAATCGTCTATATTCGTCCTAGTCGATTCCAGATCTATGGAATTGGTATGGGAGGAGATTTAAAAACTGTTATTTTGACATCATTCATTTTGACAAACACCAGTTGAAAACATGAAGATTCACAGAAGGGTTTGTCACAAGTTATTGACAAGTCATATGAATCTTGTCCATGACGACCGATACGAATCTCGTCCCTCGGGACTGGGGACGGATTTTCACCTTGTTTGAAACTGGAAGCGTCTATATCGATCGTTCAGAGCTAATGTGGATATCTAAACATCAAGAAAAGGTTATTGAGATGAAGATTGAGAATGAATGTTTTTCCCGCAATATCCACTCTCACATATTTTTTATAGAGTGCAATCACGTTCACACTATGTTCCCGGTGGCCACGGCAGTCCACGTTTAATAATAATAATGATAATCAATGCGACTTGTATAGCGCCAAATCCATTCTGTGGAGTGCTCAAGGCGTTTCTGGCAACCGTGGACAAAACGGGATGGACGTGACACAACGCAGGGGGACGGGATGAGCAAACGTGACAGTCCGTGATTGCCGCGGATGTCGGGCGAGATTTTTAAACCGTGAAAGAATTTGCCACGGCAGTCACGGTGCGGATGGATGAACGCAACAAAACGTGACACGACGTAATAGGTCGTAACAAAACTTGGAGGTGGAGATGAACGGAAGCAAAAATGTCCAAATCCCACGGCGCACTACGTTTCGGGCAAACGTAGCTGCCGTGGCCGCCTGGAACGTAGTGTAAAATAATGTAGCATTACTTGCGTATCATGAGGAGAAAAAGAGAGAGGGAGAGAGAATTTGGGGAAACCCCTCTTGATGCCTTTGACCGACAGCACGTTGTAATGATTATGTTTAGGGAATTTAGACCGAAAGGGTGGGGGGACACTGTATCGTGGGCCTACGTGTAATTGCCAATTGTAACGAACGATGGCATTACTTTCCAAACCTCATATTCATATTGCGAGACATTTGATAAAAGCCTACTTGTTTTCCAAATGATACCTTATACGATTTACTTATCCAACCGTGTTTACCTTGCCCGGGATAGCCGATGAGAGTTCAATCCCCCGATAATCAACGATAATCGTGATGCCGTTGGAAAACTGTCCGAAGATCTACTTTAGATCTAACCACATCATGTCTGCTTGATACCGTTTGAAGAAAATTACAGAAGGAAAATAAGACCGGATCTTCCGCTGCTCTTATTTCAGAATCAGTATTTTTTTAATATATAGAATGCAAAATAATACTTTTTCTTGTTTACAAAGCACCTAATGGTCAAGCACCTAGTTACATGTCTGAATTGATATCAAGTAGATCGCATTCATATGCACATAACTTACGAAGTACACAGGACAAGCTGCTTCTAAAGCTACCTTACTTAAAAACAAAAGTAACTACTGGGGGTTGTGCCTTCAGTTGCACTGCTCCAAAACTTTGGAATAAACTACCACTGGCAAAAGCCCTATCTGCTACTATCGTCTCGACAAATCCATATGGATTTTTATGGCCACCCAATTACAATAATGCTTTTGTATTGTTATCTGTTGTAGTGTTTTCTCTTCTCACCTTATCCTGTATTGTTGATTTATCTATATTGTTAATTGTTAATGATTGTATTCTGTTTTTGGATTTTACTGGAAATGAATAAAATAGAATTGAAAATTGAAGTTTATCTAATTGTTATCGACATTATTAATGCAATGACGAGATCGAAATTTGCTTGTACCAGGGACGTGCTTGCAACTTCTCCAAACATGCCAAACCTGGGAAGCATTCTTCCCAGGCGCCTAGTTGTTTACATGCTTTGCTGATCTTTCCTCGATGGCTTTCGCACCTACCTCGTTTACACACCTGTTTAAGAATATGTTTAAACCTGAACTAGGACACCTCTGATATATTTATTATGGAAATTGCCTTCTTGATATCCAAACGTCGAATTCCGTCCATGAACGAGCACCTAACATTACAAGCAATTGATACGGCCGATGCTTAGGGCAAAGTGGCCGATAGAAATCTCACTTCGTCAGAACACCACTTCGGTGACAAGATGACTCGAGTGTTTATGCCCCTGTTACACCAACGGGACCCACACCAAAACGACACCACCACAAAAAGAGCTAGTCTAGCCACAACGTCGGCTGTCAGCTCTCTTTCCTCGCCTACAAACCGGCTGTGATCGGACTGAGGTTCGAACATCAATCACGTCTTTCGGATGATGACGTTAAAGGTCGGTCCCAGACGTAACCCGTCTCTCTCTCTCTCTCTCTCTCTTTGCCCCCCCCCCCCTCTCTCTCTCTCTCTCTCTCACACACACACACACACACACACACACACCAGCACGCACAAAACATTGCCGGAATGACCCACTGATCTGTATGAAAAGATTCTTTTCATACAGATCAGTTGGAATGACCATAAATCGAGTGATTTGACCAAACCTCACCAAATATCATTAGGTACAAAAATGGCTCAGGTGTCTATACCCCAGTTACACCAACATGTTCGACGCCTAACTGACAACAGACCGACAAAAATATTACATTGCTCTGAACATGCTGAATGACCCAAATCATTGGGTTTCAGGATTTTTTTTTTGTGGATTTGATTTGGCGATGTGACTGAGGTACACAACGTGTGAAATAGGATGCACTTTAACAGTTTGAATGCATTCTGAAGAGACGAGAATCACTCTCATTATACTCGACTACGACAACCAAGATAACACTTAAAACATCTCAGTAGCTTAAGTTTATCATACGAACAGGCTTGAAATACACACAGTTTTTATACCATGGGATATTTAGTGTTTATGATCAGGTCTCAAATTATGAATATCTAGCAGACTTTGCTTCAAGGATATATTGTGGCTCTCACACCCGTCTGTTTTGATTATATAGATATAAAGGTGCATATACGATGCAAAAAGGTGAACAATAGCCTCAACAGGTTTTATGGAATTGTTAAATGCGCTGAGTAGCAGACCCTCACTGACAACTCCGGTGTAGTGGGCCAATCAAATGGTTATTTAAGTGCTTCTCAAAATGAATAAATGACTACAAAGCCATCTACTATGAAAAAAATGAATAAACCATTACAAATTCAACGTAACAAAATCGCGCCTCGTGTAGGAGGTATATCTGAATTCGGAACATTGAAGTCCGTTATCTGCAAAGTTTCCTACAACATGGATAGGTAGAGAAGCGGACCGCAGTTGGAATGGAACTTCTGTCTGGTGTGCATGTTTTGGCTTTTGAGATGATATATTGAGGCATGAATATGCAAGAGTGGATGACAGATAATAAACAATTGATTACATAAATGAATGAATAAATATGTAAATAAATAAATACATGAATAATGCAGCATTCAGCTTTAATAATCCTGCTTTGTGAAATGCCATTGTAATGTGTCATATATGTGGGGGTTCAAGAAAATTTTCACTGAACTTTTTAAAGAAAAACAAAAAAGGCATTCGAACCATCTACATTTTTAGTGACGCACATGATACCTCAACCACACTATATATAGCTTGCCTTGTTCACCTGGGTAGAGAGAAGTAATGTAGATACAATGCCTTGTTTGATACGGATATACATACAGTCAGCATGCAGTGATCGGGGGTCGAACCAGTTTGCATTTGCACCCCATTTGTCATTTTCTATTACCGCTTATCCGCAAGTCTAAGGGAAATTTTGATTAGATTGCTAAAATCTATTGCTTTTTTATGAACACACAGTCTGAACCCCCCCCCCCCCCACCCCCTCCCCCCTCTGCTCCCTGTCCGAATTTTTAGCGTTATCCATGATCTTGCCTTTACTGTAATGCCTTATTATTCGGTATTTCCATCGATCACTGAAGTGATAAATATTGGAATATAATCAGCTCGCGCACTGCTCATCTTGACACTTTAATAACCTTGCAGACAATGATTGATTTGGTCAACAGTTGGCGGAAATTTGGTCGCTGAATTGACAAAGTGACCACTCCTGAGGATAGACATGGAAAACCTTGGTGATGGGAATCATCTTTCTAATATCACTTTAAAACTTCATGCATTCTGACCTGCGCTCATTTTGTTGATAGAGCGGTCGTGGCAGCTATGTCGTTGAAGTCCTCCATTAAAGGGGGTACCCAATGCTGAAACAATGTTAGCTCATTTAAAAGAGCATTTTGTTAGCAGAAAATCATCACTTAAAGTTTTTTTAAAAGTCGTGTTGCCAAGGAAACCCCCAGATGTAGTAAGATTTCAGGATATTTTTGACCCCTCAGCTGTGACCCACTTTCAACTGGGTACCCACTTTTACGTCAAAATGACGTCAAAGTGGGTACCTTGTCGCGCATATTGTACAGTCTAGCGCGCAGCACAAC
Source organism: Echinometra lucunter (assembly GCA_029962745.1). NCBI lineage: Eukaryota > Metazoa > Echinodermata > Echinoidea > Camarodonta > Echinometridae > Echinometra > Echinometra lucunter. The sequence continues at coordinate 30,018,021 of CM057152.1, forward strand.
TGCAATGCGCGAAGCTGGGTACCCACTTTTACGTCATACCCATACCTCATACTCAAATTTTTTGGTCAGCTCTTGACTTTTTATGAGAAAATTAGCCAAAATGCATTAATTTCGATTGAAAATCATCATATTTTTAATGTAATTTTTCTTAGAATTCTATTCTCGATCATAATATCAAAAAAAAAAATTCCATTGTGTAATCACTTTTAGTTTTTATCAAGCTGAGCTTTATTCAGTTTTAGTTGATAAACAGTCAGATAATATGCATTTGCAGTATCGAATAGCAGCAGCAAAAAATCTTTAAAAATTTAGCAGTAGGAAAGAAAAAGGTGCGATCAAGTGTTTGAGATGATTTATACCACAGCATGCTCAATTGGAGCGTGGATAAACAATGAATGGAATTACCGCAAGAACCATACTATGCGAAGGATGTACCCTTCGTAGCAAGAAAAAGGCTTATCCAAGATTTAAAACTTGCCCCAGTTCCCTTATAACAGATAGATTTTCACAAAAGTAATTCTTTCACGCGAAGAAATTAGATTGTCAAATACCAATTCTCAAGTTTTCCCCAGGAGAATAGAGAGGTTCTCAGATTCTTTGGCGAAATCTAAAATTTTATAACAGTTGCGTTAACTCTGCTGAATTTAACATATCAAAGAGTCCCTAATGTCCTGATTAAAGAATATTCTACAAATACATCAGCAGACATATAGTGCAACCTCCCTCCCACCACACTAGTTCAATATCTTCTGGCTACTCTCTGTCACATTTAAGCCGTGATATGAAACGTAATACCAAGATATCGCCTAATCTTTCATGATCAGTGCCTGTTCTAACCAATCAGGCACGCATGGGGCCATAACGTGTCTCGCGCAGGGTTTGTGGAACAACGAAAATTCATTACGATGACAGGTTTCGTCTATAGATTTAAGGAACCAGTAAAATAAAACTGAATTAAACACAGACGCCACTGTTTACCGGCGGGTGTTTTATTGTATTTTAGAACCTAAACAATCAAGGGGATGATGTAGTATGACATAACTCACTGCCGATTGATTTGTCACATCGAGTGTTTCAACCGCCAATGCGTTCAGGATTTGCGTCAGCAGTACTTAGAGAGATCCCTCTTTATGATTTGCTGGTTTAAAAGATAACTTTATTGTATCTTTCCTAGCAAACCTGAAGGTTTATTTGATCCCTGATTTATCAGCAAAAATGAAAGGACAACCCAACCTTCCTTGGCTTATAGCAAATGCTTTTATAGCGCTGGACGCTCAAGTCACAGCGGCCATAAAAGCCCCTGTTAGAACACAACGATTACCATCGCTACAATTCTAATTTATTTCATTTATCATGCTTATTAGTGAACAGTTTAAAGGTAGAAAAGGCTTATCTTATTTCTTGACAATGTGTAAAGAAAATATATTAGATAACGTAGGGATGATGCTCATAAGGATTTGTATTATGCCCATGTAATAGATTGCAAAATGGTAAGCAAAAATCACCTCTACAGAAAAATATAGAAAGAAGTAGTAGTTACAGTGCTGAATAGCTGTGAGACCTGGTAATTTTTCACCTTTTCGTTGATCGTCAAGTCAATGACTGCATGTCTTCGGAGAAAATCAAACACACTCAGAATAGTCTGTGCTTATTAACACAGTTGGCGATGTATACCCGTTCCGCGTCAGGAATGGGGAACATTTACAGCCACTCTTTCGAATTATTTGATTTCAAGATCGATTTTTATGCATTTATATGCATTTCACATGATGCCAGCTTTCAGTCTTCAAAATACATCACCATCAAGCACGAAAGAATAAGTAAATGGAGATGATCATTGCTATTTGTCCTTTTCCCCGGCCCTCTCCAGTCTGCTTAGTTTATTTTCTACATCATCCATACCATGTCCTAGCTATCTAGCGCGTTTTTCATCTTGTAGGTTGTTGAACTCAGTACATTGCAAAAATTAAATGTGCATGATAATTAACCACGAAATCAAATGCTAAAACTCCTAGATAATCAGGATTAACGAATATCTACACTGCAAGAACGGTGGTGTTAAACTGGCGTTAAATCAACACCACTGGTGTTTATATAGGACAGCACCACCATCAGAGTTGTCCTATATAAACGCCAGTGGTGTCAATTTAACACCAATTTAACACCACCGTTTTTGCAGTGTACGTGATGATATGAAGTTTTGGCAGTGATGTTTATTTCTTATTTTAGCAGCCCCATGGATTTATTGTTCTCTTAACTTATCAGAGAAAATGGCATGAGTTGAAGATTCATTACCAGGAAACCTTCAATGTTGCTTGCTGTTTACAACCGACCTACAGCTAACCTTAGGATCTTGGAATTAATGGGGTTGTATTTAGGTATAAGCTGACGTGCATGTAGAAAAGAAAAAAATATGTATACTGTAATTTTTATCATTAACCCATTCGTGGCAGAATTCCACAGTGTGATTTGGTCCAATAATTTTTTTATGCAGAGCTCTATAAAAACATATCACATACATGATCAAACAGAACAAACATTCTACACATACTGTGCCCATTTTGGTTGCGTCAGTATTCCATAGGTTGGTCTAAAATAGTGTAAGTGAGTAACCAACTTGTGAAAGTTTGATGCTGCATTTACTACTCTAATATATCCATGTATGCCATGTAATGTATGTGCAGTGTTGTGAATAAAACTCATTTACCTTTAAACACCTGTGGTCAGAGAACAGGAGATTAAGAGGTAACTCATTATCTCTCCAAATGTAATGTGAGTAACCATGGAATTGCCCATTTGCTGTTTAATGCTGAAATTGTCAACAACAACAAAAATGAGCAATTAAATCCGTAAATTGGCAACTCAGTGGGAAGTTCAAAATCACTACTTTTACATGCGAACTGGCAGCTTTTAAACTTACTTTCTGTTCATTTACATTCATTTCAGATGCATGACTCTTACAAGAGAAATACTGGTGTTGCCAATTTGAAGAAGAAAAGCTGCTCAAATAAGCCTTCAAATGCCCTAGATGCAAGTCTAGCCTTACACCTTTGAATATGCTAGTAAGGATGTTTTTGTTATATTTTCTTTGGTTATAGTGAAAAAAGATTATGATTATTACATATAACAGATGAGATTTTGCAAGTTAAAAGGTAAGAAATTTATGCCAGTTTGGATTTTCAAAATCAAACTGTTGCATTTGGATCCCTCTGAGAAGGCGTCAGATAAATTAATGAAATACGATTACCCGTGAGGGGTGGGGGGAGGGGTTCAGAAAGGGAGACGTAGGGGAGAAAAACAAAATCTCCATATTCTATTAAATGGGGCTGATGGAATGGAGTAGGGGCAGCCGGGATGACCACGGCACCGTTTCCATGAAAGTTGTCAGCACTGATATGTTGTCATTCTCTGACAATATCAGTAAAATCCTTGGTTTTGATTGGCTGAGAAGCACTGGTCACTGACTGTTACTATGGTAATTGTCAGAGAATGACAAATTGTCAGTGCTGACTACTTTCATGAAACGGTGCCCTGAAGACGTAGTGATAATGAAGGGAGGGGCATCCCCATCCCACCTCTCCTGGTAAAAAATCGAGGCGTTCTTGTTCAAGTCATTAAACCTGGGAAAATCGTTTTCTTCCCATGCAGCGCGTGATCTAATTCTGTTTCTGGGTTATCTGCAAAGTGTTTCAATCACATTTAATGGTGATTGGTATGTATGTGGACCAAACATAATAGACTACAGGATGACTGAATGGGAGCATGTAGTGCCTACATGTACTGCGGACCCAACTACATGTACCCTCTTTTTGTAGAATTCGTAGATTTAAAAAATGTTAACCCATTCGTGACAGGAATTATTTAAGCCTAATTTGATCAGCTTTTATTCTTCAAATTGGCAACACCAACATTTTTATTTTATTGCTACATTTTTCTTATAAAACGTCATGTATCTGAAATGAATATATATTGACAGAAATTATGATGAGAAGTCAAAAAGTTGCCAATTTGCAGGGGGAAACTGTGATTTTAAACCTATCACATTGCCAATTTAAGGATTTTAATGCTTATTTTCCTTTAAAAAAATTTCAGCATCAAACAACGAATATTAACGCAACCAAAATGGGCACAGTATGTGTAGAATTTTTTGCTCTTTCTGCTCATGTATTTGGTATGATTTTTAGGGCTTTGCATCAAAAGATATTAGGCCAAACAACAAAATGTGGACCCTCTGTCATGAATGGGTTAAAAGCCGATGCGGGGCAATTCATGTAGAAAAATGAAATAAAACTTTGACATATAGTGCAAACAGTTATGAATAACAGAATGAAATATTTCGATATCACAATACATTGAAAGGTAAGAAGGAGCTTAAAATTTTCTGAGATTTTAAACAATACTAGACCAGGTTAATAGCATTTACCCTGACATGCCTAAAATATGTTAAAGATTTTAGAATATTGTACCTTCTGACGGTTAAGGGGGAGGGGTGGCTGAAGTAATCACCAAAGAATCGTCTCAAATGTATCAAAACAACATTTTACATGTAGATTGACAACTTAATTGTAGCTAATGGCCGGTACACCTTTACTCTGGGGATTCTTTGAGGGGGATGCAAAACAGTTTAATAGCTCAAAAATGCATGACTAAGTTGCCAAAGTGGTGCTGAAGTGCTGTTGAAATACCAATAAACGTACCGTTTAACATATGAAAGTAAGCACTTCTACTTAGATTCAGACAAGACGCTGATGTGATGGATATGAAAGAGTTTCAAACAAACCTATGCCATTTAAGCCAATTAAAAGTGACTTGAATTAAGGACATCGATCAATACTGCTCTTTCTCTCTCTCTTTCCTTCTTTTTTCTATTTTTAGGATCACAGACAAAATCTGACCTTATACTGGACTTATGCTAAACATTTGCCATTTCAGAGATATAGTCAACTCCTTTTTGGTCTTCTTTGTTATCTAATTTAGTTTCCTGTAAGACTATTTTGACGTGATTTCAAAATGATTGTTAAAATGTGGTAGATTGGAGCTCAAATAAGCAGGTGTTTTAACCTTTATGCATGTATCAGGCCACCGGGGTGACTATTCCTGTGGGGATGCTGAAGGTAGAAATAAAATATTACAGGTTAAGGTACCGGAAGGGGGGAGGGTAGTATTACTTGTATGCAGGTGTTCATCAGGCTGCATGCATGCAGGTGAGAACTTATGCCCAGGCCATGGTAGATCCAGAGCTCTCTGATCAAGTGGGTGAGGCGGCACTAGTCTCTCACAAGTCCCGCCCCTTCCTTGAACCTCAAAATTAATCACCATTTTTATTTGCTCCCCCAAGCTTTCCTGATAAGTAGTGCTAGTAATACCGACTTGACGAGTTATATATTATGTTTATAAACACGATCGATGATTGAGGGAACAACAATATTTATGTTCATTTCCCCTTTCCATGTTTTTTCGTCCCTTTTCTTCCTTTTCACCAAATAAGGGGGCACCTGCCTACCCCCCCCCCCCATCTCTACACCATCACCCATCGGCAAAGGATTTTGCTGTTGTTCCGTTTATGTCAGGTCAGGTTCAAAACAAAGTTTCTCGGTCAATCCTACATTCGATCATTAATCCCTATACCAGCTGTCTCGAGGGAAAACGTATTCGGTTAGATTTCGATGTATCTTCGACTTTCGTTGCATAGTCATTGCATCGTACACCGTTGCGTCATTTGGGCAGAAAACAAAAAATTACTCCACCCTTGTAGGGGAGGCGGTAAAATATGACATCACTTGGGATTTCGTAGATACAAGTTAATGCGGAAAGATGGTGCATCAACACCAATTTGGTAAAATGTGGAATGGTTCTGTACAAGTGTTCACTTCGGGGTGACCCACATGCCATTATTCGCTTTGTTTACAATATCGTAAAGTAAAGCAGGCGTTATCAGTGGCACTTTGTAACCCATATTTTGTGGGATCTCCCCTTGATGCGGAATACAAGGAATCGAGATGAAAGAAGAAACGGGTGAGATAATGAGTTTTATTGTAAAGGCTTTCAAGCGTGAGATGAACACGAGATCTCATCAGCGCTAACTTCTTCATTCGTTTGAAATTCATAACACATTTCGGCGATACCGTAATAACAAAAGTTGCAAAATTGCATTCTTATGTAAGGCTTGATTGCTTCATAAAAGAACTTAATCAACAAGGCTTGAATCATTTCATTTTATGGAAGTCACGAAATGAAGGGGCGATATTCGAGATTTTTTTTTACCTAGGCCTGTTTATTACATTAGTAATTCCACCCTCGTTTGTATATGCGCAGGATTCAGGCATTGGTTGACAGATTTTTAGGAAAATATTTAGAAAAGAAAATTCTCGATTTATTCGATTTCATGCAAGTCACACAATTCGTGATTTTTATTCAGGTGCAGGGGGCAAGGATTATTCTCGCGTGGTTTTGGATTTTATAGGAGTCACTGACTTACCTACAGCTATTTCCAAACGAACTAAAGGAAGAAATACATTTCTTCCTTCAAATTCTCTGTGTTTTTGTTGATGGTTCTATCATTTCAAATGATATCAATTTGCGTTGTTGTGTAAAGTGATATCTTTGCTTCGTTATGACCTCATAATTTCCATTGGCTTTTAGCTAAGTCGATTCCAAGTCACTTGGTCTTTGATGACATCGTAGAATACCAGACTACGTTCTATAATCCTCTATGTTTGATTCATGTTTTCTTTCAAATTGTTAACCTGGTTAAATGCAGACATCTCTATCAGTTATGTTTTTTCCCTTAAAGCTCCCCTTATAGTATAAGTAGGAAGAGTATGACAGGGGACACACCTTAACATGAAACAACTTTATGCATTATATTCCAGCATTATATTGTATTTGTATACTTTTGCCTTTTTGGTTCGTCCTACCATTTCAACGATTCATTTTTATAACGTTCGGTTTGTTTTTGTTTTTGTTTTTTTTACTTTGATGATAGTCTAAAATTGTGGATTTTATGTCAATAAGTTTGATTTGATTTGATTTTTATAGCTGTGTAGTACACTCTTAGAAAAACGTGTCAGTTAGAACCCCTTTTTGTCCCGTATTTAGAATCCTACAGAAAAGGGGGTTCTAAAAGGGGTTCTTTAAGGGGTTCTTTATAATGTTCAAGGACCCCAAAATGGGTAAAACCAATAATGGTTCTAAAGACCCCTTTAGAACCCCTTAGAGAACCTTTATAGGTTAGTAATTGTTCTTTGAAGAACCTTTAAAGGTTCCAAATGTGGGACAAGAAAAGGTTTTAATCAGTCCGGGTTTTTTCATAAGTCATCCAATCGGGTGGGGTAGGGGTGGGCAAAAGCATATTGAAAGAGTGGAATATATGGGGGAAAGGTTGTTTAACTTTATCTTAAGTTGATAAAATGGGAATTAACAAGTCCATCGGCGAAGGTGTCGTGTTAGAAAGGATCCTCTTATCTTCTCTGTGACTCCCTTTCTCCTTTCCTCCCCCATGCACCCCTTCTCTTCCCCATCGTCTCCACCGCCTCATTGTGAGGGTTGGGGGCACTCCCCCCCCCCCCTTTATCCCACGTACCTGCACCCCTACCTGGCAGTATGAATATTATGACAAAGTCTCAATATCTCTGAAAGGTGCACGATGACGTGCCTACTGATGAAAAAACAACGCCTCTACAGATACATTGTGCGAGAAATAGAACAAACACCGACGGTAAAATGTCATCACATTAATAATTCAATTATTGTGGAAGCGATACTCATGCAAATAAACCCCAAGAGCTCAATTTGGGGCGACAGGAAGAAAAATATGAGAAAATTATTGCTTTGGGGGTCATCAGCAGTTCATGATGAGAGGAAAGGTTTGATACAACAAATCGTTAATTCTTATGCTTATTGTGAAATTGATGTGATTTTGCACAGACTTTACACGCTGATAGAACGATAGAACGAAACAATATTGTTTAACTGGTATATTTCAAGAGTCAATGCAAAATCTTGCGTACGACTGACCCCTCGGCCCACCCCCCCCCCCCGAGAAATCTTAGGAAGGCTGTATATTCTGAGGATATATGAGATTAAAGAAATCTTTTTTTCTTCTTAATCTATCTACCGAAAAATATATTGCAATTCATTTTAACGCGACCATCTGTGAAGAGCAAACGCAATGGCATACTTAAATTCATAAATTTAAAACATGGGGAAAAAGTATAGATAGATAGATAAGATTTATTGACTCTATCGACCCCCTCTCGGGGTATGAGAGTACAAACATAAAAACATATTTACAAAAGATATACAAGCATAATAGGTGTGAACATAATAGTATATAAAAATTTTCAGCCTACAGTATATAGAATACAGAGTAAATACAACATGTAATGTACATGAATGATATAACACAGAGCATTAAGAGTTTAATATGGATTGTATAGATTAAATAGACAAAAACTAGTATCATACTTGAGCTATTTTTTTGTATAGTTTTATTTCATTTTTTTCTTCGATTTTGTTTTTGTTTGTATTTTAAAACGTTTTACAAGACTAGCCTGTCTGGCCGTTTGATTATCCTACCGCTACGGGTACGTATAATTATATTGGTATTACTTTTGTTACTAGGCACATCGTCCTCAATATTTGACTTGGGAGACTGGTTGAATTGCAACATGATAGTTCTGGCAAATTTTGCTATTTTTTTAAGCTGGCAAGTATCAGCAGAATTAAATAACTTAGATATTTTAAGTGCACTTGACCTGATGTTATTGATATGTCTTGGTATAAACAAGTTTCTCTCCTTCTGGAAGAAAGGACATTCAAAAAGGTAATGAAATTCATCACCTGAGTTTGAGGATAAACAAAGTGGACAATTTGTATCTTTCAATAAACTTAAATCATACCTACTATTATTTACAGGTAGTGCATGTGACCGACAACGAAATTTGCTCAGAGTAACAATATCTTTCTTGCTTAGTACTAAAAAGTATGTTTCCATATGAGGATCATTTTTAAACATCCTATAATTCGTACAAATACGGTTAGACCAGGTTGATGATTTCCAATCTTGTTGACACATGTCAGAAAGACGTGTTTTCAGAACATTGAGAATCCATTGACTGCTATGTCCATTACCCTGATGCAACCAAATGTTACCAAATGTTAGTATATAGTATTATTAGATTAATGAAAAGTGCTCGTGTTTATAGATCTAGATTAAAGATAATGCTCTATACTAAATGTTCAAAGAAGAAGAATAGGAAGAATTATTTCAGCAGGAGGTTAACCAACATTACAAAATCAGGTTCAAGTTCAAGTTCACGTTCAAGTTCAGGTTTTATTTCCAATATAACACAAGACATAAAATATACATATTTTTTTCCTTTTTCAAACAGAAATATCGTAAATTAACATACATCATTTTTGTCTTATTTAACATCAAAACAAATTAAATGTCTGCTTGACATAGTGTATTTAAAAAATAAAAAAAGGAAATTGATATTGGAAAAGAGAAATCCACAAGAAAGCAATGCTTGTAATGACGTGGATTCCTCAAGAAAGGAAAAGGAATGGAAAGTAAAAAGAAAACAGAAGAAGGCATGATACAGAGCTAGGTAAAATAGCAGCATATATTTATACGTTATATATTATAGGTTTATACGACCTTTATCTACACTCGTTACTTTCTAGATATTACCCGCAAACTGACGCCTCAGCCGTGAAAACTGGGAACGCCCTGGATGGTGAACTGCATCATCAAACCATCAGTGACAGTCATCATGAACCTGCTCGCAAGAAATCGTTATGTCTCCCCGAAACATTTTAAAGACCTCTTTCCTAACAAATCACCTTTTAGTGTTATGAAGCCACTGAGAATGCATCGCGGCAAGTAAATGCTCTTAAAATCACAAATAAGAGTGCCTCGATTTGAGAATCTGTTCTTGAATCTAGAAAGAAGTTCATGTTTCATCATCAAATGATATAAAATAACATGAGTTAAAGCCCAGTTAATTAATTAGAAAATATTATTCTACTTGAATCGCATTTTTGTCCAAATTACTATATATACATATTATTTCAGTCAAGAAATATAGGTACAGCCGACATACAAAAGGGTGTCTATTCCATTTAGCAATATTCGAAATTCCAGCCAGAGCGAATTTTCTTTTCGGTTTCCCAATTAGTTTAGCGAGCGCTTAACGTGCAATAATTCTGCTCAAACAACAAACATTTTGTCATTGCTACTATGTAATATCAGATAAATTTGATCGTTTTTTTTTCTTTGTAGAAAAGTTACCCCAGTGTTGACAAGGAGGGAATTGTATGAAACTCGTTTTCCTTTTTTCTTTTTAAGATCAATGAAGAATTTGATGTTCATATTTGTGTAAAAGATCTATATTTTCTGAATTCATCTTTATGATTGATGCTGCATGCAAGCACGGGATTGGGCTTGGAAACAAAATGGCGTATGGACGCTCCCAGAGTTGATAAACAAGATGAATGACCTTAACAGCATATCAACCAACTACGTGAAACAACAGACGATTCTTCAATCAAGTTAACAGTGTACAAATCTGGCGCCAATGCAATTATCAACCAATCTGCCTCTCGTATCTTATAATTGTTTTAAGCGCATGAAAGAAACAAGTATTACATGCGGTGGGTTTATTTTCCAAATGAAAGATTTGTCTTGAAGTCTATAAAACGCTTGCATGAAATGCCAGCAAGAAGAGTTTAAACGTTTTTCATTATTAGCAATATTTGCAAGATTGGCAATTTAGCAACATAAATAATGGGGTTAACATGGTTTAACGATGATATTGCAAAAAGGAGACCGACAGAACACAACCAAGATAAAAATGAAAGATAATGAAACTGAGATTATCGAATTGTTTTGAAGGATTCAAAGAAACGTGTTCATTGTCACACGTTTTAAATTAAGTGAGTTTGGTTTCATAATCTAAAATCTAAGTAAAAGAATTTTTGTGGTTGCAAATATTGCCTTAAACACGCTTTATGTCATACGACGATATTTGCTATCGTCTACTAAACACCGGAACATTAATTGAACTTTAGCGTTAAGAAAACTTTTGCGGAATATTTCAAATGTGCTTTGAAAAAAAATGTATTTGATGATATCCTATGTGCGAAACTATTTCAGTAGGGTTAATCTTGGACTGCTATCACATAAAATGCCACATGCGAAAAAATATGATACAGACAATTACCAGTTTGATTTATGAACGATGACGATGCAATAATTCACCGATCAGCCTGAAAAAAGTGTTTCTGATTTTAATATACTTGATTATTAACCACTTTGAGAACTATGATGCAGTGAAATGTTACCTCATCAATTTGAATTCATAAAGAAGTTTAGCCAAACATTGTTTTCACGATCAGCCTGCCAACTGATGTAATAATTAGTATGTGCTAGACTTAAGTCACATAAGATCGCATTCGATACATCGTCGAGCGCTGAAAAAAAGTCTTTGCAATCTTTTTTGTTTCTAAACAGGCAAGTTCCTTTTAGTCTGTCTCTCAGTTTATCTGAAATCCCCCTCCTGCTTCGGATATAAATGCGTGGAGACGACAAGTTAAAGACCACTGGTGTTTGTCTTTTACTTAAGGTTATCACTAGTGTGTTAAGATTGCTGTTTTCTTTGACCCGCTCTCTGAGCCAGGGGTAATGCCATCACACATCGAGGATTTACCTGCGGGAAGCTAAAGCAAAATGTGCACATTGAGTCAACTAGTTCGGAGCTTTAATCGCACCCCTCCCTTAAAGTTGCGTGGTAGTGCAAGAAGGACGCATCGGGGCACGTTTCCAAATCATGTTAGATTGTGGATGAATGACTCAGCTACAAACTCACGTGATCATTCTATGTAGTACTTGAACAGTTTACGTAATTACGTAATTACGTAATTACTCACATTAAGATATTTTCCCAATTTTTTTTATAATGCAAGGCTGCTTGATATGATACCTGACCTAACATGAAATTTAGCCATCGATGAAGTCAACCATGACATAGCCGCAGTCGTATGCAAGACCCTCTTGAAATTACCAAATGTTCTGATATGACATACATTTTCGGTGACATTTTTAAAAAAGAAATGAAGACTTTATAAGTTTCCGTGATTTGATGACCGAACGCATCAGATTTAGGTATTTATTTCATTATTTGCATTAAACTTAATTAAAACAAAACAATAACAAAATGAAAATTGGTTTTACAAAGATAGCCCCCCCCCCCCCCCTCTGTCCCGTATTTTGCAAGGAATTAAATTGTGCATAGAAAATCTTATCTGTAAGGACTGTACAAAATATAACAATGTAATGGAGGTGTTATTTTCTTGGTTTTGAGATGATATTAAATTCTCTCTACTTCACCCTCGTTTAATGTAAATGTGGCTGAAATCTGAGCTTTACATAAAACACGAGAAGTGTTATATTTCAATTCGAACATAGTGATGGTAAAGCAATATAACGCCATTGGGAATTGGAGGCAGATACTGCTGCAGAGAACAAAATAACTGAGAGACACCGTTGTTTTCTTTTCCACTTCATCTGTTCAGAGAGACGTTTGGGAAGAGATCTGATATTGCCCGAGTCATTGATATTTCTTCCCTAATGGCAAGAAATGAACTTGAAATTAAAAAGAAAACAAAATGTTCATCCTCCCCCTCCCCCGCGCATAAAATGGACTGTCCTTTCAAGAGAAGTAAAATTTAAGGAGGCTTTGTCACATGAAAGGGCTACATGATATATCTTTACAAATCTTGAGAAAGGAGCATGAAATATGGTATCACTTATCATAATAGTATTGACAGGTCCATTTTCGTTGTATTACAACGTGGGATTCACATAGAATTTGTTGCCATGTCAGACAGTTATAATCAGGAAAGCTGTAGTGCAAGGGAAAGCCAACTTTATTATCATGTCAGTAACACAATGCAAACGGTATCTTGACAATCTCATGCACTTGCATAATTATATGTGGACTTCTCTCCTTTTCGTTGATTTCATTTGTAAAATACCTTTAAAATGCTTTCCATTTTCATACAAGCATTCAGTCTCTGTCAACTTGTTCACAGTGGATAAAAAAATAAAACATGTTTACTGCTTCAAGAAAACTAGGAATTTTTGCGTATCACATAAAATACAGTCACTTGAAAAAGTGTCAACTTTAGGCCCCGAATTGATGAAGAGGTATATGCGTTTTCGTCTTTGACCAATCATATGATATTACTATTATGCAAATCTCAGGTATGCAGTCTCGTGCATGTTGTTTAAGACAACGAAAAGCCTATTAACTACATGCTGGTCATGTACGATATAGGCCATGGGCTAGTGGGGGTCATAGTGCACCCCCGGTGTGACTTACGGAAATGGTTATTTTCATGTAGCCCTAGGTCTAACAATTCAGAAAATTGATGTTGCCAGCAAAAAAACTGGGATGGAAGATACCCCCCATGAACTTTTTGACCACGCCCACTTTTACAGCTGATTGTAGAAAATTAGGGGTATTGATAGTTTGTAACTGCTCTAAATTTGCAATTCTTCACATATATATGTTGTATGACCCCTTAAAATGTCGGTCTAATTGAGTTCTACAAGTTTGTGCTGCGTTTTATGCAAATTGTTATGGTGAAAAGGTCACCAGAGGTCAAAAGGTCACAAATTTTGACCTTTATATCTCTAAAATAGAGCAAATGCAGGGATTTTTTTATTACAAAGACCCTATAACAAATTTTTTCATTGAAATTTGATTAAAATTGAAAGTTACATATGTCAATCATGTTTCTATTCAATACCAGAAAGTTAATGTTGCCAGTGAAAAAACTGGGATGGCAGATGCCCCATGACCACGCCTACTTTTACAGCTGATTGTAGAAAATTAGGGGTATTGATAGTTTGTAACTGCTCTAACTTTGCAATTCTTCACAAATATATGTTGTATGACCCCTTAAAATGTCGGTCTAATTGAGTTCTACAGGTTTGTGCTGCGTTTTATGCAAATTTTTATGGTGAAAAGGTCACCAGAGGTCAAAAGGTCACAAATTTTGACCTTTATATCTCTAATATAGAGCAAATGCACGGATTTTTTTTATCACAAAGACCCTATATCAATTTTTTTTTTATTGAAATTTGATTAAAATTGAAAGTTGCATATGCCCAATCATGTTTTTATTTAATAATAGAAAGTTGATGTTGCCAGTGAAAAAAACTGGGATGGCAGATGCCCCCATGACCACGCCCACTTTTACAGCTGGTTGTAGAAATTTAGGGGTATAGATAGTTTGTAACTGCTCTTACTTTGCAATTCTTCAGAAATATATATCATATGACCCCTTAAAATGTCGGCCTAATTGAGTTCTACAAGTTTGTGCTGCGTTTATGCAAATTTTTATGGTGAAAAGGTCACCAGAGGTCAAAAGGTCACAAATTTTGACCTTTATATCTCTAATATAGAGCAAATGCAGGGATTTTTTTTTTTTATCACAAAGAATCTATAACAGACTTTTTTCATTGAAATATGATTAAAATTGAAAGTTACACATGTCCAATCATGTTTTTATTCAATACCAGCAAACAAATGTATGAAGAAGAAGAAGTAGAATCAACAATCTGGTACTTATCTTCTACATGTTCTATGGATTATTTGTAAGTTTTGACATACATGTGTCAAAAAGGAGCGTAACACTTCACAATTCCTTGCTGAAACACCCTACAATCAGTCATAAAGCAGGTAAAATCAGTCAAAGTCACAAAGCTATGAGCAGTACCAAATCAACATAAGAAGAACTAAAAATATGTATATTATAACTAAAATGAGAAACTCAAAATGAAGATATCGACAAGCTGAATTCCATCGGTGCTCTTATTTATTTTCCTGCAATAATGCACACCTCACATCACGTTGGTATTACAAACAAAAATAACTCAAATTACAGAGAAATTAAATCAATTCAGAAACAAATAATGGAAGAACCGAAGAGAACCAAGGGTGGAAGAAGAATGTTCTGAATAACAAGGAAATGGTGAGTAAAAAAAGAGTCATGGACTGAATAGAAATGATGGAAAAATGAATGAAAAGGAACTGAGGTCTTGATAACTGAGCCCACTTTTATAGATGGTGTAGGAAAATTAGTTTATAACTGCTCTAAGTTCGAAATTCTTCATTAATATCTTCTCTGTGACCACTTTAAAAAGTTGATTTACTAGTCCTACAAATTTGTGATACATTTCATGCAAACTTATGCTGTGGAAAGGTCACCAGAGGTCAAAAGGGGGCAAACTTTGACCTAAATTTACCTATGATATATAGCAAATACAGTTTTTATACTGGAAATGAATTAAAATGAGCAGTTTCATAGCTGTAATTATGTTTTTGTTTAATATCAGCAGATGCTTGAAAAAAGGTGGAATTTAGCATTTGGTATGTAGAATGAAGGGATTTCATTGATAAAGGAAAGGTAATATACATGTACAAGCTGGCATTTGTTTTATTCATTGAAATCACGTTCATTTCGTAATGATGATGTATAACAAACTGCATTGTCCAAATATTAGTTGTGATCTCAGGCCATGAAAGATTTGAGAGTAACATTTGCTATAAAATATTCCTTGATCTGATGACAGTTCTTCGAATTACTATCCCTTCATTCTACATACCAAGCATTTGCCTGCTGATATGGTCATGTGGTATCTTCCATCCAAGTTTTTTTTTTTTTTTGCTGTTGTTGCTGGTAACATTAACTTTCTGGTATTGAATAAAAACATGAATGGAGAGATGTAACGTTTAGTTTAATTAATTTTCAATGAAAAAGTCTCTTATAGAGTCTTTGTGATAAAAAAGTCCCTGCATTTGCTCTATATTAGATGTTAAGGTCAAAATTTGTGACCTTTTGACCTCTGGTGACCTCTTCACCATAAAAAATGCATATATCGCAGCACAAACTTGTTGAGCTCAATTAAGCCAACATTTTAAGGGGTCATATGATATATATTTCTGAAGAATTACAAAGCTAGAGCAGTTACAAACTATCTATACCCCTAAATTTCCAGAACCAGCTGTAAAAGTGGGTGTGGTCATGGGGGTATCTTCCATCCCAATTTTTTGACTGGCAACATTAACTTTCTGGTATTAAATAAGCACATGATTGGACATATGTAACTTTCAATTTTAATCAAATTTCAATGAAAAAAAATTGCTATAGGGTCTTTGTAATAAAAAAATCCGTGCATTTGCTCTATATTAGAGATATAAAGGTCAAAATTTGTGACCTTTTGACCTCTGGTGACCTTTTCACCATAAAAATTTGCATAAAACGCAGCACAAACCTGTAGAACTCAATTAGGCCGAGATTTTAAGGGGTCATATGATATATATTTCTGAAGAATTGCAAACGTACAGCAGTTACAAACTATCTATACCCCTAAATTTCTACAACCAGCTGTAAAAGTGGGTGTGGTCATGGGGGTATCTTTCATCCCAATTTTTTCACTGGCAACATTAACTTTCTGGTATTAAATAAGCACATGATTGGACATATGTAACATTCAATTTTAATCAAATTTCAATAAAAAAAAATTGTTATAGGGTCTTTGTGATAAAATATCCCTGCATTTGCTCTATATTGGAGATATAAAGGTCAAAATTCGTGACCTTTTGACCTCTGGTGACCTTTTCACCATAAAGATATTTGCATAAAATGCAGCACAAACTTGTTGAGCTCAATTATGCCAACATTTTAAGGGGTCATATAATATATATTTCTGAAGAATTGCAAACTTACAGCAGTTACAAACTATCTATACCCCTAAATTTCTACAACCAGCTGTAAAACTGGGTGTGGTCATGGGGGTATCTTCCATCCCAATTTTTTGAATGGCAACATTAATTTTCTGGTATTAAATAAGCACATGATTGGACATATGTAACTTTCAATTTTAATCAAATTTCAATGAAAAAAAATTGATATAGGGCCTTTGTGATAAAAAAAAATCCGTGCATTTGCTCTATATTAGAGATATAAAGGTCAAAATTTGTGACCTTTTGACCTCTGGTGACCTTTTCACCATAAAAATTTGCATAAAACGCAGCACAAACCTGTAGAACTCAATTAGGCCGAGATTTTAAGGGGTCATATGATATATATTTCTGAAGAATTGCAAAGTAAGAGCAGTTACAAACTATCTATACCCCTAAATTTCTACAACCAGCTGTAAAAGTGTGCGTGGTCATGGGGGCATCTGCCATCCCAGTTTTTTCACTGGCAACATTAACTTTCTGGTATTGAATAAAAACATGATTGGACATATGTAACTTTCAATTTTAATCAAATTTCAATGAAAAAAATTTGTTATAGGGTCTTTGTAATAAAAAATCCCTGCATTTGCTCTATTTTAGAGATATAAAGGTCAAAATTTGTGACCTTTTGACCTCTGGTGACCTTTTCACCATAAAAATTTGCATAAAACGCAGCACAAACCTGTAGAACTCAATTAGACCGACATTTTAAGGGGTCATACAACATATATATGTGAAGAATTGCAAAGTTAGAGCAGTTACAAACTATCAATACCCCTAATTTTCTACAATCAGCTGTAAAAGTGGGCGTTGTGAAAAAGTCCATTCGGGGTATGTTCCATCTCAGTTTTTTTGCTGGCAACATCAATTTTCTGAATTGTTAGACCTAGGGCTACATGAAAATAATCATTTCCGTAAGTCACACCGGGGGTGCACTATGACCCCCACTAGCCCATGGCCTAATATTCTCTAAGCGTAAGCGTACCATGTTAACTGTCATTAACCGCAAAATAACAGTATGTGGTATTGTGTTCATCGTGCATTCAATTCACTTTCGTCTAAGGGAGATATGAAATCACTTTGATCGACTTTGATGTAGAAACGGTTTCCGGAAGGTTTCAGAAAGGTTTGGCCTGCGGGTACATGCAGCTGCTACCAGTATCAGAATAAACTAGATAATTCTCACAGGCTTTTAGTGCACGCATTAGCCATTTAAAATGTATTGCTTTGTGTTGCTTTTAATACGGACAGAGGGGAGATGGAACAAATTGGCCACAGATTGAGTTTCCTTTCATGTCCGAAAATCAGCAGCTGATTCTTGCATTATGACATATAGGTCGATAAGTCACGGAGGTACAGGAGAATTCTGGTTATAGCACAGATGGTTATCATTTTGTGTGTATCAAAATAAAGGTTTATCGAATTCACAGGATAAATATTTTAAGGTTATAAACTTTGGCAATTTACATGCAGCTTGGATTAAAGAGGAAATGTTCCTCTTTTCATTGATACCTCACTTGCATCAATAATGTTACGCGTGACCGAGTTCATTGTTATTGAAGATAACAGGTATGAATTCCATTTCTTTCAAATTTGGTTAAATGGATGAAAGACTGAACTCTCCTGTTTCACTGGCGCCACACTTACCCAAATGCTTTCTTATCGAATATGAATAACTTTACTTTTGCAATGTTCATGGATACAATACTGAAACTCACACTTTTCCCTTTAGTTCATGTTAGCTAGGCTTTTAGAGGGTCTGGTAATTATCGGTTCATTTGACTAGTCAAGAGAATACTCTTCAGGCTTTCAAGGTTGCAACATATCACCAGAAGAAGGGATTTTGCACGAAACTCAGGATTTCAAGGAACATCTTCTAGAAAGATAGCCTCCAGCATTTAACAAATGGAGGAAGTTTAGGAAATACCTAGAGCACGGTACCAGCTTATTCAACCCAAAGGTATAGTCTTCATGAATTTCGCGTCACGGGTCGCGAATTTCGCGACTGGGAGGCAAAGCTCGCGTCACGGGTCGCAAATTTCGCGACTGGGGCGCAAAGTTGGCGGCGAAATTCAGGTCGCACATGACCTGTTGTCAAGCGTACTTCAGGGCTTTACAGGGCTTTACATACTTTACAGATATTCATTCTCGTTGTCATTCTTATTTCACCAATTCTGTTATCACTTCTTTGCAGAACGGAAACCATGTGGATCTACAATCAATCCGTAGACCCTTCAACGCCTATATCACTGGCCATGACATCCGCAGACAAAAATTCCTCTGTCACTCCCATCATCACGACCTTCACATCGGGGAGCCATCTTTCAGTCGAAAACTGGCTCGTCCCAACCATTTTCTTCCTCATCACCCTGATCGGGGTCGTGGGCAACTTCCTCGTCATCTATGTCATCATCCGTCACGGTCAGATGAAGACGGTGACCAACTATTACATCGTGAACTTGGCGATCACCGATGTTTCGTTCCTGCTCTGCTGCGCGCCTTTCACGGCGATTGTCTATGCCATACCGACCTGGATCTTTGGCAGGTTCATGTGCAAGTTTGTCTTCTTCATGATGCAGGTGAGAGGATCCTCCTTAAAAATGGAAATTAAAATCTACATTTTTTTCCTTCATAAATTAAGACTGTACATGTATGATCTAAACTTAGAATGGAACTACCGGTATCATGTGCAGAGAACAATATACAAATATAATTGCCATGGGATTTTCTGCGTGGTTAAAACTATGGGCAAGAGCTGACTCAAAAATAGTACTGTTCACTAACCTGACTAAGGGACACACCCAGGATAGCCATATCAGTATCACCACTGCTCTGCTTGCGGGCCCTGCAGTTATTACCCCAACATTGCCAGGTACCCATTTAATATGCGTGGGCCGAGAGGGGCAAATGCAGGTAAAACGCCTTGTCCGAAGATGTAAGCACCAAGCCAGGACTGAACCCGACTTCTCGTATAAGAGAC
This sequence comes from Echinometra lucunter, assembly GCA_029962745.1. Taxonomy (NCBI): domain Eukaryota; kingdom Metazoa; phylum Echinodermata; class Echinoidea; order Camarodonta; family Echinometridae; genus Echinometra; species Echinometra lucunter. The sequence goes on from CM057152.1 coordinate 30,037,815, forward strand.
AAGAGCCTTCTCCAGTATACCATGGATCTTATAAGATCCATGAGTATACCAAAGTGATCCCACTTCCATCGGTCACTGACTTTAGCTGCAAGGCTGTGTCTTCAGTTACCAAGTCCCTCTGCTAAAAAGGCATTAACTCGCTTTCAGGGCCATCAGCTGAAATAAACACATCAAAATATAATCCATCATCGTCAGCTTTATAGGGTTTTTAGACCGCATAAAATGTTTTTTTAATTATTGAGATACTTTTCCCTGTGTTTCAATGTTTTCACAATTCTTTGCCGCATTTATTTCATAGATTTCCATGGAGTAATTCGGTTTGTTGGGATTTTCAAGGGTTTTCACGTCATTCTACTCTTTGCAGCATTTTTTTAAAAACATGTTTTGCTGCCAGCACTTCCTACGTGTCCTAGGGGTAATAAATTGCAGTTGGGTTGTTCCATGGTTCTCAATACGTGGTTTCATTTACCAAAAGGTTAATGTATTGAATCTATAAAACCTTACCGCGGACCGAAATGCTGGGCAACACTTACCGATATCAAAGATACCAATTTGCTGTTTTGCTAGGTAATATTTAATTTTTGTATTTTTTGTTTCTTCTAAACATGTTTATTTTTGTTCATTCGAGCATCTTTGTACCTTGCGTACTCTGGGCCTAATTTCTGGTCAAACACCAAATCAAACAGGATTTTTGTAGTGCCTAATACATCTCCGATGTCTCTAGCGCTTTACAGAAATATTACCCCAGTCATCGGATACCTCTTTCGATAGGTCATCGTGGTTTCATTGCAGTTTTTCAAATTAGTTCATATTGATGCTGTAGGCATACCGTGAGTTTACTGTGGTTCAAACTGCTCTTCGTATTTTTTTAGTAAACAGATTGAAAGTGATTGTCATATTACTGCTCTGCAAAGTATTGAAAAGTTCAAGGAAAAACGTGCTCGTTCAGAAATCAGAATAGAAATTTGCCTCTTTTCCTGCTTGCCAAAATATCCGATTGTTTTTATTTACATAATAATTATATACATCTTTCGCTTTTTAAGAAGTGCATATATAGATGGTGGTTTTTAACTTTTTTCTTGATCTTTTGGTGTTCGAAACATTTAAGATGGATAGTTTTCCTTGGCTCTCCCACTACACAAGAGCGAAATCAAAGCTTTCACATACTAATACAACAAAATTCCATTCATAATACTTTAGAATTGTGAACTGATTACACAAACAGATGAGCTACATTAGTCCTAGCATCTAAATTCTTTTTGTCATTTGAATAACATTGCATCCTCAAACACGTCATTAACCCCCCTGTTTGCTCTAAAGGCTAAACTTTGCAAACTTATCCATTAGCCTTCTTGGAAATAAGATTGTATGGTCTTGTAGAGATTAGAAAATGAGTAGTGAAACCATCTTAGGTAATCATTACGGCTTCTAGGCCTCTACCTTCGGAACCACGTTCAAAAGAAGTCATTCATTTGTCACATACATGGAGTGACGCAAAAGAAGATTGTAGAAGAAACGTACTTTTCACTCGATTCCGCGAGACACAGAGATTTCATGTCGCCGAATCGCCGCAAAATGCCACAGTCAAGTCGTGTTAATCAGTGAAGAATCTTAGGGTGTCAAAAATTAGGGGGTGGCACTTTGATGTGCAGACGCGACAAGCTTTATAAAAAAAGAAGTGCGAGCCTTTTGCAAAGTATTCAAACTTGGTATGGATCAGTAACAAGGGCGGACAGGGAGTTAGAGGAGTTTTCCCCACGTGCCGCTTGCTATCTGACTTCTGGGCCTGGTTTTTAGGTTTAATAGGGCCGGTTACCACTGGTTACAAGGAAAATTTTCAAATCTAATTTAAGCCAAATTCCTTCCCGATTAGCTTATAACAATGACCGTTGAAATCCACCATTCATTGACCATAAATTTTGTTTATCATAGTTTTTGTTTACAGCTTAAGCCATTTGTGACATATGAAGGTCCACATCGTGTGGTTTAGCCAAATATGCAGAATCCTAAAAAACATACCAATACATGAACAGAAAAAGTAGAAAAAAATCTACAAAATTCATACTCTACTTATTTTGGTTGCTTCAAATAATTCATGTCATGAATGAGTTAAAGAAGTGGTCTGAAATAAAGGGTATACGCCCCCTGCTACTTCCCCCCCCCCCTCTCTCTCTCTCTCTCTCTCTCTCTTGACCCTCTGCTATCTTTGGAAAGACGTAATTCAAGACTTACCCAAACATCTGCTGGGTGAATCGGACAAATGTACTTAAGAGTCACAACGCACTGCATCTAAAGTCAACAGAGCTTGAGTTTTGTCGCCGAAAGGTCATACTGATTGTATGATACAGAAAGTTTTTTTCTTTAACCATCTTCCTCAATGTCGCCTACTGTTTATCTATGGATTGTATCGTTTGGTGGGGATCAGATTTAAATCAATGTGACCGGAGGCACTTTAACAAAAAGTACGTCCATTTTGGTGTAAATATTATGCCCCTTGTACACGACGAGGCATTATTCACTGACATTGGACTACGTCGCTGACTGGCGCCGTTTTACAGCGTGATGTTGTAAAGCAAAGTTAGAACCCCCCCCCCCCCCCCCAAAAAAAAAAAAAAAAAAAAAAAAAAAAAAAAAGCAAGAGCAACAAAAAAGAGAAGGGGAGAATCGGGACAATAAAAATAACAAAGAGGAAGATGAAGAAGAATAAAGAAAAAAGAAGAAAGAGTGGAAGAAGTGAGAAGAAATAGAAGAAGGGGGAAGAAACAGGATAGAAGGAGAAAAAATGATTATGATGATGATGATGATGATGATGATGATGATGAAGCAGCAGAAGTAAAAGAAGAAGAATATCAACAACAACAACAGCTACGAGAATGCCAAGTAAGCAGTGCTAACGTTGAGTCCAAATTCTGACAGATGATATACCATTAACTTCATGTATAGCTCTCATGGCGTTAGTGATAACGCAAAGCGATAGACACATCGTGAACACGGACATAGCTGTTGCAAAGGGAGGAAAATCACAGAAATTAGATTTTGGATTTTCTCCGTCGTCATTTGGTGTTTTGTCAAACCTGTCATGTTTACTTGCGATTGCTGGTCATCGTAGAATAGCCAATCCATTTTGGCCGAGACAGTCGAGACTTAATAACGATGGCTGACCGTCAAATCAGCTGGCATTTCATCCTTGCATCTACCATGACTACAGTTAGCCATTTCAAGATGGGGCCGAATGGCTAAGCAAAAGCCGCAGTCATAGTAAATGTTTGCTTTTCTGACCAATAAGTCAGATGTCGTCGTCGCCAACAATGTAGAAGAGAGGGGTCACCTTTCTTCGGCCAAGTTTAAAGGTAAATTAAAGTTCTGGTCGAGCGGTTACACTGTGAAAGAAATTGTTGCAAAGCAGTTGGGAATGTTTGATTAAGTATGGCAAGTATGGCAAATTTAAAACTGGTGTTCCTGAGGTTGGATATTAAACATGGCATTGATAAGAAATAACCAAATCTAATTTAAAAGCACATGCACCAGACACAGAAATGGATATGGGACAGCATATAAATGTCCGGTCCGAACACTCTATACTCGCTGTTTTTGTCCCATTTCGAATATGTGTCATTTGCTCAGGAATCCCATGCAAGGGACATTCTTTCAAACTGACATAAAAGTCATTAGAGAGCTCACAGAATTATTTTTTGGGCTTTCCCTGAAAACTGACATGAAAATCATTAGAGAGTTCGCAGAATTAATTTTTCGGCTTTCCCAGAAAAGCTTCGCTTATAAAACGTCAAAATGCAAAAATGATAAAATGGTAGAAAAGGGTTATGATGCGAGAAGCACACAAAGAAAGAAAGGGGGAGAGAAAAAAAGGATTTGAAAATGAAAAAGAAAAAAGGATGCTGCGGCCCCTCAGTATCCCTCCCAATATATGGCCTTCTGAATATTCATCCTTTGAGTAAAACTCGATAAATGCCCCCACACGCACTTAGCATGATGTCTACGCCCCTCACTTTTAGGACGCATGTTACCCCCTTGATGATTTTAACGCAATACTTGGGAAACTGCCGTTTAGTTTCAAGTTGAGTCGATGTTTGGAATAGATTGAACTGAGACCTTTTGACGCATTACGTTTTAAAAAGGAAATATGGATACATTAGTGAATCATCTTATTGACCAGACAGTCCAGACTAGCTGTCGAATGGTGCTTCAGTCAGCTTCTTAAAGACATAAGTTTACCGACTTCTGCGTAGAATTTGGCTAGGTGTGTTCATGTATGGAATCGCATGAAAATTTTGAAGTTCATGTTTCTCCATATCTTGCCCACGTCCCGCCACGTTTTTGACACGCTCGATCGAATAACCAAGCCACTTAACGTATTTATTTCACGTAACAAATATCAAGTCTGGACGTGACTTTATGCATCATTAATCCTTGGCAGTTAAGCATGGCACTAGCATTTGGTATTCTTTCTGGATGAAAGAGTTAGAAAAAAAAACACTTTAAAATATCTTGCTGAAGAAGTCAACAAAGTGGGGGATAAAGGTTTAATGTTTAATGTTTTTAAATGCAAACATAATAGAAACACCTATTTATTTAGCTGTGGTGATTTATTTGATTCATTCGGTATGCTATGAGTATACTTCATTACGAACAATAAATCAACTTTACAATCCTTACTCTGTAAAGAATGTAATATTATCGTAATATTACATTCTTGAAAGTCAGGATTCTCGTAAGAGGGCATTGTGACATGCCCCCAACGCATTAGCAGGTACTACTTTACTCCCAAATTCTCTGGCAACAGCAACAACGAAACAATAATTACATTTGTGTTTGTGCTCCATGATAGTCATTTTCGCGTGGTTTTTAGATTGCTTTTCGGGACGCTGCCAGAGGCACTGTGTGGGCGACCGTGTGTGTAAAGTAAAAGTATCAAATATCACATATTGGTATTGTTATCTGCAAGCACTTTCAATACCAGTATTTCATTTTGGTAGGTTCAGAATTCTGAATACATTTTCGGTGTCTCATAATGATCTGGGACGTTTACTAAATTTAAAAAATAACGAAGAAGTAACCCCCCCCCCAAAAAAAAAGACAAAATAATGAGACAAAGTGCAGAAAGCTATGAACCTTTTACTTTAATCATAATTCTTGGGCCTATTAGTGCATAGTATCATAGGGAATTGAGGGGAAATCCTATTATCCGATGCTTCAAATCATTTAGTGTATCATAAAACAATCTTTCTTGAAGGAATGGTTAATGAAATAAAGATGTACACGTTTGTCGGTGCAAATGTATATTTTATTCTATGAGAGTTGCTGACTCAAAGAGGAGGTTAACTCCCAAAGTAAAACCCTATTGAAGACACAATTTGTTATTCATTGTTCATACGTTTTGTAATGATCTGCAGTTCTCCAAATGAAGAAAATGCATACGATTTTCTTGGAAGTCATTGCTAAAAATCCAACCATGTTATTCAGAATAAGAATTATGTAGAGTTTTAGAGGAAATGTATTGACTAGAAGTTACTTTTGAAATTTATTGTGACTCACCCCCCCCCCCCCAAAAAAAGGGTGATATCAATTTGCCCACATATACGCTAAACATCAGCTCTCATAGAAACACAATCAAAGCTCTATAATGCCTTCCAAAGGTTAATTTTTATTTGAAAAGACAGACGTTGCTGTATCCATCTAGTATTTGTAATTCCGGCATCTCCTTGATGCTACTTTGAAAATCTGAAGTAGGATAATGTTTAATTGCCGTGGTTTAAAATACAGGCTTTCTTCATCATGCCCTCTTACAGACAAAACCCATCAAATAACCTGCACATAAATCTAGTGTTTGTGCGCATACGAGTTCACCAAGAGCCATGAGCGGTCTCGAGCGCAGTTGATTTATTTTAAATGTGGGCTCGATTTTGTTTGCACCTCTCACCCCATGTCAAATAGCCGAGGAATATAGGATCGGAGAGATGATGTTTGCGAACAGATATTGATACCCAGAAAACCCCTCGCGTCGTCTCGCCGTAACGGAAGTTCAACACCCCCACCTGTTTAAAGCCTCGGTCTGATAATTTTTTTGTAATTTTTTTTTAATGTATTACCTCAAAAGCAGCACCCCCCAAAAAAAATAATAATTAATAATAAATAATAACTAAATAGATAAATAAATTAATTAATTAATCAATTAATTAATCGATTAAAAAACAATAAAGATAAAGACAAAAACAAAAACAAAAAACGTCGTGGCTAAATATGTTGACAAAACGGCTGCATCATATTTGTGGGATGCATATCCAGCTCCATTTTTGTTCTTAAAGTAGGAGCTCATTCGGTATTTTGGTGATCTTTGCATTTTTGCTATGTTTATATAGGCGTGAACACATTTAGAATATTGTCTGACTAGTGCTCAGAAATCATTTTGCAGTGTTGGCTCGTACTGGTGGGGGAGGCTTGATGGGAGGCTGCAACCTCCCCCCCCCCCCCCCAAAAAAAAAAAAAAAAAAAAAAAAAACTAAAAAAAAAAAAGAAATAAAAGAGAAAAAGAGGAAAAGAGGAAAGGATGTAAAGGTACCATTGTGAGAAAAATATTATGCATTTCCATTTTTACGCTCTTTTGGAGGTATAAGAACTGCCATATGACTGCCATAAAAGCTGTCTGCTTAAAGAATGCCCCACTATCGAACAATTTGGATTCAAGAAAGATTTTATAAAAACTAGGACGAGTATGATCATCATAATGATTCGTGGTTCTCGCTAAAAAGGATACATATAAAGAAAATTTTTCAACAGGACCCAGAATATCGCCGCGTCTCCAGCACTGATTAATTCCTTGCGCTTTTATGTCCCTGTATGCCATGGTATGCGGTTATAGCAAACCACTCAAATTAATCAATTTTTGTTGCTTGTTGATGAATATTCAACAATATGATTATATTACCCCAAAATTTGTGTTTTCGCGTTTTATGTTGCACAATAAATGAGCAAATAATGGGATAAATGAGTAAATATCATGACAAATGGAAGACTATTGGGGGGGGCGACTTCTCATCCCCTTATAAACTATAATAAAACAGTTCTCTCACGGCGTTGTCCTTATGCATTTTGAAATGGCGGCGATGGCTATTTCAGAGCCTCTAAAAGACATATATGATGGATGATTCAAAAAGAAATGATGAGTAGCAAGTAGAAAAGATAGATGAAATAAGCGCGAAGTCAAGCTACTTGCACATTCTTTTGATTAATGGCCATTAATTTTGACATGGTCTTTCCGTAAACGTCGTTTTCACAATTTACGATTGTGATTCATGTGATTCATGAATGCTTCACCAATACTCATTATCTCTTGTGGCACTTCCTTCCTTTCCATTATTCCTCCTGAAGTGCCCTACATATCTATCCTTCAGTTCTTTATCTGTGTCTTATCTCCTCCATAATAATAGTTATATTAATGATAACAGAGAATATCTGTTAAGCGCATGATAACTTAAAAAGTTCTGTACACTCTAAAAAAAATTGGGTAAAAATGTGCCATGAGGGTAATTATGTGTCCAACGAACTATGGGCATTTCTTTGGGCATTTCTTTTTATTCAGTTTGATGGAGATTTTGCCCATTCTAAAGTAATTACTGCATATTTTTACCTTAACTGGACAATATGCTTCCCGCATTGGGTAACAATATTGCCCAAAGTTGGTTGTACATATAATTACCCTCGTGCTGGTTAAAATTCTACCCATTTTTTTTTTTACAGTGTATGTGCTTCACAGTTATATGTGACAAACATAAATACATACAACATGATAAGTATCAGAGTAATTAAAGTACACATAAAACAACAATAATTACGGGAAAAGTAAAATAATGACACCTAAGTACAATTACCTAGCATATGTAACAAAAAACAACAAGTAAACATCGACAGATAGAACCAAGGTCCTAACCAGCACATAAACATTGCACATAAGACAGCTCTAAGAAATCCCTGAAAACAAATAAGTTTGGTCTATCGCCATGGTTGCAGTGGTGCTGCCGTAGTAAGAAACATACTTTTCGATGTATTTCACTGATTTTGGTCCGAAATGACTCGAGGTATGCCGTAGACTATCAAGTGTGCCGGTGGTGGCTGCATATTCTGTCTCAGGAGCACTGGTCAAGACACAAAGGATCATAACAAAGAGAAGATGGCAATGCCTTTTAATAGTCCCCCATTGTGCTGTCCCAATGCATTAAGTAGCAAACATTGAACACTGGTCATTTAAGAGTCCATCATTAATCTGTGAATGAAGTCCTGTGATCGCGGTGATGTGTGAACCTCACAGTTTCATGGCCATAAGCTGAATATCAGTGTAGTTCAACTCTAGAGTGAAATGAAAACAAACAAACAAACAAAATCTTCAAATTGCAGTTAAATTATACATCCATGAATTACAAATCTTGTCCTGCAGGATCACTGAATTATATTTAAAATATATATATATGACATAAACTAAATACACAATCTCGGATGTTAAAATAATATCAGTGTGAAGAAGAGCTAAGTGAAGAAGAACAACCCATAGACGCACACCTAAACTTCTTCATGAGTTCTTTTCACCTGAAAGACGAATGGATGTAGCCACATTGATATTGAAATGCCAGAGTTAATTGTCTGTAATCGTAATTTGCTTCTGTTGAGCACACGCGAGTCATGTCATATGTGTAAATGCCCTTTTATCTGACATACAGTAAATCGGGGGAGCGGAAGACGAATGATTAGGATTTTCTGGAATATCCTGTTTTGTAAACATCAAAGCAAATAATAAGTTTACCGACTCTTTAAGGTCGTCTCCAGTAACATGATTAAATATTGTGAAATGACTTCGATGATTTTTATTTTTGTGTGTAGTTTTTTACGGATGATGCTGTGCTGAATGAAGCACCCACAACAGATTGGTTGATGATCACACTACACATCCCCACCTTTTTATATTCATGATTTATGAAGACCTCAGCAATTCTCTCTTTCTTCAATATCATTACATCTCCTAGATATCTATTTTTCTCGTTCTTTTTATTTTCCCCCATGACTTCCTTTGAAAGCGACTCGCCTATAGACAAACTGATGAAGTCACATTGGTATTGAAATGTCAGAGTTAATTGTCAGTGATTTAGTTCGGTTAAGCACGTAAAACTCGAACGTGTGACTTTCTTTATCTGACATGTCTGCTTGCCAGCACGACGCTTGTGGCATCTTTCATATCGACAAACAGATAAATGTCATCCGATTACGAATCTGATTCTGTCGATGTAATGACTTTGTGAAATATGACTACAAAGTGAATGTTGAACAATAAAGAGATACTTTGGCTTTTCTTGGAATTTCGTATCAGTTTATAAATATCAGGGCCTTCGTTTGTGCTTTTCTCTTAAACCAACATCTTCTTTTTCTTTCCCTCTCCTCGTCATCAGTTTAATCATCGGCAACAACAATATCAACGTCTCGTATTCTAAATTGTTCGTGTATTCCCTCTCATTTTGTTCTAGTTTTTTTTTTCTTTTCCTTTTTTCGTTTTCGTCTTGCCGTCTTTCATTTTTCCTTTTCTTCTTCTTCATCTTCATCCATCATCTTCTTCTGCAGTCTCTTTTTTCCCTTCTCTTTCTTATTTTTCTTCCTCTTCTCCTCCTCCTTTTTCTCCTCCTCTCCACTTCACTCTAATTTCACACGGGGTTCATGCTTGACATGCGCCATGAAACATTGTAAGAGTGATACGACTGTACGTTTCCAGATAAATATCAGTGATTAATCCTCAACTCGCGGTTTTTGTCTTGATATTCATAGTTGTCAAGCTCTGTTATATCCTTCTAGTTTTTCCATTTTCATTGTAATATAAGTTTCCCTCGATTCGCTACATTCATGATTATGAGAAATTTATCTTTTATATGAGAAAAATGTAAGCCCCTTAAGCTTGACCCTAGTGACTCTGCGATATAGATTAGTTGTCAATGCTCATCTGCTACGGTGGAATAAAGGATATGTTCCTTTCTAATATATGTTTAGCGGCGCTTTCAACCCAATGCAGTTAGATTACTTTGGGATATTCAGATACATACATGATTCTGTATATACACCGATCTTTTGAATTGCAATTGAAAAGGAAAACTCTTTTCATTTGCAGTTGACCGCAGGAATTGGTTTTTGTTTTTTTCCCCTCGAAAAATCGACATTTGGAATGAATGATGCCGGCTGTTGCCATGTCCTCTTTCCTTAGGATATTTCTTATAAGCATTTAAACACCATAAGATCATTTCATCCTCATCCGTTATTCCCCTTCCTTTCGCAATATGTGTTTTTGGTGTTGTTATTTTTATTTATTAAAGGATTAAACTCTTCCGATTCTGTATTGTCCCTACGTGTAACCATGCCTCATGAATGTACTCATTTGTTTTTAACCCAAAGGCTGGTGAATTCGCTCATAGGCTGTATTCAAAGACCGGGTTCCAGTGAGCAATGGATTGATACCAACAAAAAACAAACAAACAAACAGACAAACAAACAAATTCTGTAACAACGCCTTCCGAACGATAACTGTGCAAGCCGTCCCTGGATAGTGTTAATATGGCATATACTCACCTCGTCCCTCAATTTCCTTTAATTCAGAAAGTTTCTTCTCAGACAACACACCAGAGGGGTGTTTCACAAAGCTGTTTGTAAGTTACGCACGATTTTACGCACGACCGGTGCTATGTTCTTGTGCTACATGTAAATGATTGAGAATCTGATTAGCACCCAAGAACATGTTCCAGTCGTGCTTAAAGTCGTGCGTAACTTACGAACAGCTTTATGAAACACCCCCAGTGCTTTTTCTCCCCAGATATCAAGGAAATTGGAATGAACGATACTGCTGTTGAGGAACGCATGCGGTTATTGCTGAAAGCGCTTATAACCATCATTCTCATGATTACGGTTTAATGATGTCAACTCCAATGTTTCCCAAGGAACCCTCTCTATAGTAGAGTAATGGGTAACCCGGCCGACATTTGCTCTGGCAACATTATTGCTCCAGGCTTTTTCGTCAACGATATGGTTGGCTTAGGGTTGTTGTGGGATATTAGATAAGTTCAAGGTTAGGGCTGTAGTGTAGGGTTAAGTATCCTGTTTAGACATTTGGGTTTCAGGGTTGACAAAACGAATTCACTTGTAGGATATTGAGAGTCCAGCAATTACTTGATTTTCAGCAATGTTAATGGGGGGGGGGGGGTGGTGGTGGTTGTTGTTGGTTTTTTTTTTATTAAGATTTAAATTCGCAGTTAGGTTTTCGGTTAGATTTAGGGTTGATATTAAAGTTATGCTGGGTTGAGTGTCGAAACTATGAATTCAGTTAGTATCGGAAAGTGACGGGAAGCAACTGGGCGATCTTTAAAAATAAGGCGTTATTGTAGGTTTTTTTACGGGATTTAGTTGAGTTTTCGGATGAGTCTTCAATTTGGGGTTGGGTTATGATGGTCTGCTATATGAAGTAACAAATTCGGCTATGATAATTATAATACATACTTTGGATTGTAGAGCAATATTACCGCTTGATCTTCAATACTGTTCGTTGTAGGTAAGGCTTAGCTAAGAATTGCAGTATAAGGCTTTAAGTTAGGTTTGGGGTTGGGTTATGGTTACATATGTCATTTGGTCCATGGTTGTAGTTGGAATTGCATTGGCCTGGTGAAGAAACGGAGGAACAATTGCTGCAATTTAACAGAGTTCTGACCTGTAATGTAACAGAAGTAAATTAAGAGTTACAGTTATGTTTTTAGGTACACACTAAGAAAAAAAAGGTTAAATTTTGCACCCGTACTGGCAGCACCCTTTTCATGTAGGGTGCAAGATTGCACATTGCACCCTACATGAAAACGGTGCAAAGGTGCACCCTTTTGTACTTGCTTGTACCCGGAAATGCCCGTCTGCACCCGTAAAGTGCAACTTTGCACCTTTAGGGGTGCAGAAATTTTTGCATTTGCACCTTCCCTAAAAGGGTACAACTCTGCACCCTTGAGGGTGCAAAATGTAGTTCAATGCACCCTCAAAGGTGCAGAATGCTTCTTAGGGTGCTAAGTTGTACCCATCAAGGAGCTCCCAGTGTTGCATTTTAAGTGGGCAACATTGAACCTTTTTTTCTTAGTGTGTACACGTTAGGCTGAGGTTCCGTTTTTGTTTATCGTTGGGTCTTGGGCTAAAGTCACGAATGTATGGTGGCCCTAAAGTACGCTCGACAACAGGTTATGTGCGACGTGAATTTCGCATCCAAGGTCCTGAACTTCGCATCCGAGGTCATGAAATTCATGACCCGTGGCGCAAACTTTGCATCCCAAGTCGTGAAATTCACGACCCGCGATGCGAAATTCAGGACTGGGATGCAAAGTTCGCGCCACAGGTCCTGAATTTCGCATCGCGGGTCGTGAATTTCACGACTTCGGATGCAAAGTTTGCGCCACGGGTCATGAATTTCGCATCGCGGGTCGTGAATTTCACGACTTGGGATGCAAAGTTCAGGACCTGGGATGCGAAATTCACGTCGCACATGACCTGTTGTCGAGCGTACTTCAGGGCCACCATACGAATGCGTATAGTCATGACAGTATAGGAAACTGATCGCTGAACGTAACTGTCGTCTGGGCTTGCTTCGTACAACCCAAAGCCAGTGTTCCTCAGGCATCCGACGCTGCTTGCAGCATCAATATCATTCGTCACCCACCGCAACACTTGAAAATCTCGTCGAGACTCCAAGACGGAAAAGCCTCCAGAGGTGTCATGTAACTTGCGTCCATTTTGATCGATCTGTCATGGAAACCCTTTTATTTGGAAATCAAACCACTTCAGGTGTTTTGGGAGCAGCACAGAACACTCGAAGATCATTTCCATATTGCATGTCGTATAAAATTAATATAAAATCTGTGTTTTAGGAGCACGTTTTGTAGACAAGGCACAGCGATCACATACATCCTAGGCAAAGGAAAAGGGACCTGAACTCAGAATTGTTATATCTATTCCAGTTCTGTTGGAATTTCCGAAGAGAGTATGGTATTGAGATGACGGTAAATTTAACAGGTTTTGTTCAAATGTGTCTGATGTCAAGGAAGACGGGAGGAGGGAGTTGTTTTTTTCCCCCAAGAAAATTATAACATGAACAATAAAGCAAATAGCTTAAAGGAAGGGTTAAACATACAAGGCTACGGTTAGTTTCCGACTTCCCTCCCATGAAACTGTAATGAAATGTTCTTTTTGTTAATAATTTGATCAGTTGCAAGGCGGGGCACCAAACAAAACAGAGCAGACCTTAACATACCAAAGCCATTTCTGACTGAAGGAACCCTAAAATGCTTTTAAATCTTTTTCACATTTTTCTTTTTTTTTCACTTCTGAGCTAATTTTCGAACTCATGCCACCACCACCCTATGAGCCCCTCCCATAAGCCTGGAAATCTCTCTTGAGTTCTTAGATCCCCATTTCTTTTGACGTTCGAGAGAACGTTCTTTATGGTTTTAGTTACTTTTATAATATATCGTAAACAGGAGCGGGGGCGGGAAATTGAGTAATAGGACACGACATATATATATCCAGGTCAGGGTTAACTTTTTTGTTTTTCTTTTTGTTTTCCTTTTTCTTTTTTCTTTTTCTTTTTTTTTTTTTTGAGGGGGGGGGGGGGTTGGGGGGTAAGCGATACTTGTTCCAACAGAAAGTATGTGGTTTGCCACGTTAAGCATGGTAATATAGCTTAATTCATTTTTATCCATTTTTTTATTGTTACAAATGAGCCTGCGGTATTAAGGACAATTATTCTTAGTCCGTACAGGTAATGCTCTTAGAAAATGCAATCAAACTTTTCAGGATTTGGGCCAATTCATTCTGCTTCTCAAAAACAATCAAGTTACGGTTTGTCACATTTTAGGTGATAATTTTCACCCAAAAAAATCTGGTTCGCAAGGAAAAGAAGAATAATTTTCAGACGTCTTCTCAATAGTTATAAAGTAAAACGGGCATATTTTTTTTCTTCTGTGCACTTGAACCATCTGTCTGTCCCCCCCCCCCCCCCCAAAAAAAAAAAAACAATAAATAAATAAATAAAACCCTGCATTGCTTTATAACCCGTGATGGCTACCTGTTGGAGAACTTCCTTAATAAGGATGCTTACAATTCAAGAGCTTGCAATTCGGGGAACTAACTCTCGCTTCTTATTAACATCCAAAGAAACAAATTGCAGTCAGTTTTAATGCACATCAGTAATGACTAAAATTAATGGAACTGTTGGGCAAAAATTGTATGATGATCTTTTAGAATAACAAGAAACAGAACCCTTTAAAGTTATGGGCCACCATGGAAAACGGGAAATGTGTATATGTAACTATTTTGCAACTAAATTATAATAATAATAATAATAGAACCTATAAAATGCAAAATAATATTTTGCTATGATCTGATTTTAATTTCCGAATAGAACATGTAGAACGGTGATATGAAAAGAAGCACTTTCCAGGAAACCTGATTTCCCTAATTTGTTTCTTACCTTAAATTACCTTATGTTTAAGCAATGTAGAGACAAAGCAAAATCTCGGATTGAAATAATCTAGAGGGGTATTATATATATATATTTTAATGAAATAGGATATGTCAACTTTCTCATCAAGTGGTTGCCATCTTACAACACCATGTCAGATTTCACGGAAAAGCAAAGACGTGCCTCATATTCGTGCCAAGACAGTTCGACACAGTTCGCAGCAATTTCAAGCTCTTTAAATCTTCAAGGTTGCAAAAGGATATCTGGAGCTGTTGATTATCACAACTGATGATCGATGATTCACGTGCAATAAACCAGACTTAAAAACACCAGCATTACTGGCCATCATCGTATACACTGGCGTGGAGTGGCCCAGGCACTGTGATGGTTCACTGACATTATGAGGGGGACCTGTATCAGTGGATGAATGATATTATGAATTAATATTACTATCGATTAAGGGTTGTCGAGAGAGGTCTAGTTTTCTCACCTCTCCCCGCATACCGTCTTCTCTCCTCTATCCATCTTTTTCTAAGCTCAGTAGATAATGACGTACACTGTAAAAAAAATTGCTGTAGGAATTTAGAGTAAATTACTGGCAGCAGAGTTGCCAGTAATTTACTGTAAATTCTACAGCAATTTCTTAAAGTGTAAATCAACATGAGCACTGATTTGATTGATGGTTAAGGGGTCCAGCGTTCTTCCCGTCACTTGCAAATTCTAATCCCCATTCCCTTTCTTTCCCTATCTTATTTTCCTTTTTTATT
Source organism: Echinometra lucunter (assembly GCA_029962745.1). Taxonomy (NCBI): domain Eukaryota; kingdom Metazoa; phylum Echinodermata; class Echinoidea; order Camarodonta; family Echinometridae; genus Echinometra; species Echinometra lucunter. The sequence continues at coordinate 30,053,109 of CM057152.1, forward strand.
TCTTTATACAACTGACGGGGACACATATGCCTCCTTTAGCTACACCTTTAGGCCCCTTTAGCCGCACCTTTGCAGACCGCGTTCATAACCACAGTTCAGCAGACCGACTTCTCTCTGACATTCATTTCTTTTCCTCGCTCTATCTCCTTCATTTCCACCATTTCTAGGTAACCGCTAACATTCTCACCGATCAGAATCACTGCTAAGTAGTATCCGTCTGTGTTTATTTGTCATTTAGGGTGAAGGATCGCTGTTTATTATTTTGTTCTTAATGAGACGAATGTGGTCCACACGAGAGACATTTTCCATTCGTCATGATTAAATCCCAGGTGCGTATCAGAAGAAAGTGTTAGGATGATATGATGGATGAGAATCCGTAACGTTAAAGGAGGAATCTACCTTCCGTTCGACTCTCAATTCTGATAATTGCATCCATTTTGTGCTGTGAGATTATGCAAGAGAGTGGAATTGATGCCAAATTGGAAACATTAAAATGGGGTATTCCCTTTCGAACTCCACCTAGATTAGGCTTCTCATATGTCAAGTCAGTATGGTTATGTACCTTATTTGATAATCTTTCTAATGCTATATTATTTATGATGTGAAAACTGTGGTATTTATTTAGTTAATGGTGATAAGCAGTTCAATTTCTTCCGTGATTCTGTTTCATTAAACGGAGCGAGAGAGAGAAAAAAACATTAATGGTACCAACATTCTTAAAAGTGTTCGACCAAAAACAAAACAAAACAAAATAAAACAGAACAAAACTAGGTACACATGTCATGTCGACCACATTCGTCTCATTAAGAACAAAATAATAATCAAGATTACTCTGAATCTGGTGGCAACTGCATATAAACTCAGTACCCACCAAACCATATATCATTCATGTCATTCAAAAACTTGATCTTAGTGATTTCACATCTGCCTCGGACGAAATTTTGCCAATGTTTGTATTCAAGTAATGTTCTGAATGATATAGTTGACAAAGTCATTTTAGAAAGAAAAAAAAAACTTCGTTGTTGATATTAAGATTTTTTTATCTTCTTGATTGATTATTCAAACTGTTATGAAGAAGAATAAGAAGATGATAATGATAATAATAACAGTAATAATAACAATAGTAATAATAATAGTATTAATAATAATAATAGTAATGGGGATAATAGTTATGATATAATAATAATTTATGATGATAATGATGATAATAACAATAATTATGATAATGATGATAACGTTATGATATTTTGATAATTATCTTTTATCATCATCATCATCATCATTTTCATCACTAATTATGATCAACCTTCCTTTCCACTTCCCCAAAACAGGTCACAGCCCAAGCCACATGTCTCACCCTGACAGCAATGAGCGTTGATCGATACAAAGCGATAGTGCGTCCCCTGCAATCTTTAAAGACCCGAACAACTCGTGCGGCGGTCATCATTAACGTCTGTATATGGGCAGGTAAGAGTTGTATGACGAGACTTGTTCTCCGACTTTATGCTTCGGCGACCAGTGTTCCTTGCTTTATTAAGCTTTAGGGTCATAGAGTGAGGATTGCAGGTGGGTTTCAAGTTCGGATCAGGGTCCGGATTAGGATTAGGGTTAGGGTGCAGTGTTGGTTCCAGGACAGGAGGTCGGAACTCTGAAAGCAAAGGATATTGACCGCCTATGGACGACTGTCTTTTGTTTAAAGAAAAGCTACCTCAGATACGGTTACGCTATAGCTGGACTGTAGGAGAAACTCTTTCAAATTTTAGCTCACGTATAGTTTCGAATAAATTAGGCCGACTGATGTGATGCGTGATCCGGGTAGGTGAGTTCTTTCACTTGAAAAGAACTCATGCCACAGTAATCAGCGAGCAAGCATTTTTGGTCTGTTGCATTCAAGAAGGCAAATGTTCCGTCGACGTATTGCATTTTTGTTTTTTAATTTTTTACAAATGCAGAATCTTATTTCATTTCGTCCGAAGCCTGAATCGGGGTCCGTCATGCACTTTGATATTGGTGGTCTTGTCGCCTCTCTAATGTATGAATTTTGTGTTTTAATGAATCCATTGACTGGGGAAGGGGAGGAGAGAGGGGAGGAGCATTGCGACGCATTATTGCAATCGGAACTTGCCTGAGAATAATATGAAGGGTCTTATTTTGAATATGAACATGATGAATAGTGTCTTTTCCGATCGAATGATGATATAAATCAGGATGAAGGAATTCTGATGATATTGATATCCGACTGAGATGGCTGCATTAATTAGAATGGTATCAATCTCTGCAAATCGGTACATAAATCCTGCTTGAGGGCGGTCTTATTGTCACTGTTGAATGGTGAGGACTAGATGCAGCAATAGAAACGGGACCTGTTAAAATAGGGGGTAAGGAGAAAGTGTGACATAAACAAGTGAATTCACTTGAAATAGACTTTTCAAGGTTTATTTTGGTCTGGCAAAATACAGTTCACTGTATTTGACATAGGAAATCAATGCAATAGACAATGCGGAAAAGGACGGGAATACCCGGAAAATTGAGCGTGTTTTGGAGACACCAGAAAACAAAACAATAACAGATCAATAGCACTTTGGGAAAAAAAAAAGAATTCTTGTAAAAACAGCGAAACGGTATCCAAACACTAAACATAGCCAGAGTAAGAAGGCGTAGAATATAAGAAATAGGATTTTGTTGATGGAGGGAAAACGAGAAAAGGTGGAGTTGTGTACCAGTTGCTGTTCTAGAATATAATGCTTCCTAAGTAATTATTGGCATTTCAAGTTTCCTTTTGAAATAGTCCCTTTTTTAAATTATACGGGTATACAGCAAATAGCTTGCATTTTAATGTTTTATAAGAGAACTGTCTAAGAAGAGTTGCAAGAGGGATGAAAAGTTAGAAACAGAAGGAGGAGGAGAAAAAGAAGAAGGAGAAGAAGAAGAAGAAAAAGAAGAAGAAGAAGAAAAAGGGGAGAAAAGAGAAGGGAGTAAGAAAAAGAAGAAAAGGATATAAAGGAAGTAAGAGGATGAAGAAATTGATTATTTAAAGCAGTGGCGTAATGAGCGTAAACTTTGGGAGGGGGAAAAGTTACAAGAATGGGAGGACAAGCATTTCATTAGTTTCATTTGTAAATCACGCTGGTATCAAATTAGATACAAACCATGTTTGAATTTTATTGGGAGGGAAATAGGGAACTGCCCCCAGCCCCCCCCCCCCCCCCCCCATCATTACGCCAGTGATTTAAAGGAGAAGAAATAAGAGGAGCAGAGAAAAACGAAGGGAAGGAAAAGAAGATCATTGTAAAGACAGAAGCTCTTGCATCGTCATTTTTTTTTTTGGGGGGGGGGGGATTGGCGATGATAAATATTAAATTGAGGCCTTCTGAAATAATATTATATAAAGATAATCAGTCAAATTCTTGATAGACATGTATCAGCTTATCTCCGCCCTAGGCCTGTATGTACCTCGTCGTTGTTGTTTATTGCCATCTACATTCCGTTATAGGAGACGGGCCTGAAAGGTCAAGTCGTGATAATCAACTTTCAAACCTCAACAAAACACTCGAACTACAGAAATTTAACCCGAAGTTAGTAATGATATGGGTCAAAGCAAAATGCAACTTCACACTTGTTGCGCAAACGTATCAACTCAAAGTGAATTTGACGGTACGATGTTAAGATTATCTACTTATTTTGCAGTCGGTGGAAAATGAGTTTTTGGAAATTTAGTCCTCAATGTGCTTCTGATCCCCATGCTACACAGTAGCATGCCTGAAGCTAAATAATGATTATGGGTGGGTTCAAATTGTGATATGGCAAATGTGATTCTTTGCTTAAACATGTAGTCGCGGATTTTATATTGATGTTTTTTTTTCTGTGAAATCATGGTGAAATACACTGATGGTATATCATCAGTGCTCTAGATAACAGTATCAAGACTATTTAACCACGTACATGATGATAGAGTAATATGTTAAAAGACCCAGTGAGGAGCCCTCACCATTTTACTCTCAGTTTCTTTAGTGGTAGCTCTTCCATCCTTCTTCATCTCCTTTGAGATGTGAATGTCTAGTTTGTCTTTCGTATTATGGCGGAGGAATAGGAAAATTCCATTAACGCTATAATCAATAACAAAAATATTTACTTTCACATTCATGGCAAGGAGGCTGATGGGCAGACGACTGCCAAATCAGAAATAGGTTTTACTAATACCACTTTAGTCTTGCACTGTTCATTAAAGGCTTTTCGTGCTTTAGATGTTAAAGGCATTGGCTAACTTTGTGAGCAGCTGATTTAAAAAATTCTCAAACTAAGATTAAATATGTGTATGAGTACTTTTATTTGTACTCAGAAATCCTGAAACCAGTCATAATTTGAAATGAAAAACTGTTAATAAGACGCAAACGCCGATTTGATTAGTTTTGGTCTCATGAGACAAATAACTAGAGGAGCATTTTTAACCAGTTCAAAAAAACCGTTGGCTGCACCTCTCTCCCTGTACTATGTTGATATGCATACACACACATACACACACCACCGTACTATACATGATATGCATACAGACACATACACTGTTCAGGTGAACTTTGTGCACATGCACGCTCCTTATGTCCAGTCTGTGCAACCGACCATTATATTTTCTTCAAACATGGGTTTACATTTTTAATATTTAAAAATACTTTCTGTCGACATTATACTTTGAAACTTTCAGACTGGTATTTTTTAACTATAACTCTTGTGTTTATACCATTGTCCAGTAGCAAAATGAGATTGTTTAAACTCTCACAGTGTTAGCCCGCTTTTACTTTAAGAAAGTTTGATAAAGCCAATGAAAAGAGACGGAAGAGTGTGACTTCTTGGTACATCAGATGCCGTACACTCTTAGAAAAAAATGGTGATGATTACCTTTTCTTGTCTAGCTGACAAGGGCTATCCAACCCATGAGTGGAGAATAAATAAATCAAATAAATCAAACGTTCACAAACAGTGGCAAAGGAGTGCCATATGGTCGCTGATCTTCGCAAAACTGTCGCTAACATTAATTTTACAAACTGTCGCTAACACTGATTTTACAAACTGTCGCTAACATTAATTTTACTTACTGTCGCTAATAACTGTCTTTCGCAAACATTCGCACTAATGTGTCTAGTTGTCGCTAAGCGTAGCTAAATGTCGCCCTTGACAGAGGCAAACCCTAAATTTCGCCAACATTCGTCAAAAAGTTGTTTTCGTTATTGTTGTATTATGTTAAAGAGCCAATGGAAACAAGATTTCTGTGTAATGATATACATGGACCAATAAAGAATTTTGAATCTTGAATCTTGAATCTTGAATCAAACTTCTCAGCGCTCGCAAGCATTCGAAGCTCTGTATTAAGATACCCACTTAAAGCAACTTTATTTTATTCATTATTTCAACCCTTTGATGTCACTGTTTCCAAGAAATCTGTAAACATTATTGTTGTTACACTTAGCTCAATACAATAAAATAATCTTTCTTCCTATCCGGGTGAAATCAGGTTATAAAAACAATGATTTACATGCAGACAGAGACGTTAACTACAGCATCTTTAGCGCTTACGTGATTTGACTTTCATATCTCACTTTCTGTCTGTGGGATTGAATGTCCTGTAGACTCTGGCTTTATTAATTCTAAATCCTCCCTCGCGGCCATCGATATACCTCATATTGATCAAGTTCCCAAAACAAGAAGTGAGAATTTCATCGCGAATGAAAGTGGCTGCACTTTCAAAGCGCTAGTTTCGGCAATATTACTTGCCCAATTGCCTTCTACTGTCACTTTATTCTGGGGGCAATTAATATAAGAATCGTTAAAACGAAGGAGGCACAATTTGGAAAAATCCTGACTTAATAATCATCATCATCAGGCCGGGTGTCCACTCATACCTGGAAAGATTCGCCCTCAATAGTGCTTTTTCAAAGTATTTTTGCCGTGAATCTGAAATCTGTGCTCTCTTCGGACTCTCTCTCTTTGAGGGTCCGATTGTAAACATACCCTCATTTTTCCTCCTAAATCTAGGCCACTATGTATTCAGATAAGTTAGGCCGCGAGTAGAATTAAGATTTTTTAAAGAAGGATATAGGAATGTAAAGGTGGGGACACAGGTACTGATGATAACGATGTCACACTCTTGAGCTGAAGTGGAAGTAAAAGTGCTTCCTCAGTCACACCAACGAAACCAACACCAGATCGAGAGAAAAAAAATTACCTTACCCATGAATGGAATAGAATCGGTCGACTTAGTCGTTGTGCAATCGATTTGGCGGTGTGTCGCACGTGTGTTTGGATATGAGTTGAGCTAAGGTCAGGTCCTGAATACTTTCGATATGTGAATTGCGAGAGTAAGCAGAAAACGTCATTAAGAATCGAAATTTCTCTATTTGATATCGACCCCTAATATGTTTGCACTTGTCCGAAGTTTCGCAGGCAATTAACTTTCGTACATGAACCCTTTTATACTTACATTTACACGTATAGCTCAATTGGCGTTTGTAAGCACTCATTTCTGATGGGACCTCTCAGGTTTCATGCATTTTTGCCCCTTTCACACATGATTTGTGATCCGCGCTTCTGTCAGTGGTTTCATATCTTCTGAAGATCCAGATATCAAAATTGGAAAAACCCTGTGCATGGTGAAGGCATAGATGACAATATCTTTCATAAGATAAAGAAGGTGTTATACTTCAATCGGACTTCGTCTGTAATCCGTAATGATTCTTATCCTATGTAGGCTACATTATACTTCTTTTCCTTTATTTGTTTCTTAACTCCCTATATCATTACTGGAAAGAATGTATATTCATGGGTCCACTCGGTAATGCCCTATTTAGGTTCATTATTCCGAAATGGTTTGTCGTTCCAAAAATGCTATTAACCGACATTCCATAATCACGAAATGACATAGAGATAGTAATTCCAAAGGTTATACTGATTCCAGAAAAAAAATGAGATGCATGGGGTTTGTAATTCTTTAAAAATTAATGTCAATAATGCTTCTATTTCTTCTGGACTGTAAGGATGTACGGACCGGTTGGGTGGCTAAATTATGAGTTATCAAGGCTGACATGGACGAAATGTAATTTTATATGTTTTCTATATAACTCTAAGTGTGTTTTATGTGTTCTGTTTTTCAAAAAAAAAAAAAAAACAAACATATATAACGCAGTCCTCTCTTCTCTTTTCATTTTTTGACACAGGTTCAGCGTGCGCAGCCGTTCCCACTGCCATCTACTTCGACGTGGCTCAGTTTGGTAACGCCTTGGTCTGTATCGACATGTGGCCCCGCCCTGAGATCCTCTACCCTGGCTATGCCATCTACGGGATGGTCGCTCTCTACCTCGTGCCTCTCACCATCATCTGTGTCTGCTATAGCATCATGCTCAAGAAACTCTGGCAACGCGTTTCGCCAGGGGAACAAACTAATAACGCACAAGCGTTGATGGCGCTGCAACAGAAGCGCAAGATCACGCGAATGATCATGGTGGTGGTGTTACTATTCGCCCTTTGTTGGCTGCCTCTGTATATCTTCACCACGTGGTTTCGGCTTGATCATAACTTTCCAAAGAACAAAGCCACGTACGTGTTTAAGGTCTTCGCACATACGCTTTCGTACGCGAATTCGTGCGTGAATCCCTTTGTGTACGCATTCTTGGGAGAGAACTTTAGAAGATACTTCAAGAAGGCGTTTCCTCTCTGCTACAAGAAACAAGACGGGAACGGGAATTCAACTCGGGCTGAGCCGCCAGCAACGGCTCAGCAAAGAGTAGCCGATGGGGAAAGGACACAAAACAACAGGTCAGCCATGGTGACATAAGACAATGATATAGGCCGTAGTGGTTAACATTTTGCATGAATTCTAGCATATATCTTTTGCTAATATCGTATACATTCCCACCTATATTTGATTATTCAGCACTGTCTTCTTCATTCACTGAACTACTATTGCGTTTTCTCTGTATCAGGTGTATGGTAGTATAATGTCGTTTAGTGGAATGATTAAACTTTGCCGAAAGAACACTCGAATGCTATAGGTGCGGTGGTTGGTCAAAGTCCGTAGTAACTCGAAGGGTATTGTTAATTATTTTTTTACTCATAATTAAAAAAAAACAAACATGTAGTCTCAGCGTTCTTTGAGTCACATTAAGGCGACCGATCGAGTAGTCACATTTAGGTGACCGATCGAGTAGGAATCCAAGTTTTTTTTTGGCGTGTACAGGTCGGGATTGTCGGGACAGTCGGGATAATAAATTGTATTGATTTACGAAAATTATTTCATAGAAAGGTATTGTATCACGTCCTCTGAATGTTGAAAACAGCAAACCAGCGAATTCCGTATTATTTTCTGTTTATAATGGTCATAGAGGAGGTCGGACCATGTAGCAATGACATCGGCAGTCTTGTATCCATATCTACATTCACTGTTCAACAATTTTCACATTCTGCTGGTCTGCGATGCAAATTGATGAATTTCTACCACAAGTGAGATACATGAAACAGCCATCTGAATCTTAAGAGACAGGGTAAATAATGGAGATCACCTTTACCAAACAAATCGTGGCAGAAGGATCTGGCTTGGCGTTACCGGTTTGGAAATACCATTCGACGGAACAACCACGAAACCCGATCTATCGTCGAATAACGCTTACCCCGACGTAATAATAAATTTGAATTGAATTGAATTGAATTGAATTGAATTGAATGACGATACAAAATCAATTCTTGTCATTGAGTAGGAAAATTCCCTGCCTTGGTTATAACAACAAACGATATGAGTCTCAACAAGGTGTTAGAGTAAAGTTAAAGCGTTTGGGGAATTCTTTGAGATATATGTGTGTCCATTTTGAGGCAAAGATGTTATGTCTCGGCTTATTAGCATCAGTGGCGGCACCAGGATTGTTAAAGTGGGGGGGGGGGCAAATGGAGGGCAAAAGAAAATGTTGGGGGGCAGGGGCAGTCAAATTTTTTTTTGCGTGTATGGAGAAATTGAGCGTGAAGCACAAGGTTTTTTTTTCCTCTTACACACATTTTAATATCAATTTTGCGAGCGAGCAAAGCAAGCGAACAAAAAATAACCGCTTTTTTTGGTTTTTGATCGCATTTTCGAATAAATATCCTGAAATATGACGAGCGAGCCAAAAATGGCTACTTTTCTTGTTTTGAATCGCATTTTAGAAGAGAACTTTATAGATATGACGAGCGAGCGAAGCGAGCGAGCCAAAAATAACCACTTTTTCGGTTTTTTAATCGCATCTTTGAATAAATATTCTGAAATATGATGAGCGAGCGAAGCGAGCGAGCCAAAAATGGCTACTTTTCCTCTTTTTAATCGCATTTTAGAAAAGAACTTTAAAGATATGACGAGCGAGCGAGCCAAAAATAACCACTTTTTTGGTTTTCAATCGAAGTTTTGAAGAGCGGAAAATGGTATTTTAGAGCACTTCACAGCTTGAATATGATGCTTATGACAACATCTACTTATTTACAAATTACTGTATAATTTTTCTTTTCAGTCCTCAAAATTTATGGGGGGGGCAACTGGGGGGGCAAAGCTTCTGAGTGGGGGGGGCAAATGCCCCCCATGCCCCCCCTTGGTGCCGCCACTGATTAGCATATTTCGGTTAATTGACTATAGGTTCCAGGAGGAAGGATGTAGAGGTATAGAAATATTATGGTATGGAGTTTGATCGACATGACCGGGTTAATTTGTTTCAAATTTCCCAGAAAAAAAAAATTAATAAGAAAGGTGATAAAGTGCGGAGTTTGAAATTACAGCGCAGGTACATGCTGCATGACAGAGTGAGGAAAAAGATGGGCGAGAGAAGGAGAAAGGTGGAAAGAGAGAGAGGGAGAAATCAATAAGAGAAGAAGAAAAGGGAGGAGGGGAGAAGATGAAGAATAATAGAGAGGGATAGAGATAGAGAAGTGATGTAAAAACAAACAGAGAAATAGATAAGAGTCTTGCATGATAATTATCAGATCCATTATTTCATGCCAACGGTTTCTTGAAAGTAACTGACTTGTACCATTATTTTGTAGGAATATTTATGTATCAACTTAATAAAGGCGAGTTGCCGAATGTTTTCACCCACATGTTTGTTAGAAACAATGAAATTCATTCCTATCCCACTAGGCAATTGCACAATTTTCATCTCTCCCCCGTACGTACTGTTCTTGCACTTAAAACAATAACCCAAACAGGGCCCTCGTTTTGGAACAGTTTAGAGACAAGGTTAATTCAGTCACCCTCATTGTATTCATTCAAGCATACACTTAAAGATTTCTTATTGCAGGCATATGCATAAGGTTGTTTCTCGTTGTTTATTGCCTTGCTCGAGTGACTACTGTTATTTGACTGTACTAATAGGTGTGCGTGAGATGCGTGTTAGGGGATGTGTATGGTGGGAGTGGGTGCGTGTATGTGCGTGAATGTAATATGTGTGCGTGCATCCGTATGAATGTATATGTCTATGTACCTTCCAGTTGTTTTTTTTTTTTTCATATTCATTCACGATTGCATAATCTCCGTTTTTAACGTTATTTTATGTAACCCATTGCCCAATTTAGTTATGTAACTACGATGCAGTGATTTTGTTTGATTCTTTTTAATAAACCATTTATCTATCTATCTATCTTTCTACTTAATATGCATCACTTATTTTCCTAAAAGATTGTCCGTCTCTCGAAATTGTATCAGAAGTTTAATACAACGTTAGGTACCTTTTTGGGAACCTTTGTTATACAAGCTTTGCTTTTTGATAGGTTCCTCATATTTCACATAATTGTGTTTATTTTTTATTTATAACCATTATTTTTGTCAATATTCTTTTTCTTTGTTGAACAATTACATAAAAAAACTGTTATTTTTGTGGAATGTGAAACAATAAATTAAATCAAATCAAATCAATTATTATGATGAAACTCCATTGCCATGTGTTTATCTGATTCCTGTTGGGGAGGGGCGATCACATTGAAATGAAAACCTCTTTAAAATACATATTTAGTTCTCAGATTACTGAGATACAGGGGCCCTCCGCCCCCCCCCCCCCCCCCCCGAAAAGAAAAAATTAAAAAGCAACTTACTGATAGTGGTGTCTTTTTGAGCAGAGGGTGCTTTCTTACACCGAGAATCTCGTTGTGATTGTAGAGATGACATTGCTGAGTACTTTTTAATTGATCTCGTGACTTAACTGGCTAAATATCTGCAACATACTGCCATGGCGGTAAACTGACTGTTCGACATGTATTTACAAATGAGAACAACGGTGCCTATAGTATACTTGTAAACTATATGATATTCTATTTACGAATACGACACGGTTTGTCACCGTTGTATCATTTTGTTATTATCTCGTCCATTTGCATCGACCGTATGGAAGTATGGAATGTTTATACGTCAGCATCTGGAAATTAAAGGAGAAAAACCGAGAGAAAAGCTTTGAAAAATACTGAGGGGAAATGTACGGAAGAGATGACCCTTAATACGAAAGGAAAGTCATGAAAACTAAACGTATACCTGTATACTGGACAGCGGAGATGGGGAAGAGTTCGGGGAACAGAGAGAGAGAGAAAGAAAAATGGAGAGAGGAAGAGAGAGAGAAAGAAAAAGGAGAGAGGAAGAGAGAAATAAAGAAAAAAGGAGAGAGGAAGAGAGAAAGAAAGAAAAAAGGAGAGAAGAGAAATAAAAAAGAGAGGAAGAGAGAGTAAGAGAAGGGGAGAGGAGAGAGGAACAGAAAGAGAGAGAGAAAAAAAGAGGCGAGAGAGGTAAAGAAAGTGAGAGTGAAACAGAGAGAGGGGAGAGAGAAAAAAAGAAATCCGAAGAGAGGGACAGCGAGAACAAAAAGAAGAAAGGGGGACAGAGACAGACAGGAGGAGGTGAAGTGGGAAGGATAGTGCGGAAAGGCAACCACAAAGAGATAGAGATAAATACAAGAGAAAGAAACGGGAGAAAGAATCAAAGAAAGAGGGGAGAAAAGAAGAAAAAGATAAATGAAGATGGAAGAAAGAATGACTAGAAGAATAATGTGAAATAGAAAGAGAAGTAGAAGGAGAGCTAATAATGTGAAATAGAAAGAGAAGTAGAAGGAGAGCTAGAAAAACAAGAAATTGAAGAAGAAAGAGGTGGAAAAGGAAATTTTAAAAAGATGAAGATGGAAATACATGGAAAGATTAAACCGAATTTGTGGAATAGAAAAAAGATGCATGCCCTGCATCTCTTGTCAGGTTCATCATTCTTTTCCTTGGTCTTGAGGACGAAGAGAAGAGATCATCAATTAATCGCTCAATTGAACTTTCAAAGTCTGCTGGGTCTTTGTTGATGTTCAGGATGCATTCTCCCGTCTCGTGGGTAAACCTCTTTCACTGATAAGGTCTTGAGATCAAGAAGAAAATGATCATCCATTACTGGTTCAAGTGAACTTTAAAGTCTATTGGGTTTAAGCTGGACATGTCCGTTGAGAGCCAGAAGGGCATTAATTCATATATTTAGGAAAGATATGAGACCTTTCTGCTGTGAACCGTCAATAAACGTACTTTGTCCTTTACCTAGACCAAGATGAATATGGCCGTCACTTCATACCAGATGGAAATACATCTATGTTCGAGATAAAACAAACCGATAAATGCGCCTCGATCCGTAACCGAGTGAACCTTCCAAAAAAGGATGCCATCGTGAAAGATGACCCTGGAAGGATGTAAGAAGTATAAGAAGCTGTTTTGCTCCCGTAGACTCGTTGAAAACCAAGCGTCGTCAAGAACACAAATTGAAACAATAAACAGAGCAACACGAAGCAACACAAACAAAACATATATGGCAAAATAAAAAGGACTGAACTTGACATTGTCAAAATATGGAATGCTAGCATTGCAGGCGGCAGCGGTTATACATGATGCACGTTGTTGTATTTTTAAAAAATCAAATTTTAAATATTTATAATTGTTGAATATTTTTATCCATTCTTAAATATTTCTAAATATTTATATTTTTTATTTTTGATGTTTAAATAATTTTAAATTTTGATGGGTAATTACTTACCTGTAGCATGATAGGTCGGATAAACCGGTATAGAATGGAAATATTCTTCTTCCCCCAATAATTATTAATATTATTTGGTTTGGCGTCACCTGTGCCTGGGAGGCGAAAAGCGAACTGAATCACTGTAACCCTCAGGTCTCTCCTCCCGATACCACTGAATGGGGGTGTGCAGGTGGACCACATACACCGGGGTTTCCCCCTACTCTCATGCGAATAGTGCAGTGGGATCTTTAACGTGCAAAAGGTGGTGACTCTCCTTTACACGGGACCTCCATTTAACGTTCTATCCGAGGGACGGAGTGTTTTCCATTGTAGCATAGCTTGCGTCTATGAAACAGGGGGAGGGGCTCGATAATACAACGTAGGTTTCAGTCATCCGCCTGGGTTGGACTCGAACCCACGATCTTTGGTTCGACAGGCAGACGCTTTACCGACTGAGCCAACTCGCTTCAGTCCCTTGTTTAGAATGGCAGAGCCTATACAATTCCATTGCACCAAATGCACTGAACAAAAGCAGTTATTTTGATTTTTAGACCAAGAAGATGCACTAAGAAAAACAAACCTCTATTAGAATCACTGAAGTGACAGAGCGCAGTATTCTGAAAATTGTTTTATCTTTTATTGGCTTACACCGCGCACTTTTGGCTTGCGTGCTGGTCCATTGGGCAGTTCAGACTAATCACAAGTTCGTCTTCAAAATTTATTGTGACAATTAAAATGAACAATAAAATAAATGAATAAAACAATTTTTCAGAATAACGGCCAAGGAAACGTGTAAAATCCCTTTAACACCGACGTGCGCTTTCATCTTTATCTGTATACGGTACAAAATTATGACGCTTTATATATTTTTTTAATTTATACTGACAAACAAAAACAGAATTGCGAGGCAGACATTGATACATCATCAGGAAACAAAGCATTATCATCGAAAGAAATTGGGCTCAATTTTGAAATCGATAAACAGGAGACCAGTAAATGGAACCCAAAGAATTAAAACGAATCTGACACATTACATTTACTGATGATGTGACATAATAAATTTTATTGTGGTCAGTCTCAGTGATGTTCTTTTGCGGTTCTCCGTCACATATATATATATACATATACATATATATATATATATATATATATATATATATGTGTGTGTGTGTGTGTGTGTGTGTGTGTGTGTGTGTGTGTGTGTATATATATATATATATATATACACACATATATATATATATATATATATATATATATATATATATATATATATAGGAATCAGATTTGGTGGTAGAATGCCATAAAAAATAAAATCATAGATTTTAAAAGAAAACGGAGCATAGCTCTCAAAAATGAAAGGCGAAGTCACACTCTTCGTCAGTGCCCACGGTGTGACAAAAAGATGTAAATCAAAATCCGTTTCTGAAACAGACGAAAAAACACGTCTGTTCATGGGCAGACGGATTGTGAAACTCACCTTTCAAAAGAAATCAACGCGCTGAAGATGGAGATGGCGCGAAGTAAATAACGCATCCCAAGACGCGTTGTCATGACTGCAAGATGACAATGGCGAATCTCCGGCTCCAAAACAGGAAAATCTGAAAAGGGCCTCACCGCCAACAGTCATAGAGTAGCAGTAAACAGGTAAAAAATACCTAAATAACATGAAAATTAGTCTGCGTGGCATCTGGAAAATACAGGAATCAGATTTGGTGGTAGAATGCCATAAAAAATAAAATCATAGATTTTAAAAGAAAACGGAGCATAGCTCTCAAAAATGAAAGGCGAAGTCACACTCTTCGTCAGTGCCCACGGTGTGACAAAAAGATGTAAAACACACATATATATATATATATATGTGTGTGTGTGTGTGTGTGTGTGTGTGTATATATATATATTTACACACACATATTTTTCACTTATATATATATATATATATATATATATATATATATGAAAATTGCCACGTATTGGATAATAAACTAAACAGTAACAAGAAAAGAGAGTGCGCCATGTATGCAACCAACAGTATTTTTTTATTCACAAAAATTTCCATCCGCCTCGAGTCTTCGTCATGTACAATGAATGACAAAATAGTTTTTTTTTAATGTCATTTACTGTACACACTGACGAAGACCCGAGGGTGGTGGAAAACATTTGGAATTCAAAAATACTGTTGGGTGCGTACTCTCTCTTCTTGTTGATATATATATATATATATATATATATACATAGACCCATATCACGCAGAAATACAAGTCTGCCGAACGGAGGGTCATCGACGACATTGACAAAGAATTTGACTATATAGCTGACGCTCTCGACATCCGCGACAGCATAGAAAATACTGTGGACAAGCCTGCTTTCATAACTTTGAAAGACCATAAGGAAAATTTTAGAAGCAGTCCCAAAGCAAGGCTCATCAAACCCACGAAATCAGAGCTTGGCCGAGTAAGCAAAAATTGCTCGACCGTATTAACGCTGAAATCAGGGCAAAAACTAAACACAACCAATGGACAAGCACAACGAATGTGATCGATTGGTTCTTGAAGCTCCCTGACAAAGACACACTAACATTTTTGGTGTTTGATATAGTTGACTTCTACCCATCAGTTTCCAAAGACCTCCTGCTCACGTGCATAAAGTGGGCAAAAAAAGTACACCACGATAAGCGAAATTGAGCGCGACATGTATTGATCATTTACAAAAACAAAAATACAAAAAAGAAAACAAAAACGTATAGGGGAGGCGAGAATAGGACGGAGGACAGTGATTAAAATGAAGTGAAACAAAAATGATAACATTAAGGAGCCGTCGGAAGGGTATAAATGTAGGTTTTAAAAGGGACAATTTAAATTTGTGTTTGACGGTGTGTAACGAGCCGGATTTTTTCAAGTCTGCCGAGAGATTATTCCACTATTCTTATCCTTCTCCTTCTTCTCCTTCTTCTTCTTCTTCTTCTTCTTCTTCTTCTTCTTCTTCTTCTTCTTCTTCTTTTTCTTCCTTTCTTCTTCTTCTTCCTCTTCTTCTTCTTCTTCTTCTTCTTCTGAGTCCTTCTTTTTTTATCCTTTCCGACTGATATAAATCTATGACCCTTTCACTAGAGGTATTGCGGCCCAGTGGATAAGTCTTCGGACTTTGAACCACAAGGTCCGGGGTTCGAATCCCTGCCGCGGCACTAATGTCCTTTGGCAAGATATGAATCTACATTTGCCACGTCTTTCGGATAGTGACGTTAAAGGTCGGTCCCAGACGTAAATAATTATATTTGATGGATACACGTCTGTCAAAACCCAATTCGAGAGAGAGAGAGCGAGAGAGCTTATTCAAAGATACCGTAGCTTTTCCATTGCATGATACCGGTCGCTTGATTCATTGATACCGTAGCTGTACGTACGTGCGAGTCTCGATCACCGGCACCGCATGCAATTAACCGGCCGGAGCGGCTCGGCCAGCAAATAGCATTAGATTCTGAACGGAGTGCAGTGAGCTTGATTGAGAGAGCAGGCGAAAAATGGGAAGGCATCAAATTCTACATTTGCTTCGAAGGAAGCATGTAAATAAACTCTTGACATTGAACAACCGTTCATCCCTTCTAGCTGTATCAAATAATTTTCCAAAACCAGTACGTCATGCTTCTGGAAAAGGGTGAGACCAAGACGGCTTCTCGGCCGGCAATCATGTGAATTTGGTTGGAAAGGGGGAGGGGCTGCCTATCATGTTAGACCGAAAATTATTCTGGTAGGATCGGCTCTGCTCATTCTAAAATGAGGAGAGCCGACCCTACCAGAATTAGGGGCAAACAACGAAATTTTGAGATAGAATTTTCGGTCTACTATATCATGTGTAGACTCTAGATCTAACTCACTAACTGTTACTCTGTTCAGGCTAAGTAAGATCGTGTTGTCATTGTAGTTGACGCACAATCTCGCGGAAATATTGATGATTTCTCATGATCATGTTTCTCACACTCAAGGAATGTTTAACATGATTTTCATTTCTGAATTGAGCCTTCTTTGACATTTCGGTCAGTTGGATGTTATGGACCTAAATGAGCTTGTGAATTCTACCCTAGATCAGTCCAACCACAAGGTACCACATAACATGTATAACCTCGCATTGGTCTAAATGTAACCTACTAAAACTTGTTTGTTTTCGCCTTGTTAGAATGAAATTGCAGTCCGTCCTTTGTAAAATGATAATTAGTTTTCACAAAATTAAACGCTTTTTGCACTCTTTCCTTTCAATTCAAGCTTACCCAGAACAGGAACCCTGAAAGTAAATAGTATTTGTTGCTAAATTTCAAGTGCCGGTAATTATGATATTTGGCAGTGTATACAGCCACACGTGTGTGTCTTTACCTTACGGCCACATGCGTGTGGTTGTATCTACAGCATCGACATGAGGATACAGCCACACTCAACTGAATCCCGACTTATACTCTGCCCCGCTACAGCTATCACTAGTGCAGTGCGTATGTATGCACTGCACAAGCGCTGTGTAACTTCATGCGACAGTGTGTTGCCAAACCCCAAAACTTGGATCGTCACGAAGGTTTTATCTCTTGAAATTCACTAAAATACAAACAATATTGTACTATATTGTTACCTGCCTGCTGACCAGGTGAGAATGAAGTGAAAATGTTGTTTGTATAATAAGTGAAATCGAGAGATAAAACCTTCGTGACGATCCAAGTTTTGCAAGTCGCAACGCATACCATTGCATGAATACACATTGCTTGTGCAGTGCAGTGCACACTAGCGATAGCTGTCACGGCACAGACTTCAAGTGGGAATTCAGACAAGTGTGGCTGTATCCTCATATCGATGCTGTAGATACAACCACACGCGTGTCGCCATAAGGTAAAGACATACGTGTGTGGCTGTATACACTGCCATAATATTTACTTGATGGAGGCCAGGTGCAGACATAGGCTTCTGCAGTATGGTACAGTTTCCTATCATTTGTTGATTTGTATTTTAAATCTAACTCTCCTAGACAAATTAGAAGGAGAAATAGCCATGATCATCATCTCCCAGTTAGAAACTATTTGTAATAGCAAAAAAATCTCTGTTACAAGTTAAAAGTTATCCATTTCAATTACTGAATTTTGTTGATTCATCCATCGTTACAAATTTTTCTTCCATTTGTTTAAGTACAAGTCAGAAATTTCCCACTAGAAATAATTACCGGTATGAGGTTTATCATATTTTTTTGCAGCTCATTTCCTTCAAGCAATGACTTTGATGTGTGTATCGTGGGAGGTGGGATAGTTGGTTTGGCGACAGCTCAAGAGTTGATCTGGAGACAGCCCAGTCTCAAGCTTGCAGTAGTGGAGAAGGAGGCTGAACTGTGTAAGTAGACAAGTATGGATACATTTGTGACAAGGGAGTATTGAAAATTAGTTGTTCCTGTGGAAGTCAGCAAATATGTACATGTATACCCAGTTGTTGGATGTCCGGACAGGTTGTATATCCGGACAGTCGATTTAAACAGCCAATTGAAAAAGTTCACAAGCAAATCTCTTAAATGTTTTAGCACAAACTGTTAGACAATATTATAGCGAACAAATATTGATGATGATTAGCACAAATCAATGCATAGTTTTTGTTTAATCCAAAGACAAAAAAGAAGGCTTCATTTTTGTTACGTGTCCGGACACCCGACCCCCCATCCTACATGGATTATGTCAAAGACATGTTTTGATTATCAGTGACGTGATTGCTCCATGTTTTCTGCATTGGAAAGACGGGATAAATGAAGGGCAAAGCTTGGTACTTCAAATGGCAATACAGTGAAGCATCATTATATACCAGTAACGAAACTTCATTATATCAGGGTTAAAAAGCAGTAGCATACAAAAAGATAGCAAAATTGCCTTGTTACATTATGGAGTATTTTTAATAACTGTTCTTTTCCTCAAGCCTTCTTTAACATTACACTTGAAACAAATATGTTTTTCGAAATTTTATGAATAGTACAATCAGAAATATGTAGACCAATTTACATGTAAATGTAACCTCTGGGTTACCACTCACTTTCATCTGTCTCACACAAATAAGCAAACGTTATAATACAGTGGGAGCACAATGGTACTGGTGAAGTCTCTTGACTTGAAAGGTCCTAGGTTTGATCCTCCTTTGGTGCTTACATGTACATGTACATCCCCTTGGGCAAGAAGTTTTGTCCAAAATTTTCCCACTTGACCTGGTGAAAATAGGGACAAAGGCCAGTATTCAATTCAGTACTTGGATTAAGTAAAAACTTGGCTAAGAAATTTGCTTAAGTCATATTCAATTCAGTACTTTGAATTTTACTTTAGTAAGCCAACTTTAAGCCAAAATTCTTACCGATAGGCATTGTGACGTCATATTTTCAATGCGCAGTTAACATGTCGCATCAAATACGCTTGAATACGCTATGACATAATTTTGCGAAGCTCATGATGACTGCGTATAAAAACCTATGCCTGCCAATCAAGGCCTCCAAAATAATTGGCTTAAGTCTCCCAAGTAGACGTCTTAGATTTAGAGTAAAATACTTAGCCAAAATATTGAATTGAATACCAAATTGTACCAAATTGTATTTCATCTAAGTAAAAAACTAAGCCAAATACTTATATTTCGGACTTAAGTATTGAATTGAATACCGGCCCTGGCAATTAGCGGGGTTAGAATGATTTACAGGACCCTCAGGAAGCTGATGAGGCTTCTCTGGGTAAACCAAAATTATTGTTTTTTTTATATTTTTTTTGTTATGATTATCATTATAATCATTTCCATTATTATTATAATTATTATTGATTGTTATTATTATTATTGTTATTATTATCATTAGTAGTAGAAGTGTTACTACTACTACTACTACTACTACTACTACTACTACTTATACTACTACTACTACTTATACACTACTACTTATACTGCTACTACTGATGATAATAAGAATACTTCTTTAGTAGTATGAGGCCACTTATCAAAAGTCTCGTCCCACGTCTTTGATCATTTTCTCTGCGACCGTTCTTTTACATCGGCTTTCCCAATCCTCCGTTGTTTTGTCTGTGGAGAAATGGAAGGATTGGAGGGGAAAAGACGCTGAGCGGGAAAGACGCTAAAGGCTGCGTTCCAAATTGGCTCTGACTTTTGATAAGGTGCCTTAGTAGTAGTAGTAGTAGTAATAGTAGTAGTTATTGTTGTTGTTAATATTTTCATTATAAATCAGCCTTACACCAGAGTGGTCACAATAGTGGTGTCATCCATGCTGGAATCTACTACACCCCTGGATCTCTAAAGGCTAAGCTATGTGTGGAGGGTTTAGAACTGTCCTACAAGTATCTTGATGAACACAACCTACCCTACAAAAAGTGTGGAAAGGTATGCAGTCATTTATATTCTGTATAGGACAAAATGAACAATTGTATTTGCATGTAAACAGAACAAATATCCATATGGACAATAAACGATGAATGAATGAATGAATATGAATGAATATAAGTCTGAGCTCTTCTGTCCTACACACTACATGACCATGTCTGAGATTGTTTGGTGACTACTTTGCTGGCAACCTTACTAGAGCCTGAATCCAAGAAAATATTTAATGCCAACCTATGCCCATAATGCCTTAATACAAGTCCATGATAAATGGAAACATATGGGGCACAACTTGGATGTGCCCATTACATACTAGAATATGACAGTTCCTGTATATTAAAGGCATTGGTTAACATTGTTGTCATTGATGATGTGGAAGAGGTTCATCGTGGTGAAGGATTGAGTAGAAGAAATAACCAGTTGTCTCACGATGTAGCAAACGTAGTAGGAAAGCGACGTTTCGTCTGCAAGCTGCTAGACTTCGTCAGGCAATGAGCAAAGACGCTGCTGCGCACGGGTTATATAGCGTCGGGAGCTATTGTCTGGCTATTGTCTGGCTCCACCAGCCAGCTGGTACGTCCGAAAGACCGCCCGATCCCCGACAGACGCGATGGGGTTGTTTATAAGATCCCATGCTCGACTTGCGACAAAGTCTACATCGGTGAGACTGGTAGACCTGTGGGAGAACGCATGAAGGAACATCGCCGTGATGTTCGGCTTAGGCGCACCGATAGCTCTGCTGTTGCAGAACATGCTTGGGACTCCGATCATCCACCTAACTGGGATGAGGTCAGCTGCATCGCTAATGATAAGCATTGGTATACGCGGCGCATTAAGGAAGCGATTCAGATCCGTTTGCACCTGAGCAATATCAACAGGGACAGCGGCATTGAGATCCCTGATGAATGGTTACCTACCATCCGACGGCATACTGCATCCACCGTTCACAGCGCGCGGTGCACGCTCCAGCGGGCACCAAGCACCAGCGCGGACCCTGATTGGCCAGCGGCTCCGGCCAATCACAGCGCGGCTCACGCCCGAGTGGAGCCAGACAATAGCTCCCGACGCTATATAACCCGTGCGCAGCAGCGTCTTTGCTCATTGCCTGACGAAGTCTAGCAGCTTGCAGACGAAACGTCGCTTTCCTACTACGTTTGCTACATCGTGAGACAACTGGTTATTTCTTCTACTCAATCATTGTTGTCATTTTTTAAAAACTCATTTTGCTACTTACAAATGGGATAAACATAAGGGTTATAGTGTAAAAATACCAGTCTGAAAGTTTCAAAGTGTAATAACCACAGGAAGTATTTTTGAATATTAGAAATGTGAACCTATGTTTGAAAATATATCAGGTCGTTTGCACAGACTAGACGTAAGGAGTGCGCATGCGCACATGGCTCTACGGACGGTACTGTGTGTATTGGCGTATCACACAGAGGGAGGCAGATAACAGTATTTTTTAACTCAAGCAAAACTGCTCCTATTTATTGTCTCTGAGACCAAAAATAATAAAATCGCAGTTTGCGCCTTACTAACAGTTTTTCATTCCAAATCGTGGTTGGTTTCAGAGTTTCAGGGTACAAATACAAGTACTCATACACATGTTTCATCTTAGTTTGAGAATTTTTTAAATCGGCTGCTCACAAAGTGAGCCATTGGCCCATTGCCTTTAAGCCTACGAAGAATAGAAGAATTTGGTAGTTAATTGTTAATAGTTACATATAGTTCTCTGTGTTTAATTGTAAACTAACTCTGACAAACCCTTGGGTGTTTACATGTAGATCCCCAGATGTGGATAGGCAGATTTGATTGATGTTTGTGAAACTCAAATTTTACATTCAGACAAAATCGATAGGTAAGCCCTGGCAATATTTCTCTCAGAATCCAGGAAAATTTATGCTCGGTAAATGTTTTAAAACTACAAGTAATTTCTGTTTACCAAAGTATTTTGATAGAAAATGGATGATAGCGGAGTGAAAACAAAGAAAAATAAAAATACTCAGAAAATCAAAACAGGTAAACAGGGCCCTGTTTCATAAAACTTGTTATCAGTAACAACTGCCACATTTCTATCACAAATTTGCTCTAACCCAATCATATTCAAGGATTTCTGAAGCTTGTAACAGTTACTGCAACTTGTTATTGAAATCAAGTTTTATGAAATGGGGCCTTGATATTATTCACCCGTTTGTACATGGTCTACTGCAAGTACATGTATAATGAATCAGCAGGATTTATCAACAACTTACCAACCTTAAGTGCAGTGATCAGATTGTGAAAGAGTGTATTCTTTTGCAGTGAATTTGCTGTGAAAGGTTTGTAGAAAAGTCATGGTTTTTTTTAGTGTTTTGTATTGCCCATGCTTTTGTTGTGAAGCAGTTGTTCTTCAGGTGTGAAAGAGGTGTAAATAAGCTGTACAATAATGGTAGAATGAGTGTACATGTAGATTGGTAGTACTTTAGTTGTGAAAAAGCAGTGGTTTTGGCTCCAGCACAATAGTAGACATCCTGTAATTAAGTAGTCCACCATAACCCCCTATTCAAGGCAATAATCTGTCATTTGTTATATGGAGCTTTAACACATCCTGTTATTGATTATTCTGCTGGTGAACACCAATTAAACCCTTTTTTTAACAGCAAAACCACTACTTTTTCACAGAGACTTCACTGCAAAAGACTAGCATTTTTCACAATCAGATCACTACAGTTAAGGTTGGTAGTGATATAAGCCCAAGATATTTTGGGCTAGGATCTATAAATCATGCTCAACACGTTAAGAGACAAGCGGCTACACACGTAGTTGTAAATCCTCCATGAAGTTAAAGATGAACTTGAGTTGAGGGGAGTATTTCATCAAGTGTCTTGCCAGTGATTTTTACTGACCGACAAATTTGCTTGCGGCCAATCAGATGCAAGGATTTCACTAGCTTATAGCAGTTGTCAGTAAAAATCACTGACAAGAGACTTGATGAAACACTCCCTTGGTCATTCAGTTAAATTGAGAAAAGTTGATTAATCATGAATAAAAATTTGTGCACCGTATATCCTGAGGTTTCCAAATCATCACAATAATAAAAGTCAACTCAGTCTTGTTAAAAAGCACCTGCACTGCACACAGAAATGGATTTAGCAATAAAGAACTACACTTAAATTTTGAGGCTGAACACTTAAGCTGTTTTTTGTCTTGTTTGAATTATGAAGGTATTTTAAGAGAAATCCTTGACAGGGGAAAATTCTGCTGTGATGTTCTTTTGAACTGACATCAAAAGACGGAGGAAGCTCAGAAATTGTTTTTCACCTTCTTCTAGAATTTAAGCAATCTCTTTATAAAGATGATGATGCTGATTAAGTTTGTGTCTTTTTTTTTTTTTTTCTCTCTTAGCTCATTGTAGCGCGGAATGAAGAGGAGATACCCAGACTAGAAGCTCTCTATAAAAGAGGACAAGAAAACAATGTGAAGGGACTAAGGATGATGAATTCAGATGAGATCAGAGAAGTAGAGCCATATTGCAAGGTAGAATATTTCAGTATAATCCTTTCCTTAAGACCTAAATACCTTATAAGCTTGTGAATATCCTGCTGAATTATATTACATATTAAATTACGTTAACTTTACATACTTCACTGCAATATGTACGATTAATTTGTAAAATGTCTTACCTTAAACCAATGGAAGAAGAATTTCTGTTATAATGAAAGATGAATGAAATTCACATTCAAATTCATGCTCGAAAGTAATTTCCATGAGAATCGCAGAGATACAGTAGTTTTGAGAACTTGCCCCTGGGGCCCATTTCATAAAACTTACTTTAATAGTAACTTTGCTATTATAGTAACTCTTCATGGCATCAAAATACTGGATTTTGTTTTGATGCCATGCTCAACAGCCAATCAAAATCCAGTATTCCATGAAGAGTTACTGTAATAGCAAAGTTACTATGAAAGTAAGTTTTATGCAACGGGCCCCTGGTGTTTAGTCATGTAAAGTAATGCACAGCACCAATCGGGTTTTAATAAAACCATGGAGGTATGAAATCTTGACTTGGGTATATTTTAGAAAGATAATTCAGGAATAAAGATCATAACACAGGTTTTGATATTCTATGGTCATTCCTTTAAACAAGGTCCTTTTTTGACTGCATCATGAAGTGGAAAAGGACAACATTTCAGTAGTTAACCTTCAATACAGTTTTTTTTTTTTTTTTTGTAGTCTAAAAAGTGGTACACTTATCTCTTTCCTTTATGCTGCCTTTGAAAAAAAAAAAATGTTTTCATGGTTGACTTCTGTAATTCAGATCTCAGGTGGGGGGGGGGGGGATGTCAGTATGAATCTCTGTCACAGTGCTATTCCTTGTTATGTGTCCTTCTGTGTTGAAAGAATGTAATGATTTCTATCAATTCTTTGATCAATTGATTAATTGAATATTATAGTTCACTGTTAATCACCATTGGCTTAACCTTTCTCAATGACTGCCTACATTTGTCTTAGGGCGTAAAAGCTATCCACTCTCCTAACACTGGGATTGTGGACTGGGCTCAAGTAGCAAGACATTATGGCAAGAACTTTGAGCAGCTTGGAGGCAGTATCTTCACCAACTTTGAGGTCAGCAACTTCACCACGACGAGAGAGGGCAAGGCTGGCTCCAAAGAAGGTAATAATATAGTGCATGTGAGGACATAAACTCTTCTGTTTCATTTTTATGCCTCCGCCCACTGAAGGTGGGTGCCAGAGGCATGATGTTTTCGGGTTGTCCATCTGTCCATCCGTCCGTCCATCCCGTTTTTGTTCTCGCGATAACTTAAGAACCATTTGGCGGATCAACTTCAAACTTGGCTCATGTATGCATATGGGAGGGACAATGATCTCATTAGATTTTGGGGTCACGAGGACAAAGGTCAAAGTTCATAAAGGTCATTATAACATGAAAATGGCTTGTTCTTGCCATAACTTAGGAACCATATAACAGATCAACTTCAAATTTGGCTCATGTATGCATATGGGAGGGACAGTGATCTGATTAGATTTTGAGGTCACTCACAACGTCAGTGGTCATAGAGGTCATTATATATATGAAAATGGCTTGTTCTTATGATAACTTAAGAACCATTGGACCAATCAGACCTGGGTGATATATGCATTTGGGAGGGACAGTGATCTGAGTAGATTTTGGGGTCATAAGGTCAAAAGTCAAAGGTCATAGAGGTCATTATATACATGAAAATGCCCTGTTCTTGCAATAACGTAACCATTTGACGGATCGACTTCAGACGTGAGTCCTGTATGCATATGGGAAGGACAGTAATCTTATTAGATTTGGGGATCACAAGGTCAAAGTTCAAATATCATAGATGTCATTTGAATTGTAAAAATTGCTTGATCTCCCTATAACTTAATAACTATTTGACTGATCACCTTCAAATGTGGCTAACACAATATCATTTAAAGATAACTAGTTTATCCAGTTTTGTACTCTAAATGTATCCTAATACATTTCCCATGATTAAAAGTGTTATATTTATTATCTGGCAAAGGCGGAGGCATAAATTTCGACTGCGTGCGGTCGTTAATTCATTTTTTTTTCTTTGAATATGGATGTTTTAAACGTAAGATTCTGACAAATGTAAGGCTTTTTATTTTTATGTCGTTGGGCGGAAGAACGCATCCGGAAAACGCAAAATACCAAAATGCAAAAATTAAAAGTCTATTTTGACATATTGGAATAGAATGTTAGCAAAGTTCATGTCACAAGAAGATCATATATCAGTTTGCAAGGTCTACATGCTACCCGTGAAATTATCATTCACTGTTTGAAAAAATAGATTTTCAATCATTTTCCATTTTGCTTTCTGGACGCGTTCTTTCACACAACGACATAAAGATAAGGCACTAATGCAATATCATAAAGTCAATACATCTTTTATACTGTACAGAAATATTTCATAGTAAAAGGATGGCTGGAACTCTGCATTAAAGGAGAATGCAACCCAGACATCAGTGAGCTTCCAGTGAATGAAGAAAAACAATGAAAGTTTGAGGAAAATCGGACAATCTGTTCAAGAGTTATGAACTTTGAAAGTTTAAGATAATCCTTATTATGAGGGTTCCTTAAATTGACAACTTTGCCAGCATCTGTGATGGCATCGTGGACAACTCTCCATTCATTTTGTACACAGAATTCAACATTTTCTTTATTTTCAAGTGAAATAAAAATTCTTTTGATTTATTGTTTGAGTATGACATGGCTATATCAATTCTGCAAGCATATTGGGAAGAATTATGTTGATTCCCGACTTGAAATTTCATATAAATCAAATTTTTTGAAAAATCTTGTACAAAATGAATTGAGAGTTGTCCACGATGACATCACCAATGCTGGCAAAGTTGCCAACTCAAGGATCCTCATAATAGGGATTTACTGAAACTTTCAAAATTCATAATTCTTGAACAGATTGTCCGATTTTGCTCAAACTTTCACTGTTATACTCTTCTTGGTCATCTTTATTCATTTAGAGCACACTGATGCTTGGGTTGCATTCTCCTTCAAGTATTTCAGGATATGGGTAGAAACTTTCATTAAAGGCATTGGCTAACATTGTTATGATTTTAAAAAAATCTCATTTTGTTACTTAAAAATGGGATAAACATTAGGGTTATAGTGTAAAAATACCAGTCTGAAAGTTTCAGAGCATAATATCCACGGGAAGTATTTTTAAATATTAGAAATGTGAACCAATGTTTGAAAAATATACGAGGGTCGGTTGCATAGGCCCAACGTAAGGAGTGCGCATGCGCACATGACTCAACGGACCGCACTGTGTGTATTGACGTATCACGCGGCGGAAGGCAAGTAACGGTATTTTTTAATTCGCGCAAACGGTCCTCTTAGTTCAGTGTCTCTCGAGACGAAAGCTAATAAAATCGCGGTTTGCGTCTAACTTACAGCTTTTCCTTCCAAATTATGGTTGGTTTCAGGGTTTCTGAGTATTAATACAAGTACTCATACACATGTTTCATCTTAGTTTGAGAATTTTTTAAATCAGCTGCTCACAAAGTTAGCCAATGCCTTTAAACATTGATTTAGAATTTCATTCAGTCATCTGTCTGCCACATGGAGCTTGTAAAAATACATCTCAGCAAGATCAAGGCATTTCCAATTCCACATCAATAGAAAACATTTTTGAGAAACATTTCAGGTAAAATTTGTGTGTACGCCTCTATATAGATATTTTCTATCAAACATTTGTACCCATAATAGAATATATGCATATCAGATGATATCTGTTATCATAATCATTCATAACACAATAGTAGGGTGTCTGAAGTCACACTGAAAAGTGTCGGCTTAAAAGTGCGTGATTCAGGGGGGGAAAATTGCACAATTTTAGGGGTATATTCATCGTGCGATTAAAATGTGATCTGAATTGATTTTCATCTCATATTTGGAATGTATGGAAAGGGAAAATTCTGGTCATCCTTTTGACGCTAAGGACAAGTTTTTAGGCCCACAAGAAATAAAAATACAAGATAAATTGCAAACCCTTATTCACTGTGTGTATTGAGATTGCCATTTCCCCATGCATTTCCTTTGGGAAATGGAAGTTTTCTGTTTTACACAATTTTTGTCACTTTTTCTCAATTTTACACTGTGATTTGATATTCAAACCTATACAAAATTCATACCATTAGAAAGATTGTAAAATTTTCTATCTGGTCATTAAAAGGACAAGTTTTTGACATTAAGTATAAAGTCGTATCAGACCTCAGAAGCTCAAAATATGTGTTCGTGTGTGTGCCATTTCTTAACTACATAGCCTATGGCAGGAAAATGCTGAAAAATGGTCCAATTTCATTCTCTTATTTTGCAGTAATTAACTGGAATTTTTCACAAAAAGATCATATTTCTGTCAGTTTCAAGGTTATTATTTTCCAAATCCGGGAGGAAAATTCAGTAGTATTGTGAAATAAGAAAAATAAGTTCTTTCTCCAGACACCCTAACAATAGTTCTACTGTTTTTGTTTTGTGAAGGTTTACAACACCCTGTGACATTACAAGCCACATCTGGTGTAAGTACATTTATAGTATTCAAAATATTTTCTTAGTACCTACAATTTTATTATTAAAATGTAGTTAGCAATTAGCCAAGTATTCTAAATGGCGAATGAGTTTATTTCTGTGTAAAAATCAAACAAAAACAAATAAACAAATTTGTGATAGATAAATAGATAAATATATCTATAAATAGATAAATATATCTATGGTTCATGACAAACAGATTTTAACAAACCTGTATTCTGTTGATTGTAAGATACGAACCATTAGATGTTAATGATAATGGTAATGATAAATAAGATATTAAAGACATTGGTTAACATTGTTATGATTTTTTTAAATCTCATTTTGTTACATGAAAATGGGATAAGCACAGGGGTTATAGTGTAAAAATACCAGTCTGAAAGTTTCAGAGTAAAATATCTACAGGAAGTATTTTTAAATAATAGAAATGTGAACCAATGTTTAAAAAATATACGAGGGTTGGTTGCACAGACCAGACGTAAGGAGTGCACATGCGCGGATGGCTCAACGGACCGCACTGTGTGTATTGGCGTATCACGTGGCGGAAGGCACATAACGGTATTTTTGAATTTGTGCAAACGGTCTTCTTAGTCCATTGTCTCGAGAGACGAAAGCTAATAAAATCGCGGTTTGCGTCTAAATGACAGTTTTTTATTCCAAATTATGGTTGGTTTCAGGGTTTTTGAGTACAAATACAAGTACTCATACACATGTTTCATCTTAGTTTTTTAAATCAGCTGCTCACAAAGTTAGCCAATGCCTTTAATACTGTGCAGTATATCCACCCTAAAGCCTGCTCTCAAGGCAGTCATAATTATTATTACCCCAGCAGGTGCCAGGTACCCATTTATTCACTGGATAGAGTGCAACAAAGATGAATGTCTTGCTGAAGGACATAAGGAGCCAGGCATCAGTGGGAATCTAACTCACAACCCTTTGATCAAGAGCATGCTCTTACAAACTTTCTCACAACACCTCCAACCTCCAATTCAAGTTTTGTTTGTTTGTTTGTTTGCTTGATCGATTTTATTTCTGCGTTTAAATGATATACAATACAAATACAAATATACATGTTTACATAGGTAAGACATAAAAGATCAATAACAATATAGTCATCATATAAAGAATAAAATAAATATAAAACAAAATGTTATACTTTTCATTAAACAGAATATGCAATTCAAAGAATGCAGGAGACCGCCATCGTGAGCTGTTTATGATGACAAAAAAGGTCCCTTTCTGTGAAACATTTGATATTATACTTCTTATAATCTTCCCATTGTAAAATGTCACATTTCCTTTATTCATTTATATGTTCTTGACACAGAAATCCCTTCGATGCAGATATGTGGTGACCTGTGCAGGTCTCTATTCTGATCGTGTAGCTGAGATGTCTGGATGTAGCAAGATTCCTCGCATCGTACCATTCAGAGGAGACTATCTCCTACTCAAATCAGAGAAGAACTACCTCGTGAATGGCAATATCTATCCAGTAAGACAGCAGCCTTTATTATTCGTGATGTGATACCATTCAGTACAAAAAATTCTCCCCAAATATTTGATTTTTTTTTTTTTTTGCTTTAACTATTCAGAGTTTTTTAAATTTAATGACAACAAAAATTCGTTTGCATTTTTTATTGTGCTTGCATGAGCAGTTTATCAATTATTTTGATAATAATATTCTAATGCATGAAATACAAGCTTTGTGAATTTGTTTAACCCATAGAGGTACAGCGTCACCTTTAGGAGACGCTTTTACAGTATCTGTTGGTCCAGAATGTTGGGCAGTACATATCATACATGAGCAAAAAGACAAAAATGCACAGATAAATTTGAGCCCATTCCCATTGTCATATAGTGTGGCGTTCTCGAATAAGAGCAGTTTAACTGTAACTAATCATTGAACTCTTTAAATTGGCAACACAGTGAATCATACATAATCACTATTTCTGTGTTCAAATTGGCAATTTCTAATTAAATTTTACAATTATATTTAACTTTGGTTTATGTTATATCCCTATTTTTTTTTTTTCAAGCTATGTAAGCGTGGAAAAAAATAATTTTCCTTGCTAATTTGAGGATTGAAGATGATTGATTTAGACCTCAAGAAAGCTCTGAACTGCTATGGGTTAATGTTTATTCATGTGGGTCCTTGTAATATGATGAATGAGCAAATATTACATATTCTCATATTTGAAAAAGTATGTTTATATCCAAGTAGTTGCCATATGGGTTTTATTACGAGTGTCTAGTGTTTCAACCAATATGCATACCATTATGTCTGATATGCACCAGAGCTTGGCATGATGCACAAGCACTTGTTGCGTACTTCGCTCTGTGTTGACTATTTAGAAATAAGTAAGCATTGTGGTGAAAAATGGAAAAAAAATATCAGAAAAAAGGAGAACTTTGTGTTACGGAGCATGTTTTCGAACTGATCTCTTCATGTCAGTAAATGACATGTGAGAACCTAATACCAAGTGCATTTTCCACTATCTCCCTGGGGCCTGTTTCTCGAAACCGTCATACCGGTTAGTCAACACTCTTGACTAAGATTTCCACTAGTTGGCTAGTTGTCAGCTACGTGTTTTACGAAGCCATCTTTACCAAGATCATCAACAAAATCGCGACCAAGAACTTATGACGCCTCTGACCCTGTCATATCTTTTATAGTTGATATGCAGCACCATCACATGTCATTAATTAACAGAGATTATGGCTGGCCAAAATGGAAGTTACATAGATTTAGAAATAATTCTGATCTGTCTTTTCTCCAGGTTTCTGAAATCAGTAATTCATCGTTGCTTACCGGTATGTATGAATATTATACTGGTATTTCATATGTTTCATATGAAATGATCTGCAAAAGAGGTTTCCTAGGCCAGTTTCTCCCTTGGTTGTGACATGTACAAAAGAACGCAATTCTGCCACGTCAGGCAAGGTATAGTCAAAGGGATTGTGTTGACTTACTGCTTGCAATAGTAGCATGACTTTTGGCACCCTAAAGTAAGGTAGTGTGGAACCAAAATTCCTGCTTGTGTCAGTGAAGCTATAATTATATCAAAAATATATTTTAAAACATTGCTATATTTTCATTCTTTTTAACAGGTACCCAATCCCAAGTTCCCTTTCCTAGGTGTACATTTCACACCCAGAGTTGATGGAAGCATATGGCTGGGACCTAATGCTGTTTTAGCACTGAAAAGAGAAGGTTACAACCTTTTAGACTTTAGTGTGAAGGACATGATAGATGCAGCATCATACAGGTAATAGTAATCATGATTACTTTTAGATTGATATACTGGTTCCTACATCCAAGCTAACTGTCAATATTTCTTCTTAATGCATAAGATATGATCTAATTTGGTTTGACATACATTTTCCGTAGACTCCATCCTAAGTTGTCTCAGGCGTAACACTCATGGCTTAACAATGTAATTCAATAAAGTATTTGATCTATTTGTTGCAGTCTGTCCATGTCTTTGTGTATTTTTTTGTTTTTCTGTGTCTTTCTATTCCTTTTTCGTCTCTGCTTGCTCTTCTTCCCCCTCCCTTTCTCTCTTTCTCTTGTTAATTATTTGTCTTTTTTCTCTTCCTTTTTCTCTCATTATCCGCATAGTCTTCTGTGTTTCAAGGTC
This sequence comes from Echinometra lucunter, assembly GCA_029962745.1. Taxonomy (NCBI): domain Eukaryota; kingdom Metazoa; phylum Echinodermata; class Echinoidea; order Camarodonta; family Echinometridae; genus Echinometra; species Echinometra lucunter. The sequence continues at coordinate 30,085,218 of CM057152.1, forward strand.
ATGTAGTCATAATTTCCTCATTATAACATGGACTAATTAATTTGCATTATTCATTCGAGAAGTGTAATTTATTTGACAAGTACAGTCAAACCTGGGGGGGTGTTTCGTAAAGCTGTTCGTAAGTTACGCACGACTTTACGCACGACTGGAACATGTTCTTGGGTGCTAATCAGATTCTCAATCATTTACATGTAGCATAAGAACATATCATCAGTCGTGCGTACAGTCGTGCGTAACTTACGAACAGCTTTATGAAACACTCCCCAGATCTAGTGACTACCTGTATGTAAAGGCAGCAACTTTTGTTTCCCTTGAAGAGTGCTTCTGATTGAAACATGTATTCAGACTACTTTTCTTGTCTCCCTTGAGTAGTCCTTATAAAGGTTTCACTATATAATATTCTAGTCAATATCATAATGTTCATAATTTGTTAGAGATGACTATATTGATCATCTAATCCATTAATTCAAGCTTAATTTTACACTCAATCCATTCTCATCTACAGTGGTCTTAGAAAGCTTGCTTTCCGCCATCTGAGCTACGGTCTGGGTGAGATGTACAGAGGTTTCAACTATGCAGCACAGGTCAAGCTTCTGCAGGAGTATGTCCCAGACCTTAAAGTCTCTGATGTCACAAGGTGAATGAATGAATGAATGAATGAATCTATGAAGGGAAGGAGGGGGCATTGGATGAATGAAGGGAGGAATTAATGGATATCGGGATAGATAGATTGATAGGTAGAAGCGTTGGTGGTAGATAGATGGATTAAAGTTCAGTGATAAGATGGATATATGATAGTGATCTCTCTCTGTGTGGACCAGTTGCAACTGGTAATATGTCATAACCCAGTTGATCTTGATAATTATCTTCCACATGCCAAGTACTCCACTCTAGAAGAAACAAATATTGTGACTAGATCCAAGATTTGCATGTATTGAACTAAAATCTAATACACCTCGTTTCAGTTTCATTATAAAATGTAGATGGTTCAGGTATATGTAAAGTCCATAAGTCATGATTCGGCATCAGGTTTAAACCATATCATGGCTGCCACGTATTCCCCTGTGCTAGGTTTATTGCAAGGATACTTAAGCATGCACAAGTTAGCATGTGACTTTACGTTGGAACTTCAAATAGTTTTATTTCTTAGATATTAGTATTTATTAGATATCAGTGCAATTACAGTTTTAAAATATATATACATGTATTAAGCAACTCTGTGCAGATCACTGTGTGGGATTTAGCAGCTTAAAGTGATTACACAATGGTAAATTTTTTTTGATACATGATCCAGAATAGAATTCCAAGAAGAATAACATTAAAAACTTGATGATTTTCAATCAAAATCAATGCATTTTGGATAATTTTCTCATAAAAAGTCAAGAGTTGACAAAAAAAATTTGAGTATGAGGTATGACGGAAAAGTTCCTACCCAGCTTCGCGCATTGCAGTTGTGCTACGCTCTAGACTGTACAATATGTATTATACCTTGCGCGCATTTTGCTAGAAGTGCGCGACAAGATACCCAATTTGACGTCATTTTGACGTAAAAGTGGGTACCCAGTTGAAACTGGGTCACAGCTGAGGGGTCAAAAATATCCTGAAATCTTACCACATTTGGGGTTTTCCTTGGCAATACGACTTTTTAAGAAACTTTAGGCAGATGATTTTGTGCTAATAAAATCATGCTCTTTTTAAATGTGCTAACATTGTTTCAGCATTGGGTACCCCCTTTAAGGGTTTAAGTAATTGCTATATCTAACTTTTAATATGTAGATCATGTTTTGACCTTTACAATATCATTCATTACAGGGGTCCCTCTGGTGTCCGAGCTCAGGCACTGGACACAGATGGCAATCTGGTGGATGACTTTGTATTTGACATAGGAAAGAAGGGAATAGGGGCTAGGGTGCTGCACGTCAGGAACGCCCCTTCGCCAGCTGCTACCTCATCGCTGTCGATAGCCAAGATGGTTGTGGATAAGGTGCAGGACACATTTGAACTCTAAGAGCTGTCAAGGATTGAGAAGAGACTCACCTAGCACTCATGATGTACTCGCCAATGTAGGACAGCAAATCTTTCTCGTGATCAAGAACTTTGAGCTCTCTTTTCATAATTCTCCCTACCACAAATATGATATTCAACAGTAGAGGGCAATATTTCTCACACACAGCGCAGAAAAACGTTTCCATGCAAACATAATGGGTCAAGTCTTAACAAGTCCCATAAAAATTATGTTTTTTTTAGCCTAGAAAATGCACACTGCTATATGCATAGATCTAAGAAAATTATCAGGAGAGTTTTACGAAACCTGAACAATATTTTCATCAAATGAGGGATTTGTTAACCTGGCTGTACATTTTCTGTGGAAGCCGGAAGAAATCTTGTCAAATCGTCGGTACTGGATTTGTATCTGCGCACGTGCTGACCTGCGCGGTATGCAGGAAATGTTGCCCTCTTCTGTTGAATCTCATATTTGCAGTAGGGAGAATTTTACATAACGTGGGAAAGCAGATGTTCTGTGAATATTTCATTAGTGGGTGATGTCTGATATCTGTGAACAATTATATTTTGCACCAACATTTATTCTAACACAGCAAGAGCATCTGTGGAGGGCAATTTTGAGTTGTTTGATTGATAGACATTCTCATCCATTTGAGTTTTATTTGTCAATTAATTATTGTGTGTACTAGAATACTAGCACAACTGAGATGCCATTCCAGGATCATGTTGCTCTCTATAATCATATTCTATTTTGGGAGGCTATAACTGCAACTGCACTTTTGACAAACCTTGGCATCTAGAGCAGAAATGTTTTCTAAGACTAGCTTGTAAGCATTGTCAGCTGATATATTTTTTTCACTTATTTTTCCACATCAAATTCTATATTTATGAATATTCATAATTTCAGAGATGCCGATAACCTTATGTTTATTCTGAACTTGTAAGTATTGTCCAGTGGTCAGACAGAAATCTGCTTTAGTCTTGCACTGTAAGATATATAAGCAGTATTACTACATGACCTCTGTTAAGTGAGAAAAGAATACTACCTGGTGCTAAACAGAAGGTCATTAAATAAGTTGCATCTGTGTTATTCAAAGCCAACACTTCTCTGCCTTTCAGGAGACACAATGTGAAGTAGATGTCCCAAAATTTGAAACTCTGAACTGTGAAGTTCTGCAATGTTCCACCAGTGGCCTAAACTTGGCTGTTTATACTGATTAGTCATTTTGTTCATGAAGTTTGATGTGTGAATTAAAATACAGGTTAGATCTTATCAATTTCAGTTGGAAATAGAGTAGTTTTTCCAACATGATGAGAAGTTTACTTCTACATGTATTTCATCTTCACATCATCATTCTTTTTTAAACAGATAGTATAATTGTAATGTGTGAAAGCTGTCTGAAAGACATTTCTTATTTCAAAGTAATATTAGGTTTAAGACAAAAGATGAGAATATGAAAAATACACTGTAATTGTGGAATATTCTCAGGTTTTAAGAATGCAAAAGTTTATTCGGGTCAAGAAATGTACTATTCTATCATTTAAGCCTATTTCTAAGTGTGTAGCAACCCTTGCAAGTATTTTTTGAAAGTAACTCCTGGTCAGGAAAGGTGAAAGAGTCTTTATTGATAAAGTGGAAAGAAGCTTGAACTACACTGCAAGTATTTTTTTGTTTGTTTTAAGGAGAGAGGGAGGGAGGGGGATGAGAGGCAGACAAAGCACCTTTGCTTTTGATAGTAATGTCCTGAACTTAAATACACTGTTGTTTGTTTTGTGGGACTGCATTTTTATTCATCTTGAAACTGAGAAGGAAGAAACTTGGTTTAATATAAGTAATGTTGATTACTACTAGAGTTGTAAAGTAATGAAATTTTACTTCTCTCTTGTCTGTGTAAGTCTTCATACATATTACTGCCACATTTACCGTATGCAAGTCATATATCATTTCTTTACTTTTCTTGTTGAATTCCTATCAGCAGTAGGGAGACAATTTTCTCGTCTTAACCCACTGGATAGGATTTTACTAAGGCGCAATGCACATTTCCCATAGATTCCAACCCACGCTGTCTCAGGCTTTGTACTCAGCAGGGTAAAAGTATCTAATGCTCAGGAGGGAATAGTCCTGTTTACTAATGTACATGTATTCAAATTTATGCGCATTTCTCTCCAGAACCCTTGGTTACCAACTATTCAGTTCACCTGTTACGCATAATGGCATCTGAATAGATGGAATCCAGTTTGCATACATAAGCTGTTGCTATGTAAGGCAAGCCTAGGCTCTGACAAGCTACTTAGTTGTCAAGGGGAAACTTTTGTTCAACAACTATGCATAAAGTTAGTAAACAGGGACCAGGGGCCTGTTTCTCAAAACTGTCATAAGTCAACTTGTCAGCTAAGATCGCCGCTAGTTGGCTAGTTGTCTGCTACATGTTTCACGAAGCCGTGTTTGCCAAGATCAACGCTAACATCCCGACTATGAACTTATGACGCCTCTGACCCTGTCATATCTTTTTTCATCGATATGCAACGCCATCACATGTCATTAATGGGTAGATTATGGCCACTGATTATGGCTGGCCAAAATGGAAGCTAATAGATGTTAAAATGATTCACATCCATCTTTTCTACAGGTTCCAAAAATCAGTCATTCATCCTTCCTTGTGTATGAATATTATATTTCATTTTTTTTTTCATATTAAATGATCTGCAAAAGGAGTTTCCTAGGGGGGTTTCTCCCATGATTTTGACATCTCATAAAAGAACTGCCACATCAGGCAAGGCATAGTCAAAGGGGTGGTTTGTAGATTTCAGACTCGCATTTATTTAAAGATTAGTGATAGTGTAGATTTTTACACGAAATAGTTCCAAGACACATATCTTAGCTTGTTTAATTGGCAAAATTTTGCATTTCAGTGTTTTGGTCAAACCATGATGCTGGATAAATCTTTTCTTGCCTTCTTTTTTTAAGATCACGAATGCAAGTGTTTATTTTGAAAAAATAGTGTCCCGGGGTACCCATCTTATGTTTCCAGCGATAATGAATGTAATTTCTAAAAACTAAATTTTGTAATTGTTTCTTTGGAGTGATCCGCCTCATTTGAAAAATATCTTGCATCCATAACCCCTTGCTACTATTTCTAATCTTTGCATTCTCCCATTCACTCAAATATTTGCAGTTTAGATAAAGATCCTTTTACAAAATGAATGTGTTATTGTGATCAATTTCCTCACAGATAGTATCGATATCACGAGATATTTAGCTAGTATGCTCTTCGTGAAACGGTTTAGCAAGATTAGAGTCATCTCCGTAGTTGGCGGACAAAGATATGACTAACTTGGCGTTGATTTCCAGAAACAGGCCCCAGTTTCTCAAAACCATAAGTTCTTGGACATCTCATTGAAACGTGTGTTTATCCTACAACACACGTTTCGATAGGATGTCCTAGAAGTTAGACTTATGACGGTTTTGAGAAGCTGGCTTCAGGTCTACTGAAAGTAACCAAGCTTTGCTTGACAATTGTGGCTTCTTTTTGGGAGATCATATGAGGTTTTGAGTTCATTTCTCACCCAGAAATGTTAAAAAGTTTATATTTGTTTTAAATTAAGTAAGAAATTAACACAGTACTAATATAGATATTATGTATATATATTCTATTTTGTATTTTTGCACAGTTATGATTGTGTTAGCATTGAACTGTTGGTTGATTAAAGAAATCATTCATTTTTGTTATCCAATGAAATTTAGCTATCACTCATTGAAAACTTAAATTATTCTATCTTATATTGTATGGAAAGACTCACTTTGAAAAAAGTCATGTATTGTGCATTTTTAGTGTACTGACAATGCAATTTGCATTTTCTTTGAATATTTGGCATCTGTGTGTTGAATTCATTCGTTCGTATACTGGTACTTGGTATGCATAAATATTGCCATTAATCTTTCACTAGTTTTTCTTTTGTAAATAATGAAATGACATGTAGACTGGGATAAAAAAGAAAAAGTCTTCTTATTCAATGTACCTTGTCAGATAGGCTAATTGATATATTGATGATATGGTACTCTCGTATGGTAAGTGTCTATATGGAGATTTATAAATGAGTAATGCTTGAATATTTTACTTGGATTATTTTCTTGGAGATCAAAAGATATCAACCTAGTCTGCAAATACAGATTCTAATTTGAGGACATAATTTTACTTTCACCCACTTGGATAAGGACATGTTAATTTATTTTGAATTGTATGAATAATTCTTAAGATAAAGTTGCTTCAATGACATAAAAGCTAGCCAGATACTTGTTTGGCACAGCAACTGTTGATGCATGCTTTGATTTCACCGACAGAGATACGGTACATGACTGACACATTACAAGAAGCTTAGAGTTAGATAATCCTCACTATGAACATGACAGACAAAGAAAGCGGACAAAATAAACAACCCCTCATTCTACCCTTCACAATGGTTCTGGTAGTCAAAAGAACATCCCTTCACTGCTATTGTCTAAAATATGTGGAACAGGTGTCACATGCATATTCACCTGGAACTACATGATTAAACATAATAGCTGTGAAGGGATGTTCTTTTGACAACCAGAACCATTGTGAAGGGTAGAATGAGAGGTTGTTTATTATGTCCGCTTTCTTTGTCCGCCATGTTCTGGCTCTATGAAATTACGGGGTCAAATTCAGATGGCTAGTTTTATAGAGGATGAAACAGTTAGCAGCGGTATTGTCGATCTTCTTCTGTTTGTACTGTTTCATAGTAAATCATGTAGAAACGCTGATATCAAATCATGTGATTTCAAATTATGATCTTAAACTTCCTTTTTTAGGTAAGGTTATGTGCAATGTGTTGTAATTCAAGAAGAAATAAAGATTTTTATTCAGAAATGACTGGTAAATTTTGTCAGGAAAGGTAAGTTTTCACCATAAACACATTTCAAATAATGGGTCTGAAATAGGAAACTAGATTCATGTTTATCTCCAGTCATTTACTTAAGAATTGTTTCTGTTTTGTCATATTGATGACATGAATATTCATAAGTGCCATATTGTTTGAAAACTGCAAGTGCTTTGATTTAATGTGACTAGTTTTTATAAGTAGCACTAGCAATGCACTTGAAATGAATTGTCTCGAAAAAATATTTAGATTAACATTCTGTATCAATATTTACTTTAGTTACAAGTTATTTAGCATTTAATGCATAGATGTCGAGTTCACCACACTTGAATATTATCTGGTGAAAATCACTAGTAAGAAATATGTTTCTTGACCATCGGCTTCGATTATGTATACCAGTACATGTCAAAAATAATCATATTGAATATACTATATTCCATTTAATTTCTTGAAAGAAAAATTCCTCATTGATATAACTCACTGTAAAAGGCAAAAGATACATTTCATATATGATTTATGTGTGTGGGTGCGTGTGTGTGTGTGTGTTTGTGTCTATGCTTTGTGATGATTGATTGAAATAGTTGTGTAGAACTTTTTATAGCAAAGCTATGCTGTGAAATTATACTCTAGTTGTGTTGTGACTCATTACTATCCTGATATAGGTTGTATAAATTTGTACATTTTCATTTCTTTATACTGTGTACCTGTGTACTAATGAAAAGAAATTTATATTAATAAATTGTGTGTGCTTCCAAAATGACTGCTGGAGTCATGTTTTATTCTGTAAAAGTTACTGTAGGATTATTGGGACATTAGGCAGGTAACTCCTTTATAGAAATGTTGCAGCAAGATGAAATAATATAAGGAGGCTATTTCACATTTTAGGAAAATAAAACTTGCAGATCTGTTAACAAGAGAACACTGGCCATGTGAATTTTGAAAGTTTTCTTCCCAAATGCTTCTTGGTAGTTGGCTTTTGGGCTGGTTGATCAAGAAATATAGTTTTGGAAAGATTTCTTAATTGCCTTTCTATATCCATGTCCACCTCTGCGTGGTACACATAAATGCCAAAGTCAATAGCAACACTTCGTATTTTTTGTTTTGTTTTTAACCCTAATAAACTGCAGATGCAGATACCGGGGTCATCAGGATAAACTTGGGTTAATTCCGGATTGTCACAAAGCATAAGTATTTTCCATGAATGTGATTTACTTGTTTTACCCTCTTAGGGGCAGGGGTGTCAATCTGTTTTATATTTTTTATTGGGGGCACTCTCAAAATATTGAGGGGGCATAAATTTGGGTTGTAGGCCTACATACACTTATACAAAAAAGGTCCTCAACTTAAAATTTAGGGGGGGGGGTATATACAAAAATTTGCTAACAAGCCTAACTGAAAGGTCAATCCTCAGCTTAATACTTTTTTTTTTTGTTTAGGACATACCCTATTATGTCCCCCACCCTTAATTTTTTTGGGAGAACATGTCCCTCTGTCTCCCTCCTGATTGACGACCATGCTAAGGGGATGAGAGAGTGGCCTCAGATCAAAGAAAAACAATCTAGGTATTATTGTTTGTGTTTATATCTTTTAATTTTGTTTGGTTGTTGTTTTATCACACCAGAATTCTAAAAAAAAAAATGTTTCCAGATGACAGCTGCCTTTTCCACGCTAACACTTTCGATCTCAAGGAGGGCCAGATTTTCCAGTTTCCAAATTTTCAACTAAAGATTATGTGGCACCAATTTGACACTGTTAGGTGCAGGGGCCGTGGAAGCGGGGTAGCTCCCCCCCCCCCCCCCCCCCCCCGGCTAAAAATTTTTTTAAAAAGAAAACTTATTGTAATTGCTCATTGACTCAGTTGCATGGGCTCGCAAAACCATTAAACCCAAAAGATTTAGGAGGCTCATTAGACCTTGCCTCAGGGTGTGAGACCCCCGCCCCCCCCCCCCCCCAAAAAAAAAAGTTTTGCGGCCTCCAGCTCACCCCCCACCCGCACCCTGATACACTCTTACTTAACCTTTCTGATCAGTGGAAAATTTGCAGAACGCTCGATGAACTTACAGTGCTGCGACACCTCAGCATGCAAATGAGTCAAATTATGGCAGAATGTTGAGGTGTCATGTCCGTTGCGAGTCTTATACTTAGGCAAGGGATAATTGCAGTGATTCCTCTAAGTACATTGTTGGCCATATGTAAACTTATGGGAGGTGACTAGGAGAAATGATGATGACACTTTGCAAATTAACTTTTTCTTATATAATTTGCTGAGTGGAATTTCACATGAAGAAATTTCAAAACACACCCTAGCTCCCCCACATTTCTCCTCTTTGGAAGGGACTCCGTTTATATCCTTTTCTCCTATGCGACCCCCAACAAACGAACCCGCAACGAATCACGAGCAATGTGATCCATGTTTTCCAGGGCCACACCATTACTAGTCCGTACGTGTACTGCAGGGCCAGGGCTACACTCAAAACAGGGGATTTCCCCCTTTTCGGAGCTACCAGATACGCCTCACAAGTACACACTATCACAGCTAGCTAGCAGCTCATCAATGTAGAGCCGAATCACTGCGGTATAAAAGAATCCTCTATATGGATACTCGATTTCACATTGATTCGATAATCAGTTTTACAAGTAAATAACGTGATTATATATATAAATTTCAATTTCATAATTCTTTAAAACTGTATTTTCAAGATTGCAACGGGGGTTGGGGGAGCTTTCACTGGAAACTACATTATTTTTGCGAAAGAATATTTACAATAGCACGCTAGGGATATAGAGGAAAACTGAGTAAAGTGTCCGATGTACATGTAGATGACAACAATCTGTTTCTGATCAATCTGGAGAGTGTGTGCTCTGCTTTCTTGTTTTTCGTTGGTAAGCACAATTCTGTTGGCTAGACTTAAGTTGTAAGAAAATAAGATTAATTTTAGTCTTTGTCTTATCTTGTGGCGTGCTTCAAGTATGTTTAGCTCCTCGGATTAGACTAATTTTTAATTGCATTGCTTTTCTGGTCGCCACGATTATCATGCCGAGCTGAGCTGACGAGGTCCACCGACGAACCCGGCGGCTATCACAGACTAGATAGCCCTGCTATTGCTGGATTATCTAGCAGTAGCAGGGTAGCGCTTGAGTCAGTCAACTCATGAACTGGATCTATAAATAACTCGTGGGTTGCCGGTTTTGTTTAAATAGAAATAGCTTAAGAGAGAATTTTGAGCGGATAGTCTATCTGTCTATCCACTTTTTACATACATTGTTAAATTTGTTATTAGGCCTACTCTCAACTCAAGACCGACCATCAGTGACCATGGCATGAATGATGAAGACTGTAGTGTTGACTTCTTGTTACAGTTGTTTTTCAATTCAGGTTGTCTTTGACTTTGTGAAAAGTTATGAAAGTTGTTGGGAATTTGTGAATTGGGAAAGAGTTCCATATGTACCCACCGCTAAGAAAAAAAATTGAAGTTCAGAGACACTGTATTTTCCGCTGTTTTCTTCTTAACTCTTTGTTTTTTCTTGATTTACCATGCCTGCTGACGTGACTCGAACCCAGGACATCTACCTCCCAAGACCGACGCTTTACCTGTCGAGCTAGTGAGAGATCGCTGGAAGTGAAGGGTCTCATAATGATTATAAGTTGTTGTTGTTGTTGTTGTTGTTGTTTTGGTTTAACGGCGCTTGTCATTCAATATTGAATATTTACGCCAGTTTAGAAAATATCGTTTGCGGTTTAATTTGCATTGGAATTATATAAATACCGATAGTTTATTTTTAATTTTGAGCAATTTTATGGGAGATTCATGACGGGTGATCATCGCAGATCATGTGTCTGTTTTTATCGTATTTTCTGGCCAGCACGGTTCGGTACACGGAACAGGCTTCTCAGCTGATTGCGCGCGCATGCCAGCCTAGGCCCCTCCAATACCACTCACACTTGATGCTTCGGTTAGGTATACTAACCTCGCACTGTAGACATGCACTAACCTGCAATTTTTAGAACCCCTAAACTCAGACTCTCATAACAGCTCTTAACGCTCTTATTTGAGGCCCATTTTTATTTCGACTAATATTCGGGCCCTACATTACGAACACATATAAGTATAACTAGAAATAACGAAAGAGTAAAAAAAATCACGCATTTTTGGTCTTACCTTGCAGCTAGTCAACAGCATATTCCTCCTTCGTTTGTGCTGCTGGGCCTGCGTGATGGCGTGTTTACCAATTTTAACAGACTCAATCCAAGGCGTTGACATTTAATAGAAAATTCCATGAAAGCTCAATGTGCTGCTTCCCTCGCAATAAGGGCTATGCGTATAATATGTGAAGAACGCCACCTTTTGACATGATGAAGCCAAATCCTTTCGAAAAAATATATCTAACGGCGTGGAACGAAACAAGTTGTGCGAGGATTCTCAAACTTTGACCTGTAAACAACGAATTATCTGAAAAGAATCGACGCCCTCTTTCGAAGGGAAGGTATACATGGACGATACCTCAAAAATGGGTTATGTTCCCAGCGCTCGGGCAAGAAAAATTAATCGTAAAATCTGACTTTGGATGGAAGAGTTTCAAAGTTCCCAAGCAGATTGTCTGGTAAGATTCATACATTACGTTGATCCTGTTTATACCAACATTAAATGTCTAACAAGTGCGTTTATATTGCATTTACGCTACATAGCCTACGGTACTGAAAATTGCACACGCCGATGCGGCAATGGCTCCCTGAGTGCTCCAATACCAGACACGATCCGTGTGAGACCTGTCATTTTGGAATTCTCAGACCGACCGATAGATAAACAGCATAGAAATTGAAGGGAAAAGGAGTACATAATTAATCAAATCGTTAACAGACATTCTGGGTTTTCGGGTCGTAGAAGTGCAATGTTGTTAGTAAAGGTGTGCCTAAAAATAATATAATTATTATAAGCTGGAAGTCGCGATTAGTCTAACTCCCAGGATGCATTGCTCTTATTTTTCTGACTAAATAAATCAATGTCAATGTGAAATGTACGGTTTACTGGTGAGCTCTTAATTCTGACGGAATAAACCCATATTTCTGTATTTAACACATTTTTCCATGTTAAGTATTTGATATTATGATTAGACCTATCATTCCAAGTCATATCCTTATTTTTTTCAATTTTAGCGGGGGGTACATATTGAACTCTTGCCGTGAAGTGTGTAGAAATACAAGCTTGATGTTTATAAGATATCTGACATTTACATCAAGCTGTACATGGCTTCCATTTAGCTGTGCAGAGAACCATGTAAACGAAAACAAAAACGCTGTCAAAATCACCTTTTCTATAAACGCACAATAACATGGCTGTGAAATCTCTGATTTTCCGCGGAATTCCGATTTTTACATCAAACAGCAATTTTCATTTTCTGCTTATTTTTTAATTTCTTATTTCCGAGTATTTTGAGTATTAGCACTCAATGGTTTAGCATATTTTGATGACATATCGAGTGAGTGTACAACTTTCCACTTCAGTACAATGTCATGCAATGGTGTGCGCAACTTTCGTATTTAGCACATGTGGAAGTCGCACATGTGCCATTCAGCGGCGAGGTTTGAAGCCGCCTTTCACCTGAACGAACGCCTGTGCTACCCGCAGCGCTAGCATGAACGCCGCCGGGTGACACAGCTGCATCGACTAGCTTCGGCTGGTGCAGTTTTAGGCGCCTCGCGCTGATGATATCTCGCGTGTGTGTGGTGAATCTTCACTTGGTCAAGATAATTTATATCCAGTTGGAGAAATGGAATAGAAATAGCATATTTTATCATCCTAGGGGTGTAAAAAGTAAATATTTTATTTGAATTTGGTGATTATTTTAATGATTTCTATCTTTGACTATAGAGGGCAGCATTTTACATTACATGTAATTTGCACAGCTCAGCATACTAATGTAGCCCTGTGTTCAAACATTCAGTGAGTTTGCTAGTATTCCCGCTATGTAATCGCGTCATAAAAATGATAGATTCTAGTTAAATTCCAAGTAAAAAATGGGAATTTTTTTCAATGAGATATTAAGGAAGGTTTTGCCTTACCTTACGTGCTTCTGATGTCTGCCCTATCATTTGAATATGATAGCCTCTGACATTGTCCACGTAACTAATAAGCTACTTGTAGGATAGGACACAGGTGCATGAGCAATAAATTGTATAACATTGACTTGTGAGGAGATGGGATGCATGCCCAAGAAGGCATCAAATTAAGTGATGGTACTATACTACAACAAAACCAATTTGTCTATGAAATTATTATGGAAGACATGCCAAACTTACACAGGACATTAAAGTAGACCTCTACAGATCATAAACAAAGAGTGAAATACAAATTTTTCTTATTTCAATATTTTTTAATTGTCTAAGTAGTCTAAACCCTGTAATTTGCGGGCTACTTTAGCCTTACATGAGCCTGAATTTTTTACAGGTGAGTTTTATTCATGTACATACATAGTAAGAGACCTTTAGCTGTGCACGCACTTATATTCATCATCTAAAAGTCCTTTGAATAGTGGTTTATGGAACTTTCATTTACAATATACATGTATGTCTTGATCCTTCAAATTAATCTATTCTGAAAATAAATGTTCAGAAAATTATGTAATGGACAGATGTCTATATTGCATCGTCTGTATCCATGTACAGAATGCCAGTGTAATTTTGTTATAATTACGGTACTGGTGTACTGCTAATAAAGGAGCCCTGAAGCTTTGCGCATGTATGTATAAAATGAAAGCAAATTTTGAGTTTTATGACTGACTGAATGTTACCCTGATTAATTTCTAATTATGTTGTAATGAAAAAGAAAGGAAGATTCAGCCCATTGCATTTGAATGTACATTGTATGGCATTGTAGTATTTGCGAGGTGCGTAGATTTATTTAAGGACTTTAGTAGAGACATATGTTTACGTACTTTTATTTCAAAATTGATACAGCTTGTAGTCATAGAACACTCGAGGCTATTTGGTGAGGATGTAGAAAGCTGTAGAACCAATTGTTGCATAACTTACACATTTTGAGAGGCAGTATGAAGGTTGTGTTTTTGCCGTAACATCTCAGTGGTAGATAAACTGACTAACAGTAAATGTACTGACAATACATGCTTAGACTTTGCAAATAAAAACTACTACAATGTGTTGTAATGAAATTGTACACTCTTTGCAGAAGTGAAAAGGGAGACCTTCAACCAATACCCAGGCAAATAGAGGATTCTCAGACTGGTAGCTGACCCGAATGTGTTGTAATGAATGTGTTGTAATGAAATTGTACACTCTTTGCAGAAGTGAAAAGGGAGACCTTCAACCAATACCCAGGCAAATAGAGGATTCTCAGACTGGTAGCTGACCCCTTCTTGGAATCATGAGTGATACACATCGCATTAGTCCATCTACCCCTATGGGGGAAGTGGAGCATACTAACATTCTTTCACAAGATATAGGTAGGTAGATTGTTAGTTAATAAAAAGAAAACTTTTCATGTACTTCTTTCGGTCAGTTCTTTCATTATCTGATTCAGATTGATTTTCATGAAAACACTCAAATGTTTCATATCACTTCATTTCTTTCATTTTCTGTATGATACTCCTGTTAACCTATAATTAGCAAAGTACTTCTTCTCCTCTTATGTCTATTCTATTTTTGAACAGTACATAGCATGAAAATACTTTCTATTTGAAAGCTGTGTTATGTGTATTCCTATTTCATTTTTCTATTGCCAGTATTACTAATTGTACCTTTATATACATTCCAAGATTTTATAAACTTACAGAGAAATGAAAGCTGAAACATTACAATTAGCCTGTTGCCTACTGGAGCCGGGTGGTTCCTATATTAAACCTTTGGGAATTACAGAAGTAGGGTTAATAAAGCTGTTAGAGAAATGATATAATGTATGGTGATACATTTTGCAATTAAATGTGGAGTCAGTCTTAAAGAGCTACATGTAAGAATTTGTGTCCCTCAATCATCTCCTGCAGGTCATCTATTTTCAAATGAGGAATATAGTGACATTACCCTTGTGGTAGAGAATCAGAAGTTTCATGCACACAGGGTCATCTTGGCTGCAAGATGCCAGTATTTCAGGTGAGTTATAAGTTTCACGAAAGTTTATCCATGAAATTTCAATGATTTTTGGATAGAGCAAGAGTTACCAACTCCGTGGATAGAGGACTGGCAGCTGAATTTGTTTTCCAGCATTGGCGGATTTTTTTTTTTTTTTTTTTTTTTTTTTTTTTGGGGGGGGGGGGGGGCAGTTCCAACACTTCCCCCCCCCCCCATTTTTGTTTATCATTGATTTTTCTGAGATTTATGCCACCCTCTTTCATATAATCTTTGATCTGCCCCACTTTTAGTATCGATCGATCATCTGGAAATCCTTCCTGAAATTCTTTGTCGGTTTTTGAACCTTGGATGCTGTGAAGTAAGCCTTGGTCATGTCATTTCTTAAAGTGGACTCTGACCCTGAAGACTAAGAGACTCAGAGTATATTTTGAATATTCGTTTTCTCTCATTCGGCATACCGATTTGTACATGGAGGATGGAGTGGTAGAATTTTCCTTACATGTTTTATTTGTTCATGGATTCTTCTTCATGGAGTCTGTTTTGCTTTCATAACAGTTAATTTTTCTAAGTGTTTTCCTTTTTTGATGGTCACAAGTTGTCAAGTTGGCAGTTGTAGTGATAAATTTATTACTGCAGTTGCGATCACAAAGTTTCAAGGAAATTCATCTTGGAGCCTACTCTCCAAATCCCACTAAGCGTGTTAACAACTTCATCAAATGTTTCATAACGGAAACGAAACTTTTTATTTTACCATGTGCTGTACATCAAGATCATTCTTCAAAAAAAGAAAGTAGAAATAAATTTGAGTCACTTCCTTTGTGGACAGGGCACCAAGGTCAGGGAACTTTTGATTTAATTTTGTTTCTCTCATCTTGTCTGCTATCTATTTTTACTTCTTCAAGGAAAAGGATGTTGTAGAGAGTTTAACAAACCAGCTTTTACTTTCTAGATTGTCAGTATTGCTCCTGATTTATTTCTCCCAATTCTGGTTAGTGGAGAGAGGGATATGATATAACAGAGCCATATATTTGTTCAGATAACTTACATTTGACAGTACTTTCTCTTTCAAATATTATAATGTTTAATTGAAAATGTGTTATATTAACAAAGAGCCATTACTGTTGCTGCAGGAATTAAATTGATAATATGCAGTGAAAGTTATTTGTACATGGGTTCATGCACATTGAAGTAAGTTTCCTGAAAATGAAAATCTCCCAAACCTCGAATTTTTTCCCCTTCTTACATGTAATTACCAGTATGCCCTTTATTAGGAGACTGTACAATGTACATGTGCATGTATGTACCTGCAAATTTCTGTAAAGATTCCGGTACTGCAGAAATGCAATATAACATTGAACTGTTAAAAGTAATAAGCTTTTAAAACAAAAGTACAATTCATGATGGAACCTTGATGTCTGTGATACATCAGAACCTTGCAAAGAGCATTCATGTCACATACGCTTTCTTGCTTATTTTGCATGGAAACATTTATTATTTCTATCAATGCAAAGTAACTTCATATTTTTGTATCATATGTAGTGAAGTATATTTTGTGACACAAATGATGCATAAAATGAGTTCATTATACAGCATGTACATGTGTCTGCGCTGGAGTCAGGGCTGTTGTTATCTCTTGTACAAAGCCATCATTTACAGCCTCAGCGAGAGCAGATAGATCTTATAATAAACGAATAAAACATGCATTGATTGTTTTCATATACAACTAAACTCCTAGATCCTTGTTATTTGATCTAAAAAGGAATCTTTTTAAATGTGTTTTTTTTAATTTGTATGATCATTTTAAAGTCTTAAACATAAGGTCATAAGATTGGTCCACATCATCATCATCAAAGACAAGTTAATAGGCTTACTCCAGCATGCACATAAAGTGTAAGTGCAGTTACCTCTACTTGCACCAACGCGTATTACTAGCTCATGTACATTAAGTAGGATGTAGTTGTAGAGTGTATGTTGCATTTAAAGGCATTGGCTAACTTTGTGAGTAGCTGATTTAAAAAATTCTCAAACTAAGATGAAACCTGTGTATGAGTACTTGTATTTGTACTCAAAAACCCTGAAACCAACCATAATTTGGAATGAAAAAGTGTAAGATAGATGCAAACGGCAATTTTATTATCCTTCGTCTCACGAGACAATCTCTAAGAGGATCACTTTACTTGGATCTGAAAATGCCGTTATGTGCCTCCCGCCGCGTGATACGCCAATTCACACACTCAGTACGGTAAGGTGAGTCATACGCGCATGCGCACTCCTTATGTCTATTCTGTGCAACCGACCCTCGTATATTTTTCAATCATTGGTTCACATTTTTTATATTTAAAAATACTTCCTGTGGATATTATACTTTGAAACTTTCAGACTGGTATTTTTACACTATAACCCTTATGTTTATCCCACTTTCAAGTAACAAAACAAGATTTTTTAAAATCATAACAATGTTAACCAATGTCTTTAACTCTCCTTGCATAGTTACCCTTCACATACTTAAAATCGTGGATAGGACGATATGCAAATTTTTAAATGAAAAAAGATGTGATACATGTAGGCTAAAAAAGGGAATCACACATGACTGCACTCAACCAATCCTGTGATTATGATCTAGGAGTAAGTTGTATGTATATTAATAAATAAGAATGACCCGTATATGTATCTAACCAGCAATGAAATCATGATTGATATGCATGCATGCCATGCAGTATGTTTCAAGGGGTAGGCAATACACATGAAGGGGATGGTCTAATTTAGTGATGCATTGTGTACCATACAACTGTATATGATGTATACATGGCACTGTTGACATGCATTGTACTAAATTGTGTGTACGCACAAATTTAGCGATTAAAATACAGATTGGTTACCACAGAAGGTGTCACATTGCAAGGCGCAAAGTCTGTCCATAACTGCATATGAATTGCATTTGGCAAGCTAATCTGGATATAATTATCAATATTACTAGAATTAATACCCTGTGTCAGAAATCATTAACCTTATTGTATTTTCTCCTAAATTGAGTTGATCAGCATGTCTGAAATACAGTTCTGTATTGCTGTATACATGAACATGTACAGTGTATTTCGTATAATGTCAATCCTGTTCAGGTGTTTAGTACTTTGTCAATAGTTCAGTAATTGAGTGCATATTCTACTGAACAGAATGTCATTTGCCTAAAGTATAATTGTTTTTTGTTTTAACCTTGTTTGCATTCAGTAATTGGGTTTGATAGATAATCACTTTCTTTTCTTTTGTAAGTTTTTATTTTCTGTAAAGTTATTTTTGTCTGCAGAATATCTTAATATAAAAAGGTGAAATACATGACATGTGCAAGTACCGGTATGTACGTACAGTTTATGAAGTGAAATTATTGATACATACCTGTCCTCCCAACCTACACCCCCCCCCCCCCCCATATGGCAGTTTCAAGGAACAGACATGAATATTGCTTTGTAATTCTTCTTGTGATGGACTAGGTTGAAGAAACCTTTTTTTCTTTTCTGTTGTTCAGCATTTTCTCCCATATTCCATGTGATTTATTGCTGTCTGAGAGCAGATGCTGTGAAATAAGCCATGACGTCAATTGATGTATTATCTTAGTGCCACAGGGAGATGGATAGCTTATTTTTATAACCTCATTAGATTCAGTGCTACCTTTGAACAGTGCATGAATGTTGTTGCAAGATTAGAACAGGAAGTAAAATTGTAATTTGTGTAAAAATCCTCATTTTTTCCATCTTTCATTTCATCATACATGTAATACTGCTTTATTATTGACTTTCTTCTGAGATATTTTTATTGCTTAATACACTTTTTAGACTTTTTTTATCATATTGTGGTTTTATATGTCTCTTTATGCATCACTTTCTAAAAATTTCTCTTGCAATGTACATGTTGCATGTACATTATGTATCAAACTTGTGTGTTATCAATTGAACATAATGATTATACCTTTATTGTTTGGTGGTGCATTTTATGTACTGACACAGCCTCACACAGGGACATTTAGCAGGAATGCATGAAAGAGGTTTTTATTTTTTTTTTTCTTCTTTTTTTTTTTTCATGGTTGAAACTTTCATAGGCGTAGGATGCATCCTCTTGTGCAGTGGGCAGACACTCATTTACACTTATTTGATATTATTACCCTCATTTTGTCTATGGTGGAGGTACCATAAAAATTTTTAAAATACACCTCTTTATTTAGAAGGACAGTATTCAAAATAAACTGAAGGGATGGTCAGCTTTAGTATTGATTTAATGAGAAGAGTACTGGTCGTTTCTGTATTCCGATGTGGTTAATATTTGACAAACGCCATGTACATGTACTGTAGATCTCTTATTACTTTATGAAGGTTATAGGAATGCTAATGGATGCAAAGTGCATGTTGCCCTTTCAATTCGAATAAGTAGGTCAGATCTGAACCTCCTCATACAGTGTACAGTACAAGATTTGCATACATCTTTTTATACCATGCTGGGTACATTTACATGTTTACAGATGGTGTTGTCCTGACCCTTATTGTGAATGAAATAAATTTATCATTTTTTTATCCCTTCAAGGAAATGCTACCTTGTTGTCTGAAAAAAAAAATGAACCTGAACATGAATGCATATAAGTACTTTTACATGTACAACTTATGACCCCATGAAGAGGATTGTGTGTTGGTAATGCCAAATGGCTAATTAATGTGTTAAAGTGAGGAAAGTGATTTAGATCAAGATTGTTTCTAGAGAGAAAATTCTCATTTCTAGACAGTAATATAATGTTATTTAAAAAGTACATGCATGTTATGGAATTGAAAGCCAGCTCTTATGAAATACATTGTATATTATATGAAATACATGTATTTGTAGTATTGAATTTGACCTACACATATGTACATGTACAATGTTTTGCCAGTGGAAACAAGAATTAAATAGCTGAGGGGACTGTGGATAATGATGCCCAACATGAAATTTTTAATTTATTATGTTTTCTTTCTCTCTCTCATTGGAGCACCTTTTGAATTTTCTCTTTTGCTTCCTCTTTCTTCTCAGAGCCCTATTCTATGGTGGCTTGTGACATTCTGATCCTGAGGGGGCCAAGGCTAATGGTCCCAAATGTGATGGGTTTTTTGGGGGGGAGGGGGTGATGGTTGTTTGTTTGTTGTCGTTTTTTTTTTTGTTTGTTTGGGGACGGTTCTTCTCTCTCTCTCTCTCTCTCTCTCTCTCTCTCCCTTTGGAACTCCTTTTGAATTTTTTTTCTCTTGTTTCCTTTTTCTTCTCCAGAGCCCTGTTTTATGGTGGCTTGCGAGAGTCTGATCCCGAGTGCTGTGAAATCGAGCTGCAAGATACCACATCTCAGGCCTTTGAGGCTCTACTCAAATACATCTACACAGGCTGCCTCAATCTGCTGGACCTTAAGGTAAATAAGATAGGAAAGCCTGTG
The DNA here is from genome assembly GCA_029962745.1 of Echinometra lucunter. NCBI lineage: Eukaryota > Metazoa > Echinodermata > Echinoidea > Camarodonta > Echinometridae > Echinometra > Echinometra lucunter. The sequence continues at coordinate 30,105,641 of CM057152.1, forward strand.
ATCAGTTGGACTTGAGCCATGCAGGAAATACTACAGTGTAGTATTGCATTTTGTAGATTCATTTCGATCTACATGTATGTGGTGACTTGCGATAATGAAAATTCATGTTTTTAAAAATGTACAGGCTTAATTTTTCTGTGATTGTAATAGAAACCCTGTGATTATTATTTTTTTTTTTTTTTGGGGGGGGGGGGGCCAAGTGTTCAAATACATGTACTTGAGGGCCATAGGGAATTCCACCCCTCCCCCTTCTCTCTTTATCCCTTTGAATGGTTTTGTCCATTGATTCACTCGAAAGAAGAAAAAAAAATCCACACTCAAAGAAAAAAAAATCAACACTCAAAGAAAAAAAAAATTTGGTTTTTTTTTTCAGGAAGAGTGAATCTATACATGTAGATATCGAGCCTCTGTGCTGGGTATTCGCAATAGAGGCTGCTTGGAAATACATGTAGTCAGTAAATACATCCAAAACTAGACTATTCTCTGAAGGGAACATGTATTTTGTGTGTCTGCACCCTGTACATGTCTGCAAGTTCCTTCAGGTCACTGACATTTATTCATTATGGATTCTACATGCAGCTCATAGTCTTGCTCTATTTCGGCTTCTATTTCTGTCTTGGATTATTAGTGATAATGCAGATTAATAACTTCTTCCTAAAGGGGAGCAATAATAATGCATGGTTAGGGGGTTAATCTGGGCCATTACAATCATAGTCCAGTGACCCATTCAGTATTGGCTAGACTGTACCACTGTATTCTTTGTATGCATTGATGTACAGTGTAGAAACTAACATGCAGTGTAAGTGTACATAAACCTGTAATCCCTACATGTAACAAACAGTTTAATTACATCTCTACAGTTAAGTCAACTGGCCTTCTTTACAAAAACAACACATACAGTACACTGTACATGTGTCAGTGTTAGATTTCCATGTCAGTAAATAGGAAATATGTGCAGGAAGGTGCTCAATGAATGGAATTAATTTGTAACTTATCTGTATTTTCTTCAACTGGATTACCCATTATCTTCCCATCCTCATAATAAACATGTTCTAGTACTTGTAAATAACAAGGAACAAAAATTTTTGAAAGATACAGGTTTTGAAGTAAAACCAGTATAGGGAGCTTTGCTATTTACACCCTCATGGCTTGACTTTTTTCTTTTAATGCAATGTATACGAATTCTTCCATCTTATAAACAATTACATTTCATCATTGGCACATACTCTTGAATGATTTGACTTGGTGTAAGAAATAGAGTGATTTATCTCTTGATATCTTAAAGTTCAAAATGTTAAATATCCAGATTCTTGCAGCCAGGCCATTAATCTATCCCTGATGATATAAAAAGAAGACAGTTCATACATGTATGGATTTCTTGACTGTGCAAGGGATGTTAACTGAATTAATAATAATAATAATCTGGTTTTCGACATACTAGTTTGGAAGTCAGCATGCAGTGTACATGTACTGTACTGTTAATATGAAAGGAAAATAATGCATAGATATGTATCGCAATGATCACTACCTCATGAATCAGTGTACCTCAAAGAGGAACTTAACAAGATAATGCTGCTATCTTTAGAGGCAGAATGCCCCCTGGATTGCTACATATAGTAAAGTAAGCCAGCTGGTTGTCAGCCAAGCTGTCATGGTAAATAAGGTCTTTGTGTATTTGATATTTTCTGGCTGTGTGCACGAAAATGTGAAATAGACAAGACTTTAATCTTATTTATAAGCAACTTATTTCTCAGGATGAAATAACTTATTGGTATTTGAGCAAGATGGCGAATTTGTTTATGTGCTTGCTATTCAGTGAACCCCTTTTAAAACCACTTTTTATTTAGAATCTTCATTTTGATTTAAACAGATTGTGAATTGATAAATAGAAAGTTGTAAATAATGTGTGATCTTTTTTCCACTCCAAATAAGATAGAGATTATTCTCTCTTGACATTTCATGTACACTAACCTAAACAGCTAAACATACAATAGTCTGACATCCAGGAGAAATTGAATATTTCCCCTTATTTTACATGTAGATCAAACTAGAACAAATTTTTTATTATTATTCTTTTTTCTTCTTCTTCTTTTTTTTTTTCTTTTTCTTTTTTTTTTTTTTTTTTTTTATTACTCTCTTGAATGAGGGAGAGGGGTGTGTACTTTGCTGGATAAGCTTTTAATTTAACCTATGACTTCATTTATCCAAGTTTACATATTTTCAACAAATCATTCATATTTATTCCAGACTGAGAGAGAGCCATGTTGATTACAGTATTGCTCTCTATTCTGAGGCTCGAGGGTGGAAGGATATAAGGAAACCGGTGTACTGATATTCACTTATGAATACAATTAAAATCAGAATTTAGAACTATTTTTTTAAATGATTATTTTAAAAATGAACAAAAATTTGTTTTCCATCAAGTTTTGCCTTATTATTAACTTCCTAATACATGTGTATCTCAGACAGACTGATTTAAGAAAAGCATTTTGTACACAACCATTGTCACTTTAATGTGCCGTGTAAAGTCTGTGGTACTTGAGGGAAGGATGGGGGAGACTGGCTTTAATTCCAAACCAAGGTGAAAGCCACAACCATTTTCAGAAGAGGGAAGGAAACTCATCTCTCCCATTAAATTTTCTCCCGGAGACTTCCTGCTAGAAACCCCAGACGTTTGCCTGGAATACCAGGTTGCTACTGTATCAGATATCTTCTAATGTGATTTAGTCCATGAGGAATGACTCCCAGAACTCTAACAAGATTGGATGTCAGTTTTTCTAGAGATTTTTGCTGGCAGCTTGCAAATTTATCTGTCCTAACTCAATACATGTACATGTACACTGTACATGTACAATGTACTTGTAGTTGGTATTATGGGAAAGTGTATATTTACAGGAAACTCATATCATGTACGCATGTATGTTTGTGTGACAGGGTAACTGGTATGCCAAAATGCAAATGATTTGATAGGCCTACCTGTATCTCTAAAATCTATGAATGTAATTGGGCAATTACATGTAATGGGTACTTTTATTGTACACATTCATTCCATAGATGTTACAAAAATATTATAGAATAGAGAACATAACAACATGGAAGATATCACTTTTTTTTTATATTTGGTACAGTCCAAGTTAGTGTATGGCTCATTTCCTTGATATTGACCGGTAGTCTGATTCCAGCCATGATAAAGCCATCAAACTACAGTTGTCAAGTATTACCCAATATACCAAACTATGTGTAATGTAGAAACATAAAGCATTGCTGTTTAAGCTAATCTCCCCTTTCCCACTCACAGTGGCAGTTACTGCATACAAATGAATGCATTTAGTAGTTTACATGTAACTGTCATACATGTATGCTTTTCTTTCCCTACACACACACAAGAACAACCTTCTGCACCTAACCCACTGGTATGCTTTCAGAGAGCTGTAAGGGGACTGTTTGCCTTGATTTTAAACAGTGGGTAACCAGGGAAGGGGTCTTTTGGATTAGTTACAAATAATGAATAATTACATCAATGTTATGATTTGCCTCTCCCTGAACAGGAGGACAATTTGCTTGACATCCTAGGCCTGGCCCACCAGTACGGCTTCAGCGAGTTAGAAGCCTCCATCTCTGATTACCTCCGTGCCATCCTCAGTATCCACAATGTGTGCCTGATCTATGATGTGGCGAGTCTCTATACGTTGGGTGCCCTCAAGGAGACTTGCTACCAGTTCATGGATCGCTATGCCACCGAGGTCATGAACAGTGAGACCTTCCTCTCCTTGTCAAAGGTAAGCCACCTAACACTTCCTTCACCACAAATGTGGACTGTTCTTTGTTCACATGTCTTGGTCAGATAATAACCCAGTTTTCATTGTTGCAAGTCTCTTTAAAGGCCGGTTTTCACAGGCCTGTGAATGATTCGTGAATGTCAAAGTAATGGCAATGTCCAGCATTCCTATTTGAGGCTCCTAAAGTTCACTAAACATGCGTGGGGGTTCAGAAGCTTCCGCGGGATGCTGGAAATGTTCGCAAGAAAATCTCAAACAGTTTTGAAAACCCTGTTGAACTAAAAACAAACAATTGACTACGCTTTCTAACGCCAAGCATGGTGTGGCAAAGTTTTAGAGCCTAAAATGCAAATGATGGACTTTGCCATTTTGCAGCATTTGCATCCTTCACAAATAGTTTGTGTGCTCCATGAAAACCAGCCTTAACCCTGGGTACCCTCAAAAGTACAGTTCATGGATCACATTGCCACTGAGGAGGGTAAGGAAGGTCTCATGGACACCAAGACCTTCTGCACCCTTCATCAGGACTCTCTGTACTGTGCTTTGTCCATGTGTAGAGGTGCAGCATTGGCTGATATTTGACTGATTTTTGATTAGGGTCAAATTTTATTTCTAAATCCTTTTCTTGTCATATTTCATACAGTATTTGCTAGTTTTGTCTTAAAGAGTGAAGATCAAAAGGTATATTTAGGGAGAGGGATTTCCCCTTAATTTTGGGAAATGTTCATAGAGTCATTTGATGGACAATAGAACATTCCTTTTCCCTGAAATACTGCAACAGTTGCAAATAACTTCCGTAACTGTAACCCACACACCATATTTCTTCCCTCACATTGTATCTCAGTGAAGGATGCCTTGAAGGCTGTTATCTCAAGGAATTCCTTCTACACTGCAGAAGGTTGATATCATTGTACAATATATGTGATACAGAGCTGGATGCAGACTAGGAATCATCCAACAGATAACCTTCATCATACCTTTATATCCTAAAGACTTTGACACTTGCAAATGATTTAGATCTTAGCATGGCATCTGGCATCTCCCACATAGACTCCCTTGACAGGAGAGCGTGGAGAACAGCTATCAAGGCAATGAACTGTCCAACCCCAAAGAGTGGGAAAAGTGGACCATAAACGTCAATGATGAGCTTTATTTCTTTCCTCATCATATACATATTTTCACAAATTTGATGAAGGGTGCCCTGAAGAAGGTTTTTATGCATTTCTTTTTGTTTATAAATCTATAACCTTTATGATAAACAACTTTTTTGGAAGCTGTCCAGTATATGGGGAGCATCATATCTAATTTCCGGAATATCTTGGCACTTGCAGGTACTTTATGTGATCTTTGAACTCTCCATCATATTTTTCTCCTCACCTTGTAGATATTTTTCAAAAATTCTTGATGCAGGGTGCCCTGAAAGAGGTCATCTCTAGGAATTCCTTCTATGCTTCTGAGATAGATATCTTCCGAGCTGTACAGAACTGGGTGCAGGCCAACAAAGATATACCACACAAGGAGATCGTAAAGGCCATAAGACTACCTCTTATGAGTAGACAGGTATGCATAGATTTTCTAAGAATTGTAGGGAATGAAATGGACACTTTGTTATGTTTGTTTGTTTTTTTGTGTTGGGGGGGGGTTGTTTTTTTTTTTTCCAGTAAAGCCTGTAGTGCTGTAATTGTGTGATAATATGAGAGTAACCAAAACTTCTCATTAAGTTTGTTTTTTTTTTTTTTTCTTGGTTGGTTAATCATACCCCTGCCAGACAAAGTATTTATACCCCCAACCAAAAACAAAGTTTGAAGGGGGTGTATAGGAATCAGTGTATGGTCGGGCAGGCAGGCAAGCGGGCGGGCAATCCATTGCAGATCTTGCGGATCGAACTATTTCCTCATTTTTTGAGCAATGCTCATAAGATTTGGCACGCACATTTGTGTTGGGATGAAGATGTGCAAGGCACATTTTTTTTCAATGTGTAGGAAACTGCAATGCCATGGTAACTGCATATTATGGCAATAAATCAGGAAAATAATATTGTGGATGAAATTAATTCCTCATTTTTTGAGCGATGCTCATATAATTTGGCACACACATTAGGGCGGGGCATTAATCACCTTCAGTGATATTTTTCGTTTTCATTCGTTACAGTTATTGTATTTTTTCCACAACCCGTATGTTCTTATTCTTGGGTATTTTTAGCAATCAATATTACTGGAAAAGACATACTATGTAGAGAACATTTTAAGAAGTATATTTCTCGTTTTCATTCGTTATTATATTTTTTTCCACAACCCGTATGTTCTTATACTTGAGTATTTTTAGCAATCAATATTATTGCAAAAGACATACTATGTAGAGAACATTTTAAGAAGTATATTTCTTGTTTTCATTCGTTATTATATTTCTTTCCACAACTCGCATGTTCTTATACTTGAGTATTTCTAGCCATCACTATTATTGGAAAAGACATACTCTGTAGAGAACATTTTAAGAAGTTCCTTCCCTTTGAAAATCTGTGCATGGAGAAATTGTCCTTTGTAAATTTGACATGTGTGCATTTCAGTACTATGTTTCTTATTCCCTCACTCCCCTTACTCTTCTCTCTTGCCTCTATTTCCCTTCTGCCTACACATATGCCTGCCCTCTCTCTGTTTCTTTCTCCCTCTGTTTCGCTCCTTCTCTCTCTCTCTCTTTTTCTTTCTCCCCTCTCTCTTTCTTCCTTACACTAATTTATTTCTTCGTGATCTGTAGGAGCTGCTGTACACAGTGCGACCATCCAACCTGCTGTGTGCTGATTCCATCCTCGATGCATTCAAGATCAAGGAAGAATGTCGGAACGCAGACCTTAACTACAGAGGAGTACTCAGTGAGTATTAACCTGTTGACTACTGAATTCTCAAATTCTCATAGACTTAATACAGGGGCAATGTGGTTCCCACAGGCAATGGGTTAACTAACCCATTCATTACAGGAATTATTTAAAGCCTAATTTGATCAACTTTTCTTCTTTAAATTGGCAACACCAGTATTCTTTTTTTTTTATCGCTACATTTTTCTTAGAAAAAAGTAATATATTTGCAATTAATATCAATTTTATAGAAAGTTTGTTGAGAGGTTAAAAAGTTGCCATTTTGTATGGAGAAAGAGTGAATTTGAAATTTTGCATCACATTGCTAATTTAAGGATTTAGTGTTTATTTTCCTTTAAACAAATTTTCAGCATCAAACTCCAAATACGAATGCAACTGAAATGGGGAAAGTATGTATAGAATTTTTTTTGTTTTTGTTTTTTTGTGTTTTGTTCTTTCTGCTAATGTATCATGTATTTTTTAAGGGCTCAAAAGTGTTCAAAAGTTATTGGGCCAAACCACACAATATGGACCTTATTTCAGGGATGGGTTAATCACTTAGGAAGAATGAAGAGTTGTTCAAGAGACTTTGGGCTGTAGCGCATATGGGGTAGCCATAGAGATTCCAGGTCGGTGCTGTAACACCCTCGTTATTTATTGGGTAAAGCTGTCACTAGAAAACGGACAGTAAAAATTCAACCAAAAATGCAGTGTTGTTATGGACATAGATTGAGTACCTATATGGGTATTCTATTGTAGTCCACTTTCTCTCTCTCTCTCTCTCTCTCTCTCTCTCTCTCTCTGTATATCTCTTTTTTTAAGATGCTCCTCTGTTATTTTGTTTGGGTTTTTTTTCTGCTTTCTAAATCTCTGTTCAGGTGTCATTTTCTAGTTAGTTTCGTGTGAAAAACATGGGGACAGCAAAACAAGGTGTCCTAGAGTTCAAGAATGAGATGTGATCATTTCTCATTTATTTCTTTTATATTTTTTGTTCTCTGTTTTATTCCCTCTTTCTCATTTGCTTACCTACATGTAGTTCTAAAAATAAATCTTGGCACAGCAAAGCGTGCTCTCTGGAATCTCTGCATTCTTGTTCATTGTGATTGTCATTGTGTCATCTGTTTATAAACCTTCAATGATTCTTTTTTTTCTTTTGCTAATTCAGTTCCAGAAGAGAATATGGTGACAGTTCTATTGTGTCCCCATTGTTAAAAGCGATTATCATAATTTGTTGGTTTAGAAAGAGAAGGGCCTTAACTCTGCATTAGAACATATAAGCTAAGCCCCTTCTCTTTTTCAACCGACATATCGTCGCTGGGGGACAAAACCTCATATCTCAAAAATGTTGAATGTTCAGGAGAGCAAAAAAAAACATGGCTTCCTTTGCATCACAGCCTATGGAGGCAGTTAAAGTTTCATTTATCAGTAGTGGCCTAATCTTTGCAGATGGGCATGTGAGGGTTGGAAAATACATTTTAAGTGTTCCTAGCTATAAGATTATGAAAAGAACTAAATTTCACCAAAAATTGAGATACAAGGTCTTGTCACCCCACTGATGTTATATGATTGTCTCCTCTGTTTATATTCCTCTGTTTAATATGTTCTCATTTGACCTTATAGTTCCAGAGGAGAATGTTGGTACAGCCAAGCATGGTGCCTCCGTGGTCAAGGGAGAGATGCGGTCATCTCTGCTGGACGGTGACTGCCAGAACTACGACCTGGACCGAGGCTTCACCCGACACCCCATCGAAGACGTGCACACCGATGGCATCGTGATCACCCTGGGGAAGCCAACCATCATCAACACCATCAGATTACTGCTCTGGGATAGAGATACCAGGTGAGTGATGCAGAATCCAAAAAGTGAAGAAAATGATAGCAGTACTGTATGCTTGGCAAAGGGTTGCAGTCACATATTGTTGTCAATTTCCTTATGAATAAGTGACTTATGTAGTAAGGCCGCTTATCAAAAGTCTCATCCCGCATCTTTGATCGTCTTCTCAGCGACCGTTCTTTTACATCGGCTTTCCCAATGCCCCGTTGTTTCGTCTATGGAGAAATGGGAGGATCGGAGGGGAAAAGGACGCTGAGTGGGAAAGACGCTAAAGGCCTCGTCTCGAATTGGCTCTGACTTTTGATAAGGTGCCTAAAAGGGATAGTTCAACACACTGTCAAAATGCAATACTTATCATTGTCCATAATGCTACTTTGCTTGCAGCCCATGTCACTGCCATAGCTTATCTATATGCTTAATAATCTTTGTGAAGTAAGGACTGCAATGTAGGTGTGGTGAAATATAGGTCCAACTTTTTAAAGATCTTAACATTTTTTTTTTTTATTTGTAATGTTTCTCTATAACATACATCCTCTGATGTTTGGCTCCCTGTTATGATCCATGATTTATTATGCATAAAAACAAAATGATAACTATGAAAAATCGAATTATTTTGTATATGATACCACTATCAATGGACTCATGTCAGCAGAGTTGATTAAGGGCCATGGTCAGTTATTGATGATAACAAACAGGGCACTGAGATTGTACTTTATTTTGCAGTCATGATGTTCAGAATATAATGGTAATATTCTATTTCCTCCATAAACACAAGTGATCATAAATCAAACCCCCCAAATAAGGATGTTTTTTGCTTAATAAAGGGGTGCTCAGACATGAGGCAACATTGTGGCGCCACATAATTTTTAGTGTTCAGATATGGTGCAGTATTGTGGCACCACTTATGTTAATGAATGCGCATTAATAAATAAAAGAGAACTTTGTCAAAATTTGCACAGACAATCTCATGACAACATATTTTGCGCTAACTTTTTAGGAATTTGATTGGCGCACATTTTTTTGCAGCCAGGCAGCAAAAAAAAAAATGTGTCCTGCCTTGGGGACATTTTTTTGTCGCCTCATACCCCATTGACTTGTACACCAAAATGTTGAGGGGAGTTTGTTGCACCATAATGTCATCTCATATCTGAACGCCCCTTGAGAAAAGCTTCAAAAACAATTACCAGTTTGGATGTAGTGATAATTCATACCATGCTGATTGTATTATTTCCAGGTCATACTCGTACTTCATTGAAGCATCGGTAGATGAGAAGGACTGGATAAAGGTCATCGATCATTCATCTTATTTATGTCGATCGTGGCAGACTCTGCACTTTCCCTCAAGAGTCTGCAAGTAAGTAAATAATAATAATAATAATAATAATAAGCAGTTTTTGTATAGTGCATAACATGTTTGTCCCAATGCACTTTTGGAGAAAAAGAAAAGAAAGAGAAGACAGATCACTGAGTATGTAATATTATACAAATAATGAATGTTTATGCAATGGACAAAATATTTCATGAGGTGAAAGATGAAATGATCCATCTTTCACCAAATGAAATATTCTGTCCATTGCACGAATGAAGAAAACATTCATTATTTGTTTTATATGACACCTAAAAATAGATCAAATCGCAATAAATCAATAGCGATATACGCTAGCGCGCTGTCCGTCAATATGCTCACATGCACACTGCAAACGCAAGCGTTTTACGTAGATAGTGTGCCGGGCTCTCGGCCTGCGTGCAATGGAGCATGGATCGCATGGATCCAAGACTGCATGGTAAATGGAGCCACAATTTCATGAATGATGACGTCATAGTAAAATGGGACAAATGATCAATATCAAACAACCAATCAAGTGACAAGGATCTATTTAGGTGTTGTATGAATAAAATACTATGCTAGGCCTCTTTAGTACAAAACACTTCCTGAAAACTAGTTTTAGAGAAGGAGTGAGGATCTTTTTAAATGTTGAACACCAGGCCTGAGACAACTTGGCCAAGATCTGTGGAAAATGTATGTTATACTGAGATCAAATCTTGCTCATTGGGTAAAAGTGTTAGTCTAACTTTTGCAAAATCATAACTTTGGCAATATGCTGGAAAGATAGTTTACATGGAATTCTACATAGTTTGTTGAATCACAAAAAATTAGAAGCTAACTTTTTTGCCTTGATCTTTGAACTGGAGAAGGGTGAATTGTATTTGTTGAACAATGGACATCTACCAGTAGTGCACTGTGGTTTTAAATGTCCAGTTTTCGGTTTGTGTTTTTGTTATCAGAAAGAAAAAGTTGTTGAATACTTTTTTTTTCTGCTTATACAGTTGTAACCCTTTCTCTTATCCGGAGAAAGGGTTTGTAGCTGCTATTAACCTGTTGAATACTATGCCCAAGACATCTCAGGGTGGGGTCTATGGAAAATGTGTGTTATACCAAAATCAAATTGTGCTTAGTGGGTTAAAGGCAATGTTGAATCCGGGAAAAAAGCAAACTAAATCATTTGTTGACTTTCTCATCTTTTCTTCTTCTTTTTTATGCCTCCGCCCACCGTAGGTGGTTGCCGGAGGCATTATGTTTTCGGGTCGTCCGTCCGTCCGTCCGTCCCGTTTTCGTTCTCGCGATAACTTAAGAACCGTTTGACAGATCAACTTCAAACTTGGCTCGTGTATGCATATGGGAGGGACAATGAACTGATTAGATTTTGGAGTCTCAAGGTCAAAGGTCAAGGTCATAGAGGTAATAAAACTCATAAAAATGGACCGTTCTTGCGATAACTTAAGAACCATTTGACAGATCAACCTCAAACTTGGCACAGGTATGCATATGGGAGGGACAATGATCTGATTAGATTTTGGGGTCTCAAGGTCAAAGGTCAAAGGTCATAGAGGTAATAAAACACATAAAAATGGCTCGTTCTTGCGATAACTTAAGAACTATTTGACAGATCAACCTCAAACTTGGCACAGGTATGCATATGGGAAGGACAATGATCTGAGTAGATTTTGGGGTCACAAGGTCAAAGGTAAAGGTCATAGAGTTAATAAAACACATAAAAATGGCTTGTTCTCGCGATAACTTGAGAATCATTTGACCGATCAACCTCAAACTTGGCACAGGTATGCATATGGGAGGGACAATGATCTGATTAGATTTTGGGGTCTCAAGGTCAAAGGTCATAGAGGTAATAAAACACATAAAAATGGCTCGTTCTTGCGATAACTCAGTAATCATTTGACGGTTCAACAAACTTGGCTCATGTATGCATATGGAAAGGGCAATGCTCTCATTAGATTTGGGGGTCACAAGGTCAAAGGTCAAGGTCAAAGATGTCATTGTATAAATGAAAATAAATCAAAATGAAGTGCCATTTATTTCTGATTTGGTAATGGCGGAGGCATAAAGTTCGACCACGCGTGGTCGAAGATTCATCTAGTTTTTCCTGAAAAATTATCATTGTCGCAATCTAGTTTTAGTGGACTTGCTCTACAAATGCCATTACTTTTATAACCTTATGCCTTCTCCCTTCTATCTGTCTAGGTATATCCGTATTGTTGGAGTTCATAACACAGTCAACAAGGTATTTCATCTAGTCTCATTTGAAGCCTTTCACACTACCAGAGTATTCCAGCTGGAAAGTGGACTGATAGGCAAGTATTTTTACTTCATTCGTATTTTCTGTTAACACTATTATAACCCAATCAAATGTAATTCTTAAGGTGCGTTCAGATATGATGCGACTTTGCGCGCGCGGCCACATTGAGCTGCCACATTTTTTGCATACAGGTCTATGGGGTATGGGGCGACAGAAAAATGTCACTGAGGGAGGACACATTTTGGTTTGCTGCCTGCCTGCAAGAAAATACGCACAAATCATATTATTTAAAAATTTAGTTCAAAAATTGAAATTGTTATCATGAGATTGTTTGTGCCAGTTGGACAAAATTTTCTCTTATTTGAGAGTTGACGCGTTAATGCGCATTCGTTAGCATAAGTGGCGGCACATAGTCGCATCATATCTGAACACGAAAAAAGTGCCGGCACAATGTGGCGGCACAAAGTGGCATCATATCTGAACGCACCTTTAGAGACCTACTGTCACTTAGAATGGGGTTTTTTGTGTGTGAAATCTTGTAAGTGGAGTATATATTGAAAACCAGTGTCACAAAAAAAAGAGAATGTTAATCTTTTTTATCTTATGCATACACCTAAAAACTACTGAAAAAGTCTGGGTGAAATCAGCTTGGTTAAACGTATATTAGGAATCATGAACGAAGGTCTGAATGTCATCCAGATTCTTTACCACCTCTCATTTTCTCATTGCTCAGTTTTTAGTAAAAAAAAAACAAAATCAAACTAAAAAACACAAGTGCAGCAGCTGTATAGAAATGTGTGGTATATTATGACACAGAAATCCTGGGGTGTTTCACAAAGAGTTAAGTTGGACTTGTAACTTAGAGTCATGCGTAAGCGCCAGTGCACATCCAGTATTCAACGCGGAGTCTCATTGATAGACTTCCCAATAGCGCGCGTCTCCTGACCAATGCCGTGATGCGTAATAAACAGCATGAAACTAGGAATTTAAATGCGACTGTAAGTCTAACTTAACTCTTTGTGAAACACCCCCTTATCAGTCCATTTGTGGTCTTTGCAGGTAATTTTCTGTGGCTTTACGATGAACATATTTTCTCTTTCCTGCAGTTCCACAGCAGAATGTGGCCACCGTCAAAGCCAGTGCCAGCGTGATAGAAGGGGTCAGTCGAAGCAGGAATGCTCTGCTTAACGGTGACACCAAAAACTATGACTGGGACTCGGGGTACACATGTCATCAACTGGGCAGTGGATCTATCATAGTACAACTAGCTCAACCGTACATCATCGGCAGTATTAGGTAAGTTGGTTTAGGCTTCAGGACTGTGGATAAAGCAGTAATCTTTTTTTTTCCAATCTTTGAGCCTGCCATCAACATCAAGCAACTCACTCGTTATGACTCTCTTGCACTCACAGTTCTTATGAAATGTTAATTCACTTGAGGGGGTTTCACACCAGGCCTACGTATAGTTGCGTAGTGCGGTGTACCAAGTAGGCTGAAATTAGGTTGCGTACTCATGAAAACAAACGTTGCTAACACAGGATCGCTGTAGTCAAACAGAAGGAAGCAAGTTATCACAAAAATGAGAAGAAGTGTAGATTTTTTGTTGTGTTGCATAGACTTGCGTAAAAACTGCATTCTTTTTGCATCCAGTGCTCCCGCGTACCCCGTTGCGTCCCTCCGCATATTGCCACGTAGGCCAGCAGAGGGCAGTGTAAGCTTGGCATAGTCGTTATGCCACACTACGCAACTCTACGTGGGCCCAGTATGGAACCCTTTGTACATACTTCTTTGTATTTAGAAATAAATAGTTAAAGTCTGCAAATGTGTTTATTATTTTTCTGTCATATTGTATTATTTTGTATCTTGTTATTGAATGCTGTAATAAAATTCATTCATACAAGTGAGAGCTTTGGGGTTCAAAAGAGGTTAGTATACATGTTTGTGCCTTCGCTAAGGCGCAAGAGATTTAATATCACATCCGTTTGAACGCATTCGGGATACTCTATTGTTCTGCTAATCCCTGTGACAAATGCGTTCGAACGGTCCCACACTCTCCCGAATGCACGGATTAACTCTAAACAAAGAAGTCAATAGAGAGGCGCTTAAGTACTGCGTTCGGAACGCGCTCGAACAGGATGCGTTCGAACGTTCGACCTATCTTTTTGAGTTGCAAGCACAATCAGAATAGTGGCCCGGAAATCGGAACACTGCCGCGTTTGCCCGCTCGATTGCCTGGCACAATCGCCGGGGAGATCGTGGTTCCGGCCAAGAGCAGACCGGTAGTTTTATCCCCCAACTCCGCTGAGGCGACATGTCGATGTCACACGATGCATGTCAATAGCTACGATAGTGTGACGCGATCTTCTAAAAGACAACTTTTTTTCTTACTTTGCCCGTTAATGTTTTTTATCATCGTTATGATTATGATATTTTCATTAATACTTCTGATGTTACCAGTTATATTCCGTGTTACTTAAAGTTATATCACGGGGTGACCTGATTTCGCGCACATTTTAATTTTCTAACATGTCTAAAGAACTCAATTTTCAATCCATAATTTCTTAAGTTTTACCAAAGATTTTGATCAATTGACACCAAGAGAAAGCAAAGTCTTAGACTACAAATGAGCGCAAGAAGAAGACTTATTTACAGAGAGTTCCCGAGATATCGCGATCGCAAAATTCAATGTCGCATTGCATGTGCGCTGGAACTGGGAAAGTTTACAACAACAAAAAAAAACAGCGAGTCCTTATTTCGGGCACGGCAGTTTACAAATGGTTAATACAAAATAGAGATCCATAAAAGGCAAGACGATTGCATCAATAGCAATGCAAAATTCAGTGGAATTAAATGTGATCCTATTTTACGGACAATTATTTTGATGAAATTGCCACTTGAAACATTGCAAAGCTAACTATAGCATTTTTCTGTTTCTTTAGTTTTATTTTGGTTCTTGTACATTTGAAAAATTGTTATTGTTGTCATATCATCATTACTATCATCATCATCATCATCATCATATATCATCATTATTATCATCATCATCAAACAACGATGGAGATCAGTATCGTATAAACCATAAACCGCAATATCATGCTAAGAGTAAACAATGTTTTATGCTGACAACATAATTCAAGGAAAATACGAATGCAAAAATAGTTAATGATTTTGTAAATACTCAACATGTGGAATTTAGGTCATCCACTTTTTTCCAGAATTATGCCTGGACATAGAGCAAGAGTTGTGTGTTCTTTCACGTCTTAATTTAGGTAATAATAATAATAAAAACAGCATTTGTAATGCGCCATCGATCTAGTCAACTTTTCTGAGGTGATCACGGGCTTGGATATATTGTTTTGTATTATGCAGGGTCCCCATTAATAACTTTATTCAACTAACGAAAATAATATCCAGTCTAAAAATAAGAAATACAACAATTAATTCATAAACAGAATAATACGTAAAATAGTTTTGAAGTGCTTACGCGGGAATTGCTCAAAATGGGGGGGGGGGGCATACAAAGGAGGTAAACAGACTGCTGAAATGTACATCAGTTTGAAAAAAATAAATCATTCCTTTTTGTAATGCGCTAGGGCAGTTCATTAGAAGAAAAAAAAGAAAAACCAAGTCACGTGTGCTCCCGTCCCCGCTCCCCCCCCCCCCCCCCCGGCACAAACAGACACAAAACTGAAAACAAATGGAAAAATGGCAAAATAATTGTATCTCCTTTAAAAAGAAATTTCCCTTCGTGATTTTGTTTTGAACCTCGCGCTTATACATCAATTACTCTTGACAAACCCCGTGCTTCGTGGGTGGCAGCGGCTCTGCGCATATTTGCCAGAAGATATGGCGAAAGTTTTACAAACTAATTAAAATGACAATTATCATGATGTACAATAAAATTGATTTGATTCTATTCTACGAGCTTATTAAGAAAACTACGATGAGAAGGATAAGAAAGTGAGAAACTCAGGCGCATTTATACATTCTTGAGAGTTTGCATACATCAAAGCTACCAAAGATCGGAAAAATATATCAGCATAACAGAAATGAGATTTATTTTTGTTACACATTAGTGGAAAAAAAAATCTAAGTATACTGGGAAAAGAAATGTCATTTTATTCCACATGCAGCAAAAATAATATGAAAACTATGTGAAGCAAACGACAGAACAAAAGTTAAATCGCAAATAGAATAATTTCAAATATGAAATACAATATATGTTCATCGAATCGGTCTAACATTTCTAATTGATATGATTTGGAAAAGGGCTTTAATTATTAGCACATCCGATAACGGATTGGATTGCACAGATTTACATGCATGTACACATACAAAAGCTGTCAAAAACGATGTGCATGTAAATGAATATAAAATATTTGGTACACATAAAACATAAAAGAAATTAAATTTATTATTTTTGTTACACACTCGTGGAAAGAAATTACAAGTCTGCTGGGGAAAGAAGTGTGTCGTAGTTCCACATTCAGAAAAAAAGAATACTGTAAATAATATAAAGTTAAATCGTATGTAGAAGATTTGAAACACATGTGAAGATTTATTGGACTTTTGAAGAAGAAAAAAAACCCAGCAAAATTACAAGAAGAGAGGGGAGCAACTGGCAGTTTAACGAGGTCAGAAATTACTGCGGAGGGACCGATTCGGTGTGAATACGCAGACAGAATTTGATACGGTGTAACACACGGGTAACTTGCCCACTTTGAATGAGTTTGAAACGGCTCTACATCGGGAAAGGCGCCCCGGTCCGTAGCAATTTCGCAGCAAATTTGAAAACCAGTAAGTATAGATGCGGTAGCGGCATAAGAATTAACATTTTTATTGCAATGTTTTAATTTCAGTAAGCTCCTCCGCGGAGAGCGGCGAGCACTTACTAAACTTCGAACGGAACGCTGACGCGCTTGAGATCCGAAGAGTTCAGGGAACTATTATGAAATGTAAAAGAATGTTATGTCGCGTTCGCCAAATGATATCTAGCGAAGTTTAGCGCTCCTAGAATACATCGTTAATCCGACCGTTCGCACGCATTCAATGATTATCGATCGGACCGTTCGCTATTGCCGTTCGGTCGCATTTTCTTTTGGCGATCAGACAATGAAATCTAGGGCACTTCCTGACTGCTTCACTGGGTGCGTTCCGAACCCGTTCGAACGGGGCCTATTGTCCTTATTTTTAATCCGCGTTCAGAACGGGATCGTACGGTAGCTGGAATAAATCTCTTGTGCCTAAAGCATTACTCTTTAAATAATTCAACATTTACTATGCTCAAATAATACTTAATATCCTGGAATCCTTTGGTTGGCATAAGCTGTGGTATATACTTGAAAAGAAGTAAATAATAATGGACATCATACTACAAAGTGGTAAGTATGAGGAACCTACCACAGCATCACACATATTTTATGCATGGAGATACATGTACATTAAATTGTCTCTTACAGGAGACTAAAGATTTCTAGCAGACATGAAATCCTGTTGTTACTCTAATAACTTAGTTTTCACAAGTCTGTCCTTTTGGATTAAGCCACCTCACACTATACAATTCGACTACGACCCGATTTTCGAACAAATAGCATTTTGCCTTTAATATGAAAGTTTAAACAAGTAGAATTATCTTATGTGAAGTTTGGAACAATGGTAGGAATATTAAATCTTAATGTTATTTCACTGCAAGCTTTTAGGTCAGAGTAAAGGCCAAATCAGCTTTAAACCATAGAAAATTGCAGGGCTGCCATGACGTCACTACAATTCAGAATTGACTTCGCTTTTATTCCTGCAAGGAGACAATAGTCCCATTTCAATTCTAGTATTCATACGACTATTCGGAACTTTGATCATTAAGATTACACATGTTTGAATGTTCATATCAAATGATCAAGTGAAAGTTCAAATGCTTTACCAAATTTTCCAAAATGGGATGGCAGACAGATCGTATAGTGTGCAGTGGGCTTTAATCGTTGATGAACATTGTGAAATGTTGGAAAAACCGTATAAAGTTTCAGTTTAGGGCAGCTATTGCAATTATTATGCCTCCGCCCACCGTAGGTGGTTGCCGGAGGCATTATGTTTTCGGGTCGTCCGTCCGTCCGTCCGTCCCGTTTTCGTTCTCGCGATAACTTAAGAACCGTTTGACAGATCAACTTCAAACTTGGCTTGTGTATGCATATGGGAGGGACAATGATCTGATTAGATTTTGGAGTCTCAAGATCAAAGGTCAAGGTCATAGCGGTAATAAAACACATAAAAATGGCTAGTTCTCGCGATAATTTAAGAACCATTTGACAGATCAACCTCAAACTTGGCACAGGTATGCATATGGGAGGGACAATGATCTGATTAGATTTTGGGGTCTCAAGATCAAAGGTCAAGGTCATAGAGGTAATAAAACACATAAAAATGGCTCGTTCTCGTGATAACTTAAGAACCATTTAACAGATCAATCTCAAACTTGGCACAGGTATGCATATGGGAGGGACAATGATCTGATTAGATTTTGGGGTCACAAGGTCAAAGGTCAAGGTCATAGAGGTAATAAAACACGTAAAAATGGCTCGTTCTCGCGATAACTTAAGAACCATTTGACAGATCAATCTCAAACTTGGCACAGGTATGCATATGGGAGGGACAATGATCTGATTAGATTTTGGGGTCTTAAGGTCAAAGGTCAAGGTCATAGAGGTCATTATCTATGTAGAAATGGTTCGTTCTTGTGATAACTCAGTAACCATTTGACGGTTCAACAAACTTGGCTCATGTATGCACATGGAAAGGGCAATGCTCTCATTAGATTTGGGGTCACAAGGTCAAAGATGTCATTGTATAAATGAAAATAAATCAACATGAAGTGCCATTTATTTCTGATTTGGTAATGGCGGAGGCATAAAGTTCGACCACGCGTGGTCGAAGATTCATCTAGTTTCAATTATTTCAATTTTGCAGTGTTTCTGTATATACAGATGTGAAATCATAGCATCATAAATTTTAAAAGAAGGTACATTTGACATAAACTTTTCCGTTACTTTGTGCAGGTTGCTGTTATGGGACTGTGATGCCAGGACATACAGCTATTATGTAGATGTATCTACTGACCAGCAAACCTGGATAAGAGTAGCTGATAAGACCAAGGAGAATTGCAGGTATACTTCCTATACTGTCATCATTGTTTCTGTTTTGGTTTCGGTTGCATCAGTATACTCAGAATTAACTGTACTCCACCAACGTTTTGGGTCGTATGGTCATTGTATGTGCTATGGCAAGAGAGGTGTTTGACATTTGAAGTCTCTGCTTGAAGACTGCATGGAGGTAGCCCTTACCTTTTCCTCCTTGAGTTGGCTCCACTCTGCTGCTTTCCTGTGGAAGAATGAGTGCTTGTGCATGTCTTTCTTTATTAGTACCAGGCCCCTAAAGCTCCGCCATTGTGTCCAAATTCATTAGAAGGCCGACCTAAGCCCCCATCAATATTCATGATCGAAAATTCATAATTCAGTTTGTAAGATGCTTCCGAGTAGCGTGTGTACACGTTTTGAAACATTACACCCATCAGCTAATGGCATGCACAACAAATGTGCAACAAACGCGCATTAAATCAAAGTTTCACAATAGAACTGGGATACGCACAATAGATATGAATAATGCAACAGTGTTATCGCTATCATGGCGATAACGGGTACTTATCGGCCCTTCAGATGATCCGAAAGAGGCGGGGCCTAATGCCATTCACGTAATGATATCCATGCATGCTGCTTTTTGTCTAGTAAATTTATTATATGTCTATGATTAGTACCTTCTGGATTCTTTTGCTGTTCCCTGCAGTTGTTCTGCCCCTTCTGTTGTTGATTTGAATGTACATGTCAGCCTTGAGTAGCCATTTTCAATGGGGTTTTCACTCTCTTGTTCAAACAATAGAGTGGTAGTCCGATTCCCTTCTAAATTCTCCCCAAAGCTCTTGACAAAAAGAATACTTGGTGTCTTTATGCAGTTTAGAAAAAATTATTCTTCGTGGATGGTATTATGCACTCCCTGTTTGTTAGTCATTTTGCTGTTTAATGTTTTCCATCAGAGAAGTCATATTTATGACAAAAAGTCCTCAAAATGGAAAGTCATAAAGACTTGGAATTTTTCATAAGTATATGCATTGGTCACAAGTAGCAGTTATTGAATTTTGTAGCACACACCAGTAATCTTCTTGGGCATGTACATGTTTATTTCCTTTCTTTTTTCTTTTTTTTTTTTTTTTTTTTTTTTTTTTGTACAGATCATGGCAGACATTATACTTCCAGCCTAGACCAGTCACCTTCATCAGAATTGTAGGAACTAGGAATACAGCCAATGAGGTAACAATAGAAATGCTTGATTCTGTTAAGACCTGTTCAAATATGAAGAGGGGGCGGGGTTTTAAAGTGATTACACAATGGTAAATTTTTTTTTGATATATGATCGAGAATAGAATTCTAAGAAGAATAACATTAAAAGTTTGATGATTTTCAATCGAAATCAATGCATTTTGCATAATTTTCTAATAAAAAGTCAAGACTTGACCAAAAAATTTGAGTATGAGGTATGACGTAAAAGTGGGTACCCAGCTTCGCGCATCGCAGTTGTGCTGCGCGCTAGACTGTACAATGTGTATTATACCTTGCGCGCATTCTGCTAGAAGTGCGCGACAAGGTACCCACTTTGACGTCATTTTGACGTAAAAGTGGGTACCCAGTTGAAACTGGGTCACAGCTGAGGAGTCAAAAATATCCTGAAATCTTACCACATTTGGGGGTTTTCTTGGCAACACGACTTTTTAAAAAACTTCAGGCAGATGATTTTCTGCTAATAAAATCATGCTCTTTTAAATGAGCTAACATTGTTTCAGCATTGGGTACCCCCTTTAAGCACATTCTATAACAGGCAATTAAATGAGTGTGCGACATTCTTAGTGCATTCCTTTGTTGCATCATTGTCATTCACTTTAACTCCAATATGTGCTTAAACCCCCTGGTTTCTTTCCTTATATGGGAACAAGCCTTTATTGCAGTATTTCTCATCTTGGGATTGATTTGAAAATGCTTCTTTTTTTAGTTGACTGGTGTAATCTCTATGAATAGTTTGTCTCCAAATCATAGACATGCTTATCAAATTAGTCAGGCCATTTTATTTCATAATGGAAGAGAACTATTAATATCCTGAAATTTGCAATGCGATGGAAAGTTCAAAATCACTGCTTTTCCATGCAAATTGGCAACTTGTTGATTTGGATCAATTTCAGATACATATTTTTTATAGGAACATATAGCAATAGAGGAAAAAGACCAACATCGCCAATTTGAAGAAGAGAAGCTGACCAGATAAGACTTCAAATAATTTCTGTCATGAATGAGTTAACATACAGCTCTTCTATCAAGATTTGTGTTCTTCCGTAGGTCCAATGTTTTACATTTGACCTTGACTTTTGTATAATCGCATTATATCTTCCTCTTTAGATGGACAAATAGTTATTCATTTTATCATTTTCTTTTTTGAGCTACAATACCTATTCATATTTGTGTCTTTCCATACAGGTATTCCACTGTGTGCACTTTGAATGTCCGGCGCAGAACACACAGCACGGTGAATCCCACTCATCAGATCTTGACGATGACAACTCATCAACTGGCCATGCCCCATCCCTCCGACTTGCCAACCCGAACACCTCCACCAGCAGCGTCGTTCATTGTCCATCAAGGTCGATGTCACAACAGAGCCCAACGACTCCGTCATCAACTAGGAGCTCACCCACCTCCAGCATGGGGGCATCGCCACATCTTTGAAGGTGGATTGAAAACTGTGAAGTGAATTCAACTCTATAGTAGTCTTGAGACAATGCAATTGCTGGTGATTTTTTTTTTTTTTTAATTCAAGAGTAAGTTGTTGAAGATAGCATGGTGATCATATAAAAGCTTCATTTCTTCAAGTGTGGATGCATCACATCAGCTTTAAAAAGAAATTAAACAGTGAAGGGAATTAAGGATTGGAAGAGTTTGGACATATCGCATTTGCTATCATTGAGAGCAGCAGATGATCATCCAAAACTGTGGTGTCCCGCAGCTGTATGTAATGCGTAAAGATTATACAGCATGTGCTATATGATCTTTTATAGCGCGCGCAGTAGAGAAATCCATTATTAACCATAGAGTTACATAAGCACTATGATATGCACTAACCTTAGGACACCGTGATAATGACGCTGCCCACAAATCGATTCTCAGATCAGTCTATAGCAGTCTATGCTTATTATCACTATTCTTCAGCCTCGGTCAAGCTTAGAACAAAAAGCATGTTTACACTCCGCTGAAAACGAATATTGAATTTAAACTATGAAGCTGATTTAATCCATCGCTATCTGCCACATTTAGGGTGCCCTGCAGTCTCCATTTTCAGTTCTCAGTCCAGAAGATAGGAGATGGGTATTGGCAACAAAACCAATGGACCTGGGCCCCCATTTCATTAAACTTGTTATCAGTAACAACTGCCACATTTCTGGGACAAGTTTGCTCTCAGCCAGTCAGATGCAAGGATTTCAGTAGCTTATAATAGTTATTGCAACTTGTTATTGATAACAAGTTTTATGAAACGGGGATCAAAGAGTTGCACCATCTCAAGCATGGTACATTGCCTCATCTTTGAAAGGAGATTTAGAAACACTGGAGCAAATATAGCTCTCAGAACCTGATCGATTGGGATGTCCATGTAGTGCTCTGTAGAATAAAGGGAGCTATAATGCCACAAATTCATGTTATATTTTCTGGATTAGAAATGCTTAGAAGTGGAAAATGAAGTAGTTCTTGTTCTTCTGTAATGCAATTACATGTAGGTATTAGGCATGGGAATTGTGTATTTACATGTAACTGTATTCTGAGGTACAGTTAGTGTGTGAAATTTCATTTTGCATTCAAATACATCCCTCATGTATTATACCTCTAATACATTCTATGCAGGAAAGGAGTTACTCATGAAATATGTTGATTAATTAACCTGTAGAATACTATGTCTGAGATGACTTGGGCTTGGGTCCATGAAGAATGAATATTATAGTGAAATCAAATCGTGCTCAACGGGTTAAAGAGAAAATCAGGATATGTGCATGGATAACTTCTCATACTTCAGATCACTCTTTCTCTCTCTCTCTCTCTCTCTCTCTCTCTCCCTCCCTCCCCCCTCTCTCTCTCTCTCTCTCTCTCTCTCTCTCTCTCTAATTTGAATGATCTGTTAATCAGAAGGTGAATTCTAGGTCAGCAGTTCATTTTTATCTTGAAAATCAAAACAACCATGTTAAGAAGTCTACATCATTAATGGACAAGTAATGATGGAAATCATACCTTTTTTTAAAAAAATAATCATGTAGAATTCCTCCTTACTGCTGTTCATGTGGTGTAAAAATTTGTGTTTAACGTGAGATATAAATTGCATTTCATATTATGGAAAGCAAGTTGTAAACATACCATCAGTATTATCATTAGTGAAATCTGTGAAGTGATTGCACTGACGTGAGATTTTAGGGTATTTTTCCCCTTATCTGCCTCAACCTGTAGTTAAAATTGTTACCATGCAAATCCGGGGATATCATTTGCCTTACTGATATGGGTTATCTTCCATATATCTCTCTATCAGTATTTCTTAAAGAGTAATAAGCCATCATTACCTAAAAGAGTTAGATAAGGGGTTTGGCAGACAATGCTGGTCATAAACTTGTCTAATATTCTCAGATTGAACATAATGTTTAGTATTATTAGACCCGAAAGGGCAAATATAGAAATGAAAGATCATATTGAAATTATTGCATAGCTCTCCTCCCCCGGAAGAAAGAATGAAAAGGGTTACTCCTATTACTAACTTTTCCCTTCATTTTTGCAAAAGCTATTATCAAATACCCAAATCATTTTGGCTAATGCATTGTGTATATTGCAGATGGGTTATAGAGTACAGACTTTAAATTGTTTGTTTTCTGTTAACATGATATGTATGGTTTCTAGATTATTTATTCACTTTTTTAAAAATCATTTTATTTTAGGGGAAACACTCAGTATCACTGATAACTTACTGTAAAAGTGGAAATTTTCGCATGATTAATTTTTTGCACTCGGCCAAGTTAAACGCAATCGTGGATCTTTAATTTTTGTGGACAGTTAGGATTACTGCATTCATGCGCAAAATAAGCAAAATATTTAGTGTGGCTTTATTTTTTGCACAAGTGTTGTGTCAGGCAAAATGCGTGAAAAATTTCAATATTCCACGTTAACAGTATATTGTTTTATGATTTGATACTGTATTGATGCATTATTAATGTAGATTATTTTGTGTGTGTGTCTGATATATCTGCATAGGATTGAGGGAATTTAAGAAGCCTTCTTTAAAGCTTTTTGAATAATCTCTTTTTTTTTCTGAGGTGTAAAAAATGGAATATTACAAATTGCTTCTAATACTTTGAAAGCTGGTGAGTACATAGATATTTCTACTCTGTTATTTTTTTAAGTTGTCCGTTCTGATTATTCATGAAGAATTAGTTCTGAAATATCCTCTTCAGTCAATTCCTATTATTGACCATTGTTTATGGTTTTTTCCCAGCTTTACATATTTTGAGCGGAGAATGGAAAGGAAGTCCACAGTGGCGTCAAGTTGGCCTGAGCAAAGCATAAATATCCAAAAAGCAGATTTGGGAAAGCTTGAGGAAAAATCCAGCAAAGGATTAGAAAGTTACAGACTTTTAAAGGTGCAATTGATGAAATAGATATTTGCAATTGTATGAACTTTTTTGAGCTCTTTTCCCCTTTGTTCTTTATGAAAGACTTCATGAATTGAGTGTTTTGTGTTTTGTGTTTTGTGTTTAGTTTTGTTTCATTTTGTTAACAAAATATTTCATCATACATTTGCTGTAATATTAGTCTCATTTTTTTTACACATTTCCACTATGAAAAAGATTTTTTTTTTTTTTTTCAGTAATTGTATCAGTAACCATGAAATTGAAATGCTATGAAATTTTCAGTGCTATGAAATTTTCAGTGCAAAGCGAATGAGAAAGGTGATTGAAAGCTATATTTAAAGAGTTGCTGACATTTATTTGATCTATTACAAGTTTAATTATTAGTGACTTTATTTGAAATACTTTAATTGATTTTCCTCAAATTTTGATAAATTTTGATGAATTTTGACTGAAATGTTCCTATTTTTTTTTATCCGCTGTTGATAGAAACAACCTATTTCGGGTGGACTTCCCCTTTAAGGAATTCTAATAATCTAAATCTACATGTAATCTTTATGAATAATCAGATTTTTAGGGGTAAAAGTATAATCCATCTCTCATAAATCTTTTAAGACACAATATTCCATTTTCATTTTCCCCATACTATTATGCCATTGTAACTAATATTAAAGTATTACTATTATCCCAATGACTAGAATCCCAAGCTAATCCTGAAAGTCTTTGAGCTTTTCTAATCATCTTCTTCTATCTGAAAATCATAGGTAGATGTCCTTCAAACTCTCCTTCTGAAACAGAAAGATATCTTGTGCTGGGATAGTACACTAGTGGTTGAGAATGATTTAGGGCAGCGCTTCTCAACCGGTGGTCCGCGACCCACTGGTGGGCCGCGAGGTCGGTCCAAAATACTTTGGAAAAAAATGTTGAATTCAGCTTTCCTGTTAACATCAAAGTGAATTGAATTTATTAAACATATTAAAATAACACCAACGGTTGTGGATTATCGTCAATGCAATGTACTAAAAAATTTTGAAAATTTCTGTACATTTGGGGTGGGGGTATTATATCAATCTTTCATTTATTGCAACCATACTTGTAGGTTGGATTTTGTAATGTAATGTAGGTAGTGGTCCAGATAATTACCGCACAATTCGCTGTTTTCTTTTGTCATATTTTATTGATTTTTTTTTCTCATTGAGATTATGTGAGGTGGGCCTCAAAATATTTTAAGAATGAAGGTGGGCCACAAAAAAATTTCAATTGCCAAACTGGGCCTCGATAAAAAAGGTTGAGAATGATTTAGGGGATATGCTTTTTTTTTTAATGATTTAAATTGGTGCAAATTATTTTCTGTTGAAAGTTAGATTGCATGTAGGCTTGTGTATACAGAACATGCACTAAACGGTAGAGTATCAATTAAGCGAAAATTTTCTTTTTAGTAAGTACTGTCGATAAGAGACGTCCATAGATCCTTGCCTTGGTAGGATTTTTTACTAGAACAGGAAGATAAATACTTTCCCTTCCAGTTGAGAATCTCCTCCCTTATCCACTAAATGACAGCAAAGACAGTATATTGTATTCCATTTGTACAATTTATACATTTTGAAGTATAATATTTATGGTGCTATGGATGTAATATGTTGTACTCTTAATAAAAATGAACTCATCATATCAGTATGTATATGCTCATCTATACTGAGACATCTCTGTGCGTGGAATGCATGTATTTTAGTGGTTTTAAAAAAATGTTTCCCGTGTAGATATTCTTGATAGAGCATATGTGAAATCTTTACTTTTTTGCAACCAAAAAATCTCTTGTATGGTACTCTGCATGTGTTACTGTATAAAGTTAAGTAAGCAGTCTGTTTAGATGCTGTTTTCCTTGTAATGAGTTTGATATTATAGAGGAAATGCAATTTTGTTGTATATATCATGATGTTTTTAAAACATTTTCTATGTCAGAGAGGTCTATATCAGCGAATACAGATATTATTTGTCTTGCATGATAAGATATATGTTTTTAATGTTTTCTCTATTGTTTTTTTCCTCGTATTTTAATACATTGTATTTGTCCCTCTGTACTTTATGAGTCATTGCATAATATCTTTGAAGCAGAAAGAAAGAATGCATGCATGTTTTTCTAAATGATTTAAGAAAATTCTTGTTTGCATTGTGATATATGATGAGGCATGTATAAAGTGAAGGTAGTATGCAGAGTTAAAATTAATTATCCGCCATAAATTCCAAATTCAATTGACTGTAATGATAAAATATTGCATAATTGCAGGCATTTTTACATTTGATGTATTTTTTGCATTTAGCACTTTGTTCATTAAGCATCAAAATGTGAGTGCTGTAAAATCTTTGGAAAAAACTGTATAATGTCGGCCCTTTTCATGTCATTTTTAAGGACAGTGATGTTCTAAACTATATCTCTAAAATGGGGAAATTATATAGAGGACACAAAATCCACCATATCAAAATTTAAAGTCTATCCGAGATAAATCTATGATAAGGATTTATTAGTGAAATCATTTATGAGACCTTCATTTGGCCAAAATGCACAGACCTGACCTTAGATTCCAAATCCAGGGCTTCTCAAATAATTAACCTAACTAAAAAGGTAGAAAAGGGATGCTTTTTACTTTAATCCATATTTTCATTCTTTTTATCATGGGATTAACTGCATTAGAATTTTGTTTATTTTTGGATAATAGGGAGGGAGTATCTTGCCAATCTGGATTAATCATGTACAAAAAAGAATACAGAATAAAGGTTCCTCAGCCACATCTGTTTTGCCAGTATCATGGAAAGAGATTTACATGTAAAATGCCATAAAATAAAAGTTCTGAGGTGTATCTATTTTAGATATACCAGCCTTTGTTATTTCATTGTTAAATGTTAAAGAAAGTGTTTTCACCTCTGCAGAAATCTCAGATTTCTTTCATGTTTGCCATTAATTTGCATAATTCTATTCTTAGCCCATCTTTGAATTAGCTTATTGTTTGTTGAATGCAAGAAAGGCAATGACTTACCCCATATATGAAGTATTTAGTTAATGCCTTCTTGCTCTCAGTAAATGATATGTTCCATCCGTGGCAGTCATGTACATTTATTGCCAGCAAGTAAATATACAGTATCTTGCCAATCTGGATTAATCACGTACAAAAAAGAATACAAAATAAAGGTTCCTCAACCACATCTGTTTTGCCAGTATCATGGAAAGAGATTTACGTGTAAAAAGCCATAAAATAAAAGTTCTGAGCTGTATCTATTTTAGATATACCAGCCTTTGTTATTTCATCGTTAAATGTTAAAGGAAGTGTTGTCACCTCTGCAGAAATCTCAGATTTCTTTCATGTTTGCCATTAATTTGCATAATTCTATTCTTAGCCCATCTTTGAATTAGCTTATTGTTTGTTGAATGCAAGAAAGGCAATGACTTACCCCATATATGAAGTATTTAGTTAATGCCTTCTTGCTCTCAGTAAATGATATGTTCCATCCGTGGCAGTCATGTTCATTTATTGCCAGCAAGTAAATATACAGTATATGAAGCAAGAAAAAGAAAAAAAAAAGTGAATTGCATTGTATTATTTATTATTCAATTATAGAAAATTTATGTTGTGTTGATATATGATACGTTGCTGATTTCAAGTGATGCAAAAAATTAGATACATATATTTTTGTAAGAAAAAAGAAATTGCATGAAAAGAAATTGTCTTGTTTTATTAGATGTATTTCAGATGTATTCATAACTGTATGTATTGACACGTTTTCTTGAAAATAAAATGTATGCAGCTTTTGTGCATGAAAACTGAAGTGAGGAATTTTTACCCTTAATTTTTTGTGTCACTGTGACAAGTTTTCAACACTGCACTGAACAAGCATGAGTTGCTGATGAGCAAGGATGCATCCAGCATAGTGACAGGGAAGGGGGCTCATCGGTGAAAAAAAAAATTAAAGGGGGCACATGACCACATCTAGGTGGCATGTTTTTTGTTTTGTTTTGTTTTTTGTTTTTTGTTTTTTTTTGTTTTGTTTTATTTTTGCTTTTATGGTAATGGTTAATGCATTTCAGGTAGTGGACGCTGATAATTTGCCCATCAATCTCCCAGCAATCTTTCACCAATGGGGAGAGAGAGGGGGGGGGGGGGGGAGAGAGAGGGAGAGAAGAGGAGGAAGATTTACAATGATCAATGAGAGAGAAAAAGGATGAGAAGGAAAGATGAAAGGGAAAAGAAGAAAGAAAGAGGGATGAGAAATGGCATGATGAATGTGGAGGATTGATTTTAAAATACATAAAAGAACTTGTGTATATTCATTGCAAGTGGGTGTGGCTAAAGAGGATTGGATTGACATTCAGATGAGGTGGAAGATGTGTATTGTTATTCAAATTGAATATTCAAATATATGTTGTGAATATGCATGACCTGAATGTTCCAGTTTTTTTTTTAGTAACTGTACCCAAAATATGCTTCTGAATACTACATAAAGATAGCCTAGAAGGTTGAGGGGAATGAAAATTGCCTGCAGCACAGGATAGGTATGGACAAACGCACTTCAATTTGGAGTGCCTCCTATCTTCTCCTTGGCAGCATATTCAGCCCAGCCTTCTTGGCAATGTTCACGAAGCTGGGTCGAAGATGAAATAATGCATCAATGTATGCTGAATATTTCATCTGTTCAGATCCAGAAGGGCATTAAACTCATTTCATTGTATACAGACTTAACGCCCTTCTGGCTCCAAAAAGAAGATTTGCTTCTGATTAAAGAGAATTATTGAATAAAAGATATGAAACAGAAAGATTTCTAAAACACTTTATAAAGTATACTTTTTTCATTTATGAAACATATCAAATTAGTTCTAAACAATGTAATGAAAGGTTCATTAATACCTCTCATTTTTGGAATGATTTTTGTTGAGTTCCAGCCTGTTCTACTGACAAATTGATAAATCTAATTTCCAAAATGCAGCTGTTGCCATCCCTCCCACCCTGTGAGCCTCTTCTGGGTTCATGTAGAATTGATAGCACATTTTGGGCACAGTTAGTAAAAAAGCTCACCCCTTCTGCAAGCAATTTGTGATGTAAATGATATGCAAATTTATACTAATAAATGACAATGGTAAGTGTTGTTATTCAAATTAAAATATTCAAATCTATGCCACTGAACGTACAAGAAGGGTTGAATTCTTTAGTAACTGTAACAAAAAATTGCTATTTTTTCCATAAGACTCTGAAAAGTGCTATTGGGTGGGAGGGATGGCAATTGCAGGGGGAAAAAAGATGCTATTCATTCATCAAATCTTAAAAAAAAGATACTTTTTTCTTGAGTATGTAGCATTGTTTCATTGCAGGGGGAAAAAAATTGCTATTAATTCCATAACTTCTGGAGAAGTGCTCTTGGGTGAGAGGGGTGGCAAACGCAACTTAAAAAAAAAAAAAAAATTGTTATTCATCAAATGATTGAAGAATTGAAGAATGATACTATTCTTTGAGTACCTTCCTTATATAGTATTGTTTCATGAATAGTGATAACACTATGTATTCATGATTGAAGAAATATACTATTCTTCAGAGAACTGTCTTTGATATTGTTCAAAACAATTTGAGCGGATATTTTAACATTTGGAAATTCATTACTCCTGATAATCTTTATCTTTTGCATTCTCCAGTCATTGTCATCGTCAGACACTAGATTTGTGAAACACTTGGAACTTGCTAATCATCAGTTTCACCTTACCATGTCAACTGTCACTTTTCCTTCTCACTCATATAGAATTGATAGCACATTTTGGTTACAGTTAGTAAAAGCGCTGTCACCCTTCTTACAAAAATCATATACATATTCATTGGCTGTATTTGCTTATTTGTCATGCAAATAATATGCAAATTCATTAGTACATGCCAATCAATAGGTTATTGTGATTTAAATGTTTAGGTTCAATTATCTGCTAGTGAATATGCATAGTAGTGCAGATTGTGCCCTCTCAGGCCCATTTTCTAGGATTACATACTAATCCTCATACTTTTTCTTTTTAAAATCTTTTTACAATACATCTACTTTCCTTCTTTGCTAACTCCCTTTCCATTTTTTTTTTAATTGAACACTTCTGGTTGTTCTACATATGTAAACTTTTCACCTTCCCATCAAAAAGCATTCACTAAACTTTTAATCTTGCACTCAGTTACTATTAAAACTTACCCTTCCTGAAGAAAATATATACATATTCTCTGGTCATTTGCATTTGTGCATTTGCGATGCATGTGATATGCAAATGTGTAAATACATGCTAATGAATATTTGCAGTTTGTCCATTGGTCAGCTTTTTAATTTTTGTATAAGAAGTGGTAGAAACACATTGTAGAAGGCATAAAGTTCTCAAATTGGACAATATGTTCAAATTTGGAGCATTAAAAAAAAAACATTTTCAAAACTCATTGTAAAAGCCTCCCAGCAAACATATCAATCCCCCCCCCCCAAAAAAAGAACAATAAATAATTTCGATTGATTTTTTTTTCTCCGTATATGTACTTCTTTTTTTCTGTCCACCCTTATGTGTATCAGATATATTTTGCTTTTGTGATTTATCGTACATAGGGGTCAGCATCTTGTAAGGCTAAATGCTCTTTTTGTTGACCCCGATTCCCATAAAATGTCTTGTGTAAATGTATTCTTTTAATCTCGTACCTTTGTTTTATGTTATCATTTTTTCCTCATGTACATGTGTCATATTTCTATATTTTCTTATGAATGAAATAAATAAATGAAAGAATGAAAAATAAATAAATAGATAAATAAATAAATCAATCATTCAATCAATCAGTGATCTTCAAGAATTTGACATTTGTTTACTTTTATTATTTTTATCTGATTTCCAGACTTTCATAAGCTTGTTTCTTCTTTTCAACTATTATTGTTATTAATCAATTTGATATTACCATGGACTTCTTTGGGGGTGGTGCTCTATTCTTAATGATAAAGAGGTTTGAAGGCATCTGCAGAAAACAAGTTTTCAAGTCAGCAATTGGCTCTTGATTGATTATTCAGGTTTTGTAAAAAGATATATTTCTTTACAAAAATGCAAGAATTAAAAGGTGGCTGGCTGCTCACATCAGCATGAGCCTTGCACAGCTAATCAAAAAAACTTTATCACATGAGATTGATAGATTTAAGAATTTTAAATTGAAGAATTAATGAATATTCAAGAGAAAAAAGGGTGATGGGAAAATCTCAAGGCTTGGTATAAATAGAAAATTTTCAGTTTTTGTTTTGGCCTTTTTTTTTTTTAAATTGAACTGCAACAATGTGTTTAAATGATGCATTGGCAGATCCTTTCAAGAGCTGCAGCAACCTTAAGCCTTTGAATACTAATCCCAAGATTACTCGGACTAGGGTCTATGCAAAATGAGTGCTATACCGAGATAAAAATGCACTTCTCAGAGTCGAATTTGACTCCAAATGGCATCAGCTGGGAGTCAATTCTATTCTGAGTTAAAGTGACTCAGATTTCCAAATTAATTTGACTCGGAATGGTGTGGCGTCAACTGAGGATCGACTAAATTCGAGTCAAAGTAACTCCATTCCGAGTCAAACTAATTTGGAAATCCAAGTCTAAACAGAGTTGACTCCCAGTTGACTCCATTCCGAGATAAATTTGACTCTGCAGAAATAAGAGTGGCAGGTTAGGAAGACATAGGGAAGAAAAGGAGATAAAAGAATGATTAGAAATAAGGATATTAACAAAGAAAGAAAGAGGGTGCGGAAAGGAGAGAAGCAAGACAGACACCGAGGGACAAAGAGAGAGAGAGAGAGAGAGAACTGTGTAAAACAGGAGAAAAGAGAAATGCAATGGGAAAAGAACCAAGACAGAGTGAAAATGAAGACAGAGAAAGAAGGCTGAAAGAGAGAGAGAGAGAGGGAAGTGTAACTCCTGAACTTCTGAAGGATAATAAACTCATTCTCTGATGTCCATGTTCAAAGCATTATAGTAGTCACACAAGACAAAAGGTGTTAATTACTGGGACCGTTATATCTTGGACATCCTGTTTTTGATGGACTCCAGGGGGTCAGACAGGGAAGGACAGACCTAGCAGAGCTACATGCAACAATTATCAGTTTCCTCTAGCAGGAACAGTGTTTTTAAGGACACAGCTTCAAGTCAAGTCATTGTCATCCATATTAAGTCTTGGGGGCAAATTCTATTTCCTGGGACTAAAAGATGTTGTTGTTGTTGTTATAACACCTTATACAGAAACAACTTTAAATGGCTATGTGGATTCATATTGCAGTTTCTCAATAAAAGTGAGAAATTCATAGTTATTTCCTATTCTATGCATGCTCCCCTTCTCCCCCCCCCCCCCTCTCTCTCTCTCTCTCTCTCTTCTTTTTCTTTCTTCCTCCTTCTTTTTCTTTCTTGTTCAAGTTTCTAATTGGACTTACAGCTCATAAAAAATACTTGAGAAAACATAAATTAAGAAGCAACAAAGTCATCAAACTTTTTGCATTCGATGTGATATGTTCATAGATGGGTACTATGACATACTTCAGGCATATAAAAAAAACTAATCATATGACATACATAAGTATAAAATCAAGTTATTTTTAATGCAAAACAATAATTTAACATCTAACTGATGTTCAGCACATACTGATTCAAAGTCAATGAATGCATGTACACAGATTGCCAACAAAGTTACATATAAAGTCAAGTATTTCTTCTCAACTACCCCTATGTCCTGCTGCCCCCTCCCTGCACAAAGAGAGACTTTTTCAGTAATGACACACTGCAGTTTTAATGTTCAAGTTTCTGATACTAAACAAAAGATTCAACTAAAATGCTACTACAAAAATAGTACACAATTAAATAAAAACCAGAAAGTACTACAAATTTTAAAACATCAATAAAACAAAGACTAAAACAATTGTGTCAAACAGTGATCCACAAACAAAACGAACAAAAAAACTACGCAATACTACTTGTAGTTTGAACAAAATAAAATGGCAAGAATAAGAAAGGGGAGTTGCATAATTGTACTTTGGGAACTTTATTGAGTAGAATCTTACAGAGAGGAAAACGAAACTCAATTTTATACATGTATGGTTATATATTGAACAACAATTGTATATTTCTACACATTAACAAGTTTCAAAATTGGAGTTTAGTGTTTACTATTATATGGAAAAATTCTTCTTTTTTTGTTGAAAATAAATAGATTTCAAAAGTATATATCAAATGCCTGCTTGATCCAAGCTTATTAAGGGTAGCAAAGTATACTGCTTGATGGGGAAAAAAAGGTGATTTCCAAATATCTGTCTTATGCTTTTCACAGTGCTGATAAAGGAGAAATTCCTTTTTACTGAATGCAAATCTATGATATCGGATTCAATATACCGTAGTAACAAAGCTAAAGAAAGTGAGGTTTTTACTACCAATTTGCAAATAGTATACATAAATAAGAAACATTACAAGCAATAAGTAGGGTTTTTTCTCACTCCCTTTGTGATATAAATAAAACTATCTCTGGTTAAGCTCAGTGAAAAGTTTTTTTTAATAAGTCTCCATTTAAAAATTATCTGCCATTCTTAAACATATTTTCCTTTAAAAAAATCATTAAAAGTACACATCTAACAATACAGTATTGCTTTAGGTCAGTACAATAAGAATAAGCAATAACCTCTCAGTACTTTATTGATGAAACAGAACACAGTGAACAAAAATACAATTATAACATAAAGCATTTTTTTTTTAAATGAATACAGAACTGAAAAGAATTGGATTACGAAAAAGCATACAAAAATTTCTTAGATATAACAAAAATGCATGATAAAAGAGTATAACTTCAGCACACATCTGAAACAAACAAAAAATCAATGAATGGTTTTCTTTTAATCAAAAACCTAGTGTCCACCTTTTAATCAATCACACAATCACAAGATTGAATGCAAACAGAATGTCAGAGTTGTTGCATTTAATTTGACAAACCAAATCTCAATACTTCAAACTTTTTAGCACAGAAAAACTTCTAGATGCAGAAATAATAAGAAGAATAATACATTTATCTATATCATAGAATAACAATCAAACTCTGTTATGCCAACATTATTTGAATCCTCCACTCAATTATCACACATCAAGATCCAATAACCAATATCAAGCTGCAGAGAAAATATGAAAAATGAATTATGGACAAAAAAAAATGAATTATGGACAGAGTTTGGCCTGAGAAAACACAACAGTCCCTGGCTTGATAATAATCGCAGCATGAATAATTCATCCTTTCTCTCCAAATTCATTCAGTTGCAAGGTTACTTCATTTCGTAAGATTAGCCACAAGATTTTCCCATGCAGCTCTGGACAGAATTTTCCACTATTAACTCAACATGAGATGTTATTATTTCCAGCTCAATATACACAACTATCACAAAATGCTGCAATATGAATTCTGAAAATATATGATGCTTTATCAAACCAGCAGAGAGAAGTGATTATAAAACAAATTACTGCCAAAAAAAATTGGTAATATTTCTTCTCAAGTGAATTCCTTCTCCTTTTTTTCTCCTTCTAAATCTTAAGATTACCTCCTTCAGTTTCTCCTTCACCTGCAGTGTAGCAGCATCTTTGAATTTGCCTTTTCTTTCCATTTGCATGCTAACACAACAAGGCAGTCAGTCGTCAATACCTAACCCACTGAACACCAAGCCGGAGACAACTTGGACGAGGGCCTTTGGCCAATGTGTGTTATACTGAAATCAAATTGCACTCAACAGGTTAAAAGCATGGGCTATGATAATCTCCTTTTGATGTTGTCATGTCTTATTGCATAACTGCTGCTTAATTTCATCTCCAGACATGGATCATTAAAAATCTTAATTCACTTAACCATCCTAGGTCTAGCACATTGTTAAACCAACACAGCCTCCACAGACTGGTGATCAGTTCTTATTGCTTTGGCAGTACACCACTCTACACGGACCCATACTTGAAAGGTGAGAAGCACTCTCTCCATCCCTCTGCATTTTCAAAAATATAGTGACAGCTTCTTAACCACATTCAAGTAATACGATTAGAAGTGCTAGATGCATGATTAACATAATATGCTACCTTTTCAATTACAGAAACTGCCACTGTGTTTAAATCATAGTCATGAGTTTAAGATACTTCCAAGTGCTGGGTGCTCAACTTACGCCAGGTTATAGTTGACGTTTTAATTGAAGTCATGTGTTAAAAAGCTAACAAGAGCTGGCTCCATCATTTTTCTGCAGGTTATGAAGCAATGTTTTAATTAAACATGTGTGTTTACCAAACTAAGGAGAGCTGGCTGCTGAACTTTTGTACAGGTTGTTGACTTCCATGTCTTCCAAGAATTATCTTACAGCTTGCTTCTATTCTAATCAATCAAAAAAGTAAATTTTGAAACAATGACAGAGGAGCTACAATGGCATAAACTTTTGTACTCAACCTGATTGCAGACTGGCAAGAATAATGCATGAATGAAATAGATACACACTTGTTTACCGTCAAATATTTCCTAAAAACACGACCAAGAGATACACCATATTGTTTGTTCATGACAATACAAAAAGGACAATTAACATTATATTGGTATTTGCATAACCACTGCAAATTATAGATGTCTTTTATATGTCAGTCTTCAAAAATATCATTTATTTTAGACCTCATTCATATCAAAATATATGACAGAGCAAAGTAGATTATTTATATATATATATTTTCTAATATATTTGGGTGAAGAAAAATATTCTAAATACAGCTATAGAGTATTCAGTTGCATTAAAACATCATGGTATATGATGTATTTATATTGCAGAGTAGTTTTTCCTTTAATATTTCAAGTAACCATCCATGACCATTTTATTGTTGTAAAACTCTAGCTGAAGTGTTTATCTCCAGGGATGACATCACAATGTCTTTTACTGATCCAGGGACCACTCATCATGCTTGATTCATGATTAATCAGGAGAGAAAGGGACAGAGAGAGGGGACAGAGGGAAAGAGAGGGAGATAGGGAGGGGGGAATGGAAACAGAGAGGGAGGAGAGAGGGAGAGAGTGTGAACGAGTGGGAGGGGCGATAAAGTAAGACAAGCAGAGATGGAGGGAGAGAGAGTGGGAGAAAGAGAGAGTGAGACAGAGATGGCAATAGGCAGATTGAGAAGGGAAGGGAGAAGTCAACCTAACTCCAATTCAACCTTTCACATCCCCGTTTCTGAAATCCTCTTCTAAGAGCAAACATCATATGATATAAACAAATGTGTCCTGAATCTACATCTCAGTGAAAATATCAAACAATTACATGCCTTAGGTGTTTTAGTTACATGTATGTACCCCTGCTGATATTTCATAGACTGTATCATACTCTGAGACATACTGCTCCAACCAACAATCTAACAAAGCCACATTCAATCTCTCCTTTCATCTCTCAGATACAGTATGCTGGAGGAATACTGCCCTACTTTGATAAAAAGAAGCAAGCGACCTATCATCAAAATTTGAGCTATTGATATTTTCTTGTTTTACCTACACGTAGTGAGCTCTTCTTCCGGACCAAATTTTATACATGAATGCTCATTCTGCAAAGAGGTATGCTAGGCGAGACATCATGGTACTGCACTGCCGTCAATGTAAATGACAGATGACATTTAGCTCTTTTACGGAAAATGTCACTTTTGTCACTTGCTTCCTTTTGTCAAAGTAGAGCAGAATACCTGTGTTGTTTGGACAACTTGGTACCTGCTTCATTAGAAAGTCATCATTGGTTCTCTTCAGATCTTATCAGCTTTCCTCCCCTTGGCTATATCAAGCTGGAAGGCAATCAGTGATTGGGGTACTCCTCATGTCTCTCAAAACATGTCTTGATAATTATCAGCTTTTTTCAGATGCTATCAACACCCCCCCCCCCCCTCCCACCCTTCCACGGGCTATTTCAAGCCACCAGGCAATACATACTCCTCACATTTCTCAAACATGTGTAAGGAGGATGCCCCTGTAACCTGAAAGACTGTGATCATGTGTTAAACATCTTCACAAGTTTGACTGCATCCTTGGGGACCTTAAGGGGGGGGGGGGTATGCTCACACTTTAAAATACCACATTTCAGAACACTTTTCTCAAATAACAATGTTTTCTTCTGGATCATGCTTGCAAAAGGCAAATAAATGAAAAAAAACTTCAAACTCCATAAATTTACCTATGATTGGATCGAGTTTACACACTCTAGTTCCAACCATCTCTCTTCGTTTCCTATGAATGTCCCCATCAATCCCCCCCCCCCCCCCCCATGACCCCTTCCAGCTCCCAGCTACATAGATAGCTACATAGATGACTCACTGTGAGGAGGAGCCGTGGAGAAGGCTTAGCAGACTAATTAAGAGTGTCTTGTAGGTGTCTGGCTCAACAACACATTCCAGGATATATTACGGATATGAGTTTACTCCATGTCATATGAAGCGGAACAAGTCTTCGCAGATTGGTTTTTGCCAATGAGTTGATGAATGCATCTTTGAGTCTGGTGATGCAATGACATGTTACAGCATTTCTTGGCAAGTATTATAATTATGATTTCAAATGATTCTGCTGAGCAAATGGCATAATGTTAATTATACAAAATCACTACAAATACATCTTGTAGTTTTACCCCTTCATCCCTCTCTCTTCCTTTCTTTTATCACAAAGAATGGTCAAAAGTGAAATTTGTAGCCTCAAGTCCCGATTTGATAAAAGGTTGCCATCGATCCAAATTGACAGCAAACTGACTTGAGATTATGCTTAACTGCATCTCTACATGTGCGATATAGAAAAAATTTCAAGTTTGTGACTGATTTTGAGAACCTACAACAGTTTCAAATCAATTGCAATTCCTCATAGAAAGGGAGTAATTTTCAGCTGAAGTTCATGTATGCAGCATAATCACATTACTGAAATTTCACTATAAATATATCCAAATCATCATTGCCTTACAAGTGAAGATGGTACACATGAATGGCATCTCAATGATACCATTCCTCCCAAAAAGCCAGAGTTCTTCTCATTCCTGGAAATGTTAAAACTAATCACCACTCAGCAGGTACATGCATGAAAGAAAAATGCTCCATAGTCATTTGCATTACAATCTGTAAAAGCTTTGGCATCAGTGAACTTGATATTTCTTCAGACAATACAATATGACACTGAAAATTGGCTATAAAGGGATTCTGGTAAGGTTTCTGTATATTCATCCCCATTCACAATAGGCAGTAACTATACCTCAGACAGAAATCTACATTATTTTTGATGAGATGTATTTCTATAACATAATGACAACCATATTTGTCATTATTTGTTTGCATTAATCCCGATCAAACAGCTGATCAATACATATACTGGTACAAAAGATAGCATATCATGCCTTGTTGATAACTAGTATAGACTACATGAAGGTGATCTTTGCCTGCATCATAGAGGGACTTCAGTCACACAGTTATCCAGCATGCAGTGGACGTCATTGGCCTCAGGACATGGTTCTCTGGTCCAGCAAGCCTTCAGAATGTTCAGTAACTATGAAAGATAAAGAAGAGTGGGCACTCCTGATTAGTTTTGAATGGAATCTTGACTTTTCTAGGTTATATGATCAATAATAATAGCAGGAGTAATTTACAAAAGGTTCATAAAGTACAAAGAAATAGTAGAATAGCTGACTGCCTCCCCCCCCCCCCCCCCCCCCCCCCCCCCCCCCGGTCAAGAACAACATTTCTACATGTAATCTTAATGCTATCTCATGGACATTTCAACAACAGTATGACAGTCTGGTTTATATGCAAAATGCAATCTTTGAAAAGCCTATTTCAGTTTTAAATAGCTTCTGTAAATAATTATATAGTAAACAAGCATCCTGTCTGCTTATTAAAATTAAGACTGAAGATTTTTTCCTGACACTGACCTGTTTATTGAGGCAACTGTCGGAATCCCTGATGACAGTCAGCCACTCCATAATGGCCATGTGGGTGTCTCCCACCTCTGAGAGTTGTTCCTGACTGGTTCCCACCTTAAGACAAGGAAGGGCACTCAAAAGCTGCTGACTGTAGGCTACATGGTGTTTGGTGACCCCACTGGGGACAGTCCTGATAAAGAAGTGCTCCCCGTTGTGCATGGCTTGGGGGAGAGTCCGCATACCTGTTCCACCCACTACAAAGTGGGAGTATCCCCACCCATTGCGCCCCATGACTACCTGATGGTCATGGAGGTTGGAGGTTCTGGACAGAGTCATTGATCGACCATCCATGGTTCGACATCTGCTGCGAGAAGGATGGTCTTTGGGTAGCGTAGCGTGTGAGTAGCCATACGCTGCACCACTTGGTAAGGCATATACTTGTCCTTCATGTTTCATAGCACCTAGAGAGTACTTGCGGTGTGATTTGGAACCTTCATAGTAAGACTTGGCCCTACAAGAATCCTGAGCATCTAGGAGGGAAGCTGCACTGCTGGCCCTACTCACAGGTCGACTACCGGGTGGGGTCAATGATTCAGGAATCCCTGCCGTGAACGGGGTCAGTGACTTCTTGCGGACGTAGAACTTGGAGAGGGAACTTGTTGAGCGTGTCTCTGCTCCATCTCCACTACCCCTCCTTACATCGCTCTCACAATCTGTCTCTTTTTCTGTATCACTTTGGTCACACGACTTCATTCTCGACCTGTAAGACTTTTCGACGTCTGACTTGGAGTCATCACTTCCTGTGTCACTTGGACACGAGTGTTGCTGTTTGGGTTTCCTCCTGCGATTGTTTCTGAAATTTGGTCCATATTCCATCATGGAGTCATCCTCGTGACATGAATCTCCGTCAGTTGATCCCTCACTAACCTTTAGGCTATGAGCTGTGGCATCCAGCATGCCTCTCAACTTGGACACTGCGGTACCTCGAGTGGCTTCACTGTCCGACAGAGCCGACTCAACTCTGTTATTCAGCTCCATCAAGTGGGCGTCGGCTTTCTTTGTCTGCCCACACTTGTTAGTAGTACTTCTCATGGAGTTACGAGGTGATGATATTCCACTATCACTGCTGCACAAACTGTGCCGCTTCTCACTCTTTGGGATATCCGATGACATCATCGAACGTCGCGGAAAGGTTGCAGCTAGTCGCGGATTGTCCTTCAAGCAGTTCCCATCCCCCATTATGTTATTCCTATTGTAATCAGACACCATCCCACCATGTCTATTACCATGGTAACCATGGGTATTACCATCCTCTGGTCTTATCAGCCTCTCCGCATCCTCTTCTTGGCCACTTCCTCCTCCTCTCTTATCTTTTGCATTTGCTACATAGGTGTTATGATCGTCAAGGTTTTCTCCAGAATGTGTATCAGAAACTCCACTTTTGGGTCTGGGAGGGAGGTTTGTCCGATCCAACCTCTTGCTTAGAATCTTTCGATAAACCCCAGCATCACTCATGGCCCTCCTGGATCGCATGTCATCCACACTGTAAGCCTGGGCATAATAGATCCTCTTTGGGCTAGGTGTACCCCTGTCGCCCGTCCCTTCCTTACCCCCTGTGGCATCATCGCTCAAAAGCTGTCCAGCTTCTACATCCAATCTCTCTTGACTTACATTAGGGGAGTAAAACACACCAGGAACACCCCTCCCTGACTTGGAGCACCCCTCTGCAGCAAGTCTCGCTCCGATGATAGACCCCTGGTCAGGTTTATCCCAGATGATGTGGCCCTTGTAACCAGAGGCAACATTTTCATCCAAGCCCTGATCAACCTGCTTCTGCTTCAACCAAGCCATCATTTCCATCAGAACAATAGCAAACGACCGGACATCATTGGAGAACTCTGGTTTCTTGTTCTTCTCCTCTGTCTCTCCTTCTCTTCCTTTCTTTCCTCCCTTCCTTGGCATCATCAGTTCCGACTTATCATCCTCCTGCTTCTCGTTCCCAGCCCGGTAGACTGGGGGCTCCTGTCTGGGTGGTTTGGCATAGTCGATGGCACTAGTGAAGTTGGCGATTACTGCCTTCACTTTGTTCTGAAAGATATAAAGAATTTTTAAAAGTCATTACTTTCTTGATGAATCCACATAATAACTTCATATAGGTAAATGATATTCACCATGATAAAAATATCAGTGTGTTCTAATAGTATGTTGCATGTGGTAATTAAGAAGAAAAAAGAGAGAGAAGAAAACCCACTTCTGGTCTCATTATTGGGTTACATACTGAACTTTTCAACTGTGTGTTCTTTACTTTCTCCATCACCTGATCAACTTCCCACATTAATATCTTCATATAGGTAAATTTACCATATTCACTGATTAAATAGCTTTGATGTCAAGTGCATTTTAAACTTCAGTAATTCAACTCCATGCAGTGATGAATCAATAACTTTCAGCTAAGTGCATTTGAAAACTTCATTAATAGACATTCTTGCTTTCTGTATACCATATTAATTTTTAGCTGCCCCAATGAATGTCACCATTAACCACCCTAACTGCCGCAGTGTGTTTCACAACACTTACTTGGTGTCGCTGTGGAGAATAATTTTGGACAAAAAGAAAAGTGTGTCTTTCTTCATGACACTCAAATGGGTTCATGAGAATTCAAGTTACATATCATCAAACACTGTTTTTAATTACAAGTATATACAAAGACATTTACCACATATATGTTTTTTATTTGCAGTATTTGCGAAAAGATAGAAATTAAGATTTAGCTGCAATGTTTCAAATGAATAAAACATATCACTCCAATTTATTTTATTTCAATAAAAAGATAAAAAGTGCAAGCGAAACTGCAGGTAAGACTTATCTCACAAGAGTTTTCCGTGTAATCGTTTAATAGTCCCCCGACTCCTAAATTCTCTTGATTCCTTTAGGTTTAACACACAGACCACACAGTTCAAATGGGCAATGAGTTAACTTCATTTTAATAATTTAATACATTTTACTTATCATTACCTCTCTCCAGGTCATACACATTTTCTCTTTTTTTTATCAAATATACTCTCTTTTTGTTTTTGTTTTGTTGTTGTTGTTTTTTTTTTTTTTGGGGGGGGGGGGGTGGGGGAGGGGCTCCTTGTACACATGAATAGACTGAGTGCCCTATTAACCCACTGAATATGATATGATTTCAGTAAAGCACACATTTTTCCATACACCCTAGCCTGAGTTTTCTCTTGCTTAGTATTCAACAGGTTAATGTTTAGATAATGCTGTCAAATGTCTCAGAAAGAAATATTTGTGATACACGACTGCAAAACTCATGGCACAAACGGGTTAAGATCTTCCATGATGTCATGCTGGAAGGAATTTCAACTCAATTAATCCCCCATCCTTCTTTCTGAACTGTCTCCTTACACAAGCGGACCAACTGAGATTCATATTTAA
Source organism: Echinometra lucunter (assembly GCA_029962745.1). Lineage (NCBI taxonomy): Eukaryota > Metazoa > Echinodermata > Echinoidea > Camarodonta > Echinometridae > Echinometra > Echinometra lucunter. The sequence continues at coordinate 30,148,818 of CM057152.1, forward strand.
AGTCACGCCGTTAAAATTTATTAGTCAGCCTTTGGGCAAAACAGAACTATGGAGACATCTTCTGATCAATTATTCACACGCACTTTAATCATATTCCCCCAGAGCTCTACTTTCCCTCCTCGTAAATCACTGAAAAATGCACTGTGAAATGTGCGGTTAAATGCATGGTTAAATGCCCGGTTTAATGCGAGGCAATATGGAACTAAACCCGAATTGATCCCCTCCTGATACGCATTATTGAGATTTGGTTGCTCGATGTAAAAATCTAAATCTGCTCCAATATCAGCATCCCCATTTTCTAAAAAAATAATAAAACAAGAGAGAGTGATCATTTTTTATCAAAGTGGTTCCTATGAGCTTTATGCCATTCAAGGTAGTTTACTGAGATTTTGATTTAGGTTTTGAACAAGGCTTCCTTAAAACGCTCACAAGTTTCACTTTTAGTTACAGGTGATGATCACCAAGTCATATATTTAAAGATAGGACTATCATTTCCCTCTCTCTCTCTCTCTCTCCTCTCTCTCTCTCTCTCTCTCTCAATCATTCTCACTCTCCCTCTCAAGGCAATAAATATTTTTCACAGTAATATTAACATAAAAACAAAAGTATCATTTGAAAACTTGCATTTTTAATTCAAAATATAATGAAAGCATAATCTTCCCTTATCGTAAGAGGGGTGTAAACTGTACCTAAAAACTGGATATTAAACTTTTATTTGAAAAATGCAAATACCAATACACTTTAAGTCATTAGAAAAAAAATTGTAAAAACTTATTCCACTAATCACTAGTACTACTAATCACTGCTCTGCCTTTAAGTCTAGAGTAATTGCCAGGATTCCACTCTAAAAAGCTCCACTTGATCAAAGGGACTTAGTGGGCAGTGCCAAGGATTACCCATGGATGAAAACTTTGAATTGAATTAAATCTCTCTCATTTTATCTCACTTCATCTAATGGGGTATATACCTTGCTACTTAATAGCAAATTCATATTTCATATAATCACCTTTTTCGACCTACAAAACGAAGGGTCATAAGACCCCTTGCACAGCAAAGTTTCTTAATTCGACACTTTTAGAGCAAAACATTTCCTGGTCTTGCAGCAACACAATAGTCCTTTCCTGTCATGAGGCTAGTGTTGTTGTTGTTTTTTTTCTCTCTCTCTCTTTATTTTTTATTCTGTATTGATTTGTTTGTTCATTTTGCCTAAAAAACAATATAAATAATCAGATATTTCTTATAGACACAAACTTAACTGACTGCTTACTGGAACCGGGTAGCCTCTGCTTTAAACCTTTGTGGGAATTAGAGAATTGAAGTGTGCTAATCAACAAAATATATTTTGCTCTGTACGTTAGGGAATCCTCTTCATCATAGACCACAGACAAAATGTGAGCTACAAATATTAATTCTATAAAAGTTGTTGTTATTGTTGTTTGGCTCTTTGGCGTACAATTCGTAACAAATATCAACACCATCTACGTGCGTCCTATAAAAGGATACTGGATATTGTGAGTTCAAATATGCTGTCGATTAATACAGAAGCAACTAGTGAGTAGACTAGTTGACGTATGCATGCATGCACCCACATGAATTAAGACATTTACAGAATCGAATTGCCATAAGATTCCATGCATTGTAGACTTTTGTTATCCTGTATTTTCTTCACACTCCTAAGCCCTTAACCCTGAGGATGTCAAGTAAACTTTTACAGGGTTACTTTGCATGTACTTGCTGAACACAAAAATTATGTTTTTTCAGGTGATTGGTAAACTTTGAGTAGTTGAGGATAACATATGCATTCTTAGGAAAGGGAACATACTGTGGTTGCTGTAAGAAATCATCACTCAAAGAGCTATTCGGTATGAATTTTCAATATTTCTTTACATTTAACCAGATGCCTACTGAATTTTCATGTTCTCATAAGCTTCTAACAGGGACCATCCAGTTCCAATATTCTATGGGTTAACCCATCTCAGACAGGAAATATCTAAAGCCTAATTTGATTAGCTTTTCTTCTGCAAATTGGCAACACCAACATTAATCTTTTATTGCTACCTTTTTCTTATAAAAAGCAATCATGTACCTGAAATTTCATATATTCACATTTATTGACAGAAAGTATGCTGAAAAGTTGAAAAGTTGCCAGTTTGCATCGAAAAGCAGTGATTTTTAACTTTCCATCATGTTACCATTTCTAGTGCTCATCTTTCTTCAAAAATTTCTACGGGGTACTAAAAGAGAGCAAAACAGTTTCTTGAGTATCTTATAAGTAGCGGGTTTGATCTTGGGAAAAGTTTCCCCTAAAACATGGTGTATTAGACTGGAGTCTTTACAAGCAGACTACAAGAAAACATTATTTGATCCCACTTGAGACAGTAGATAATCTAAAATGTAGCAAACCAGAAGCAAAGAAGGATAGAGCTATTGAGATCACCCGTGACCTTAAACACACAGAAATCAAATCTCACCAGCTCGCCTCCCCTCTATCACTCTCCCACCCTCCGAATGTCTTGCCTGGGGGCGTGAAGCCGTCTGCATGCCACGAGCGACCGGACGGACGTCACTGAAAGGGAGAGCTCATAAGAGAGCGGTATATGAGGGAAACGTTCCATTTCCCGGGTACTACCTGTAACACAACGGTTTCTGATTTGGGGGGAAGTTGGGATGCCCCGCCCTTGTGAATTGAGATATCCCGCCCCCCTCTCAGGTCCTTAATTGGCCTCCAATGACCCTGTTATGAGGTTCTTCCCCTATTTTAAGAATATTGGGGTATTCTTAAAATATTTATTCACACAAATTTTGTATGAAGTTACCTACATGTACGTGCAAATACCCCAATATTCTTCTCAGCCTTAACTAGTCTTAACCCTGATCTTCTTGAGGAAGGTGGAAAGGAAATTCCTCCATATGGCCTTCCATATCTTCTTTCTTAATGTACATTGGACTATTTTGTACTGGAAATGGGATATTTCCACCTTATCTCAATCCTGACCGTTCGATAACCTTTATAACGAACATTTTCAGGGGTCAATCAATGGCAGAAACAAGTGCTATCAAGAAGTTTGAAAGGGTTCATAAAAAGGTTTATGAGCCCATTCAGACAGCTACGGAAATCAACTGGAAACGAACAGCACAGTTTCAACTTTCAGAATACTTTGCAGGCAAAATGAAATCTTGGTAAGGCTCCAAGTTTCTGGCTAATTTTTTGAATGGTCACTACAAATCTTTATTGTGCAAGAGTAGTAGTAAGTGTTTTTGTCCTATGCATATATTTTTGGGGAAATTCACCAGAACTTTGTGTAATTCCCTAATTACAACATGATAACAAAGCATTTCAAAAGGAAGAGGTGAGGAAAGAAGGAAGGAATAAAGGAAGGAAGGACAGAGAGGAGAGAAGAGAGGAAAATGTGGGATGGAGGGAGAGGAAGGGATAGGGGAAGGTAGATGAGAGAGAGAAAAAATGGAAAAAAAACAGACAGCATAAACAAATGAAAGAGCTTTACGTGTTATACACAGAATACGAGTATGAGATAAGAAGTAACAGCTTGTATAAAAAGAAAAACAAAGAGAGACTACAAGAGAATGACAGAGACCAGCAAAGAGAAGGAGACAGAAAATGAGGGACAATATCTAATAACAAACACCTGGGTATAGGAAAAACAGGAAGGACAAATACACAAATCCAAAGTAAAGAATATATACAGAATGACTTCATATTGATCTATCAAATCTTTCAATAGGCAATAAAATGCAAGGGACAGTGATGTAGGAAAACAAGAATGAATGTGTCCTTTTCCTTAATTTCTTTCATTTGTGATGAGGCAAAGAGGTGTCAAATTCTTTCCTGATCAGCTTTCCCTTGCTTCCTGTTCTCACCTTCGACCCTGTGTTGGGACTGACGGTTGAAGCCCTGAATGCTTACCAATGATGAGGCATGAAAAGAAAGATGCACCCCTTTTCACACATGAGGAAACGTTGTTTAAAGAACCAGTATCAATATTCCATGCTTGTAAAGCACGTGTGCACTTCCGAAAAAGCTTTGGGGAAACTTGCAGTAGCTCTGACAAGCACAAAGTGCATTTCAAGGAAAAAATCCTACTAGATATTCATTGAATATACTCCAGAGTCAAGAGTAGCAAATGAAGACTAGTATCTTGCCAAAAATTTTTAGTGATGCAAGGGAACAGAAGTGGTAAATGACTAGCAAAAATAATTACTTTCATACAGTCGCATGCATGACATAGTTTTGCTTGTCTGAACAGGGGCAAGCCTTTCTGTTTCCTTTTCCTAATCAACATCTGTAAACTCTTGTCAACAGAGTTTTCTTTGTTTCCACCTCTATCAAGGAGCAATGACATTGCTAATTCTTTTAATTTTCTCATCTTTAACACGAGTCAGAAGTTTGTACTCTTTAGATATAGTACTAGCCTGTCTCCAAGGCTAGATTAGTTTTTACCCCTTTTCATGTAAAAAGAGATGGATTCAATATCGAATTTTCAAGTGTAATTTATTCTTCATTCTTAAATGAATTCTTATACAAAAATAACAGACAAAATTTTGTTCCACCAAAAGTTTGGCTGAACAACATTCACACAAGATACCACAGCCATGGAAACAGAGTTTATCCAAAACTCTTTCCACTATACAGATCTGAAAATGGAAATGGAAAAAAATCTTATACAGACTGAAAGCAAGGTTACAGATGTCCATGTCCCACATTTTCTGCCCACTTATCAACATCTGTAAGTTCTTATCAACTGATGCTCTTTGTCTCAAGTTTTCAACTTCAATTAATCAGCAATGATAAAGCCAATCTTATTCATTTTCTTGGACTCAAAACTACTTTGTTCTACAGATGAAAACATCCCTTCCTTTCTAAAAATAGAAACAAGCACTTTGCTGTATGATTAGCTCAATATATTTCAAGTGCAAATATTTAATGGAAAATATATATAAATACATTTTTGTGTTTACAGTAAATTAAGAGAAAGCCTGAGTAAGTCCTAATTCAGCAACTAATTTCTAACTCTTTATGAGCCAAGCAAAGGATTTCTGTGTGTCCCCCTGTGCCACATTTGTATTTCTCATGAGAGAGATTTACCATAGGCTTTATTAACAGGATTATTAAAGTGTTACAGTACAAAATGAATCAATACAGGGTGTCTTATCAGCACTGTCATGCATCTATTCAAGCCAGAAATTGGTCATTTTGCATCTGTTTTGTGCATGTTGAACAAAGCATCCTTCTGCTGATTTGTGTATTGTTTTGTGTTGATCACCATATGTGGCAAATCCCTGAACATGCTGTTTGGCTAAGAAAGCAATCAAACTGTTTTATCAGGAAGAGCTAAAATCAAGCAGTAACACTTATTCCTGAATTAATCTTTTCTGTCTTCAGAACTTCCCTTTTTATATGTTCATTATCTTTATCTTTATCATAATGCAAAAATTGTGACTTTATTTTATTTCATCCTTTAAAACACTGCAGATGACAATTTTATTTCACTTTTATATACCGTAAACTGGGGTGACTTTGGACATAGGGGTGACTTTGGACACAACAGAAAAAAAGTATTGTTTCATTTTACATTCTTTTCCTTGTGGTATTTCCAGTATTTTTTCTGTATGTTATTTTAGGGGAATGTGTGAATATTATGAATGACCATTGTGCTCTTGTATATTTCATTGCCTTATATTGTTTTTGTACTTTTCTTTGCAGGGTCCATAAAGTGCTTGATTTTTATGGTTGTCAAACTTTTGGTACTCCAGAAATACAGAAGAATGGAAGCTCAAGCCTACTGGCTGGAAAGTGAACATAAAGGGATCATGAACCCACCTGTATAGTCTTGATACCTGACCACCCTTGCAAATCTGAAAATAGGTCATGTCCAATTTCACCCCATGATTTGGCTTCACGTACGGGGTGACTTTGGACATCAAAGGAGTACCAAATGTTCGACAGCTATGTAACTATTCATGCAGTGCCCTGTTTAACAACACATTTCGAAATTTGTCCATTTACTATTTTGGATATTTAGGCATATAAGAATTCAAAATATCAAATTTAATTACAAAATCTTGGAAAAAAGAGTGTAACCAAGTGTCTGTTAATGCCCCTTCAAAATGAAAGTTCTTACATGTTTATTGTTAGCAAAATTTTGCAGCTAAAATACCACCACAAAACGTATGCACATGTACAAGTTGTATTTATAAGTCATTATTTGGTGGCTGTTGAAAAAATTGAACAGATTGGAGTTGTTAAGATTTAAAAAAAAAAACTGTATTGTATAGTCCAAAGCTAACCAGGTGGTCAACTACTAACCGTGCTAATCGCACATAACAGGTCCATAGAAAATTCATGCATTGCCCTGCTTAACTACACTTTTTCAAATTTGTTCATTTACTATTTTTAATATTTAGGCTAATAAGAATTCAAAATATCAAATTTGATTACAAAATCTTGAAAAAAAAGTGTGCAACCAAGTGTCTGTTAATGCCTCTTTAAAATGAAAGTTCTTACATGTGTAGCCAAAATACCACCACAAAACGTAAGTACAAGTTGTACTTGTAAGTCATTATTTGGTGGCTGTTGAAAAAAAATGAACAAATTGGAGTTGTTAAGATTAAAAAAAAAACTTTATTGTAGTCCATAGTTCCCCCATAAGGAGGTTTACTTTAGACAATTAGCTGTACAGGTGATTATGCAAGGGGATTTTTATGGTTGTCCAAAGTCACCCCAAACTCCGGGGTCACTTTGGACAAACTTTGACCAAAAAAATAATCATGAAATAAAATAAACCGCAGGGAATTCTATATAACATGATTTCCTCTTTATTGGTACTTGCCAACCCCCACATTACCCCTAGAATTCCTCTGTTCATAATGAAGATATTGATATAAATAGTTAAAATTTGTCCAAAGCCACCCCAGTTTACGGTACTCTGTATATCTATCAACTTTTTACTACATAACATGACAATGTAGATAAAACATTACAAAAGGGTATTTACAATACACACTTTTATGCAATATCTGTTAATGAACTTCAATCTCCAGTGTCAAAAGGTCAATACTGATAATTGCTTCCTTCCTAATGTTTTTTTATATCTTATTTATGACCGCCAAAAGCATGAAAAGGGAAAGTGACAAAATAGTTAAACCTATGTGGTGTTTACTTGTACCTTGAAAAAAAAAAGCCCCTGGATCCTAAAATCATTAAAAATTTATAAAAAAAAAAAGAAGCATTGCATGACAGACCTGACAAAAGCCACTGTAAACATTTCCTCTTCCTTTCATTGTACACAGAGCCAGATTAAGTTGTCTCCGGCCTCACTTTGCATTTTACATCACCTGGCGAATGCCAGAAGGATTCTGATATATCCTTTTACATGGAGTTAATGCTTTCTGGCTCTCACAAGATGCGATATGAATGTCAGAGTATGATATGCATGAAAAGGAAATCATTTACAAATGGAACTGCTGCCCAAATTTGCATTTTATATCATAATGTTGACAGCCGGAAGGATGCTTGGACATATCTTTACATGAGTTACCGGTAATGCCTTCTAGTTCTTATACGATATGTTGTGAATAATACAGTAAATGCATGAATAGGAATTGATTTACCAATGAAGCTGCTGCCTTGATTCACATTTTATCTAGGTTGAGAGCAAAAAGGATGTTCGTACTTTTACTTTAAGGAGTTAATGCCCTTCTGACTCTAAGCACCAAGTCATGATGTGAATGGTAGTATTTTGCTTTGAACAGAAAGGAAATAGAAGTCACAAATTAAGTTGTTGATGGATGAGGAAGGAGGAAGAAAGGAAACCAAATTCTCAGGACAAACAGATGCTACCAAAAGATTTTGGAAGAGTTGCCTCTCCTCCATTGACATCATTAAGCTTCCTATTCAAGATAATCATAATCCATCAACCAATTTTCTCTTTTCTTTTCTTTTTCATCAAATTTTCTTTATACTTTCCTTCATATCTTACACTGATTACATCACTCTATGGCTATATATTTCTCTTCCTCTTTCTCTCCCTCCCTCCCTTGCTTTCTCCCTCTCTCCCTTTACATCCCTCTTTACAGACTTGATATTTTGATTGCAATATCAACATCTAAAACATATTTCGACCAATGATAAGTTCCTTTTTTTCCAATGCTTCATGGTAGTGGAAGTAAACATCTCTCTCTCTCTCTCTCTCTCTATCTATTTATCTATCTATCTATCTATCTGTCTATCTGTCTGTCTGTCTACCTATCTCAGTTATTAATGTTGTTCTACAACCTCTGTTTCTAGCCTAGTAAAGCAAAAATTACCAGCTAAAATTCTTCTTTGTCATTTTTTTTTTTAATGCAAAAAATGCCTTTCTTCACTTGTGTTCCCCTGCTCATGACAAAATCAATGCTTAATATTCCAAAGAAAAAAATTAGAGAAAGAGGTGATACAAAAATCCACCATAAAAATTGGGTCATGGTGCTTGGCTGTGGTTGGGAATACCCAGAGGCAGGAGAAAGTCATAACCATAGCATCAATTTTTCATGAGAAAGTGGGAAATTACCCATGATCGTTATATACCGATATGTCTGGGCGGTCAATTTTGTGCTCCGGTTACATTTTCCCCATTTCCCTACAGGGTTTTCCTGTCTCTTATGCTAGCCAGGCCTTCTGACAAGTTAAGACTAAGACTAAGAGTTGCAAATAATCTTTTTGTTTATTCCTATTTTTTTTACCTATATGTACTGGAGAAGTTAAAATTTAGAAATCTCCCCGACATGGTATAAACTTAAACCACTACTTTTATAAATCTGTTGACTAGCGACTTCTCTTATTCCCATAGCCTTAAAGGGAAGGTCTACCCTAGAAGTTTCACTGTTTAAATAAAAGGAGATAAATTTGAACAGCATTTTAAAAAAGAAATGAGCAAAATTGGTCAAAGAATAAGAAAATTACACTCATTTACATTTTCTAGTAAATTACTCTCGGCTCTGCAAATTGGCAACACTGATGACATCATATGCGAGCAGGTCTCTATTCACTTTGTACATGAAAATTCACATTTTCTCAATTTTCTTGGAAGTTACACATTTTCTTACCCCATAGTCAAAGTATGTTATGTAAAAAGCAATTCTTCTGAACATACATTGATTATGGAGGTTAGAAAATGTCTAACTTCCAAGAAAATTGAGAAAATGTGAAATTTCATGTTCAAAGTGAATGCAGACCTGCTCGCATATGATGTCATCAGTGTTGCCAATTTGCAGAGCCGAGAGTAGTTTACTAGAAAATGTAAATGAGTGTAATTTTCTTATTCTTTGACCGATTTTGCTCATTTCTTTTTTAAAATGCTGTTCAAATTTATCTCCTTTTATTTAAACAGTGAAACTTCTAGGGTGGACTTACCCTTTAATACAGAGAACACCGATTCCAGTAGGGAATGGGATAAAAAACAGGATATTGCAAGTTATATAAGTATGTTCTGAAAAAAAAAATGTAACATGTAGACAAGTTGCCACATCCAGTCAGGAAAGGGTGTGACTTGGGTTCAATGCTCAGTGATTTTAGTTTAACCTTTAATTTCATTGTACCCATAAATCAATCATTCACTGAATGACAGGGAAAGTTTATTCTATATATTTCAGCTATACACATTTTTTTTCAGATAAGTGCTACCTATGATGGCCCTGAAGTATGCTCAACAACAGGTCATGTGCGACGTGAATTTCCCAGCCAACTTTACGTCCCAGTCGCGAAATATGTGACCCGGGTTGCGAAAATCATGGCCTGGGATGCGAAATTCATGACCCGTGACATGAAATTCATGACCCGGAGTACAGAATTCATGACCTGGGATATGAAATTCATGACCTGGGATGTAAAATTCATGACCTGCAATGTGAAATTCCAGACTGGGACGCAAAGTTTGTGTCACAGGTCGCGAATTTCACGACTGGGACGCAAAGTTGGCCGCGAAATTCACATCGCACATGACTTATTGTCGAGCATACTTCAGGGCCACCATAGCTACCCTTTAATATTTTCTACATGAAAAGAATTAGTCTTTGCACATTTTCAACTTGTATCAAAGTGCTGCCACCTTTCACTTTTCTACTGGTCAAGGTTTGAGAACTTTTTTAATTTACAGGAAAAGTTAAAAATGCCTTCTGACCAGCTGAAGTTACCAATTTAGTATTTGAAAAAGGATATACATAATAATTGGAGAAGTCAAAGTGATAATATGATTGGCTTTTTTTTTTCTTGTATCAAAGTGCTGGCACCTTTCACTTTTCTACTGGTCAAGGTCCACGTACTTTTAAAATTTAATGGAAATATTCAAATGCTTGATGCACTTTCCACACAAAAATTAAAGGTTACTTCCAAATCTACAGCTCATGTACAGTTTTGGTAGCAAAAAAAGGAAATAGGCATGAAACTCATTAAACATAGTCTCACATTTTCAGCCTTCCGTAATCAAAGATACATGTGTGAGATCATGTGATATTCCATTCATGATTACTGGTGAATTTGAGTATAAATGTCTGAAAAGAATGCAATATAACAGCTACACTCTACCCGACACAAGTTTCAAGTTTCAAGTTTCAAGTTTCAAGTTTCAAGTTTCAAGTTTCAAGTTTCAAGTTTCAAGTTCAGGTCTTATTTCCAATATAACACAAGACATAAATTTTTCTTTTCTTCTTTTAAACAGAAATATCTTAAATTAACATACAAAATTTTTTCCTCTTATTAATATCAAAACAAATGAAATGTCTGCTTGACATAGTGTATTAAAAGAAGAAAAATGATATTGGAAAAGAGAAATCCACAAAAAAGCAATGCTTGCAGTGACATGGATTCCTCAAGAAAGAAAAAGGAAAGTAAAGAAACGAAAACAGAAGAATGTATGATACAGAGGTAGGTGAAACAGCAGTATATATTACAGTTGCAGATTCAGTCACACAGTGAGGACTCCGCCAGATGAACGATGCGTTGCGCATTTGAGACAATTAAAGAAGAGAAAAGACAAGGACCCCTGCATCCTGACCACTTCCTGCACAGTGATCATAGTTTTGTTATGTAAACAGAACTCTCATTGGTTTTTCATCTATTGGCTTGATATTCAACCTGAGGAGGAAAAAAAAACTTCAAAGCATCTCAGTTTTGTTAGTGTTTTGCTACCTACCAGTTAAAAGCAAAGAAAACTGACAAATAATATTTTTTTTGGGGGGGGGGCCTACCAAAACTAAGTTGGGAAGAAGGTGGATAAGGTGGATAAGGTGGATAAGGATAAGGATAAGGGGCTAAAAGATGCATGTGTGAGGGGCTAAAGTGAAAACTCAATCCACAGTGTAATACACAACTAGAAATGAAACACTACTAATACACTGTGATACATAAGACAGAATTTTGTGAATGATCATTGTTTATTTATGGATGGAAATTTGAATCATTTAATTAAGGTATTTTGGGGAACAAATTATGTGGCATGAAAATACACATCCAAATACAAAATAATTATCCTTACCGTATTTGTATTTTGTTGCATTCTGGACATATCTCTTTGTACCACTTCATTTCATTATGCTACCTAAGTCTGAATCAAAAGACTACATGTATATGTAGTATAAAGGCTATTTATTTTAGTGTGGGAGTAAAATTTGAAACTAGATGAGTCTCCGACCAAGCATGGTCGAACTTTATGCCTCCGCCATTACCAAATCAGAAATATATGGCATTTCAATGTTGATTTATTTTCATTTATACAATGACATCTTTGACCGTGACCTTTGACCTTGTGACCCCCAGATCTAATGAGAGCATTGTCCTTTCCATATGCATACATGAGCCAAGTTTAAAGTTGAACCGTCACAGAGTGGTTAATCTATCGAAAGAACAAGCAAGTCTCATGTATATAATGACCTCTATGATCTTTGACCTTTGACCTTGAAACCCCAAAATCTAATCAGATCATTGTCCTTCCCATATGCATACATGAGCCAAGTTTGAAGTTGATCCGTCAAATGGTTACTGAGTTATCAACTTATCATAGAATGACCTCTATGACCTTTGACCTTGAGACCCCAAAATCTAATAAGATCATTGTCCCTCCCATATGCATACATCAGCCAAGTTTGAAGTTGATCCATCAAATGGTTATCGAGTTATTGCGAGAACGAACCATTTCTATGTACATAATGACCTCTATGACCTTTGACCTTTGACCTTGAGACCCCAAAATCTAATTACATCATTGTCCCTCCTATATGCATACACAAGCCAAGTTTGAAGTTGATCCATCCAACGGTTCTTAAGTTATCGCGAGAACAAAAACGGGACGGACGGACGGACGACCCAAAAACATAATGCCTCCGGCACCCACCTACAGTGGGCGGAGGCATAAAAATGCATCCTTCCTGCAAAAGACAGAAATAGGAACATCTCATTTTTCTTGAGGCAACTTGACGCAAGCAGTAGATGTTTTCTTATGTTTTCTAGCATGCACACCTAAAAAATACTACTTTTTTCCCATTATATTCCCTTTCCCTTCTAAATGTACATTCCCTTTTTCATTACTTTCCTACACTTTTTCTTCCCTTTCCTTTCCTTCTTACTTATTCTTTCTCTCACTCTCTCTTCCTCCTTTTCGACCACTTTTCCCCCATCTTTTTCAATCGGTCTCTCCAAATTTAAGATGATGCTTTCCCCTCCCTCCCCTTCCCTTCCCTTCCCTTCCCCCTCTCCCTTTCCCTTCTCACTCTCCTCCTCTCTTCCCCCTCTCCTCCTCTCTTCCCCCTCTCCTCCTCTCTTCCCCCTCTCCTCCTCTCTTCCCCTCTCCCTCTCTCTTCCCCCTCTCCCTTCTCCTTCTTCCTCTTCCTTTCCTCCTTCCTTCCTTTCCCTCACCCTCCTTCCTTCCCATCTTCTTTCTTTTCTGAACATCCTATCATTCATCCTGTCAACAGACAGTTCCTCTCTTTCTTTTCCACTTTCTCTTTATACTCTTCATTAAATATCATCTCTTCAGAGCCAGATGGGCGTTAACTGTGTGTGAAAGCACATAAGTTAACGCCCTTCTGGCTCCAAACAGAAGCTACTGTTGTTGTTTTCTCTTTACCATATGCCCACATAATGGTAGTACTAGTAAACCACATCCCTATGGCTATACTCCCTTCGAGATTGGTATTAATCTTATCTAATTCTCTACAAATAAAAGCAGTTTGGCATGAACATCTGAAAATGGGGGTTCCCCCTTAAAGGTAATAAGCAGTAGTGGGAAAGGTGATGCTTTGAATATTTAACTACTTTGTTAGGTGGAATGAAAATTACTACATGAACTGATGTAAAATGACTAATTTCGAACATAGCTGATGTTTTTTTGAAAAATATTTGTTTAGAAATGGCTAAAATATCAATGGACGATACGTCGCGTTCTCAGCGCGGGCCTGCGTCGAAAATTCACACACATGTAAACAGTGTGTGCGAACCGCTATGCGCCGTTGAGCCGAGAGCATCGGGGTAGTGGTCCGTAGCGAGGATATAAGGTAACGGTTGATATACGATCATTTGAATTGTTTTACTGAAAATCACCGGAAATCGTGAATAGAATACTAGGTTATCTCACTCATGCATCTTTTCATGCAAGCCGAACAATATGAGACTATATTTGAGCAGTTTCATGCCATTTTGCTACCACTACTGTTTATTACCTTTAATGATAATAAATTGTCACATAAAAATCTTATCCGTCACCATACCACTGAACAGTTTTTTTCAACAAGGTTTGTTTTGAATGAATTATCAAAAGGCATTGTATGTGGAACTAGGACAAGTTCACCACAACTGAATCATTTTACCTTGCATCACCCTCAACTGGGATCCAAAAAGACTTCAAGAATCTCATGAAAGGTCAAGATTTCTCTCCCAAGATCGAAAAGTCAAAAGGAACAATCTCCGTGAGAAATCCTCCAGATTTTCACGCAATCTGAGAAATAATGCCCACTATCATTTCACAGACTCGAATCCATGGATTTGATAGACTTGAGGTGAGCTTGCTAATAGCGTAACCTTTGAGTGGAGATTCCCTCATCAACTTTGGGATAAGATCTTTCCATTACGCAAAAACTGTCAAGAATAAATGGTTCATTTCTGTGACCTGTATTCAGTTCTTTAATACACAGACATAAATTACAAAAAAATATATTTATCACTCACTTTGCAATCACAACTATGGAATTCTTTGATCAACTGCTGATCATCAAAATGGCTGAGTTATATTCGGCTCACACATGCAAGTTGGGTAAGATCACGATTGACACATTTGTTTTATCTCATAATATGGCAGCTGTATCTTGAAAATTAATAAATGAATTATTCAAGCAATACTGTGAATTATTCATTCGACAGCTTTTTGGCAAATACCATGTAATATAATCATTAAAATTAAAAGGTGCATGATCTTGTTTTGTTTGTTATGCAGTGAAAACTATTTTGAGAATCATCATGTAAAAATGATGACTCCTTCTGTTGTTAAAAAGTTTTGAATTTTCATAAATGAATACAATAGAAAAAGGATCTAATCTCGATATAAACATACAATACCAATTCACCTTCATCTAGGGAAAAAAAGGAAGCACTAGATGTACAAGTAGCATTTACATTTAGTGTTACTAAAACAGACAAATACCTAGGTGTTAAAAAACAAAACAATATTAATCCAGAAAATTAAAAGCGGAAGGTGAACTCTGTTTGGGGTTGTCCATAAAACTGGCCCTACCCATATTTTGTGGTCAAGCGAAAATGAGTCCCTTCCTCTTTGATTGGCAAACCTTGGATTACTATCAATCGGGGAAAGGTTTTTACTTTAAATCCATGGGTTTACAGGAAACCTTGCTTTGTAGAAATGAACACACATGATGAAAGGGGGCTCGTTCATATTCCTGAGAGGGTAATTTTTCAAATACTTATTTTATGATGCATATTGTCGTGTAAATGAATTGGTAAGCTTTTTTTTCCTTATAATGTTCAAATTCAAATTCAAATTTATATCTATAATTCATGAATCAAAGTTCATATTCATAATCTATAGCTCATGAAAAAAATTGTTTTTATTTGTGCGGCACACTACAAAAGGGGCTTGTATAGGCCTACATGATAGCTTTGAGAAAGAAAAATGTGCTTTGATAGAAAACTCACTTTGTAATGAAGGCCTATGATTATGTGTACAAGACAAAAAATTCAGTTTGATGTTGACTGAAACAACTGAAATGCTTCAGATTGCTTTGATGGAACAAAAAATGCAGTTATATAGCATAAATGCATCACATGCTGGCTATTTTAGCTTCATACAAAAGGCAAGTCCAGCCTATCTCACCAACAAGGCCTTGTCTTCTTCTTAAATAGTGTTTAGCCTTGAGGCCAGTCCTTGTCCATTTCAGTGCCACATAGGCGGTTCAAATCCACCCACATTTTGATAATAAAGTATTCTTTTTGGATAAAGAAAGGTTGTTGGTTTTTTTTTCTTCCTTAAACCCACATGGGTTCACATATAAGTTAGATAAGAAAATAGCGATGTGAAAGCTCTTGAAAATATAGGAATTCCCTTCTGAAACTTGGTATTATATTGCTGAATTTAAAAAAAAAAAGAAGAGCAAAACTAGTCTAAATTCCTTTAAATTCATGAAACCATTACATTATACATTTGGAGCTTGCTAGGGGAGTACACAAAAGTGCCTTTATATGCAACCTCATGACAAAATGACCCTGTAATGGCTGGAAGATCTATTCTGGCAATCATTATGTTTTTAATGTTGTGTAATAAACATGGTAACTCTAAACCAAAATGTCATTGAGGTAATAAATAGGCAAGCTCAATATCAGTTTGAGGATTTACATAAAGTAATATAAGGTGTGGTTACAAATAATCTAATGAAATTTAACATTAAGGAAAACTTCTAATATTCTTCCTGTAAATCATTCCCATTGTTTTGCAGATAGTCTTCAGAAAAGAGTTTATGCTGTTGGTCTAAATTTGACATAATTATGTAGAGGATCTGTTTCAATCCTCTTTCATCAATTTAAACTCATTGTCTTTGCCATAAAGCATTTCAAAGAATATTATCCAAAATACAGATAAAAGTAGATGATTCACAATTTGATGTATCATTGATCTTAATGAATAACTACAGGAAATAAATAACATCCTTAATAAACAAACCAATTCATTATGAAAACAAAATTACTATTCAAGAATATATTTGAGTATACATGTACATGGTAACATGAGCCACACCCTTTAAGAGCCATGCAAGTTATTCATTTGATTTCAATTTCCTCATAATTACAGGACATATCAGATATCTCTTTCATTTATAAGAATAAAAGAAGAAACCAATGTGGGTTTGTCTTCAGAATACATTTCTATCATCCAATTGTCATGAAATAATCAAAACAATCTGAATAACTCCACAGAGAGACCACTGGGTTATTGCAAGGGAAATATCACTCCTCATCCAATCATATTCATTTCATCCTGCCAAAGTGTATTCAAATCCATCTTGACTCATCAAATTATGTCAGGTAATAATGATGAATTGTGAACAAGGAGGCCAAAATTTGATTTATTACCCCCTTTTTAGATTACTCCCAGAAATTTGTACATCATTTTGAGTCAAGACATGCATGGATAAAGAAAAGTTCAGCAATGGAATTAGAAAATGATCTTGATGAATCAGAAGGGAAGGACACAGTATTTTTTTTTTTTGGTATACCATCTTGGTTCTATTTTGTGAGCAGGAATACAAACGAGAGAAAATACAAAGTTTTTTCTAGAATCTCAAGGTTGACAAGCATAGATAAGCAGTAATCTAAATGTAAAGTGATAAAACAGAAATGCTTCAAGTATAATGGCAAGAACTTTGAAGAAATCAATACCTAGGCAATCAGGACTGCCTAGCACACTGCCTATTGATTGTGCATCATGTCAACCTCATAAGCAGTTACTGGTATCATCTAGTACAAAAATTATCTTTATATGAATTATTTACAAGCTATTCTAATTGTTATTTTGCACTTTTGCATCAATTCTTAATCCCGTACAATCCGCTGCAGCGATACTGATTGCCTGTTAATGAGGGGGAAAAAGTCTACCAGGCCACTTGTGACAGGCAATTCCAGACATCTACTGGAAAGTAATAGAATGTGTCTGCACTTTGAGTGGGAAGCAAATACAAGAAAATTGACACTTGCATCAATAATTTGCCCACACACTTGCAAGAGAGAAACTTTCGTCTCGATTCTTGTCCATATTTGCAAATATTGGCATCGCTTCTTTCAGTTTTACCTGAAATGAAGCAGTTTTACGCAATGATGCATCACCTTTAAGAGGGATTCTAATATTGGATGTGAGAGGACACACTTTTGCAAGAAACAGATAAAATGCATTATTCATAGCAGGGAACTGCCAATACCCTGTTCACAGTACAAAGGGAAATCTATTCGTTTATATCATCAAATTTTTTACTTTTTGTTGCAACATTTTCTCACTTTACCCATAGCATCAGCCTTCTCCATTAAAGGACCACCTGTCTATAGTGTCCATGTTTCTCTTCAAGTCTCATTCTGCTTTAATTACGATTCTTCACCTGAGAGCCACGTGAACAGCCATTTTAAAATTCCTGTTGGAATATTTACCTCTCTGTACTTATAACAGCAACCGTCCCTATTCCATTTCAAGCTACCTGTCTAGAATGTCCATGTTAATTTATCTTGCTTGGATGACCTTTATAGATAAGTTCGCTTGATTTTTTTTATCCACCTGGAAGACTGTGGACAGCCTTTTAAAATTTCTGTTGGAACATCTACCTCTCTGTACATGTAACAGTAACCATCTTTATTTCAGGGGTCCACCCACTTGACCGAAGGACCGCAAGACCGAAAGCCCGCGAGGCGGACTTTTCTCGTATCGTATTTTCTTTCATCACAAATAATGCGCCATCGGTATATAAAATAATTATGTCTCCTTTAGCATGTTTGGTCCCCGTTTCCGGATGTCCCACACCTTCCATGAAAAACTTTCCGCTGCCCTCCAGAGCGGTGTGACATTATAGATTACAATTTGCTATAGTCGCAGGCCTTCGGTGAAGTGGGTTGTCACCTTATTTCAAGCCACCTGAATACAATGTCTGTGTAACCATTCCTTGCTTGGAAAACCTTTCTAAACAGGTTAGATTGATTTTTTCACCTGAGAGAGACCGTGGACAGCCATTTTCAAATTCCTGTTGAAATATTTACCTCTCTGTACTTCTAACAGCAACCATCCCTATAGACCTGGGCTGATTCAATTCAACACTTAAGTCAGAAATATGAGTTTTTTACTTAGATAAAATACTTAGTAAATTTTGGTATTCAGTTCAATATTTTGGCTAAGTATTTTACTCTAAATATAAGACACCTACCTAGGAGACTTAAGCCAATTATTTTGGAGGCCTTGATTGGCAGGCATAGGTTTTTATACGCAGTAATAATGAGCTGCACAGAATATCACAGCGTATTCAAGGGTATTTGATGAAACATGTTAATTGCGCATTGAAAATATGACGTCACAATGCTTATCAGTAAGAATTTTGGCTTAAAGTTGGCTAACTAAAGTAAAATTCAAAATACTGAATTGAATATGACTTAAGCAAATTTCTTAGCCAAGTAACATGCTTAGTAAAAGTTTTACTTAATCCAAGTATTGAACTGAATACTGGTCCTGTTTACTAATTTTTAAGCGTAGTTGTTGAACAAAGTTTCCCTTGACAACTAAGAAGCTTGCCAGAGGCTTACCCAACATAGCAACCACTAATGTATGTAAACTGGATTCCTTCTATTCAGATGCCATTATGCATAACAGCTGAAATGAATAGTTGGTAACCAAGGGTTCTGGAGAGAAACATGCATAAATTTGAATACATTAGTGAACCCAGGTCTATTTCAAGCAACCTGTCTACAATACCCATGTTAATTCACCTTGCTTGGATGACCTTTATAGACAGGTTTGCTTGTACCTTCACACTGTGATTCCTCACCTTAGAGACTGCAGACAGCCAATTTGAACTTAGATATCATCTGTTTGGAGCCAGAAGGGTGTTAAATCTGTATGAAAAGAACTGAGTTAACGCCCTTCTGGCGCCAAACAGACAATATGTGATTTTACTCATCTTACATGTTGAGGAAAACTAGGATCTCCCAAAGGAAATTACCTGCCACAGAAAATTTATGAGCATGATTTGGAAAATGACAGAAAGGCAGCCTTTTTTTAAATGAAAATTGTCATTTTAAGATGTCAAGTGGAAGTAATATAGAAGTTTTAGACATACTTATTGTTGTTTCAGTTTACATAACAAGCTTTACTTGCAACACATCAATTACCACAGCTTCGTAGGAGGGGTAGGTGTATTTCAATTAAAGCGTGGGACAAGCTTGGAAAGAAAGGGCAGACTTATTTATAATTTCAGCTGATTTTCGCTGATATTTGCCATCAATACAGATCAAATATAAGGGATGCCATCTCAGAGAGATTTGTAGGAGGATTCTGAGAAAGTGGGTCAAAGAAGGAAATAGGTCACAAGTTCATAACCGTGCAGACAAATCTTTGAATGAATAAACTGAAGCATGGTACTATCATTCCAAAATGGAATAATAAAAAGAAGACATGAAAAGAGACAAGGAATGATGAAGTAATATGGAAGTCATATTTTCTTTTTACCATGTTGTTTTCCTCTTATTCCTTCTCTTATTCTCCCGTTTCTTTCATTTTAATGTTTACTGTATGCCACTTTTATATGATATCAATAGTAATGGTATAGTAGTAGTAGTAGTAGTAGTCATATTAGTAATAGTAGCAGTAGTAGTAGTAGTTAGTAGCATAGTAGTAGTAGTAGTAGTAGTAGTAGTAGTAGTAGTAGTAGCAGCAGCAGTAGTAGTAGTAGCATTTGTAGTAGTAGTAGTAGTAGCAGTAGTAGTAGTAGCAGCAGTAGCAGTATCAGTAGTAGTAGTAGTAGTAATAGTAATAGTAGGTAGTAGCATAGTAGTAGTAGTAGCACTGGTAACAGTAGTAGCAGTAGTAGTAGTAGCAGTCGTAGTAGTAGTTGCAGCAGCAGTAGCAGTAGCGGTAGTAGTAGCGGTAGTGGTAGCGGTAGCAGTAGCGGTAGTAGTATTAGTCGTAGTAGCGGTAGCGGTAGCGGTAGTGCAGTAGCGGTAGTAGCAGTTGTAGTAGTGGTAGCGGTAGCAGTAGCAGTAGTAGTGGTAGTCGTAGTAGCGGTAGCGGTAGCAGTAGTAGTGGTAGCGGTAGTAGTAGCGGTAGCAGTCGTAGTAGTAGTAGTAGTAGTCCTAGTCGTAGTGGTAGTAGTAGCAGAAGTAGTAGTAGTAGCAGTAGTGCAGCAGCAGTACTAGTAGTAGTTAGTAGCATAGTAGTAGTAGTAGTAGTAGTAGTAGTAGTAGTAGTAGTAGTAGTAGTAGTAGTAGTAGTAATAGAGGTAGAAGTAGTAGTAGCAGTAGCAGTAGTGCACCAGCAGTACTAGCAGTAGTTAGTAGCGTAGTAGTAGTAGTAGTAGTAGTAGTAGTAGCAGTAGTAGCAGTAGTAGTAGTAACAGTAGTAGTAGTAGTAGTAACAGTAGTAGTAGTAGTAGTAGAATTAGTAGTAGTAGAAGTAGTAGTAGTAGTAGTAGTAGTAGTAGTAGTAGTAGTAGTAGTAGTAGAATTAGTAGAAGTAGAAGTAGTAGTAGTAGTAGTAGTAGTAGTAGTAGTAGTAGTAGTAGTAGAAGTAGTAGTAGTAGTAGTAGTAGTAGTAGTAGTAGTAGTAGTAGTAGTAGAAGTAGTAGAAGTAGTAGTAGTAGTAGTAGTAGTAGTAGTAGTAGTAATAGAGGTAGAAGTAGTAGTAGCAGTAGCAGTAGTGCACCAGCAGTACTAGCAGTAGTTAGTAGCGTAGTAGTAGTAGTAGTAGTAGTAGTAGTAGTAGTAGTAGCAGTAGTAGCAGTAGTAGTAGTAACAGTAGTAGTAGTAGTAGTAACAGTAGTAGTAGTAGTAGAATTAGTAGTAGTAGAAGTAGTAGTAGTAGTAGTAGTAGTAGTAGTAGTAGTAGTAGTAGTAGAATTAGTAGTAGTAGAAGTAGTAGTAGTAGTAGTAGTAGTAGTAGTAGTAGTAGTAGTAGTAGAAGTAGTAGTAGTAGTAGTAGTAGTAGTAGTAGTAGTAGTAGTAGTAGTAGTAGTAGAAGTAGTAGTAGTAGTAGTAGTAGTAGTAGTAGTAGTAGTAGTAGTAGTAGTAGTAGTAATAGTAGAAGTAGTAGACTAGAAGTAGCAACAAGAACAGCAGAAGCAGTACAAGGTAACAATTTCAGTAATTAGTTATCATAAAAGTACAGTATTTTGAGTTTTTGTTTATTCAAAGACCAAATGATTCTGTTAAAGCAGTCAGTTATCATTCTTTTCTTCTTTTTTTTTTCATAATACTACCAAGTGAATGCATCATAACTTCCTTACATTCCTAGCTCATCTCTGTAACCCAGTTTGTACTTAAAGGTCCAGAGAGAACCCCTGCAGCCCTTGTCCCGTTTCAAATGAGGTCAAATAATGAGTTCTTTCCCCTTCTTCTGTCCTCCTTATTCTCCCAAGTTAATGCTACATTTCCTCTTCAATCTATTCCCCCTGACATGCCTTACACAAGAAACTAGAAATGGATAATGACTTCTTTTACTAGTATACCATTTTTGTATTCATTGTTGGGTCTCGTTCATATACAAAGCAAGTACTTTCCGATTCATGCTGCATGAAAAATCTTCACTCTAAAATTTCTTAGATTGGACATTAATCTAAAAGATTGTGATGAGGGACAAATTCAAATTAAGATGAATTATAATCAATAGTAAGGTTGATTTCTAAATCTATAAGATTAAGATTTTAAATCAAATTTTGGATTTGTCCTTGTTCCAAGTCTAAGAAATTTAGAGTGTTGATACATTGCATATGGAAAGCTGATACAATACCTATGGAAAGATGATACCTTGCACATCATATCATCGTTTTGGCAATCATTGTCATAGTTTGCAGAAAAGTTCACGCCTTACTCCCATACCTGCTGATTTTTTTTTCTCTACCATGTTAGCATAAAGTACAATGTACATCACTGTAGCTAGATACTATACCTACTAATAACTTCTATGTTTTGCTGAAAAGTCAACCACACTCAACCCTCCCTTCGAAACAGGTTGAGAGATCCAGACTGAATGCAAAATTAAATAGTGCTGTCACCCCAAGCATAGGCTTTTGGGTCCACAGTGAGCCCGGACTCAATCCTCTTTCGGCTGGAATATGAAAGGGGTTTCAAATTTCATGTACAGTTCTGCCTAAAGCCCTTTTGACCATCTACTTCCTACTCTGATGTCCAGTTTCCTTCTTGTCCAGTCTCAAGAGGAATATATGTCAAATCTTTGCATGAGCTCAAGAGAACCAGACAGATAAGACAGATTATATAATCCAGTTTTGGGTATGTTAAGGGGGGAAACTATACATAACAACTACACCTTTATAAGGGTATAACATAACTTTTAAAAGTTCATAAAGAATTGTATTTATATTTAGGATATAATAACCACCTGGCAATATCTTGATGCCCTAGATATCAATTCAAAAAATTATCATATTCAAGTTAGTACTTAATAATGCCTATCCAATCACCACAACCACATAATCTTCAGTGAATGACATTCAGCAACCTGAAATACAATTCCAAGAATACAATCAAAGATTTCTTACAAAATCTTAAGTTGACAACATGCAAAATCACACTAAAGGACACTATGACATGGTTGAAGCTTTAAAAAAAAACTTTACAATATATATCATCCATATACTAAACTAATGAATTGCAATTTATTTTGAAAATATATAATTTCTTCCCTTTTTAAAGCATGTGACTCCAGCTACAACAAATATTTAAATGCTTTCAGTCCTATTGAATCAGTTTGAGAAAAAGCAAGACAAAGATGGAGTGCTTTCCAGGGTACTTCATGATAGGGAGAAAATTGGTGACATTACACACGTTCCTTCCAATATGTCAGCTACTTCATTTCAATACAAATCTTTTCAGCCAAGTAAGGATCTACCCTTGATATCTCGCTGTATCCCAGCCTTCCCTCACCAGCTAGACTTATCAACCTCTCATTCTACCTGGCCTCTTTCTTTTGATTTGATTTGATTTGATTTGATTTGATTTGATTTGTTGAGTAAAAAAGATGTTTTAGTACATGAAATTTTCAACACTGTAAGGAAAATTATGATTATCACTCATGAATGCTCACAATTAGCTTATTTCCATACTGGTGCCATCTCCCTCTATAATTTTCTTACTTCTCTTTCATCCCCCCTCTCTCTCTCTCTCTCTCTCTTTCTCTCCCTCTCTCTCTCTTTCTCTCTCTCTTACTCTCTTTGTGTCTCTCTCTGTCTCTCTCCATCTCTATATGTCTCTCTTTCCACCTCATTTCTTCTCATTTTCTCTTTACCTTCTTTCATTTCCATCTTTGCTTTAAAAGTTGGATCTTTTTTCATATCTATCTCTCAACCCCTTTCCTCTCTCTTCAAGTGTCTTCCTGTTCCACTATGACATTTATTTCATTTCCACAGTGTGATATATTTATTTTCCACACTATGATGTATTTCTTTTCAACAGTATGATGTATTTAATTTCCACAGTATGATGTACTTCTTTTCCACTGTGTGATGTATTTCTTTTCCACAGTATGATGTATTTCTTTACCACAGTGTGATGTATTTCTTTTCACAGTGTGATGTATTTCTTGTCCGAAATGTGATGTATTTCTTTTCCACAGTGTGATGTATTTCTTTTCCACAGTGTGATGTTTTTCTTTTTCAGTATGATGTATTTCTTTTCAACAGTATGATGTATTTGTTTTTCACAGTGTGATGTATTTCTTTTCCACAGTGTGATGTATCTCATTTCCACTGTGTAATGTATTTCCTTTCCACAGTGGGATGTATTTCTTTTCCACAGTGTGATATATTTCTTTTCCAGTGTGATGTATTTCTTTTCCATAGTATGGTGTACTTATTTTCTACAGTGGGTGATGTATTTCTTTTTTATTGTGTGATGTATCTCTTTTCCATTGTGATGAATTTCTTTTCCACAGGTTGATGTATCTCATTTCCACTGTGTGATGTATTTCCTTTCCACAGAGTGATGTATTTCTTTTCCACAGAATGATGTATTTCTTTTCCGCAGTGTGAATATATATCTTTTCCACAGTGTGATGTATTTCTTTTGCAGTGTGATGTATTTCTTTTCCACAGTGTGATGTATTTCTTTTCCACAATGTGATGTATTTCTTTTCCAGTGTGATGTATTTCTTTTCTACAATATGATGCATTTCAATTCCACAGTATGATGTATTTCTTTTCCAGTTGTGATGCATTTCTTTTCCTCTGTGTGATGTAGTCCTTTTTTCCCCTTTGCTCTTGCATCCCAATTTTCATCTCAAAACGTAATTCATCACACACAGCACTCTCATAGACTATGATCTCACTTGTCAACATTTTAAAAAAAGATTTTATGGACTACTTCCATCTAACTCCTCCTTCCCTCACTCCTATCATGACAGATAGTTTTACATTTCAAAACAAAAGTGAAGTAGAAAGACATGTTTGTTCTTACCTGTTTGTGAAAATATCCATCAAGGGAAAGTGCCAGGATTATATGAAACAGAAAGAGAAAAGTGCAAATACTGTTATCAATACAGGGTTTACAAATCATTACAATGTTTCTTTATCTCTAGCTCTTTACTGTTTCATTACAATTTATACATGCTCGCACATATATGGAAATGGTGTATGAACAAGAAATGATTATCTCTGAAATAACTATTTTTGTGAAATATGCTACAGGGCCTACAAATACATCATTTAAGGCAAAATGAGCTCTAAAGATTAACATTCAACCTACTGACATTATAACTACACTGTAATAAAGATAAAATCTGTACTTTAATGATGGGTTAACAAAATGAAAGGTGAAATTACTTTTTGTGGAAATAATACTACCTTACCACTATTTCCTACACTCAAAAGTTTTATTTGTGGTATACCAAAACAAGACCAACTGCTACTCATAACATGAAAGGTGGATTTAATATGATTAAGTTATCAGTACTCCTGTACGAAATGACTTGGGCTCAAAAACACGCTGCAAATACATTACATTATAATGAAGCTGTCTTTGATGGGTTATGACATTAATCAATCTTTCAAAAGATATCTTAAATAACAGATGAACAGGATAAAAATATCTTTCAAGTTTGCAAGCCCATCGCACATCCTTTTGAAATTTGGATGAGCAAGAGGCAGATGAGACTCTTAAGGGGCCAGAGTGAAGGAGTTGGAAGATCCTGGAAAGCATCAAAGGACATCAAGCAATGATCGTTAAGCTTTGATTTCTACCCCATATATAAGTCATCTGTGACAGGCTGTAAAGTGTTGGGGGTGCTGGTAGTTTAGATTTGTCAGGCCTTATTTGACTGACTTGCTGTATAAGGTCTACAAAATTAGACAGTAAAATTTTGATGAAAGAAATAGCAGCAATACTGCAGAAAAGTAAAAATAAAAAAATAAAACTATTGGTTAGATTATTATCATACGAGAGCTTACTATCAGTTGCAAAAATAAATCTTTACAAAAACCCAAAACAGTAATTTGTAAAATAAGTGTTAAATAATCACTCAATCCATAACTTTACTTCTAATTCTGTAAATTGTGTTGATGGTAGTTATTCACTGAAACATTTTCCATAATTATTTACAAACCCTTATATAAACAGATATGAACTATTACGTGGGTACAGGTACACCAACAAAAAGATTTTGTTTGTAACAGTATAGTTCAAGTGAAGAATGTTATTTTCCATGATCCATGTGATAGTCTACAAATACAATGCGCTTATAACATATACAGGTCTGACACAGAAGACTATGGCAGTACCTGGAATCTTCTGGAGCAGAAGTCATTAAGGAATACTAATTGACTTTTAGCATCTGTTAAGATTAATGCCCTCATAAAGGTGAGCTGTTTTATTAATGGACATAATGACATCCTCCCCCTCCAGGAATTCAAGATGTCCTTAATCTGCCAAGAACGTTTACTGTTTCAAACATTATCCCTATCCTTCCATCCCTCCTTCTTTCTTACCCCAGAGCTTGCTCTCACCTCACTCTGGGTCTGTCCGTCTGTCTCTTTCTTTCTTTCTTTCTTTCTTCTTCTTCTTCTTCTTCTTCTTCTTCTTCTTTTTCTTCTTCTTCTCCTCCTTCTCCTTCTCCTCCCTCCCTCCCCATCCACTTTATATCTCTTTCTCTCCCCTCCTCTCTCTCTCTCTCTCTCTCCCCCTTTCTCTCCACCCTCCTTCCCTCTCTCTCTCTTTCTATTTCCCTACAGGGAGGAAGCTATCCTAATTTTTTTTTTATACAATATTGTCAGAGGCAAATACCTATTTCAACACATAAACTTCATCGTTGCATTCTCCCTCAAATTTCAAGTGTCAGGTAGATTTATGCTCAATTTAACCTCTATTTACTTTGGAAAAAAGCATGCTCTTTCTTATTTATTTGTTGTACTAAGTGCTTTATATGAGCTCTGACTTCCTAATTGTATTATATCACATACTCCTGAATGTGCCTTCACAAATCAGTTAAGTTTCAGCAGCTTGTAAAAAGCTTACTTCAACCCCAAAATGCACTAGGAAAACAGGCCATTTCTAGGGAAACTTTTCACAATTGTTATTTTAAAACTGAAACAAATTCGCAAAGCAAGATTGCATAGTTATAACTTACGCATCACTTAACAAAAAAAGATGTTAATTTTGAACAATATACTAATCAAATACTTAAATCAAAGGTCAATAAAACACCTATAAAATTCTTAAGCAACTTAGGAACCACTTCAAAAGCAAGTTAAATTACCACTTTTAAACTGATGATTGATTTCTAAAATGCCTTGCCTAAGGGATGTATGGGTCAGATCTCATGAACATCTAAATAGCTCTGAATGCATTATAAATCAACGGTACATATTATGATCAAAGGCATACAACCACTAAAACAGCAACTTCATTTGCTAGTTTAATAAATGTTTTCGTGAAATATGTTTACTGGTGTTCTAAAATACCTGTAAAATTGAGTGGACAGTTCCTTCCTAGCAATGATCAGAGGCACATAACCTTTAGAGCTCCAGTTCAAAAGCCTCTTCACATGCAAGTTTAATTATCAGAGACCTCTACATCTCTACATCTAATCAAGTAACTTTCATTAAGCAGTCATTCTTCATTCGGTCAGCCTGTGCCCACTTGGCCTTCCTGACCTAAACCGCTTCATGGATAATTGGATTGAAGCAAGGAAATGTTCTCCTTCGTGAAGGCTTTCTTGCTAACTCGGTCCTTGTCTATTCGACGGAGAAAGGTCTTTTGCCCATTCAACAGTATGAGACCATGGGTATTTGGTACAGCATACGTTGCTGTATGTATGTTCCTATGAGTGTTTGTATACAGACTCAAATGGTGATACTGGATTACAAAGAACTCTAAACTCCTAGATATTATCGTAACCAGAAGAGCCATGTTAAACCATTATCTCAACTCATAATCTTGCTTTCTGTATTTTTGGCTGTTTCAACAACTATTTTCAGAGGTTGAATAATACCTGTAAAAAGCATTAGTGACAATAATATCTGTAGTGAAATAGCAAATGTCAGTTGCTAAGACCAAGAAGGGCTTTATATAGAAGTGCATGAGTTTATGGGTTAACCTGCCATAATATATACATATAGGTATAAATTATATACAGATACCTTATATCTGTTAATGTTGAACTTTTCTCATGAAAAAAAAATACACTTATAATTACAAATGAAATCAAAACAAATTGAATTAATGCCACTTTGGCTCTCAGCTGAGAAAATGAGATCTGGCTGATTGTGAATATGTGGGCTTGTTTGTGTGGAAATCGTAACAGGTAGATTTTCTCTCCTTCACCTCCTGATTGCATGTCGATCAGAGCTGAATGGATTACAATGACAGAAATGAGTGATGTCTATCTATTCTGAATGCATAATGAAATATTACCGAATCAAGGTTACAACAGCTCATAATGATTCAATTGGCGAACGAACTGAATACGAATTTTGCTGATGTCAGGTAAAATATGAAACTTTTCAGTGATTGAATCAATACATTTGATCACATCACCTGTACATCACTAAAGAAATAACCTATCAAGGCTTTGAATTTTTTTTGCGTATACTCTGAGATGATATCCGTAAACAGGCTACACTCTCAGAAAAGCTGGTTAAAAATCATTAGGTTGGTTAAAATATGAACCAACTGTTCATTTTAAAAAATCCTCATATGTTTTACATACAATTTTTTTAACCAACAGTTGGTCAGTTCATATTTTAACCAACCACAAAGGTGGTAATGACTCTCCTCTAAAGGAGGCCTCCATTTAACATCCTATCTGAGGGACAGAGTGTTTTCCACTGTCACATAGCGTGTGATTATGAAACCAAGGAGGTGCAAAGGTGGTGACTCTCCTCCATATGGGGTCCCCATTTAAAATCCTATCTGAGGGACAAAGTATTTTCCACTTTTATTTTCTATTCTTTATAAGCCTGCGTCTATGAAACAAGGGAGGGGCATGTTAACACACAACACAGGCTTCAGCCATCTGCAGTCCTTGCTTCCACAGGAAGATGCTTTACCGACTGACCCAGTAATGCCCTTCTGGCTTTTTGTAAATGACACACTGTACAGATAATTAGTTACCAAGTAAGGATGATACGGATCTGCAATCAATACGGTAAGGACAACTGACAGCTGGCATGAAAGATGAAGAACTTGCAAATGAACTGTAACCAACTATGAGAGGAATGCTGAGAATGGGAAACTGACCATCAATCAATTCCACTCTCTGCATCAAAGTTCGGCACAAAATTCCTCATTTCTCTCCGTTTCCGTTGTGTGGTTGTCAAAACGTGCTCACTTTGACAAGTTGATTTTTGGCTGATTCGGATTGATTGATTTCAAGCAATAATTTCCCTTCCATAGAAATATTTTACCCTCCTGATTGTAATATGATTTCAACAATATAATATATATGTAGGCCCATAAACGCATTATTATACAGTTCCTTAATGGAATTTGTGTTAATAATTTCAAACAACATATCTAAATAGGTCATTACCATTCCCTTCACTTTCTAACTTCGGGCTCTCTCTCTCTCTCTCTCTCATGCTCTTCCTCCCATTCTCCCCTCACCCTGTCTCTCTCTCTTTCCTGCTGTACCTCTTTTCCTCACTCTTTCTTTCACTACATCGTACCTTCCTGCCACTCTTTCTCACCATCTCTCTCTACCCCATAATAGCTCTCCATCATCCATTCATTCCTCTCTCTCCTGTCTTCTCCCTCCAACCCCCTACTCTCTTGCTCTCCTCTCTCCCTTTCTCTTCTTCTTAACACCATCCAGGACTGGAGAGTATCTTGTTTGAGATATTCTGCAGGGTTTTTTTTTTCCATTTTCCCTGGTTCCAATTAAGACATTTTCGGTCAAAGGACAAAATTATGTCTATTGCATAAAATGGATAAATAACACTGACTTGGCATTATCAACTGATGGTTCACAGACCATAAGAAAGATCAAGTCAGTATACTGCAGGATGTAGAAAATGCAGAAAACTGGTAGAAATGATTTCTTGGGGGTGGGCAGTCTGAATATACTACTGTACATGTGCCCAACCACAGGTTTTCCTAAACCAACCAAAACAAATTTAATGCAATGTTCAAAATCACAACCTTTTAGAACTTTTCCCCTGCACATTTTCTCTACAAGATGACCCCCTAAATGAATATAAATCCATCTTAAATATGCCTTCAACTCAACAAACAGACCCCTTTTTTCCTGATTTTGGGCCTATTAGATACCCGAAACACATCACGCATGTGACGCCAGTCAACCCGAAAAAATACCCTTTCCACATTTTTTTCTGATCACACATGTGTACAGCAATATGGTGACATGTGTGTACAGCTATGAAAAGTAAAATAGAAAGTAACCCACAATATTGTAAAGACATACAGAAACCCACACATAGCTGACATAAAATTCAGAAACAAATCATACACAAAAAAGCCTAACAATAACAACAACAGCAATATAATGGACTGCTCCGCCCTCCTGAGGAAATGATCCATAAACAATCCCTTTAAACCCATCACATGAAAAATCAAAATACAAAAATTCTATATTGTATAATCTTGCTCATCCTGAAAAAGGTTCACCTTTCCATCAAAACTTAAATGGTTTTTGTGATAGAG
Source organism: Echinometra lucunter (assembly GCA_029962745.1). Lineage (NCBI taxonomy): Eukaryota > Metazoa > Echinodermata > Echinoidea > Camarodonta > Echinometridae > Echinometra > Echinometra lucunter. Next base: position 30,179,218 of record CM057152.1, read on the forward strand.
GCATCAAGCATCTATTTCATGAATGAACTTCCCAAAGGAGCATTCTTCCATGACAAGAGATGCCACGCACGAATTTCTCACAAGCACCTTTTAAGCATGTAATACAATTTGCCCCTCTGATATGTCGTATTTGCATACTCCCCACAGCAAGCACATCCAAAATAACACTTTTAATTCCCTTGATGAGTAAACATCACGCTTTCAAAGCCCGACAAATACTTCAATCGTCATACTTTTCGGTAATCTGACATAAAAATAATAACCCCAGGCCTGTAAAGGATATTGCATTGCTATGTTATGTTTATTCGAGTTGTCCACTCCAACTTTTTCTTGCAGCATTTGGGGGGATTTTCGAGCAAAACATGCAAAATGTGAACTTCTGGCTTTTTTTAGGAGATGTTGAAAGTAGACAACGGATATGTAACCTCTTCTCAACAGGATTTATGCCCTTTGTCATGATATTCAGTACTTTCTGACAATTTCATGTTACATCATATGTTACATCATATATAATTAACAGTATAAAGAAAATTTCTTCATAACAAATTCTTAGTCTTGTATGGAACCATGACCCTGTTTGTAAAGAGTTCCCTAAGAGAATACTTACCCTGTAGGCTATGCCCATTTCGTCCAATACCCACTTGGTCTTACATCACTTAATCTATCTGATTGGATAAATTGGCTATAGACCAAATAGTCATTGGACGAAATAAGGAAAACTAAGTAGACAAAGTGGCAATTAGACCATTTGATCATTAGACAAAAAGAAAATTAACCCAAGTGGGTATTAGACCAAATCATGACTGGACCAAACAGCAATTAGACCAAAATGATAGTAGACCAAATGGGTTTAGCCATGGTGGTGTTAGACGATCTGGCAATTAGACCAACTGACAGTACACCAATCGGCTATAAACCCCATGAAAACTTGAATAAGAAAACCCTGCAGAAAAACCCCTGCAATTTTCCTCTTCATATCTGAACAGGCTTTTACATGTCCATAACACTGGTAGCAACTAACTGAACTCAAAATAAAGGCAGAGACAGAGCACGACACAATTATCTAGACTCATGTTCAAGATATCTCTTCATGTGAAATCAGATTTTAGTAGGTGCTACAGACCAAAGCCAAGATTGACGTTAATTCATACATATTTGATGTCGTTATCCATCAAATGATGCTATCCGTCAATTGGTGTTAAAAGGAATGTTAGAGAAACAAATGAGATGAAATGGGATAAAGAGATAGGAAGAGTGGTAAAGAGAGGGAAGAATGGGGGCAAGGAGATACAATCGGGGGGGGGGGGAAGATAGCAGGCCTTTTTCATGAGCTCCTCGTACACATTATCATAATTTCTGGTTCTGGATACTGAACGTAAGATAACTCAGACTAGTAGTAGAGGTGCTGTAGTTGAGTGGTTTAAGACGCTTGAATGGAGACGTGCGGATGGGGGGTTCAATCTCCGGCACGGCACTTATGCCCTTGAGCAAGGCATTCTATCTCCATTGCTCTTTTATCGTACATCAAATAAATCAACATGCTATAGGCATATTGATAACAGAGTGTGCATGTGTGTCTCTTAAAAAAAAAAAAACTCAGACTGGAGTATATGATATGGAAAATACATGCTATGCCAAAATCATATTATAGTGCACATGGATTAGTGTCTTCAGAAATATGGAGAAGTTTGTAGGAGGTTTGTGGACTAAATCTATATTTTCTTTCTTTTAAAGTATTCTTTGCCTTGGTTTGACATTTTATAATTTTAATTACATCCATCATTAGTACCAGTCTGTTGCTGATTCACCATGGAAACATAATTTTCATCTGAAAGATACAAGTAAGTTTGTAGGAACAAAAATGGAAGATGACATCCTAAAATAATGAAAGTTGTCATCTCATATTTCCCTCATATGGAAAGTGCTGATAATGTATTCAATGTCAGGGCAAACTTGATGAAAATTTGCCTCATTGCCAAGAAATGTTTTACTTTCTTTCTTCTTTCGTCTTTTCTTCTTTTTTTTTCCATTCTATTCTCATTTCCATTCACTTTCTTAGTCTCATCATTCTTACATGTTTTCCTCCTTCACTGCTTCCTCTGAAAAATTTTCTTTTCCCTATATTCATTATTGATCTCCTTTAATTCTTCCTTCTTTCTATCTTACCTACATTTTCCTTCCTTCCTTCTTAATTCCTTCATTACTTTCTTCCTAATTTCTTTATGCTTGCTTTCTAATTTGTTTCTTTATTCACTTCATTAATTCTGACTGTCTTTCTTCTGAGATTTTGTTTCTCTCTTCTTCTTCTTCCTGTTTGTATATTTTCATCTCTCCTAATCTCCTTTCCCTTTGCTAGCTTTTTTTCTCTTCCTTCTCTCCTACTTCATTTTGTTTCTTTCTTGCACTTCCCTTTCGTGTTATTTCTCTTAACATCCCAGAAAGATCAAGGAAGAACTCATTATAAGCCTGAAAAAACAAATATCTGACAACAAATATATCTGACAAATTGGTGTTGATAAATAGCAGTAAATGTCCAACATGAATGAATCAACTTCTTTAAAGAGTCCCAAGATGCTGTAGACAGTATGACAAGGAAACACGAATGAGCTGATCTTTCTCCCTTGAAGCGATGAATCTAAGGATGCACTTTGTCAGCCACAGATTTACACTGACGCACGTTGGACATTTTAGCTCTAAGCCATGGACCATCTTTGCAAAATTTCTTTAATCAAAAGTACACCGCAGCACCAAAGCAGACAAAAGCCATTAGTCAAACACAATTACTGCAGAAGTCATTCTCTGTTCAATTCTGCATTACAATCCATTACAAAGCTTCTGCCCCCGGGCTTGGGCATTACTTAGGCAACCTATGTGACTACTTTAGGGTGCTAAGAGTCATTTTTTAGGGAAATTGAATTCATAAATTGAAATGACTTGAAGCATCTCGGCTTTAATAAGGATGGTGAGGTGTATCCAAAAGGAGGCGGAAATGGGAGCACGGCCCAGGCCAGAATCGGATGAAAAAAAAAATGTTTCACTAGAGCCATGCATTCATGAGATTTATTAAATCAGTTCTTGGGCAAGACATTACTTTATCAGGATCTGAATGTAACCTATTTCCAAGCTGAAAGCATGGATGTCACAAAATAATACAAAACTAACCTGAATTAATCAATTACTTTATGAATGCACCATTCCAAACTAAAATATTGGAGGAAGAATACACTTGTTTAAAAGCAATTAAATGAAAAGCACTGGATATCTGATTCTTGGCTTCAGGCAAAACTGGCAACCTAACGTATCAATATGGGTATCCCTTTACCTTTGGAAACCCCGACAGAGAGAACTAATCAAGATTCTTGGGTCAAAGAGGAGAAGATGCAATGTACATCGCCACGGTAACACAAGCATTTTGTTTTCCTTAAATGCAAGTTTTAGCTTACCCACCCACAGAATTCAATTGCCCTTCTCTATATCTCTCCATTACTCTCAATCAGAGGTGAAATGCTCGAGCATGGATCAGCTAAATTGAGAGAAGGGATTTGCCCGGGCATTCTTTCTTTTATTTTCTGAATGGAACGGTTTGGCAGAGAAGCTGGGAGTGGGTGAGTGAGTGAGTGAGTGAGATGGGAGAGAAAGGATGAAAGATGTGATGGGAGATGGGGGATGGAGAATGGAGAATGAACAAGAACAGGGATTAAGCAAATAAAACAGAGAGAGAGAAAAAAAAAGATGATGGATAAATGGAGATGGAAAAAAAGCCACAAAACAAGAATTAAGGAGATAAAACAGAAAGAGGAGGGAATGAGATGAAGGCAAGGCAGAGAAATGAATGGAACGGTTTGGCAGAGAAGCTGGGAGTGGGTGAGTGAGTGAGATGGGAGAGAAAGCATGAAAGATGTGTGGGGAGATGGGGGATGGAGAATGAACAAGAACAGGGATTAAGGAAATAAAACAGAGAGAGAGAGAAAAAAAAAAGATGATGGATAAATGGAGATGGAAAAAAAAAGCCACAAAACAAGAATTAAGGAGATAAAACATAAAGAGGGGGGAATTAGATGAAGGCAAAGCAGAGAAATGAATGGAACGGTTTGGCAGAGAAATTGGGAGTGGGTGAGTGAGTGAGTGAGATGGGAGAGAAAGCATGAAAGATGTGTGGGGAGATGGGGGATGGAGAATGAACAAGAACAGGGATTAAGGAAATAAAACAGAGAGAGAGAGAGAGGAAAAAAGATGAAGGATAAATGGATATGGAAAAAGTCACAAAACAAGAATTAAGGTGATAAAACAGAAAGAGGAGGGAATTAGATGAAGGCAAGGCAGAGAAATGAATGGAACGGTTTGGCAGTGAGGCTGGAAGTGGGTGAGTGAAATGGGAGAGAAAGGATGAAAGATGAGGGGAGATGAAAAATGAACAAGAAACTTGGATTAAGCAGATAATACACAGAGAAGGGGGTTGGTGGATAAGAAGAGATGAAAAATGGCAAAGAAACAAGAATTAAGGAAATGAAGCATAAAAAGAATGGACAAGAAAGAGGGATTAAGCAGATAATAGAGAGGGAGTAAAAGGGGTTGGTGGATAAAAAGAGATGAAAAATAGCAAATAAACAAGAATTAAATCAATAAAGCAGAAAGAGAATGGATAAGGAACAAGGATTAAGGAGATAAAACAGAGAGAGGAAAAAAATGATGGATAAATGGAGGTGGAAAATAGGCACAAAACAAGAATTAAGGAGATAAAACAGAAAGATAGGGGAATTAGAAGAAAGAGAGATAGAGAAAGACAGGAGGAATGGGGAAAAATTACCAAAAAAGAGAAAGGGGAAAGGGAAAGGAAAAAAAGAAGAAAAAAGAGGATTAAAGCAAAGAAGAAGAGTGAAAATGAGAAACGTACAAGGACAACAATGAGAGGAAGACAGAGAATAAGAAAAAATAGGGAATATTCAGAAAGTCAGAGAACATTATGCATCATACATCTATATCAATAAAGAGAAAAATACACCTGCAAAGAAAATATGCAAAGAAAAGCAGACATATGAGGGGATGGAAAAATAAAGAAGAGGGTAAACGAAGGAAAAAGTAACAGAATCATATAGAATCATGCATGAAAGGGAGAATAGTGCGTTTGTGCATTGAGCCAAGATGGAAGAGCAAAATGAAGGGAAAACGAAGATGAATTATCCTTGCATTGGTAGTATTTCTTTGTTACTACTCACAATGCAAGAATAATGCATCTTGCTCTTAGACGTGACGTATACTCGCCTTCATTCAAATCAGTAAAGTACACGAGGAAGGTTCATGAGTATGCTCTAACCAATGAATGAGTATTGCTTCAGCTTTATATACAAATCAAATAATATTCTTTATGTCAAATTTCTATATACTGTACAGCCACATTCACATGTGGCACAATATATAGATGGCCAAAAAAATGAGAAAGCCTGCCCGGGTAAAATGAAATGACACAAGTATAGTGTTATTCACATTGCTGTTATTACATACCTAGGCCCCATTGCATAAAACTTACCATTAAAGGCTTGTTCAGATATGAGGCTACAAATCCCTACAACAAATCCCTGCAACATTTCTAGTGTTCAGATATGGTGCAATAAAATCACCTCATTTATATTCATGACTCTCAACCCTCAAATAAAAGAGGGTTTTATCAAAAGTTGCACATACTCATGACAACATATTTTGTGCTTACTTTTCAAGAATTTGATTGGTCCCATAGACATGTGATAAATTTACTAGACGAAAAGCAGCATGTGCAGATATCATTACACAAATGGCATTAGGCTCCGCCTCTTTCGGATTATTTGAAGGGGCCAATAAGCACCCGTTATCGCCATGACATCGATAACACTGTTGCATTATTCATATCTATTGCGTGTATCAGTTTTATTGTAACACTATGATTTAAAGCGTATTTGTTGCATATTTATTGTGCATTAACTGCGCATGCGGTAAGCTGATGCTTGTAATGTTTCATAACGCGTACAAACAAATGCTACTAATCGGAAGCATCTTACAAAATTGAATAATTCATTTTTGATCATGAATATTGATGGATGCTTAAGTCAGCCTTCTAATGGATCTGGACAAAATGGCGGAGCTTTAGGGGCCTGATTGGTCCACAGCTTTTTGCAGCCATATGACAAAAAAAGTGTGTCCTGCCTCGTGATAATTTTTTGTCGCCTCACATCCCATAGACTTGTACACTAAAATGTTACGGGGATTTGTTGCAGGGATTAGTCGCCTCATATCTGAACAAGCCTTAATGGTAACTCGTCCATCAATGGTTAACTACCATGGCAAAATTGCTCAACTGCCAATCAAATACAAGGTTTCTGCAGAAGTAACCACTGATGGCAGAGTTACAGTCAATGGTAAGTTTTATGCAATGGGTCCCAGGTACACTTTCAGTAGTACTTCGTTGTTTGCAGCTACTTCTTATTCATCCCAGTTGCCATTCATTTTAAAACTTGCAAAATAGTTTTACTATCTTCTTAATGAGGCTTAATTAGTTATGTGTGAACTAGGTTAATGACTATTATTATTCTACTTCTGAGGCTCATCCCTAACCTTATTCAATCAAAGTAATATACTGTACAATTCTAAAGGAATGAACAAAAAATGTGATTTTTAAAGTAAGAGTTTAAAGATAAACTGGAGTTCTGGTCATGCAATCATAATGTGAAAGAAACTGTTCCATATTGACTGAGAGAGTTAGATTAGTTGTACCAGAATATAAACACATGCATCTAGTGTCAGATTTGGAAATCATTAAATTCATAAGAAATTCATTTATTTCCCCCCAAAGGTACTTGCAATACACAAAGAAATGAGTAGATGGAACCACACAAATCTGGCATGAATGTTACCCCTGAATTTTTCAGTTCCTTCTTGTATGAGGGCATTTAAAGAGCAATCCTTTCTAGGAGACAACTTTACTATGATATTCTTCCTAACTGAGAGGGAAAGAATGAGAAAGCTCACAAATTATTTTTCACCTTTTCCAGAACTCAAGCTTCTCTTTAAATAAGAGTTTCTTTTCCCAGCATTGTGAGCTGCTGAGGTACCTTGTGTTGGTAATCACTAGGGAATTGTATATTGCGTTGTTGCGTTGCCATTTTATGCTTCACTATAAGATAATGATTGACTTGTGAGTCGAGCAATAATGCTGGCCTTGGAAAGGATATGAAGTGCAATGTTACAGCCATGTTAAGGCTACATGTTTACAGGGGGTATAAACTTACGTGAAGTGATTAGGAAGGCACAGAAGTGATTGGCAGTAAATTCCGGGGCCAGACGTGCCAGTTTTTTTAATATCGGCATTGCCAATTTTGTCACACTCATGACAAAAAAGGGACATAAGTAGGTTAGTGCAGTAGAAGACTACTTTAAGTGCTAGGTCAGTTACTTGCAAATGGTACAGCATTGTGTTAAAAATGGTTTCAAAGGAAAACTTTTTCAGCTCTTATGGAAAAAAACTCATGCATGTAACTAAAGAGAAATCCTACTGGATTCCAAGAGAAAACATTAAGATTTCATAGGAGCCAATTTGTACGTATCCGTATTGTTTGTCTACAACTGTTTTTGAGAATGTATTCTTTATGCAACATTTGAAGAGCTCTTTTTTTTATAGATTTTCACAGCTCAGTCACTCTAAGCTCCCTAATATAATTTTCACTGTATAAATCTATAATCTATTGCATGCTTCACAGGGCTGATCTAACAGAGTCTTTTTCCATTGAAAAACATCCTTTAAATAATGATTATCTATATGTAAAAAATGTAAAATGAGCACTGATGCTGGGTGCTAAAATAAAAAATCATCTCTATATATCCTAATGGTGGCCTCTTGAGCTATGTATCCATTTCAGCAGTATACAGCGCCTCAATTCTTACACCCTACCATTACAAAAAATTCGGAAATGATACTTTTCAATCATCATCATCCGTGAATACTGATAACCATGAACTAGTTTTCTTTGCATATTTCTTGTTCTGTTATTCTTTCTTGTTTTCCAAGTCTTTGTAGGCACAATTTGAAACGATTTTATTTTTCTGGGGGATCCACAAATTACAAGCACTACTTTTTTCGTGGATCCATCCATTACACATATCTTGTTCTGTTATTCTGTTATTGTTTGGTGTTTTCCAAGTCTTCATAGACACAATTTGAAACAATCTCATTTTTCTGGGGGATCCACAAGTTACAAGCATTGCCTTTTAGTGGATCCCTCCATTTCCACAGAATCTAAGAATTTCTTTTAATATACTGTTTTATGTATAATTATCAAGAAAAACAATGAAAATGAATATTATTTCATATTTTTCTGTAATTAAACCTATGTAATGTCATTGTATTTCTTTTCTCTCTACTGGAAATGAATGTATATGAATTTGAATTTGAAATTTAAACATCAATTTTTCATGTCAGTAGGCAAGTCCGATATCTAAGATTTCTATGGAAAAATATGTCTGATCATCACATTAAAGTGTACCTGGAAAAAAAAAAAAAACGGTGTACAGCTTTTACATAAATAATCCTCCTCAACTTAACGTGGCATCCTAGGGGTTAATAGTTAAAGAGTTCAAAGAAAATAAACATAATATAACAAAATATCAAAACTAATAACAGGAGACCACAATGCATGGAATCAAATGGCATTTAAATTCTGTTAACACCCTAATTCGTGGGCATCCTCATACTTTATCAGTTACATGCATATGGGACCCAAAATGACTGAACCCCTGGACTTGCCATGATAATGGTGAGAGCCAAACAATCATATAGCTGAGTGCCAATCAAAAATGCAACTTTGTTTTCTTCTTTTATTGCAACATCAAAATAGGAAACTGCAGAACTATCAACAATGTGATCTTTGGCGCAGTTTATTCGTTGAAAAATACTTTTATTTGTTCTAACATTAGTGTAAGGTAATACCAAAAAGTGAATGCTCTGCACGCAAATATTAAATTTGCTTGGATGATATTTCTATCTACTTATCAAATTTTGACAGGCAATATATTTGAAATGTCTAATATTTGGACATTTGCACATACATCAGAGACAATATGAAATTTAAACCCAAGTATCACCTTTCAAATTTCAGCATGCAAGCTTTTACATTATATTCAAATGCCAACAATTTGCTTGACAAATCTACTTTTCAAATGTCAATACAGAACCATGCATCATTTTTTTTTAATGTATCGGGAACAAAAGCCATTATGACTCCCTCCCACTCAACATTTATCAAATGATATTTCTAAAACATCTTTATGGAAAATCCCTCTAAAATCAAATACAGAGCGATGTTGGAATGCATTAAGTGATAAATCCATATTGCTAAAGTAAATGTAAAAGAATGTAACAAAATGTAACAATCAAATTTTTTATTTTCAAAAAGAGTAATTATCTCAGATTTGTTTTCCTGGTAGCATTACATACAACTGCAGTGATCATTTAATATTGAATTCAGGACTTCTTGTCTTTGCATAATTTGTGTCAAAAATGTTGCTTTTCTCTGAACACCTGGAATGGAGATAACAAGTTTTGCAACAAAACTCTTCAAATATATCGTCTGTTTGGAGCCAAAAGGGCGTAACTATGTATACACTGTATACAATGTACACACAAGTTAACATCCTTCTGGTTAGATTGTTGTTGTTGTTGTTGTATCAATCAGATATGATTGTTTAAGATTTAAGTCTGGGACCGACCTTTTACGACGCCATCCGAAAGACATGACTCAGACTCGAACCTGGGTCTGCTGAATCAGTTTATAACTTCCATTGTTAGCTGGATTACAGGTGTACAGACGATATCAGAGGAAAGAAAATTAAATGCGTACACTGTCTCCAGAAGGGGACATTGACCCAACAGTAAAGCAATCACAGTACACTACTCCTGGACTATTTACTATAAAAACAGTCATCCCAAATAGGGATGGGAGAGCCATCCCATTTCACTGGAAAAATCAGAGTACTTTCACATCTCCATAAGATTGAGGCTTATACAGCGAATAGCCTTGTTCACCATACCCAACAGAAATAAATGAAAGATGGAGCTGGGATGTCCATGTAATATTCTAGATTTCTGCTCTACTTGAAGTTATTATGGCTGACATAACTAATGCAAGTTGGATTAATATCGATTCGTCTTTCTTCGTCAACGTAATGTGGCCTGGTGGTTGGCCCAGATGGTTTTGGGGGTCGTACATTGTACCAGAAAATTGGATTACCTTAACGAAACGACTGACCTTCCCTGGGGTTCAGGTGAAATCAAGGATATATTATGCACAGGAATGTGTTGCTTTAGAAGATTCTCTGCAATGCCAAAAGCTATGATAATGTGGTACTATGTAGTTATCCCTTACACTGCACTTACTAGGTACCTGTTTTCTGTGACAAGAATTTATATGTATCTAAATTTCTCTTTGTCTTTCCCATTCTCTCTCCCTCTTTTCCTAACTTTCTTTCTCTTTCCTTCCTCTCATAATTCATTTTTCTCTCCTGTTCTCTTCCCAACCATCCTCTCTTTCTCTCTCTCCCTCTCTCTCACAACATGCTTTTCAACTTGCATTTGCAAAAACGTTTTAGCTAGACATACAAAAATCAACCACAGGAAGAATCTTTTTTTTTAAATGTCATAAAAATCAATTCTTCTCAAAGTGTCTTGGGCATGGACAGTTTTCATTGGAGAAATTTTACTTAATATCTTAGGATAAATGAAAGTTTATCCTTCTTTTATGAATCTCAAATGGACTCATGAATTTGGAATTTGATATTTCAGAACACTTTTTCATACCCAAATGAAATATGAAAAATAAACAAAGGTAAACAGTTTGGATCACGCAGTCTTTAATTGTGATGTATCTTTGGAAATGTGGTGGTACTTTAGGGGTTAACGTCAAAGTGCAATGAAGTGTTCTCAAATATTCACTTAATGGATGTTTTCTCCGCGGCAATATGTTGGGAAGTTACGTATCCGTAACATCCGAAAATAGATTTTGTATCCTGTTGATGGCTAATTTTCCCGCAGCCAATCATTCATCAAAAAGGAGTCTCAATCCAGAGCGCCACCTATAACCCCCAATCACCCATCCCATGACGGCATTTAGTGATAATTACCAATCACCATAGCAATGAGGGGCTCTCTTAATGATGGCATGCATCCCTAGAGGTGTTTTGAAAGTTTTTTTTCTTTGAGTTGATGGGATGGGATATTAACCAGGGTGCTTAATTGCTCAATTGCAAGAAGAAAAATGAAATATTAGTCAGGTCCTAGGGTTTAGTTGTTGACAGGGCACAGTTATTAGTGATGCACTTTTACTACAAATATGGATATTTTCCCATTCTTTCCATGGATATGACCATCTACGAGTAATGAGTATCTACAGATTATACTTATAACTAATTTTTTGACATTTTGTCTCTTAATTTTTTTCTAGTTATATGGTTAAAATCTTTACTGAATAAACATGAATCTATGTTTATTTCTCCCTTTCTCTCTCCTATGATCATTGTTAATAGAGAAAGCCAAAGCCTGAAAGAATGGGTGAAAGAAAGAAAATCAGAGAGATATGAACAGAGAGTGTGTAAAATAGACAGCAAATGAAAGTTAATTGATAATTGATTCAAAATCCTCCATGTCTAAAGATTTAATTCATTACATTAATTCATCAGTCTATCCTTTATAGATAAGAGCCATTTGGTTTGGAAAACTATGCACATTTTGACAAAAGACACTTTCTTGCAACAACAAAGGAACTCCTGGACTTGAGAGATTCTGCAAAGAGAACTAAAAAATCTTCCAACCTTTCAACCAACCCCTTTCCATTCTTTCCCTCCCAATTACTCAACTTTCCATTTAAGGAACCGATAATCAATTGACCCATTAACCTCCTTCTCGAAAAAGATACACCACGCAACGATCAAAGGCCATCTCTGGCTGAGATTTCACAAGTATGACTTCTGATGGCCCCATTCCCAATTTCTCCTAACGAAACCCTAAACTAATAAACAGGTATCCCTATTTCTTTCAAGGAATGATAACCTGAACAAGTTATCCTCCTTCTCTTTGACGATGACTTTTACTGGCCTAATTTCCCATGAAACTTTAAACTAATAAATAAGTATTCCCCATCACCATAACAAAGCAGAATTTTCTTTGAACCAGTGGTTACTTGCATGAGTTGCTTTCTGTGTGACCCCTTCTCTTATTGAAAGTCACAGGGCTGATGAAAAGATTTTCCAAATTACACATATAATTCACAATATTTCTATTTTTCTATTTTCTAAAAAGCAACAATATTGGATAATACAACATAAAGCCTTATTGCACATGAAAGTCAATATTTTTCCCATTCCATTAAGATAGATAGATAGATAAATGGTTTATTTGATAAAAATCATACATCATGACGGCCAAGCCGAATTGTAATGCATTTACAAATTAAAATGAATCAATACATTAAAATGAAATACATAGCATTGAAATGAATAGATCTAATAGTTATAATGATATTAATTAATTAACGTATATTTGAAAAAATACTCCAAGAATGAAAAGTCATCAGATTTATAAGTTAGCTGAGCAAAACGGATTGGCATGGAAAGATGCATCGAGAATCCAACCAACATGGATAACACTAGCAGCATTTTCAGCAGCTCGAGCTTACAGAATTGCCGGCTATTTCTGATCCCATGAATTAGACTGATCAGAGAATAGCCAGCTAATTTTCGGCTCAAGTTATATTGCAACACATATATGTATCAGAGCTCGAGCTGATATGGATGCAATTGCACACTTCCATGGAGTTTGGGCTAATACCCTTGATCCCCAAATAGCCAGCTATTCCTAAGCTCGAGCTGATGACTCACCCACCCACTATTTATTTTGCATTCTTAACAAGTCTTCTTGTACCATTATGTTTTTGCTAAGCTCGCTAAGTATCATTTTTTGTTTGTTGATATAATGATTAATTTTCTTATTATTCTCCGAATAACATGTATTTTCTATAACCTCATTCATAAAAATGCATAGTAGGTGTTTAAAAACAGGAAAGTAAGTCTTCCCATTATAAATATGAGCTAATAATTTTTCCTAGAAAAATGATTACCTCTATTATTCAACTCAAGGCACGCCCACTGTTTGATGTAACCTGTTTTCTGACATTATGTAGCAGACAGAGAGGATAAAATCAACCAAAAGATTAACAAAGAGTGATAATTGCAATATAGGACTTTCTTTGCTTTCATAAGAATTATGGTAGCTAGGGAGAATAGGAAGGCCCTCTGGGGTGCATTTTATGAAGTGTCTTGTCAGTGATTTTTACTGACAACTGTTATAAGCTACTGAAATCCTTGCATCTGATTGGCTGAGAGCAAATTTATCACTGACAAGACACTTCATGAAATGCTCCCCTGAAAAAAAACACAACCGAAAGCTGGTTTGACCCAAATGCTATCATGCAGACCCTTTTATTTTCTTTTATTTGTGATGAATGAAACAATAAAAAAAACTTATACAATTTCTTATGTTCCCACCAACTTCACAGTATCTTTATTATTCAACTGATGCTTTTTCACATGACCTTGTTTTCCTCTCTAAATAACATCCAAACATTTGACAAAAGAATGAAAAAAGTAAGCCATCAGATTGCTAGACAGAAAATTACAGACTTAAGATGACCCTTAAAGTTCCCTGCACAAATACTCATTTAATTTGACCCTTTAGTAAATAACATCTTCCTTACATGTACAGCGGACATAAAACTATGTCTTCAGATTGCTGAAAGATAATGGCTTGCTATATTTTCTGGAGAAAGTGATTAACTCCATTGTTCTCTGCACAAATACTTATCCATGACATTTTCATTTCAAATGACCTTTCCTGCAATCAACAAATGGGAAAATCATCATAGCGCCAAACATCTTTTATACTACAAAGAAATGAAGAAATGAAGAAAAGAATTACAAAGCTTTGGGAATAGTCTCACACAAGATATACACGTGAATGTCATGAATTGTATAACTGAAGAATATGACTTTATTCAAAACCATTTTATAGGAAAACGTCTTGGAGCAAAACATCTTACAGCAATACACCGTGACGAGAAAGCAGAGCTATGGGAATACCAGTAATGTCATACATTATATGAGTTTCTCTGAAAAGTATGACTTCACAACAAGAAATAAATGCACTTGACATTAAGATCCCAAGCACAATCCACAACCTTCTTATAGTGGTGCCCTTTTATGCAATATTTTTACCTTGAATGTGCTCCTCTATCACTATGAAAATGATCTTCACTTGTGTTTGTGCATTCAATATTTCTTTACACATTTTCTCTCAGATAATAGCATTTGTATCAAAGACCGGGTTAGCAGATTCCTGTATGCTGCTTTGTCATGATAAATACAAAATTTTCCAAAATATGAGCAAAAAATAATGGTGCTGCTCCTTCACAATGACCTGAATTAAACTGAAGAAAGCAGAAAAAAAGAAAAGAAAGTCTAGCCTCATATCTTGATATGCTCCACCATGGGTTGGAAGATTAACTCTATTTAAGAACACCCACGGGCAATATACATTCAGACAAGAAGATTTCTTTAGAACTGAACAAGAAATAACTAATTACGTTGACTAACTACATCATGTTCTTCCTCCTCTAAGAGTGAACAAACAAACCTCCATCTAATCCTTCAGAATCAAAGCGGGCGTGTCAGAGAAGTGCATTTCTTCAATGAACCGGAGTAAGGAAAAACATCCCCCTCTCATCACCACCACCACCACCACCATCAGTCCTCTACCAAGATACAGGAAGTCATCATTGTAATTCAAGCTGGAGGAGAACATGAGTAATCCTGCCCCCTTTCAGACCAACAAATTTACTGTGGAGCTAAACAAAACTGAAAGTCATCTCTTTTTTTTCTGATCCCAAAATTTTATGATAACATGCCACAAAACGAATCATCAGACACCAGAACATTTTTTTACAATGAAACAGAGGTTTTTAGCATAATTTCAAACAAAAGCTCAATTACAAAAAACGTCCATCATCAATGTGAAGACTGTATCAATAAAAAAATATACATGTATGATCAGGTGGGGCTCCAAAAGAGCAAATATCGATATGGCTAACACCAGCTCCTCTTAGAACCTTCAAGCAAAGCCCATCTTTGAAATGGACAACATAGGGTGTAATGCCAACTTCCCCCAAACTAGTTTCCTCTTACAATGTTTGTTCCTTCATATATACTATTTGTCACATTTTTACACTCTTTTCACACAGTATAATGATTTTATATGAGACATATATCACATTTTAAATAATATAGATTTTGTATAAATTTCCTTTGGTGTGAATGACCAAACAAGCCCTCTTCATCTCTCTTCCTCTCACACTCTGCAATCATACTCAGAGCTTGACCCTGGCGACGTTCTGACGCCTTGGAATACCCTGCCCCTGGCATACCAGACGTCTCATACTTTCAGTGCGTCATAGTATATTTACATACAAGATATGGATGTATTTTGATTTGTAAAAATGATGATAATGAAGGAATTCTGTGCAATATTTCCAACTTGGTAGACTTCTCACTCTCTCTCACTCTCTTACTCTCATTCTATCCCTCTTTCTCTCTCTTTCTCTCTCTCTCTCTCTCTCTCTCTCTCTCTCATGACCTGAAAATATAACAATAATCAAATTTACCTTTTAAAACTCTGAACTTAGTTAAAACCAACAATGGTAACAATCAGGAGGCACAAAAGAATGGAATCATATTCTAATACACCTTTTATAAGAAACTTTTTATAATAGATGGAATTGAAGCTCATGATGAATGAACATCATAATAATTGTAAACAAATTTTTTCAGCATTACTCCCAGTGTTAAAGATATGCTCGATCTGTAATGAAAATCACAAGTCAGAAAAAATTGGAACCAGCGGGATTCGAACCTGCCATCTACTGCTTGCCGGGCAGCGACTTAACCACCAGGCTATTCTGGTTCATGTCCAAGTCATGATGAACTGGAATCAACTACCCAAGATCCTCTTCTTTCTGACTCATTAATATGCAACAGAACGCCATGGACAATAGATAGTAAATGAAGAAGCTCAATGGGAGGAATTTATAATTTGTAAACAAATTTTTTTTCGGCATTACTCCCAGTGTCAAAGATCGTATGCTCGATCTGTAATGAAAATCACAAGTCAGAAAAAAAATTCCAGTTCATCGTGACTTGGCCGTGAACCAGAATAGCCTGGTGGTTACGTCGCTGCCCGGCAAGCAGTAGATGGCAGGTTCAAATCCCGTTGGTTCCAATTTTTTCTGACTTGTGATTTTCATTACAGATCGAGCATAGGCCTACTATCTATAACACTGGGAGTAATGCCAAAATTTTTTTTTTACAAATTATAAATTCCTCCCATTAAGGTTCTTCATTTACGAACATCATAATGTTCATAACCTTTATAAGGACATACACTTTAATTAGCAAGGGACAACTAATTGGGAGAAATTCTGTTCCATAATCACCAATTTTTCCTTCCAAACAAAACATGCACACTGACCATATATAATAACACCCGACTCTAATCATAACTAACACAAGCAATAAGTAAGAAGTAATCAAGGAATACACAGGAGTTTTCTTTACCATCTATCATATGAGAAGTTTTAGGATATCTTGAAGCTCTATAATTTACAGACATCTTTATGCTCATATCTTAATTTTTGAAACTACTTAATTAGCAAAGGAAAAATGCCTTAAGAGAAACTAATTTAGTTCAGTCATTACTGCTCATTTTTTTCTGAACAATAAAAAAAATAACAGTCCAAAAGCTGAATTGATAATCATAATAATAGAATATGTTGTCATTTTAGTAAACATTATTGGCTGAAATAATCACGTTAACATCTTTAAATCAAGAATTAAAACTTGACCTTGTTTTCTTAAGAAAAAATACACTGAAAAATGTCAACAAAAAACAACTTGGTTGCTTTATATTTGCTTGTTTCTTTCTAATATTGTAATTATATCTTCCAATTTTGCAAAGTCACTGAATGCTTTTTCTACTAACACAATGGTATTCTGGAACTTGCAATTACAATAAACAGGTTATAGTGAATCCTATTCAATGACAAAATGAACCGACCAAACAAAAACTAGGAAAACCAGTCTCTATAAATGGAATTTTAAGTTGCATAATTTTGGTGACCTCCAAATATAAATAGATGTACACATTGTATAACACAAACTGACCACATTATACTGGTATAAAAAAATAATTCTTCATAGATCTTCCTAGTCCAAGGTTGGTCTCGGAAGCTTAAATTATGCAAAATATGTATGAAGAAATATCATATGAAGAATCATCGCATAGCAAAAGAAGGTTACATCAAATAAAGAAATGTCAAAACAGAAACTAGTTCTTGAGGAAGGTCAGCTGACATAATCTTACAGAGTGGCCCAAATTCACAAAAGAGGTTTGTATTTAAACCAGGGTTTATGTAAATAAGTGTATATACGAGTAAATAAGTGTAGATAAGCATAAGTAAACATATTAAAGTGGATTACTGCCCACTCCAGGGACAAGAGCACATGTGCGTATTATGCCCTTGGAGATTAAGACCACGGTCTCGATTTAAACCATGGTTTAAAGTCAAAAGTTAAACTTTGTGAATTCGGGCGAATATGTTTAGGGTCACATCGTATCATGCATGGAATTGCTTGAAGATACAAGCCAGCTGGTTATCATCATCCATCCGGAGCTGGAAGGCATTTAACTATGAGTTAAAGTACAAGGGTTAATGCCTTTCTGGCTCCAAACCGATGATATATATACATGCATTCACAACAAGCCCCACCTGGTTGTAAGGTTTCTGTAAATCCATGATTGCTCTGCGTCCATGACTAACCAAATACTCAATTTTAACCCTTGATTAAATGCTATGCGTAATCCCAACCCTAACCCTATATACCCCTAAGCCTAAGCTAAACCATAGTGCAACCCTGAACCTAAGAGCATTTCTATGATGTAATAACACCTGGAGCAATTACCACCGAAGCATATGTCAGGTCACTGGTTTCTGTGTGATACATTGTTTAAAACAAAAAGTGGACCCTTGGTAGTTTTTTACTGAAACACCATTTAAATATTCATTTTGCTAAAAATCTCTGAATGCTACATTCAGACCCCCAGTTTTGATATACAAGAAGTTATACAATGAATTTTGTTGGTCTGAATGAAGCTTGGTACTGTGATTAAATTTGGTAACTAGTCGGAATAAGGGGTAAAACCTGTCCATCCATGAATGGCCGCCAGCAAAATGACAAGCACAAATTGAATCTAATATACAGAGGTGGGTGAACATCACTGAATTAAATAAGGAGGGTCAGGCAGTGTGGGAGGAAAAAGAAATAAAACTGGACATCTCTCGTTTCATCATCACGTACCATCATCACGTACCATCACCTTGACCAGGTGAACATGGCTGAATTCAATTACATCACGGTAGGAAAATACTGCAAGCTTCCCCTTTCTCACTCACTCTCTCTTTCTCTTTCTCTCTCTCTCTCTCTCTCTCTCTCTCTCTCTCTCACTCACTTCCTCTTCTACCAATCAAATTCAATTACATGTACATCAGAGCACAAAAATAGTGGTATATTACTAGTTCTCTCTCTCTCTCTCTCTCTCTCTCTCTCTCTCTCTCTCACGCTTTTTTTCACCTCTTACTCAATCCTCTTATATTAAGGTATGAAATAGAAGTATCATACCATCTTTCATTCTCCTTGCCTCTCTCTCTCTCTCTCTCACTTGCTCTATTCTCTTTCATTCAATTATGCCATCCTAAAGTAATATTCTCCCTTGGTCCAGCTTCATGCACTGAATTCTATCAATGAGTGAAAATACTACCATATTCTCTGCTTGCACTCTCTCTCTCTCTCTCTCTCTCTCTCTCTCTCTTTCTCTGTCTTCTTCTGTCTTCCTTTCTTCTTCTCTTTCTCCTTCTCTTTCTCCTTCTCTTTCTCCTCTGTCTCTCTCTATGTCTCCCTCTATCTACCCTCTGTAAAGTTTAAAAATATATCAGGCTACAGAGATAATTTTACTTCGGTAACACTTACCTCCCCCCCCCCCCCCCTCCCACTTTCTTCTCTCAATCAATTATGGGTGCATAAAAACCTATCAGTTCTTTTTCCCTCAGCTATCTATCTCTTTCTCTCTCTTTCTCTCCCCCCCCCCCACCCACCTTGCACAATCTCTCCTCTGATCTGTTCACACATCTCATCAATTACATCACATACACCATGGCATGTGGTATTCAATAATGTGACGTTAATTCAATATAGTATCTCGTGAGATCTGTGCATAACAGAACACATCCTCTTCCTCCTCCATCCCCTTCTTCACATCCATCCAGTATCGGGTGGATGCCAAAATGACACTTATAACCGAGCATAACTCTAATAACATTAAGTACAACACAGCATTTTTAGCTGAAATGTTGATGATCCCAGGCTACGTTATTCCAACATGGATACAGCTCAGCAGAAGAGCATATTTGCACAATGCTAGAGCATACATGCTCTGTTCTACAAGTCAAACAGAGATATATATTGTCAAACAGAAAAAAAATTGTTTGTGTGTATTCCTCAGTGGACTTACAGGGTGTTCAGACGTAAAAATTTTATACTAGAACGGTTAGCTATACTAGAACGGTATAGCTATACGATGAATTTATACGTCTGAACAATGACTAACGAAACGACGGTCAGAGCATCGTTTTGAACTAGAACTCGATAACGAATCAGCATTCCGTGTACATCTGAACGTATGGCGACCATAGAACGGTATAACTGGGCGGGGCTTAATGTAACTGCGCGCGAAAGGTGACCCGTGATACGTGGAAGAGGAGGGCCAGCAGGGGCTAGCGCTGACGTCATGACCATAACAACATGCGCAGTGGGAAACTGCGCATCTATACGACGTTTTCCAGAATGGCCGAGATTATGCGTTTGAACGGTCTGTCAGCTTTACAATAATTATTTATACGTCGTTTCTTTATCGAGTTTTGGTATAAACTGGTTTGTATCTGAACATGGGATTATTGAGCCCATGGTTGTCAAAAAAGGAGACATACCGCTCTCCTTTCCTAATCAGCTCAATGACTGAAAAAGAAATTAAAACAATTACAGCATTTCTTAAAATTGACCACACATTGCCAGTAGTGAATAAATACAGCACTTGTGTATTGGACGTGTGTATCAAAACACACTTTAGAATATGAAGGCTAAACCTAAAGTAACATACAGGTTCAATCTGAGTGAAAATCATATACATCCACAAAGCAAAGAGTGCCAATTCATAGCTAACCATATCAATAAATGAATCACGAGCTGTATTAAAAATGCATGCAATTTTGTGAAATGTACACACTTTCGTCCACACGCTGAACATTGGAAAACGGACAACGTGACAGCTAACGTGTGAAGCAAATCAAGCAATAATCCTGTAAAGTGCCTTCTTGGCCTCCCAATGTCCCCAGCCATAAAATGGGCTTTCGCGAATCAATACCGTATTCTCCCCATGACTCATCAAAAAAAATATATGACTTGGAAAATATGAATGCACAGCAGGGGGGCCTCATCATAAATTTGAGGAGGAAAGGATAACTTTTTTTTCCCTGATTTACAGTAATATTTGCTTCTCATTTACAAATATTGGAAAGTGGATTTGCATTTTATCCGAGGTTAAACTCATCGATGGAATTTCGGGATTGTGATGGAATGGTATGAATGAATAGAATTCATCAATCTCAATTCAATGAATTTACCAATCACTTTAAAAAGGGATATGTTCGGTATAGCTCCTTGGGGGAGAGGGAGAGACTGTATTGTATGGACTGAAGGATATAGGGGGAGAGAGAAGGGGGAAAATATTATTGCTTCTACGTGCCCTAAATAATTATCAGAAGAACCAAATGCAGGGCAAGTGGTTTATGAACTTATATACAATTTTTTTTTCAAAAATTTATTCACACATGCAATGTTCTGTTTAAGATTTGTGAAATCATTTGACCTAATTTACTTGGAGGAAATTTTAAAATGTATTTCCATTTGCTTTCTTTTCTTTCTGTCTGGCTTTATATTTATACTAGACCTCACTTTTAAGCCTTTTCTTTTCACTTTATTCCTCCCTCCGTGATATTCCTTTCTCCTACAAAAGCATTCTTATTTCTATTTTATCATATGACTAGTTTTGCTATCCCTATTATTCTCTTTTGCCTTTTTACTCTCTCTCTCTCTCAATTGCTCTCTCTCTCTCTCTTTCTCCCTCTCTCTCTCCCCCTGTGCTTCTTCTACTATACTTCCTCTTATCAAAGAACCTTCTTTTATTCTTGTTACTTTGTTCATTTTTCTTTTAGTTTTTGCTTTGTTGATATATTATTGTTGTTGCTGCTGTTATGTTTATGGTTCATGTCTTCCAGCCTCTCTAAGCATCCCCCGAACCAATTTCTTTCACCTCTGACCTTATTTCTATACCCTTCTATCAAGCCTTCCATTTCCACACTTACGTTTTTCTTCAAATGTCATACACTCTTTTTCCATTACCTCTTGAAATTCATACTCTTAATCAAGTATATGCCTTAAGTTTAAACTGAACTAGGTTAATCTTTTGATTTTTCTTACCTGGTTTAGAGAAACATCATCACGAAGAGACACATCATCCAGGATGATATGAGAAAAAAAGAGAAAGAGAAGAAACAAATTAGTATTAACATAGGGAAATGAAAGCCTGTTCGCTATGTTACAAACTAGAAAATCACCTATTGAGAGCTGGAAGCAAGTTCACTGTTTGTAATAAGACGTTTTTTTTAACACCCTTGTGGCTGTAAAAAGACAAAATCATATGAGAAGGAGAAAGGCTTTAGGGTATATTGCTAAAAAACAATAAGTCTTTTTTGCTCCTTGCTCTCATGTGGATGAAACATTCATAATCAGATTATATTTGAAATCAATAAAGTATAACATAATTGTCAGGAGCACATCAGGAGCTCTTGCAGTGCAGAAGAATACATCGTCTGTTCAGGGCCAGAAGGGCGTTAACTCATCATTTTATACAGACTTAAAGGGGGTACCCAATGCTGAAACAATGTTAGTTCATTTAAAAGAGCATGATTTTATTAGCAGAAAAACATCTGCCTAAAGTTTTTTTAGAGGTCGTGTTGCCAAGGAAACCCCCAAATGTGGTAAGATTTTAGGATGTTTTTGACCCCTCAGCTGTGACCCAGTTTCAACTGGGTACCCACTTTGACGTCAAAATGACGTCAAAGTGGGTACCATGTCGCGCAATTCTAGCAAAATGCGCGCAAAGTATAATACATATTGTACAGTCTAGCGTGCAGCACAACTGCAATGCGCGAAGCTGGGTACCCACTTTGACGTCATACCTCTTACTCAAATTTTTTGGTCAACTCTTGACTTTTTATGAGAAAATAAGCCAAAATGCATTGATTTCGATTGAAAATCATCAAATTTTTAATGTTATTCTTCTTAGAATTCCATTCTTGATCATATATCAAAATATTTTTTACCATTGTGTAATCACTTTAATGCCCTTCTGGCTCTAAACAGATGATATGTACATAGTTTCTGCACTCTATGAATTGATATATTATGCCATTATACTATAGTTACAAAGACACTGTCCTACTGTCCCACATTTATCAAAAAGCTAATACTCTCCATTCTCCATCCGCTCCCATCCCCTCCCTTCCCACCTGTCCCCTTCTATTCCCATTAATTCAACATAACCTGAGAGAGAGGGTATGAGACTAGGGGACTGAGAAATGCAAAGACTGACAGCCAGACGAATAAAGCTAAAGAAAGGCATAACATCAAATGCGACGATCATTAAACCATGGACCTACTTCTTTGTGATATTTTCTCTGATTAAATCTTTCTTCCTTACTCAGCCAAGCTCTGATTTGCCAGATGAGATCAACTAACGCATAATATTGTATCACAAGAACAGAGGGTATATCAACTATCATGCTATATTGAACGAGCCGAGGGTTTTCTTGCTCTGTGCAGATATTGTCTCCTTGAAGCCAGAAGGGTGATAACTAAAACCCAATACTTTCACAAGGAGTTAATGCCCTCCTGCCTCTCAAAAATTCACATAAATGGTTGTTACATTGACAACCACACATACGTGTATCATCTACCAGCTAAAAAGGCACCAACCCTCTGTCAAATAATAAGGAATCATGCCCTTGTGGCTCTTGGCAGATTTGTATAATGACACAAGTTAATGCCCTTCTGCCTCTCAAAAATTCACAATTATGGTTGTTACGTTGATAACCATACATGTACGTATAACCTTCTATCAGTTAGAAGGGCATTATCTCTCTGTTAAACGATATGGATTAATGCCCTTATGCATGGCTCTTGGCAGATTTGTAACTTTTTATCAAATGATACATGTATGTTAATGCCCCTTTGGCTCTCAACAACTGCATTAGAATCTACTGGACCATGTCCACAATCCTGCACATCAATCATGAAGATCAACAAGTAACTGATATCCATCCCAAAGGGCTTGACCATTTCTTGACCCCTCCTGTACAAACCACTTCAGAAACACCCACACATACCAATTCTTTATGGACACTGACTTATTCCCTGTACGCGTATGGAGAATACCATTATAAATCACAGGCCTGCAGAATTAGTTCAAGCATGTTCATTTTGGCATTCCTATACCTATTTCACAAAACCAACATCAAAACTAAAAATGCATCCTGCATTAAGCTCACAAACTTTCACAGGTTCATAAAGAGAGACTTTCCAAACTCTTTTGGGTATGGTAGATTTACAGAGACTCCAACCCCAAGCACCTCCTAAGCGGGAGATTCTCCCGTCGAGACCCCCAAACAAACGCGAGACTCTGACTCAATATATTATGCGCGTAGCCCGTACATCACCAGCGCAAAGCACGAAATTCCGTGCGGCCGGAACCCATTTTTAGGGTTATAGAAACTCTCTGTGCAGCTATCTTAGGCTTATATTTTTTAACATATGACAACACAAAAAGGTGGTTGGATGGGAGAAAAAAGGAGAAACACAGCTAGAGCGGGAGAAATTCAAACTCAAGTGGGAGAGCAGGAGAATTCGTGAAAATGGACTCAAAGCGGGAGATCTCCCACCGAAAAAGGGAGAGTTGGAGTCTCTGGATTTAGGAAAAGCTGTGTATCCTTCAACCCATTTGAAGACATTAAGTAAGGTAAAGAAAACATTTCCTTGTGATGGTTCATTCAATTATCAATTCCAGATAAGAGTAAATCACTGAAGATGCTGAATTACAATTGATAAGCTTCTGGGGGACCTGGGAAGATTAAACTAACACTGTAGCTAGTAAATATGCAACAAGCCCATCAAAAAAATCAAAGGAACTGGAGCTATGTACACTGTATCTTATAAAGTCCATAATACCCTTATGTTTTCATCCCCCCCCCCCCCCCCCTCCCCCAGCCATCCTGAATTTTAACACCGACCCATCAGGTAACCCAGATTGTTGGTGTAAACATGTAAGGTCATCAAAGATAAATTGGACAAACAGGCTGACATCTGATGCATAGTGATTTGGTGAAAACTTGTTAGGTTATCTAATGTAGATGGTAATGTACTGAATTAAAGTTTGGAAATGGGGTCTAATGAAATCAGGGATGTTAATTTCAAGGAGGCAGAGTTAAATGTCATCATGACACTGAAAAAGAAAAAGGGCGGATAAAGCTAGGAATAAATATAAGATTAACAAAAAAGGGTTTTTTATCAACTGTTACTATATATTGTTGATGATAATGATCACTGTGATGATTACTCGATGACTATTCCATAATGCCATAAATACGAGAACATGATGATGGTGATTACAGCAATGAAAATACTCATGAGTTTTCCTCCCCTTGCCTCCTCCCAAATCACCCTGGATCAATTCCACTAATAACGGGCAGCATCACACTTGAAAACGAGCATACCACCCACCATGTGCACACAGTCGAATCCCAATTTACAACACGCGAGAGCCAACATTGGGGGCCCTGGCGCAACTGTAATTGGAGCCGATAACTGTAATGGCATTACAATGTACCCACTCACGAGCTGACAAGCTCGGTGTCCTTGAGAAGAACATGAGTCACATCCAGGTGAATATCAATGTGACGTTTTGACTAATGACGCGGAAGGACCGCATCCCGCCGCTGCCTACCGGTGGCAGGGTGTAACAGAATCAATTTGCAGGGATGAAATCTTCTGTCTCGCAAAGTGGAGGGCGATGATGAGATAGAAGAAAGGGGGTGATCATGTAAAAGCTTTATCCATCATGAATGTATTCTGCAATCTTCATACATGAGTGATATATGTTGTCTTGTGCAGGAAAGCTAATGCTCAACCAACACTTCCTCTTTAAACCCACTGAATACTTAATGCTTGAGATAACTCGAGCTAGAAACTACGAAAATGCATGTTTAACCCATTCGTGACAGGAATTATTTGAAGCCTAATTTGATCAGCTTTTTTTCTTCAAATTGTCAACACCAACATTTTTATTTTATTGCTACATTTTTCTTATTAAACATCATGTATCTGAAATGAATATAAATTGTCAGAAATTATTATGAGAAGTCAAAAAGGTGCCAATTTGCAGGGGAAAACAGTGATTTTAAACTTTCTATCACATTGCCAATTTCAGGATTTTAATGCTTATTTTCCTTTGAAAATTTTTCAGCATCAAACAACAAATATTGACGCAACCAAAATGGGCACAGTTTGTGTAGAATTTTTTGCTCTTTCTGCTCATGTATTTGGTATGATTTTTAGGGCTTTGCATCAGAAGATATTAGGCCAAACCACTAAATGTGGACCTCTGTCATGAATGGGTTAACTGAAATCAAATCATGCTCAAGGTCTGATGATCATTTAAGACATGACAAAGTAAACTGCCCTGAAAGAAAATTGTGACAAATATGTGTATGCATACATGTATGAATAGTGAAAGGTAGTTTGTAATACCATGTGATGTTTGACTTTAAAACTGATGCCAAAAGACCACACCTTTGTGGTGACTACCGGTGGTAGGGTGTTACAGAATCGATTTGCCGAGATGAAATGTTCAGCTTCACATAGGGGAGGGTGATGATGATGATGATGGCATGGGAAACGGGGGATAATGCCTAGGGTGCATCTATCACATAGGTTTCTCTAGTCTACATGCATATGTGATAGATGTTGCTAAGTGTAGGAAAGCTCTGCCTCAACTCAAACTTAATTTTTGAAGTGTGAAGCCTGTATCTGAAATGATGCAGTAAAAAGCATCAAAAAGATGCTGTGTCAAAACTCAGTATGTGAATAAGTTTGCAGCACATGAGAGTGGTTTATTATACAATTTCAAAATTAAATAACAATGAAGTCCAAAGAGCTTTTGGTCACATCATTTTAGCAGAAGATGCTCTTTTCTAGAGCTGTATTAAAACAGACAAATGTTATATTACACAGATGACAGATATTGCATATCAACTGTTTGAAGCCAGAAGGATGTTAACTCATATGCTTTAACACATAGTTAATGCTCTTCTGGCATTGAATAAATGATATATCTGTTTGAGAAGAAGATAGGCATTAACGAATTCATGCCTTCATCATCACATTTATTCAGCGCACTTCTGGCTTTCTAGGCAGAAGCCCCTATTCAAATTATTCATACCCATGGAAATAATTCCCTTTGCAACAATACAGAGCTCGCAGACCACAGAATTTCAAGGGAAAATATCCTTTTCATAATCATAAAAGGAACTACAGAGTTGCGATCATTTTTTTCCAGTCAAACCCTTTAAGCCACCCGCAAAATTTTTAGTTTCCCATCAAAATCATGCAAAATTCTAAGGACCACATAATGCTGACAATTTCCTTTGCTACAATACATAGATTACATGCACTGGTGAACGTGTACGCCTATACACCAGATGAATCATTTAAAATAGCAGAAAATTGCTTTGACTGTGAGAAAATATATCAGAATGCACTTTTTGAGGCAAATCAAGATGTGTGAATCATTTGATTAGAATTACTCATGACATTTGCAAAAGGAAAAATTAATTCAATACACTCCCTATTCACAACAATTGATGAATGGTTAGAATATTTTAATTGGTATTTCATATCATATATCAAGGTTAGAATTAAAACAAATTTTGCATTGATGACTCACATATTAAAGCCTGTCTCTAGTTTTGGTAGCAAAAGGAGAATTGGCATAAAACTGATAAGTATAGTCTCATATTGTCCATCTTGAATGAAAGGATATATGTGTTAAATTGTGTGATATTCCTTCTATGAATTCCGACAAATTTCAGTGTAAATGTACAAGTGAAACGCAATATATTGGTCACGACGAGCTCAGTGTAAAACACACAGTGATTCGCTGTGTACGTGCAGGCAAACGGAACTCCCATTGGTTTTATGTGTGTACGGGCACTGTGTGATGCTGCATCGACAATGTTTTCGACGGTCCTAAAACTAAAGGTTTGACATTTTGATTGTAAAATACACCCACACAAATGAGTTTTTATTCAGTATCCTATACATTATAAAGGTTTTATGATAGAGTCTCTCATCTCATCTGGCAATGAATTGAAATAATGAAAGATACTTTTCTGAGATTTACCAAAACTAGAGACCAGCTTTAAAGGGGGTACACAATGCCAAAATAATGTTAGTTCATTTAAAAGAGCATGGTTTTATTAGCAAAAAATCATCTGCCTACAATTTTTTTAAAAGTCGTGTTGCCAAGGAAACCCTCAAATGTGGTATTAAGATTTCAGGATATTTTTGACCCCTCAGCTGTGACCCAGTTTCAACTGAGTACGCACTTTTACGTCAAAATGACGTCAAAGTGGGTACCTTGTCGCGCAATTCTAGCAAAATGCGCGCAAGATATAATACAAATTGTACAGTCTAGCGCGCAGCACAACTGCAATGCGCGAAGCTGGGTACCCACTTTTATGTCATACCTCATACTCAAATTTTTGGGTCAACTCTTGACTTTGAGAAAATTAGCCAAAATGCATTGATTTCGATTGAAAATAATCAAATTTTTAATGTTATTCTTAGAATTCTATTCTCGGTCATATATCAAAAAAAAATTTACCGTTGTGTAATCACTTTAATGGAAGGAAAACTTGCCTTGAACTGTAAAATTCTTGAAGTTAAAATAAAGCATATTTAACCCATTGAAAACAAAGTCCTTGATAACTTAGGCTACACTCTGATTTCTGCAGAGTCAAATTAGACTCGGAAAGGCGGCAGCTAGGAGTCAACTCTATTCCGAGTTAAAGTGACTCAGATTCCGAATTAATTGGACTCGGAATGGTGTGGCGTCAACTGAGGAGCGACTAAATTCCAGTCAAGGTAACTCCATTCCGGGTCAAATTAATTCGGAAACTGAGTCACTGTAACTCGGAATAGAGTTGACTCCCAGCTGACGCCATTCCGAGTCAAATTTGACTCGGCGGAAATAAGAGTGTAGGGTATATGGAAATGCATGTTATACTGAAATCAAATCACGCTCAATGCTTTAAAGGCATTGGCTAATTTTGTGAGTAGCTGATTTAAAAAATTCTCAAACTAAGATGAAACATGTGTATGAGTACTTGTATTTGTACTCAAAACCTTGAAACCAACCATAATTTGGAATGAAAAAGTTTAAAGTGATTACACAATGGTAAACAAAATTTTGATATATGATCGAGAATAGAATTCTAAGAAGAATGACATTAAAAATATGATGATTTTCAATCGAAATCAATGCATTTTGGCTAATTTTCTCATGAAAAGTTATGAGCTGACCAAAAAAAAATTGAGTATGAGGTATGACGTAAAAGTGGGTACCCAGCTTCGCGCATTGCAGTTGTGCTACGCGCTAGACTGTACAACATGTATTATACCTTGCGCGCATTTTGCTAGAAGTGCGCGACAAGGTACCCACTTTGACGTCATTTTGACGTCAAAGTGGGTACCCAGTTGAAACTGGGTCACAGCTGAAGGGTCAAAAATATCATGAAATCTTACCACATTTGGGGATTTCCTTGGCAACAGAGCTTTTTAAAAAACTTTAGACAGATGATTTTCTGCTAATAAAATCATGCTCTTTTAAATGAACTAACATTGTTTCAGCATTGGGTACCCCCTTTAAGTTAGACGCAAACGGCAATTTTATTATCCTTCGTCTCACGAGACAATCACTAAGAGGGCCACTTTGCTTGAATTTGAAAATGCCGTTATGTGCCTTCCGCAGCGTGATACGCCAATACACACAGTACGGTAGGGTGAGTCATACGCGCATGCGCACTCCTTATGTCTATTCTGTGCAACCGACCCTCGTATATTTTTCAAACATTGGTTCACATTTTTGATATTTAAAAATACTTCCTGTGGATATTATACTTTGAAACTTTCAGAATGGTATTTTTACACTATAACCCTTATGTTTATCCCATTTTCAAGTAACAAAACAAGATTTTATTAAAAATCATAACAATGTTAACTAATTTCTTTAACTTAAAAAATGAGGAACTTTGAAGGCTTTACTTTATGGCATAAGGAAGGGGCTGGCTACTTATTGTGTAACAAAACTGAAACATTAATGGGTAGACCTTATATAAACATAAGGTTCACCTTGATAAAAATAGAAATATGATTGAGCATATCATGAGAATTGCATGCTGCTCCATTCAAAATACCAATCAATACAATCATGAGACGAGAAATATGATTTTCTTTTCAAAAGACGAGAAAAAATAAAAGATCCCTCCCTATGACTCAGATGAGGGTCAAAACAATCTTTTGTAATGAATAGCATAACATCTATCCATGCAAGAAAAAGCCATTTCTGCTATCAAACTACCAAATATGATCGTGCAGTGAGATATATGTATCTACTATAGTTTTCACTCAAGGATAAAAGTCATTCATGAAAGACTATATTTTCTACTTGCGACCTAGAAATGACTCATGCCATAACAATACTGCACTTTTTATTTTGCCTACAAGCATTCAGACCTTATTTTTTTATAAAATCATCATCATTAACCCATATTCAGTAGATCGGTATTTGTTGAAAAACCCCACCTTATTTTGAGAGAGTACAGCATTAAGCTGAGTTGCATTCGGAATCATAATTTTATAAATCTTCATGAATCAACTGTCACGCGTAAACCACGACTCCAAAATATTACCCTGGGGGAACGGAGAAAAAAAATGAATATATCAATCATATCAACAAAAGTAGGTCAAAATATTTCTTTGCCCACTCTCTCTCTCTCTCTCTCTCCTTTCTCTCTCTCTCTCTCTCCTTTCTCTCTCTCTCTCTCTCTGTCTCTTTCTGTCTCTCTGTCACTGTCACTCAGTATCATGTGTGCCTCATCTCTATTTCCTCCCTCCAGTTTGGTTCCTTTTTCTTTCTCTCTTTCTCTTTCTCCCTCTCTCTCTCTCTCTCTCTACCCCTCCTCTTTCTCCACTCCCTCCCTCTCTCTTTCTTTCTCTTTTTTTCTCACTCATTCACCGATCATATACATGGAGTACTCTATTTCCTATAACCTGCAAAATAATACAAGTCCACAGTAATAACAACTTTCTTTACAATACAATTCTAACAAAAGTACAGATATAATACAATTAAAGTACGTTACAGGAACATTATCGGAAAAGAATTGATTTTAGCACAACAAATCAATGGCATATAGAAATATTGATTTTTCAATATAAACTTGACAATGCAATCACCGTTAACCAAATACGGTGCAAACTCCATGAACACAGTACCAGATGCTACATTTCATTCACTGTGTTGTTCTTATTCAGCACTATTGCCTACATGTACGTGATCATAGTAACTAATCAAGCAGCCAGGCAGACATGCCCCTGCGCAAGGCGCGAAGGAAGCGCAATTAAGCGATAATATTTCCCACTTTTTCACAATGTAAATGAAGCATAGATAAATATGATTCACACCTAAAACATGAGTCAGCTGCTGAAGCTTCTCCGTTCCCGAACTATAACACTAAAAATCAATAAGCAGACCATGAACCTAGCAAACACAGCTCTCTCGCCATGTGATTAACAGGTCATAAGGATATGTCCAGGCCCTGTTCAGACGTAACAAGTTCATGACAAGACAAAAACATGATAGTGTAAATGAATGCTAAATAAATAGACAAAATTGTAAGTGTATTTGAAGGTTATGTACAGTATGGTTGGCCCTCAAAAACTTTTAAGTCAGATTTCTTTATTTTTAGTTGGTCAGAAGCAAAATATTAGCAAAACATAAGATCGCATGAAGTTTTTTCCTCAAGTTGAATATTAAATGAAAGGCAAAAAATTATTCTGATCTTGGGGTCAGAAATGTAAAATTGCAAAGGCATCGACGTGTATCACACAGTGAATACACACGTGTAATACTGATGAGAGTTCTGTTTACATGATAAGCATAACAAAATGCTGTGATCGTTGCGCAGGGAGTGGTTAGGGTGAAGGGGTCCTAGCGTAGAGCAGAGTGTACTTTTATGTGTACAAGTGATAAGAAAGAGAAATATGGAGCACAGTTCGTCAGTTGCCCAGCAAAAGTTAACGAGCGCCCCTGACCAGCAAAAGGGAACAAAGAAACATGTGGTCAAATATTGGGGATATTTTAAGAAATCTAAGAATAATAACTTCTAGAAATCTATTCTGGAATGTTATCAGTTCACTTCTCAATTTTCAACAGTATTCCTGCAATAATATCTCAATATCTGACAGCATGTCTCTTCGTTCCCTTTTGCTGGTCAGGGGCACTTATTCCCTTCTGCCAGGCAACAATGATTTGCTTTATATCATTTCAATTTCCCACCGTATCTTCTTTTTTCAGGGCAGGTTGTCTGAACATGCCTTAAGAGGTACTTTGTGCTATTGCACTTCCCCCAGTTACATTGATGAAGATGGCACGAACTTGAGGAATTTTAGATGAGATGAGGAAAATTAGTTACTTCTCTGCACGCACAATCTGTAATATTTCATGACAGCACTGTCATTTATGACATGCTCCAGGCATTCATAATTGACATTAGAAATGATAATGACCAATGAAATAGAATCCGAAAGTAAAAGTCACAGTTAATTTATATTAAGAGTAAAAACAGAAAGGCAGTTTTCTTTCTTCATTGTTGTGAAATGGCAGTGTTTTCAATTAAGAAGATATCAAAACAGTTGTTAATGTTAACCACAGGCCACTTTAACATCATCCTCACTATATGCATTTCTTTTCTTAAATCCAAATGAGAATAAATAATCATAACATAAGTTATAGCATACCATCAAGAACATTCATTTTACGTTCAAATTACTCCTTATCCAGTGCCTTTTTGAGGTAGAAGAAGATAAAGAGAACAGGGCTGCATTTCACAAAACCGTCATAAGTCGAACTTCTTGGACATCCCATTGAAACATGTATTGTAGAATTAACACAGTTTCAATGGGATGTCCATGAACTTAAGACTTATGACGGTTTCGTGAAACGCAGCCCAGAATGACAGCTAAAACAACCTCCACACTGCCATCATAAGAAACAGATTTAATAAAAAGAAGGAAGCCATGTGACCCAGCCTTATTCAGATATTCTGTGCTACTTAATATGATAATGAGATGCGCATTAACATGTCAATAATAGTTCCCCCTCTGCTTTTTTTCTTTTTTGGCCTCCTTCCATACAATTTATGTTACGTGCAACAACAAAAAAGCAGGGGTTTGCTGCTTCATTATGGGAACAAGCCTAAAAGAAACACTCAAAATCTCTCCTGGAGTAAACATCCCAAATGCATGAATGAAATGCTCACATCTAAAAAAAAGAGAGCAATCCTAAACAGAGCATACACCTGTACATCATCAGATAAAGCCCCTTTCAGACATGAGGTGGTAAAGCACCTCAAAGAGAAAGTGCTATGGCCAATGAAAACCACTTTATGTGTAAATGAATAGCATGTGAAGGTGTAAAAAAAAAGGTGGCTATGTAGAATACATGTAGAACACGATAAAAACTACTTTTGAAAAATCAACTCAAGTGCAATTTCAAAAGCCTATTGTACTGCCCACACAAATCATGTTCGGATTACTTAATATGCCAATGCAAAGTTCGCACATTACTAAAAGTGACAGACAGGGCTATTAAAGTTGCCTTAAGTTGATTTTTTTTTATAACTAGTTTTTATTGTGTTGTAGTTCCACAATTGGGTTACACTTTTCCAAGCATAATATCCTTCTGAAGATTGTTTTAACTATTTGAAAACAATTAAATTTTGCTAAAACACACATCTTCTACAGACTCTAGCCAGAATTATCTTAGGCATATATTCAAAAGGTTTAATAGAACCGTGTATCAGTTTCAGATTATGAGGCTTCGGAATTACGAACCCTTTTTACGACTGCCTTTTATTTTTTGAATGATGAACCTCCAGAAATATACAAACCCTGCAATAAATGAACCTTTGGAATGATGAGCCTTTAAAGTCATGCCTCAAACCCCCCAGTAAAGGAAAATTGTGCTTCCGAATAACAAACCCTCTGAAGAGCGAATACCCCTCCCTCTGATGTATGTTCTTATTGATTTACTCTAAGATTCAGAAAAAGAAGAATGCTGTGCTTTCATGTTATCTTATCTTGCTGAGGCAGTTCAGAGGAGGTTTATTTCATCAAGTGTGAACAAGGCCCTAAGTGATCAATCTTCAAAGTACCATGGATTCTATTTATAGAAACTTAAACATTCCCCCCTCTCCCTCGCCCTCTACCTTGGTTTCAAGTATGTAAAACAGCACTTCAAGAGTGTATCTCCAATACTCTAGCATTGCAAGTGCTGTAAGGAATACTAAATTGCTTTTCTGTAAAAGAGGGGGAGAGAGAGAGAGAGAGAGAGAGAGAGATCAAGGGAGAAGGATGGACATTGTAAAAATATAGGATGATAGAAGGAAGCAGAAAAAAAGCAGATAAGATGATAACTTTTCAGAAGGGTTAGAGGACAGAAATCATACAGACAAAATATTTCAACAGGAAAAATTGTTTGTGTTGAAAAGAAAGAGAGAAAATGGACTGGGAAAAAAGGTACAATTTTTTTTTAAAGCAGGGGATTAGAAAGAGATAAAAGGGACCTAGGGGAGCATAAACAAATGATTGGAATGAAACTAAAAGGAAATTTTTTTTTTCAAAAGAGATAAAGGGAAAATGATGGACCAAGGAGCAAGGGAACAAATGGCAGCAGACTAAAGAAGAGAAAAATTAAAAGGTTAAATTAAATCAAAAACTTATCATAAATACTAAACAACAGGGGCAAAGATTTTTGAGAATAGATGTTGAGGGGGAAGGACCATATTTATATTTCAAGATGTCAAGAAAACGTCAATTTCCATTAACAAGTATATTTTCATTGATAATCCATTTCCTTTTCCACTTCGATTAAAGCAAGCACTTTTTACATGTCCCTTAAGGCAAGAGAATGGCACATAAGTAAATTCTGAAGAGCATTAATATTATTACGAATCGAATTCACACACAAACACACACACACACACTCAAATCTTTTCATCACTTCTCCAATCCCTGGATATTCTAACAAAGAGAATATTGGAATCCTCCACATGAAAATACCTTTACAATTAATCCCAACCCTGGGGAAATGTTAAAAGGAAATTCAGTTACCTCACTGTATTTCTGACACTACAACTGATGCTACATCTTCAAGCTCCAACTTCAAGCTACAACCTTAAGGGAAAAGTGCGAAATCAGCCGTGTGGTCTTTTGACAGGATTTATTGAATCTAGCCGCTGAGTTTCTCGCCCATTTCTGCACAGATTGTCATGCCACGAGGGCCTGGGGGATTTTCAGTCTGTCTCTATAAGGTACAGGTGAAATGCATGCTTGAATGCTAATGAGACAACAGTAGATCTCAAAGAAAGCTTTAAATTGGTAAAGATTCTTGAATGGATGCTGCTGTGAAGCGGACAAAGAGCAGACATGATAAATCCAGAGATTTGTGTTCAAAGAACCTTCATCTGAGGTATATACATGTATAACCAGTGTATCACTGTATCTAGTGTATGAATGACGTATTCTCTTATAAACCGTCTTAATTTTGAGAGAGCTCCTTAACCCATTCGTGACAGAGGTCCACATTTTGTGGTTTGGCCTGATATCTTTTGATGCAAAGCCCTAAAAATCATACCAAATACATGAGCAAAAAGAGCAAAAAATTCTACACAAACAGTGCCCATTTTGGTTGCGTCAATATTCATTGTTTGATGCTGAAATTTTTTAAAAAGAAAATAAGCATTAAAATCCTTAAATTGGCAATGTGATAGAAAGTTTAAAATCACCGTTTTCCCCTGCAAATTGGCAACTTTTTGACTTTTCATCATAATTTCTGTCAATTTCATTTCAGATACATGACCGTTTATAAGAAAAATGTAGCAATAAAATAAAAATATTGGGGTTGCCAATTTGAAGAATTAAAGCTGATCAAATTAGGTTTTAAATTATTCCTGTCACGAATGGGTTAATCCTTAATGTCTACAATCGGTACATCAACCTCTGTTTGTTGTACATTACTACTCTGTTTGGTACACTTACCATTTGAAAATGCATTTTCTGTCTGGAGTTTTATATTCTATTTTGCATTTGTGAAAGGATGGTAGTGGTAGATCTTTATTGCAGAAATCAAATTAAGATTCATAAAGATAATTTAAAGGAACTTAATTCATTTCTGGAATGGTGTTTTCTTTCTTTTTTTTCTTCTCTTTTTCTCTTTTCTACAAGTTTTATAGGCCTAAATGTAATTCCACACATAAGGCACAAGTCAAATGTAAAACTTGAAGGAAAAAAAATGTTTCTATGAAAAAATATTTGTGATCACTTCAATGCACAATAATTGCAGCAATAATGCCTTCATTCATGCATGATGAAAACCAGCATTCAGGCTGCTCTGCTCTCAAGACTATTTTCTCTGTATTTCTTACATTTTATCATGTAGTGCAGATTTTTTTTTTCTTGCTGATCGAGATGAACTTCCAGGTAAAGTAATAAGTGTGTGATGTGCTACATGCTGCTGGTAATAAAGAATGCTGGCCCATTGATTCCCGATAGTCATTATGATTTTCTGGTGACGTAGAAATTGTCAGTCTTGATTACGAGTGAGAACGAGTCTGTTTGCTTTCTAGGGGCCCAAGATTGAAGCAGAAGCATGTACAAGTTCCAGCAGAGATTGAATATGATGAAAGTACCTTGCTTCATGAAAACCAAGCAGGTGAAAATATGTTCATGAAAAGTTTATAAAAACAATACCTCAGACAGGAATAATCAGAAATTCATTGCTAACAGCAAGGAAAACATAGCAGTATATCATATCATTTTCATTTTTACGAACCGGCAAATCTGCGCAGTGTGCAGAAACGTGCCTTGGAGAGGACATTTTTACAAACCGTTGAATCATGTTTAAATGGCCAGTGCTTTCTTATTCCATTTTAATGTACATTGTAACCATACACCATTTTAAAATTAAAGTTATGAGCTTTTTTATGTATATATTCAATTCATTTTTTCTTTATTCAAGTCCATGTATAAAAACAGTTTCATAAAAAAAAAAATATTGATAAATTAAACTATGAAAAGAAAGGAAATTTTTTTATTTGAGAACATCTAAATCTGTAAATGCGTTTTCCTCCAATTCCTCCAAAAGTGCACCATGTACGGATTCACCGGTTCTTAAAAATGACGATGTAATAACAAAATACAAAGGACCACTCTCAAAACATAAAAACCTGTATTCCACCAAACTGTAAACCTGTTCCTAAGTCTAAAGTCAAGTTTTAACAAAGGATGCTTAAAAGAGATCTAAGCTTTTCCTACTCTTAAATACAACTTTAGACCTAGCATCAGGTTTTAATGACTAGTAGAACACTCATCTTTGCAATTACATGTTGATAAGGATTTCACTTTACCCAAATGCTAAAAAAAGCATGCAGAATTACACATATGACTTGAAATCTTATCTGATTGACAACAGAAGTAGAAAAAGCTATGCAAACATAAGAATCATGCGCACAAGAAACAATTCGCATGAATTTGATAAATTTCACAAAATGTACTATATACAACATATCCAATCACAGAATAGACTATGCTGGGTTTAAGAGGACAAGTGTATAAATGGATGAAAATATCAAATCCGCTTCATCTTGTAAAATTAAAAGAAAACCATGGAGATGAGTCAATTTTAAAGAAAAGAGAGAAAATAGAGAAGTAATTTTTTTAAAATTAAATGAAAATTGGTTAGAAAATGAGAAAGATATGAAAGTTTTAAAGTCTCAATTTGCCTTCTACGGTGATCCTCAATCTGGCAATATATAGCTTCAATATGGCAGGTTTTTGTGGACAACTCTCCATATGTTTTGTACACAACATTTCAGATTTTCTACATATGTTGAGAGTTTCCTTTACCTTTAATATTACCAGGAAAAATGATGCTTTCTGTAACCCAATATTAAAGGAGGGACGCCAGAAGTAGATATACTAGATATACTATCTCAAAAATGATTAAAATTGGCTCAAGGGATTGTATCTGGGCCAATATGTATGTAGATTGACTGTCTGAAAAGATAATGTCCCAGGTATTACATCATACTGACAAGGGGATGGCATCAACAGTTAGAGAGGATGAGGAAAAGTTCTTGATAACCTGTAGAGGTCATAAGCTCTATGATATCTTTCATATTGTGTGCTGAGAGTAAGAAGGATATGAAAATGTGCCAATTACCTGAAAAAAAATTGTGAACAGCTAGTATGCTTTAAAATAGCCCCAGAAAAAAAACGTCCCTGTTTTCACGAAGTGACGAATATGAGGAAAATCACAAATTTTTCAATTTTGAGTTTTTTGCATTTTTGGACAATCTTTCACTAACATCTTGAACCTCACAGAGTTTCATACCATAACGTCTAATTACGTAACTATGGCAATGTCAGGTATGAAAATACCTAGTAAAAGGATATTCTGTTTTCACGAAGTGACAGCTTTCAGCTGTCCTATACGTTTTACGTGTGCGGCTGAGTTCCATCACTTCGTGAAAAAAATAAAAGAGCACGTCTTCGATTTGAATACCTGATCGCGCACAATTAGGTCAAATGTGCGCTCATCAAGTCCCATTGTTCAACACGCAGCTGAGATCCGTCACTTCGTGAAAACAAAATCACAGTGGGACCTTAAATTTTGTGTTTTCGAGAAATGACAGCAATGTTTACACCTCGTTTTCTTCTAAAATATGAAAGGAATATGCAAATGATTAATAATGAACATTGTTCAGAATATGCCCTGTATGAGGATATAAAATTTATTCGCCCTTCATACAATAAAGAGGTTGAGATTGAGGTTTGAAACTTTGAAAGCAATTTACTCAAAACTAACTTTTTTTAAGTTGCGCGTTTATCCATCACTTCGTGAAAAGACGAAACTTTCTGTATATCTCAGTGGATGACACTTGTAGATCTATATATATGTTTCATATCACTCACACTTTCTATTATACCCTGTCTATAGAATGCAATTGCTTATACCATTAAGACCCATGTTTTGCAAAAACATCACATGACTACTGATGAATCTTATACTTCATGATCAGATAAAAATCAAAACTCATCTCCCTTTGAGAAGAGATAGAGGAGCCTCCTGGATGAATCTCACCGTGGCACGGACAATCAACCCTACAGGAGGCCCTTACTCCTGGAGGAAGTTTCATCGGAAATCCAATCTCAAATTCATGTGAGTCAATATGGGTATGTACACATGAACCTAGTCGGAAGTTGTTTACATTTCTGTTAGTGGGAAGAAGTTCGGCGTTCTCAGAAAAGAGGTAAAGGGAGAATGATCACTAAAGAGAGAGGGGGTCATTTTCCATCCCTAATCCAAACAAAGGTGAAGTATTGCTTGTAGAAGGAGGAATAATTTGGCAGGGAACACATTTTACACACCACTGTGTACCTAACAGGCAGAAGAACACTATGAAGGTGAGTGGGGCGCAACTGACCCATATCCTCCATTTTAAAATATGAATCCATTTATGCATAATGATAATAATAATTAGATAAATTTCTATATATAGCACAGCTACTATATCAATATACGTTATTATTATCTATATAGGGCATTTTAGCGGTGCATTAAAAACACATATTTCATGTCTGCATGATTTGTCTGTGCAATATCAGAGCATATTGTATAAAACGCCGATTTCCCCATATGCTCATGTACAAATTTGCCATGCAATATTATGCGATATTGCATGGTCTCTTCGCGTGCACGCAATAAAACAAACATGCGCAATCAGGATTACAATGCGCGGATACGCAATACACGCAATGCACAAACGACACTTTGATGACGTCATAAAGAGGTAAGTCAAACTTGTGTGATCAAAATAAATGTACGATGGGGGCCCTTTTTAGTTGCTGGAATGACATTTATTGAATTTTAAATCCCTTTCCTGTTGGGTATAGATAATAATAATTATATTGGATGGCTTTATTTCATGGAATACCAGGAATATTCCACTAGTTAGGGCCAATATTGCACTCATCTTCGATTCGTGCAATATTGGCCCTAATTCGTGGAATATTCTCTGGTATCCCATTCAGAGCCATCCAATATGATATAAATGTGCTATGATGTAACAAGAGCTCCAAACAATGCTACTGCATGAATAACAAACAGAAATGTACCCCTCCTACAGTGTTTTTGTGCCCCTGTCACCAGATGTGATGTCCAACAGGATGAGATGACACCAGCAGATGTTTTCAATAAAAAATGACAAGAAATGTCATCCGGTGACACTGCCCTTCTTAATCAAATGAGTGGGCTTATTTAAATTGGCAAGTGAGCGTAGCATGCGAGCTATTTTTTTAACATTTCTCTTTCAATAATTATAGGCCCATTTCATAGTGGCTGCCTGATGGGAAGCGCACAATCATATTTCTTGTCATTTTGTTTTGAAAAACATCTGCCGGTGTCATCTCATCCGGATAGCCATCTCATCTGGTGACACCCCCTTCAAAGTTTTCACCCGTATGAAATGCACCTGATGAATTTGACGTTTTTTGGAGGGAGCTAGATTTTTTATACTATTGTGCCTCTTGCAAAATGCTGGATCAGCCACAGAATACATGAGGCTAGTCAGAATCTGTGTACCTTAGCAGTAGCAGGAAGAGGTTCAACATCCTCACAGAAGAGGTAGAGGGAGACATCACAAAAGAGAGAAGGTTCATTTTCGGATTCTTTGACATATTAGAGCAACAACGGTCAACAGCCTACACTAAACAAATTCCAAGCTTTAATCACAAAGAGGATGAGAAGGGGATATTAACCCATTGCATACTAAGCCCGAGATAACACTGGCTGGGTCTATGGAAAATGCATGTCATACTGAAATCAAATTGCGCCTAAAGGTTAAGAGACGGTGCATGGATTCACTTCCTGAATCTATGTCAAATTGTGACAATACAAGTAGCTCTTCGGTCAATAATAATCCAACACAAACCGACCAAATGATTAACTTCCACACTGGACCAAACACTATGGCCGGAATTCACAAAAAACCATGGGGTGGTTTAAATCCCCTCCTGAGTCTTTTTAAAATGTACCTGCACACAGAATTCAATCCAATTATCTGTTTTCTCTAAGCGTGGGCATGGGCAATATGCGCTTACTTACGCTTATTTTATTACACTTACAAAAGTTTAAACCATCCCATAGTTTAAACTTCTTTTGTGAATTCTGGCCTATGTATACCTAATCTTACTCTGAAACTTAAACCTAACCCTAAACCTAATCCTAGAGCTAACCTAACGGCTCAAACCATATGGCAATCCTAACCCTACATCTATGATGAAATAGAGCAAATGTTGCCATCTTGAAAATATGTTGGATTGGGAATATCCTTGTTCAATGATATAACAATTTTTGATCTGTTTACTACACTTTTTACCTATACACTTCCAAATAATAGAGAATCAAAAATATTGGAGGGATTTCACCCTTGAAGCAAGAGTTCCTCGAATCAGTACTTGGATGTTTGGGTTTACCAAACAACAGCCTCTTTCCAACAAATACCCACGAGGGAAGTTTTGAAACCATAATAAGACACCATGTCCTGAATATCTGGACAATAGAAAGGGCCAGACCTTCCTAAAATGTGGGTTACCTCATATCGTGAAAGGGTGAAATCCTTCCAATATTTTTGATTCTCTATTATTTGGAAGTGTATAGGTAAAAAGTGAAATAATGATCTTCTTTTTCATGAAATTTAAAAGGGTCTAGTATTGCATATTTGGTCTAAAACTTTGAAAGAAAAAAAGTAATATATCCAAAAATTGTGATGATATTTGTTATAAAGCCACAAAGATCTGAAAAAATACCTAATAATTCAAAACTAATTACATTGTTTGTGTCCATTATGTTGTACTAAATTCATTTTAACCTGTTTTCCTTTTATTGCACATCTGTCTTTTTATTTGATTTAAAGAAAAATAAACGTACAATGATGGTAATAAACCTGGTATCGATATAATCAAGTCAAATTCTCAGTTGTACACTCAAAACATTCTACACAATCAGTACTTTTTTCTTCTTATCAAAGCAGGATAAACTGTCAACTGTTATAGTGATATAAAATGACCAATTCCGACACAACATCAGGATGTGGCAAACGGATTCTAACAAAACCTGCTGACAGCTTGGAGCTAATGTACTTACTGTGTGGTCAGTAACACAGGATCAGATATTTTAATTGGTTTTGGTTTTCCTATCTTTTATTTTGGTCAAGGAAGTAGACTGTTGTACATCAAATAATTCCAGTATTAGTACACTTATAAATCTACCATGCCATTCATAATTCATAAAATAATGTTAATTTCAACTAATAAATACAAAAAAATACAATGCCAATAATATTGGTGCAAATATTGTTCTTCCTTTTCAGGGATGTATGCATGTGTTAAAGCCTTATATTCCTATCAATATTCAGCCAGTCTGCTTCCTCTGCTACCCCTCCCCCATTATGCAGACAAACACACACACACTCCCTCTGTCTTATCCCATTTATTTCTTACTATTTACTATCTCTGTCTGTTTCTTTCTTTGTCTCTCAGCCCCCCCCCCCCCCCCCACCCTGCCCTCCTTAAGGACAAAATCAATCATCTC
The DNA here is from genome assembly GCA_029962745.1 of Echinometra lucunter. NCBI lineage: Eukaryota > Metazoa > Echinodermata > Echinoidea > Camarodonta > Echinometridae > Echinometra > Echinometra lucunter. Next base: position 30,221,555 of record CM057152.1, read on the forward strand.
CCATTCTCTTTCTCTGCCTGTCTCTTTATGCTGTATCTGTATTTAATTGCCTCCTTCTCTTTCTCTCTCTCCCACTCTCCCTTCCTATTTTCTTCCTCTTCTCTCTTTCTCTCTCTCACTCTCCCTTCCCTTATGTATTTTCTTCCTCTTCTCTCTTTCTTTCTCTCTCTCTCTTCCTTCCCTTATCTATTTTCTTTCTCTTCTCTCTTCTCTCTCTCTATCTCTGTCTCTCTGTTTCTTTCTGTCACTTTAACAGAATGCATTCATGAGGACTGGCCAGCATATGAAGCTGCAATTACCCCATGATTAACATCTGTAGTAGTGATTAGGATCATTATCGCTCTACATTTTTGCCTGGTGACGGGCGGGTTGATCGACATTAACCACCAACGACTACGCTCCAGAGAGCATTTCGCATCGAGATGACGGCTTTGATATGTTCAATAATGGTCCTTCTCCAGATGAATTTTTGGGATGCAGAACTAATCAATCACAAATCAGTGTGTTGATGATTTCAAAATGTTGGAAAAACCATGAGGCGATCTGTTCTCAGGTTATGAAAATATATCCTGCCTTCCAACAACCCAAATTTCTATCTACATGCAGTAACATTTGTTTGAAAAGAAGAGGTTGTCAACTGACATCATTTTTCATAACAACAATTGACAATGTCTTCTTACACCTCCAATGTGCTATGAGCGAGAAAGACATCACCTTAAATAATTTTCATTGGGGTTTAACCCTTTATCTCCTGCAAAATCATCTGCTGAAAGCACAAATAGGCACAAATTCTGATTTTTCAAAGGGTTACAAAAACTGATGATGTCCGATGGCTGTACATATGCCACAACCAAAAAAAAAAAAAAAAAGCACATGAATAGAACACTTTTTGTTGGTTGAGGCACTAGATACGAGTGATGCATTCTGGGTATCATATAGACCCCACATCAGAAAAAGGGTATGTTTGTTGAGTTCAGGATGTATTGTCAAAGGGTTTAAACTTATTTAGGTGTAATTTTTCCAGAAAAGGTACCAAAAAGAACTTTTCACCATTTTTAGCTCATATCTTCCAGAATATCATTTGCTTGCAGCCAGAAGGCCATAATTCCTCACTTTCTTCATAGGGTTACTTATATTGATAATGTCTTCTTCCTACTAATCTTACATCTTCTACAACATCATATGCTTACAGTCAGACGGCCACAACTCCTATCACCCTTTCCAATAGGAATATTGACAATGTCTTCCTACTATAAATCTTACATTTTCTACAATATCTGTTCAAAGCCAGAAGGCCATAACTCCTATCAATTTTTTCATAGGGTGAGGGATATTGGAAAGGTCCTCCTACAACAAATCTTGCATCATCTACAATATCATCTGATGGCTGCTAGAAGGCCATAAATCCTATCAATTACACTAAAGGATTGACGTCTCTCTTGCTCTCAGCTAATGGAAATGCAGAGATGAATGCAATATGATACTGGCTTGAGGAACAAGTACCACTGAATCAATATGGACAAGAGATGCCTCCCAAATATACATATGGAGACATCCTTCCTCTCAAGATTGTTATCTTGCAATACTGGCATCCAAGAAGGAACAAGTAATAATTATCAAAACCGCAACTCAGCCCACAACACTCTCAGACAACAATCTCAGATTCCCATCATAAATATATTCAGTTTCTTCTTATTGTACAAGTATTCCTCCTCATATTAACATCGCCAGAAAGCTCACTACATTGGCAAAATGATTTTAAAATTTACACTTTCAGATTTCCCTCTTAACATTGCATATCCTGACAATGCCAGAGGGTTTACAGCACTAGAAAAATGATTTTAAGATTTATATTACTGTCTCATTAATAGCAGCCTCTAGTGAAATAATCCATCATCATGAAATTAAAAACTAACATTAAGCTTGAGGAAAAATATCAAATTGCACAGATTTATTCTTTAAAAAGGAGATGTTTGCCAATAAAAATGGCTTTGTTGAAGGAAAATATCTTTCCACTGGAATTTTCAAGTTCCATTCAGTCAATTTTAATAGTAAAACTAAATTGAGAACACTGAAAATGTACATGGGTGAAAATGAAGGCTCAAAAATTTCTAATGATAAAAAAAGCATGCACTGTAATGCCAATTTGATACCTACCTTACTTCGCGATAGTGATTATTCATTTTGAATTTACAATGAGAAATAACTTCCAGGTGTAGGAATGAAGATAAACACCAGAGACCACAACATTTCCAATGATTCTGTCTGCATAAACAACTTCAGATTTTTTCAACAATCAGTAAGATAAATCAAAGCCTTATCTTAATCATCCTACAACAATGACTTGCCTCATTTCCTGCCATATTACCTCTGAAATTGTTTATATTGATCAAATGTTCCAAAAATTCATACAAATACAACAGAAAAACGACACATTTTAATAGTAAAACTAAATTGAGAACACTTAGGCTAATACCACATGACTAAAATCATTACTACAGTCCACTCATACCACTCAAAATACCATAGGCCATAAGTCGATATAAAAAATTTTGTAACATTCAAAATTAAATTGAAACTAATTTGTATTTTAATTGTCATTGCAATGTCCACCAGTTTCTTTTGTATCCTCCTTGTACTCTTCAGAATAGTTTGCATTTATATTTTTTTTTTTAATGAGTGTATGTTTCTTTTCATATGTATCATTTGTATCATTTGTATTCTTTCACTATATGCTCTATAACATTAATCATCTATCTAAAGGGGAAATCTGCTTAACAAAGTCAGCACATGCTTTTGTTTTATTTTAATAGTGTTTCCCATCTCATTTTAAAATTTTATATACTTTTATTTCTATGTTTTGATATATGATTGTACAGTATGATTGTAAATTTCAATGAAAATGTAACAAATAAATGAATGAATGCTTTTGAAAAATTCATGTTCCAAGATCATACCTTAAGAGACAAGCTAAAAGTAAAACCATTGCCAAAGAGAAAGGAAGAGGCATCCAAGAGATGCCTGTGTATCCAATTGAGCCCCCTATCATTACCCTTCCAGTCCCACTCACAGCACTTGGAGTTAGCATTGTATATGAATCACAATCGGCGCTTCGCCCGACCTACAACCACGGTGTCCTAATTTGTTAGCCATTTGGCTTAGAATTAGTCTTAATCATGCACTACTACTACCGCTAATGGACCTTGGGTCTACAGATTGCTATAACCACAGCTGAAGAAAGGGCATCGGTACAAGATACTTCTCAGTGATGACTCTAATTATTGTTCTGCGGTGAGTCATAACTGTAAATAAAGGCAATTGCAGATATTGGTAGCAATTATTGTATCTGCTCTTGATTTGATATGTGATATTTCTTGCCATTCAGTCATGGAGAGAGATAGCAATTACTGACTCTCCTGCCCTCTGATTGCTGTAAATCAAAGCACATGGGGAACTGGGTGGTATGGAAGTACATTCTTATGGAGCATCTTACATTATACCTTTACCTTGCAGGTGAAGAAGCTTTTTTATGACTTTTGCCCATTTGTTACAGTAAATCTAGTTATGGCATACAATATGCAAGCTGCATTCAGTATTTACTGTTATCATTTTTCATTATTTATAGTACATTCTTTACATCAAGTAAGTATGTACTATATATAGACCTGAAATGAAATGTCCTAGATGCATTATATGCTTAAAATGTATGCTGTTTAATTCTTTCAAGATGTACATCTTTGTACCGAAACTATTGGTCATCTTGAGGACATTCATGTGACACCTTCAAGTGGATCATTTACATAAAGTGCGTGGGCATACAGTGTCCTAGTCCTAAATCTATTTTAAATTCATTCAGAAAACATGATTCTCAAGCTATACAATCTGAACTCGGGGCATTAAACTGTAAATTGAGATCATTTCAGTCCTCACCATTTTCATGGGTATGTTTGGCAAAAATGCAAAGGCAAACAAATATCTAGGCCAGAGACAAACTTCCTTGTTATATGTCAGTCTTCCTGTTTTGTCGGGCGAGTGAGATATTTATTTAGGCTTCTTGTCGTCTAACAGGACTTTGGAAAGATCATGCATCTTAGCAAAAAAAATAACATCAACTCTACCTTAGAAATCATGAATATAAAAGTTTATCGAAAAAGATAGGAAATCGTTCACGGGAAAACTAGTTCTTTGGTCCCCTGTGTTTGAGAGATGCAATCTCTGTTACAACCATGTCAATAAAAATGCAGGAGACACAGAAAACATGTCAAGTGGAATTGCACGCATATGGGCAACCACCTTGCGACAGCTTGTCGTCGATTTGCAAAACGTTTGTCTATCCATGGGGACTACTGTTGTGTGACAGGTTGTTATCCATTCCCTCACCCTAGCTTTTATGAATGGGGTTCCACAAGGCACATCAACTGTTCAACGATGAAAGCGTTCACATTGGTTACATGTTCAGCACAAATGAAGAGCTGTCAGGTACTTTTAAAGGCAGCTAATGGTTCAGCAGACTGTCCAAACTTTTGATACCTTTTGTTTTTACTTTCACCATTACTTCAAATAAGGCGTTTTATCTTTATGTCATTGTGCGAAAGAACGCGACCGGAACACAAAATACAAAAATGCAAAAATCAAAATGTCTATTTTGACAAATTGCAATAGAATTTTAGCAAATATCATATCACAAAAATATCATATATCAATTTAGAAGGTCTACATGCTATGTGTGAAATTATCAATCATTGCTTGAAAAATTTAATTTTCAATAATTTTCCATTTCGCATTCCGGACGACAAAAAAGATAAGATGCCTAAAACATTTGGCAATTATTATCAATTTCATAAGAAAATGACACATAAATGTGACAGCAAATTAATATAACTAACTCATATTTGAAAGACCAACTTCCAAGAACAAACATATCAATTGCAATATGTAAAAAAAAATGTTGCAATCATGAAGAATCAAGATATTTTGCAACTCGAGCACTTCTAGCAAATGACTTGGACAAGAACAATGATACCTCAGTTATACGCAAATACACTTTCATCCTTGCATCAAAGGGATCATGATACTACCATCAAATTGGAAATTAATAGAAAGTAACATTTTGTATCGTTGATTAGACCTTCAAGACAAAACTTAACTGTTTCATTGTGATTCTAAAGCACCTCACAGCAATTACAACTTTTAAATTTGTAAATGGTGTCAGGTAGCAGACAAAGTAAAAACATAGTCACATATCTAGCACACTGACTTACATGTTCTTCAATTCTACTTAGCTGCCCTAATTTCAGTTAAGTCCCACTTATGCACTTTTATGTTCAGACAAGAGGAATAACTGGTAGTAAAGCCTGGGGATCAGCCAAGATTGTGCTGATGGCGGGATAAATGGAGAGATTTGTATAATCTGCAGGTGAACAACCACTACAAGGAATTCCTAGAAGAAAAATTCCAAAAACAAGGTTTTTATTGATTTGAAGGCTTCCACTAAAAATGGCTGTTTTCTTTTTAAAAACTGGAGCACAAGAAGAAATTTGAGAAAATGGGTGGCTTTGATGTAATTCTGCGAGGCATGAAAATGAAAAAACAGAAGTATAATAGTGAAAGCTAAACTTCAGCTACACATAAGCAAATATCTTGCTCAAAGTTCCTATATTACCTTCAGATAAAAAATGGGATCAATATCAGAGTTGCGTGTCTTTCTTTTCAGCTTGGCAATTTTCTGATAACACAATCTTTTTTCCTTCCAAAATTGTATTTATCACAGGTTTGAAATTGGTTTAGAATGAGAAAGACTAATGAAAGAATTTGATGAAATACTATGGTGATACTACCTTTGAAAAAATGATGTGTATACAGTATCATTGCAAGGAAGAGAAAACAGTTGGTATTTTTTTAATCTACATTTCAAAATGACATTTACCTACTATAATTACAATTTACACAGGATGCCCAACTGTCATAAAAACGAAAAATGAATGCACAAAAGACAAACATGCCGGTACCTTTTCCATCTCCCAAAATTAATACACTTGTTTTCTATCAAAGTAGCTTCATTGTAGATTTACCAGTTTAAAAGCAAAATATTCTTGCAGTAAATTTTATGAATCATATTGTTTTTCTACAGGGCTTTTTAAAAAGTTTATCAAAGGTCTTCAAAAGCTTTCAGGGGTTAAATCACTCGTCAAACCTTCATTTACTTGTCCTAATTTCAAGTAGTATATTTCATGTTCTCTTGAGAAGCACAAGGCAAATTTATGATTGAATACATGTAAAAAATAACATAAAAGCCACAACAGCAGATTGTCTTTTTAAAAATGAGAAAGTACATGCGGGTACAGGCAGGAAGCAGAGAAGCATGGTGCAAAAGTGCAAAAACCGTCAAATGAATAGCAGCCACACAAGATGGGTGACGGACACGACGCCAAATCATCTCTGACTTGCGAAATTAGTCTCTTGTCAGGTGGTCCTTGAATGTGTTACGAGGGAGGGAAATCAAATCAGCCTTTTTAGCAACTTCAAATCCACCATTTTTACCAAGTTCACATCTTATCAAGATGTGTAAAGGAGGATGAGGCTAACTCTCCCTCTTTTGTAATGATGGCATGTAACTTAGATATACCATATGATTTTGTGATGTGAATGGGTCCATGCAATACCTTTCCCACACAACAGTGAGGAAATATTCTTCTGCTTGCATATCCTTTCAGATTTTCTGGTGTGAAAGTGGAAGTCCCTTGCAGTGATTTGTATTTATATGTATTTACCCTTCGAATAAGAGTGGTTTTCCCGTTTTCCAGACCTCTTTTTGAACCTACCACTGCTAAATCACTTTTCATGTTCATTTTTTTTATCATTTGGGATGATACAGGCATACAAGTTTGGTTAAACCTTGTTTCCAGCATCATTCTGAACAAGGAAAGTTATAGGTACAAGATTAGCCTGGCATTCATGAATGCTATGTTGAACAATTATTCATGACATCAAATATTCATTAATTACCACAGATTACAAATTGTCTTCTCAATAATTCATCTTTAACTCATACATGATTTGAAAACAGCATAACATAAATTTTGTATCAACCCTTGCCCGAGTTATCTCAGGCTTAGGGTTCTACAGGTTAAAGGCACTGGCTAACTTTGTGAGCAGCTGATTTAAAAAATTCTCAAACTAAGATGAAACATGCGTATGAGTACTTGTATTTGTACTAAAAAACCCTGAAACCAACCATAATTTGAAATGAAAAACTGTAAGTTAAATGCAAACTGCGATTTTATTATTTTTCGTCTTGAGAGACAATAAATAAGAATTTAAAAATCCCGTTGTATGCCTTCTGCGGCCTGATATGCCAGTACACACAGTACAGTCCAGTGAGCTATACGTGCATGCGCACTCCTTACGTCTAGTCTGTGCAACTGACCCTCGTATATTTTTCAAACATTGGTTCACATTTCTAATATTTGAAAATACTTCCTGTGGATATTATACACTGAAACTTTCAGACTGGTATTTCTACACTATAACCCTAATGTTTATCCCATTTTCAAGTAACAAAATGAGAATTTTTAAAATTATAACAATTTTAACCAATGTCTTTAATGTAAAAATCTAATCATGTTTCTTATGCATTCAACTGTCTTTAAGACATATTCAATTACTTTGAATTCTCTGTAATTCTCCCTTCATTTCCTTTTCCTCTCTTAGCAGCACTTCTCTTGCAAATTCCCAAGTGATGTCTCATCTAAAGAAAGCTTCTAACCAAGACATCCTTTAGAAAGCGGAAGCTTTGAATAATTTCTTGCCGGAGGGATTTCAGGCAAGACCTTCTGCATCTTCTTGACCAAAAGTGCATCTCCAAGAGTCTATGCCTCCTGGTCAAGGCATTGGCCATCGGCAAGAATCTTGCGGCAATCTTCCTAGCAGGAAGTTGCATGAATATATAGCCGCTGGTCTGGCACAGTCTGACCAGAAGGTCATGCGAGTGATTTTTTGCCCGAGGCTCTTGCAGCCCCCGCCACATGCACTCTCATTATTCCATGGTCACCTAGAGGTAGGCACTTTTGAGGCGACTCTGAAGTGAGGGTGACAACGTAGATCATCTATCAGCGACCTGATTGAAGAATATCTATTATACTTAACCTATTTTGTCAACGGAATAAATGCCAATGTTATCAATTTCATAAGGACAAAAAAATGATCAGCATCACAAGGAATCGAACCCTTGACTAATTTATCAAGCTCTGACAGTGTCTTTGACCACTGCGCCATGAGCAGTTGACGAAGCAATGGGTACCCTTCATACATTTACACCCGGACTCATTGCTAGTCTTTACTTCTCAGACATGAGTATATTTTTCCCCTCACGTAAAAATCCCCTCAAAAGTGCCTACGTCACCTAGATGGCAGACAGTTTTATTTTCACAATCAGCAGTAAGCTGTAGAGTTTCTTTTCAGAATCAGAAGAACCACCACAGCAATTGAAAACATTTTATGTGAGAATAAATGGCAAGGGGTGAAAGGGGGTAAACAGGGGTGGAAAAGGGTGTCTGCACTCAATACAGGTCTGAAAACCTACTGACTCTGCTGTTTGCTACAAGATACAGGAATGAAAACCACAAGGCAATACATCATTTTCATTTTGAAGCCTTGTTTTAGGCAATTTACTATGTCAAAGAGCAATTACCATTGCTATATGTGGACAAGAAAGATTATTTCAGCCTCAAAACCTTATGTGCATAAAAGGCTTACAACTGCAGATGATAATCTTGAACATCTAATAATCTGATAGAAAAACAGGAATCTACTTTTTTCAACAAATGTTTTAATACATTCATTCAAAGCTCTTTCTTTCCAAACAAAGTGCTAGAGTATGTCCGGTGCCATTTAGACTTTTTATTTTCACTTCACATATCGTGAAACAGCACTTATGATTTTATTGGGTGTTGAAATGCTAAATGCTATCAAATCAGCCTGAAACGTCAATTTTGCCCAAATTCATTGAATGACGTCAAAATTTATTTAATGAGGTGGAACCTGCACGTCAGTGACCTTTGGGAATTCAACGCTTCCCCGTAACCCATCTAACATGCTACTTTACATGTATATCTTCAATGAATTCCTACATCTTTTAATAAATCCCTAAATTGGCAACAGCTGATGCTCTAATTTGATTATTGTTATCCCTGAGAGAAGATGCTAATTGGAAGATACAACTTAATGAGATAGAACCGCAGACACGTGTTCCTTTAGGATAACATTTTCGTGCTCACCTTACGTCACCTGGTAAAATTACTGCTCATGGCATCACAGGTGGATCATCAGAATTTTTACGGGGTTGGTGGGGGAGCGGAGTAGAATATAGATCACAGATAATGTGATCATTAGCCGTGCAGGTAATTTTCAGTGAGAAATGTTAAGCTGAACGTAATGAAACATTCGACTGCTTGAGGGATAAAGGAATGTGGTCTTCATAGGCAGGTGGTCCTTAGGTACAGGCTGCTTTGATACAGTACTGCTAGAGAAACATGATTCAGTGGATCAGATATATCATTTTGATAGTCAAGTGTTTTTATGTGAAGTACTCAGCTACGCACTTTAGAAGGCTGGAGTGAACAATTGCCTATATATCTATCAAAAGCAGGGATTCCATAACGCCAGCAATGCTCCTCAAAACTCTAAATCCCTCTGACATGCGGCTGCTAATTTGGTAAACGTCACTCATTTGCATCAATTTACCACCTGTAAGTAGTAGCGCTTGTTATTTTCCCATCGTGATAATATGTTTGTTGGTTGCTAGGGTGCGCTGCCAAGGAGGGTGCCATAGTGGACAGAGGAGCAATGCCAATGTTGGCATGCCTTACATTGGACATGACATCAATTAAGCCCATAGCACGGGTCCCCAGATAATGCCGATGTCCTCACATCAAGGGTAATTACCATGTACTCGGTGATGACACCATCCCAAACATCAAGCTAAATTGATTTTAAGCCCAACCTTTTATTTCCCATATGTCAGGGATGTGTATAATCCCATTAAGAGCTATCAAATAATCTCAACAAACTTAACCTATTGACTACTGGTTTAGTGTACTCAGCTTTCTTTTTCTCTCTCTAAGGCTCATTAATTCAGGAAGTAAACAGTTCCAATAGGCAATAGGTTAAGTTTTCGACTCCTAAATTCAAAAATGCATAATTCCTAACAGGTATACAATGTTGTTAGAAAAAATGAACTATTTACCATTTCATCTACAATCTCATCTCACCAAATATATGACCAAGGCACTTGGACACACAATATTTGCCTTACTGACAATTCCTCAAATCTTATTTTGTCAAAGATATACATATAGGATCAAGCTTCAGGTTGCAAAAGAGTTTTCAAGTTAATTTAGAGTTAGTGTTAGGGTTAGGTATAGCATTCAGTCCACAGTTGAAGTTAGGAACTGAATTTAGTCATGCAGGACATTGACCACAGAACCCGCAACAGAACAGTTGCCTAACATTGATTGAGCATATACATCAGAGAACCCTACTCCAACCTATGTATGAGCATAGCACTAGACAAGCTTTTTGTTTTAACAAGTAAAATTATCTTGGTAAAGTTCCTTGTTTACTTGTATTTTTGTGGTGGCTTTTAATCATATGTTTAATGGTCTAGGCTGCCTTACAATCATGGATGCAAACCATGTAACTCATAAGCTAAATGAAGGATTACCCTATCAAATAATTAATAATGGTAAAATTCATAAATGGTTAAAATTCATCATTTCAAGTACCTTCAAAACCAATTACCAATGTCTGTGGTGAATTAGAAACATTGATAAAATGAGCACATCGATCAAGGTGACTTTGTTTTGACATTGCACCACTCTCATACTATCACTTTCATACAACTATCACCTGAGATCTGGGGCCTGTAACACAAAGGTTTGCAATCAATTGCAGATTTAAAAATAACCATTCCGATTGGTCCAGGGTCACCATTCTGAATGAGATGTGCATGAAACAATCGTCTTGATTGGCTGTTACAACTTTGCGATTGATTGCACATCTTTGTGTTACAGTGCCCTGTCCAAAGGTGAATGAGAACCAGCCAGAATGCTTTCCTGATATAACAATCACAACTTATTCAGGGTAAAATTAAAATGGTCAAGAATATTAATGAAACTTGTATTACTAATACCCCTTTCACACATCCAATAATTAATGCAGATATATGGATAATTTGGTCGTAAAATTCCAGAGCGAGCAGAATAATGCACATTATTCTGATGGTGCTATAATCCGCATAATAGCAGCATCAGAATATCCTTCAAATTTGTGAATGCAATTGCAAAATACATGTAATGCGGATTATTTCCATGGTGCGGTCAAAAGGTCAGCAATTTCCCCGCAGCGCGCGCGCCTAGAACACACGCGTGGACGTGCATCGTGTATCGGAGGGGCGTGTGAAGTTACCATGACAATAATCCTCCTTTCTGAGGATTTTTTTCCTTCGTAAATACTGCGGATTATTTTAGGAGTTTGTGAGCGCAATTTTTATTGAATCATCTGCATTATAATAATGCAGATAACAGGATGATTTTATGAAAGGGATATGAATGCCTTATAACAAAATATTGCTCTTTTTTCAAATATAACCCACTGATTACTGAAACCATTTGGCTTCTGTATTCAACACACGAAAATGAAAGAATTCAGTAATAAGGTTAGTCATATATTCTTAAACTTGCTAGGTACCTTATTATTCTGGTACAATGAGCATTTCCAACAGAATTCAACCCCTCAGTATCAAAAGTTTTAGTACTAAATGTCTTGCTGATGGATGATCCACCAATAAAATGTTTCTTAGACATCTCTTTGAGAGTGCTGAAAAAATAAATCAAGAAATGTAAATTAACTAAGTTTACTTCCAGAATACCAAGAGGACTCTTGGAGCTGTCTTTTGGCATGAATTTTAAAACTAATCATAATTACTGCAATTGTATTGTTAAGATTTATGTCAAAGGAAACGACTGGAATAGAATGAAGTATATGTATGATTCTTTTTCGAGAAGATGAAGTGGTATTAAGTGAAAAGCTGAATTTGTTGGCCAGTCTGAAGCTGAGGGTGGTCAGCTAATGAGAAGTGTTTTCTAATTAGACTTGTGATTCAGCTAGTAGCCACTAGCGATCATCTTCCCGCCAACCCTCCCACACATGATTAAAAAATGCAAATCAGCAGGGACTCAAGAAGGAAAAATTGTCTTCTTTTCTATTCTCAACTTATTACCATGACCCGACCCACCTCTCTCTCCCTCTTTCTACCTTTCTCTCCCTCCCTCTGTACTTCTACTCATTACCAACCTGTTACATTCTCTCCCTCCGTTTCTCTCCCTCTCTCTTTCCTTCTCCTTTCTCTCACATTCTCCTAATCTCTCATTCTTTTTCCATATTCCTCTCCCTCTCTGTGTGTGTGTTCTATTTTTCTCTCATTGTCTGTTCTGTCTGTCTGCCTTTCTCCTCTCTCTCTCTCTCTCTCACTCTCTCTCTCTCATCATCATCATCATCATCATCATCATCATCCCTCCTCTATCCATCCCCTCGTCAGTTGAAAGATAAAAGGAGAAAGAGGGGAAAGGGAAAGAGATCCTGAGACTAAAAAGGGAGAGAGATGCTGAGATAGGAGAGAAAAAAGGAGACAAAGATACAGGAAGAGAGAAAGAAGAAAAGAAACAAAGAGAAAAGAGAGAAGATAGAGAGAGAGGCTGAATGACAGAGGGATAAACAAGCAACAGGGATAGCCTCTTCTTGCTTGGTTTCCACATGGCATCTCGTATTACATCCCAATGGTGTCTTGATGGGATGCAGACCACTGGATCCAGAAACTACCAAATTCGCACTTGCGGGCAGGAGATGTGCCAAACAAGACTCTCAAGTCCACCCGTATCTTTTCTGTCTTGTCCTTTCCACAGATACCTTCTCATCTTTTACCACATATTGATTCCCTCTGCAAAATAACAACAGCTTAAGAATAGGTAAGGGCCAGTAAAGTCCAAAGAAAGGGTCCCAATTACATAAAGATATGTGATGGTTTGGTATTTTGGGGGAAATATACATAATTTTCATCACTACGAAGATGAAAAATCCCTTTTATTATTTAGAGCAATGCATCCCTCCTTTTCTTATACTTATTCCTTCTCCTCTTCCTTCTATGATAGCATATATATGATATACTACAACAGTTCCTACTGCTGCTGCTCCTGCTGCTGCTACTGCTACTGCTACTACTACTACTACTGCTGCTGCTGCTGCTGCTGCTGCTGCTGCTGCTGCTGCTGCTGCTGCTGCTACTACTACTACTACTACTACTACTACTACTACTACTACTACTACTACTACTACTACTACTGCTACTGCTACTGCTACTACTGCTACTACTGCTACTACTACTGCTGCTACTGCTACTACTACTGCTACTACTGTTACTACTGCTGCTACTACTACTACTACTACTACTACTACTGCTACTACTACTGCTGCTACTACTACTACTTCTTCTTCATCTTTCTCTACTGCCTTTGTCAATTTAGACATTTTCTTAGGTACAAAAATGACAACTTTAACACTGTATGGCAACTTCCTAACTCAACATCTACTACAGATCAAATACAAAATATGTTTTAGTTCATAAGTATAATTAAAGGCTTGTTCACATTTAAAAAGGTACATCGCTTTTTTAAAAACGTGCAGGTCTCATCACAGTTTTTTGCATGGGTTTGCTGTAGCACATCTAAAAGGAGCCTTAAAGGGGGTACCCAATGCTGAAACAATGTTCCTTCATTTAAAACAGCATGATTTTATTAGCAGAAAATCATTTGCCTTAAGTCTTAAAAAAGTCGTATTGCCAAGAAAAACCCAAAATATGGTAAGATTTCAGCGTATTTTTGGCCCCTCTACTATGTCCCAGTTTCAGTTGGGTACCCACAATGACATCATTGTGGTTACCTTGTTGCGCAATTCTAGCAAAATGCACGCAAGATACAATACATATTGTACAGTGAAGCACGCGCCACAACTGTAATGCACGAAGCTGGGTAATCACAAATAATTTGCCAAAATGCATTGATTTTGATTGAAAATCATCAAATTTTTAATGTTATTGTTCTTAGAAATCTATTCTCGATCACATATCAAAAACTTTTTAACCATTGTGTAATCACTTTAAGGTATTACAACTGCATTAAATTTATATTTCTTTTTAGCAGTTTCAGATTTAATAGTTCCCTATAAAAAAAAAGAAAGAAAAATAGGACCACTTGATGCCACTACATAACATTACATCCTACATTCACATCTAACTTAGATAACAATTTTTCATCAAAATGAACAGACTTTCCTTTTGCCCATTATCTTAACACTCTACGCACTGTGCTTACAAGTGTCTTGTTGAAAATTGTATTTCACAATAATTGAGAACAAAGTTCTTATCAAGATGTTATGCTCAATTATAAAACATCTCCCCCCCCCCCTTGTCTTCCCAATCCATTAAGGTAGCTAGACGAAATGGACCTGTGTGAAAAGATGCATCTGGAATGCAAACAATACAGATGATATGCATTTTACGTTCTTTATGCATATTTTCGCACCACTCCATTTCAACTATAAGCCACCTCATGAATAAGCCTGTCTTAGGCCGCTTATCAAAAGTCTTGTCCCGCGTCTTTGATAGTCTTCTCAGCGACCGTTCTTTAACATCAGCTTTCCCGATCCCCGATTGTTTTATCTATGGAGAAGCGAGAGGATCAGAGGAGAAAAGACGCTGAGCGGGAAAGATGCTAAAAGCCAAAATTGGCTCGGACTTTTGATAATCTTACTTTCTGTCAGACTCTTCAATTTATTTCTTCCTTTTTTCATTTCTTTGTTTTACTCTCTCTCTAGATTTGTTTAATTCTATCTCTTTACTTCTCTCTTTATCTTTTCTATTCTCTCTCTTTCTTCCTAATCTCTCTGTCCGTTCTTTTCCCGGTCCCTCATTTTCTTTCAATCGCAGTCTTTTTCTTAATACTTCCTTCCTCTTTCTATTTCCAAGCACCTTTCTCATCAACAAGAAACGTGGGCTAAACAACATTTTTAACGAGTATGAGCAACATGAAACTTGCCGTCTGATTATCGTATAAAAAAAAAACTAGCACAAGCATCAACTCCAGAGGAAGAAGTAGGACATATAATACCTCAGTTCTAAGAGCTTCATCACCAGGAGAGGGGAATAATTCCAAAAACAAGGATCTCATTACAAAAACATGTTTACCACTGTTCTCGCCTTCTATAAACTTCCAAATCCACCTTAAGATAAGTTCCGTCACGGTCTGCCGGAAATACATTTCTTGCCTTGTACAGCCAGAGAAAACAAATCTTATGTTCTCATATATAGATCTGTTCACTGTTAATACTTTTGAGTGATATTTGTGCATGTCCTATGGGACTGTAAGTAGAAAATCGATTATGCTCTCAAAAACAAGATTCAAGGCAAATATAAACATTTTTATCGACTGATCTCATTGAAAATGTCAGCTCTCAGCTCCTGTGATAAGTTTTCTAATTCCAGGAAAATGCTACTCTCCTCACATACCAGCTTGTGAATTAAAGGAAAACTGCAATATTCAAAGTGGTTTTTTTGCAGTAACAGCATTGATCTTCACTGATCATGCATTGAAAGACAAGACATTTACACCAAGGACAATTTATACAAAATCTGTGTACGGAAACATTGTACAAATAATCATTACAATGTGAAAGGGGTACCAGGGACAAAAATTTAACAAAAATATCGCATAAAGGAACTTCATGGAAAGAGGACAGCTAACAATACACCAATAGTCCAATAACAATGTCCGTCATGCTTGGTGCTCAAGCACATAGCTGCAGCAACTGACAGGTCATATTAGCGGAAATTTACTCTAGATCGTGACCAATTTACCACTACTTTATTTGATACAGTGTTCATGCAGGCTAAAGCACTGCTCATCAAAAAGCTAAACAGATGTATCCAGCTATACAATAAGTTTTACAAGTCTGAAAGAGGTGAGGACTGTTAAATGGGGGTGGTGTGGATCCATTATCGACCATCCCATGGTCAAGTTTTAAGGCCATGCCAGCTTTTCAATCTACGCAACTGGCCTCTTTTTTCAGCCGCACAATGTGTGAATAATTTAGCATAGGGGCTCAGGTTTCTGAGTTTGTTAGTGTTCCTCTCTCTCATTGCTCCCTCTTCTCTTTCTCTTCCACTTTCTCTCTCTCCCTAACAATCCAGTCTGTCCACCCATATCTATCCCTTACTCTTTCCCTTTCTTTCTTTTCCAATTTATATCTCTCAAAATCAACCTGTCTACCTACTCTTCCCATCTATCTATCCCTTACTCTTTTGGCCTTTATCTCTCTACCTATCCATCTACCTATCTATCTCTCCCATACTATCTTTTATTCCTCTTCTCTCTTCCTGCCTCTCTTGTTCTATTTTTTCTTTCCTCCCATCTCTTTTCCTCTTCTCTACTCTCCTCCCTCTCCTTCATCATGCCTTTCGCTCTGTTTTGTACCCAAAACTAAATTCTATTCCTTTTATCATCAAACCCCTTTTGCTGAAAAACAAAGTGGGCTGAACCCAATAAAATCTGCTCTTTCTTCAATTTTTACCCCAGTAAGACGTGGAGGATATATTTCGAATCAGAATGGAATAAAAAATACTACTCCCGTGTGGGGGTCTCCTTAAAACAATATATAAACAATATTTTTTGATGTATGCATCCTACTTTCCCCTCACAAGTAATTTTAACTTTGTTTGGTACTAACTTCTTTGCTAGTAACTTCAAGAATTTGGGCTAATTACAACTCTGAAGCCTGCAGGCAATTTCTGATTTTCTTGTTCAAAATCAACTTATTTTTCCCAACCACATAGCACATTGTGACTAAATCTACAGAGGAAAAAAAAATAGGAGGAAAACATCATGCAAAATAAGTTTTCAAGTATTTCAAAATAATCGCGCTGTTTGTAAGCAGTTACAAGATTTTAACTAACATATCCCTTTGCATGCCTGAGGGCAAGGTTTGCTTTTTCCCAGAAGCTTCTCGTAAATGTCTCGGTCAAAATGAAGCAGTGCAAACGGTCAGTTCTTGAAAATGCTTACCACAGTGTTGCATCTTGAACAAAACCATGTATCCAATGACATGGAGATGTTGAAGAAAGCTGACATTCTGAGAAAGCTCCTGAGAAATCACACACTTCAAGGAGAGAATAGTTATAGGAAAGCTCTTCAAAGGCTTGCCCTCTGGCACAACTGGATTTTCCAACACTTAATATAAATTTACATGTATCTCTTTCATCCATTCACTTGCTCTTATTCACACTCTATCTTTTTTTTTTCTCTCTCTCTCTCTTCATCTCACACTCTCTTCCTGTCTTGCTCTTTCCCTCATTCTCTGCTTTTGCTTTCTTTCTCTCTCTCTCTCTCTCTCTCTTTCTCTCTTACTCTCTTTTTCTACTTTTCATGTCAGTCTGAAGTTCAAACCATCTCATACTTTTGACATTCATCCCTTCTCTCCATCCCTCCATCCCTATCCCAATCCCTCTCCCTCTCTTTCTCTTTCTCTCCCTCTCTTCCTCTCCTTCCAAACTTTCCTTCCATCTTCAAATGGTTTATAAATATATCAAAGTGAGTTAGAGGTGAAATTTTCATTCAATTAATTTCTTGCAAAGGTTATATGGAGTCATCAGCTGCATGGCTGTTAAAAACAAGAGAGAGAGATGGGCAGAGAATAAACACAAAAGAGAGAGATCGAAAGATAGTAAAAGACAGAATAAGAGCGAGAGAGAAATGTGAGACAGAGAAAGATGCCTGAAGACAAAAATATGGAGAATAAGAGAGATGGAAAAGGAGAGATCAAAAGATTGAGAGAATTACAGAGAAAGAAACAAGGAATATAGAAAAGAGAAAGAGATGGAGAGGGAAGACAGACAGGAAATGCAACAGAGGGGGCGAGAGACATTGCGTGAGCCAGTATTTGCTTTGCCAAACACCCACCCTAGCAATTTTATTAATAGAAAATCAATACCTTCATATTATTAGAGCATAGACAGGATTACATAACCTTTAACCTAATCTAACCTATATCCTCTTGAGATTCATGTTCGGAAGTTTGTAATCCAATTACTGCTGTATAAATCAATACGCCATTTAGAGCATAGACAGTAATTTATGCTGCCAGCCAAACAGGTGCTGCTTATTGTAATAAGGTAACATGTTAGATTTTGAGATGACTATTAAAGTAGGTACATCTTAACCCCTTTGGTGCTATAAATGGCAACTTCTCTCCATGGATGCACTTTACATGGCCTTCCTAAAAATTTGAGTGCTAAAGCAAAGTGTTAAGAGAAAAAATGGCTATGTTTTTCTTTCTACAGTAGAGCCAGGCACTCTTAAGGCTTGTTCACATGTGAGGTAGTGAACCCCCATGGTAACCCCTGAGGAGTTTTGTTACGCAGAGGTGAATAATATATAAGACGCCCCCCCCAAAAAAAAAAAAAAAAAAAAAAAAAACTGAGGCAATAAGCATATTTTTGCCTCCTGATGGCACAAAAGTGTCAACTAATCAAATACTTATACAATTAGTGCAAAATATGATGTACATGTAACAAGTTTGTCTGTGCAACTTTCGGCAAAACTCACTTTTATTTGGAGGTGATGTGTTAATAGGCATCTCGACCTCATTATCATAAGTGGTACACACCATATGTGAACACTTAAACACGTAGGATTTACCGAAGGGGTTTGAACATCTCAATAAACTTTTATCTTGAAGTGAATCCCAATGGGTCATATTTCATAACCAACTTAGCAACAAAACAAGCATTATGATAAGTAACATTGTCAAAAAGACCCATTGACTTACTACAAGGGTCACCCGGTTCTGGTATGCAACAGATTAATATGTGATAGTTGTTGAAATACCTGATGAAACAAAAAGGGTTACAAAGTACTCTAAAGACCAGATTGCCACAGGCCATGTAAAACATCACTTGAGCATGGAACAAATTACTAGATTGTCCAGCTATCTACAGTAGGTTACAAAAACCCTTCAAAAGGGAAGAAAAGGTTCTTGATTGAAGTCCATATACATGGTGTAATTATGCAGCAATGGAAAGCTTTAGAAGTTTGACCTCGGGACAAGTGAACATCAAACTACAGGTCACCACACACTATATGACCTAAGGTCACATGACCAGGTCGTACGACCTGACCTTCAGGACTTGCGACTTGCACTATTTATTTGTGCCATAGCAACCACAAAAAATGGGGGCAAAAACGAATTCGCTGCATTTGCTGCGGTTACTGCTGCTCCAAAGACAATGTCAACGACGTTGTCGATGTCGTACCAAGTGGTAAAGGAATGGATAAATCAACGGAAGCTCATGACCAGTTGCAAAAATTCAACGTGCCCAAACCTCCCGACCTGGTCGTCCAACCCGGTCCTACGACCTGAAACTTGCATGTGTAGTGACGTCATACCGTAGGTCGGGAGGTCGTATGACCTCAGGTCGTGTAGTGTGCGGTGGCCTAAAGATAAAATATTCTGCATTCTCAAACAGAAGATTTAAATCATGAGAAATGTTCAAAATACAGTGATTGCTGTAAATTTGATCAAAGTATTCCCTTTAAAAAGTAAGTTATCCTACCCTATACAGTTCCTTTTTAATGGAAAAGCAAGTAATTCGGTCCACGTTCTTCCAAAGAGCAATAAATTATTGATGTTTTGATTAGAGGAAAATGAGTTGGAGAGTAAGGGGATCCCTCGGAGACAATTTTTCTTCTTGCTTCTTCTTCCTTCTCTTTTGATTTAATGCTCTTTCAGCGATCAATCAGCACCTCATTAATCAACTTGAACCTCAGACCCTCTTCCGGGGGTTATGAGACCTCTGCGGGGCTCTGGATGGCGTAACAACATCCCAGGATTGTAATAGGCAAATTACATCATAGGCTGAGAGCAAGAAGGGCATTACTTCAAATATTTTAACCCATCTTTAATCTGTTTATACCTTGTTTTACAATGTATCATGTGTCAATGTGCAGGGCCTTTATGAAAGACAGTGTTTTGACCACTGATGAAGCCATCCTGGGCAATCAAAAGACTCAATAAATAAATAAAAATACAACATTACAGGAACTCTTTTTAATGACACTTCTGCAGTATCTCTTGATCCAGAATGCTGGATTTATAAATCATACATGAGCAGAAAGAGAGAAATTTACTGTAAACTTTTAGTTTATTTTTTTCCAAAACAGCATTTTGTGTCATCCTCAAATAAGAACGACTTAATCATAACTAATCATTAAACTTGCTAAATTGGCAACTTGGTGAAATTCATACAATCACTATTTCTGCATGCAAACTGGCAATTTTTTTCTATTGACTTTTATAATCTTAATTCACTTTGGTTCATTGTTTTTCAAAAATGTGTAGGAGTAGAAAATAATATAGGTGCTATTTTGAAGAGGAAAAGTGATGGATTTTCCTCACTACTCTTACGGGTTAACATGGAGATGACTCCTTTAGTTCTCAAAACACAATATGGTGAGAGCCAGAAGGGTGTAAACCCTGTATTAAGCTTCAATCATGAATTACAGCCCTTCATGCTCTTAGCAGACAAACTGAGAGACATAAGACAGTAACCCATATCCATACAGAGAGTGAAAGCATTTTATGCCTTAACCCGCTGACTACTCAATCCTCTTATCCTTATAGGCTTTATACAGGGTTACATCCAGTTCCAGTAGGCAGTGGCTTTACGAATGACATTGTCAGTTTCACAAGAAGCTCCACATGTTCTTTTTATATGTCTGCTGCTAGCAAGAAGGCATTCTTGCCATATTAAAAAAAATAAATAATGCTCTCCTGGCTCTCAACAAATGATATGTTCATTAAAAAAAACATGCTCTCCTTCCATTCTTGTCATACTTCATTGCCAGAAAGCCAGAATTGTCTTTAAAGGCCAGAAAGCCAGGGGGCCATTGCATAAAACTTACTATAATAGTAACTTTGCTATAATAGTAACTCTTCATGGAATACTGGATTTTGATTGGCTGTTGAGTAACATGCCATGCTCAACAGCCTATCAAAATCCATGAAGAGTTACTATAATAGCAAAGTTACTATTATAAGTACGTTTTATGCAACGGGCCCCAGAACTCTCTTTAAAATGATGTAGGCCTACAGTGTACCAGTACGATAACAACCTAATGGCTCTAAACAGTCATTTGCAATGATGAATTTTGCCTTCACATATGGTATATTTCAGGATATACTGCATGAAAATTTATTAAATTGAAGTTCAAATCCATACATTTCAATTTCAGACCATCACTGTCGACTGTTAGCAATAAATATCTGAAAAGTTAGAAGGACTATAAAGGATATCTATAGCCCTTTGAAAAAAAGAAAATGGTTTAACAGATGCATCAGCAACAAATCGTTTCAAAGCATTTCAAATCATTTCAAAGCAATACAATGTCACACCTTTATAAGAGCTGAGCGCCAGGAGGGCGTAAAGGAGTTATCATAGTGATTTGACTTTAATACTGGCCTTTATTCTCACATCCAACTTCTCCCTCTCAACATCCCCCTCACCGCCCCTGCTCACGTGGCACTCGAGTGCCCCATGGCGAAAGGCCTGCACGAGTCAATCTATTTTTCCATTACAAAATTATTATCTGATCAAAATTTTCTCCATGTAGCAGTGCATTATTGATTTTCTTGTGACTCCGACAGAGGTACCACCTTTTGAAAGGAGAAGTTACCTGACAAGAATATAAGATGATGAAAATAGAAGATGTTTACACATTCACTTTCTCCCAGCAATAGGCACTTTGATGATGATTTCCAGGAGAAGTTAATTTCCATCACCAGAAGGTGTCTGTTTTGCTTTTAAAGGTAGCTAATATTATTTCAAAGACTGAAGAAGCCATGACAATGTCTTAATCCTGACAATTACGTTTTAATTTCTGAATGCTTTATAACAGCGTTCATTGGTAAAAAAAATCTATGAAAGTATTCATCCAGACCACAGTATAGAGGTAGATCTTAAAAGTGTCCTATTTTTTCAATTAGAACACTTCTGTTTTTAAGCTGAAAATTGTTATATAGTTAAACATGAACATGCCAAGGTCACTAGTAAATACATGAATTTATTCGCATGAAATCATAGAGAAAGATTTCCTCCTTCTCTCTTCTCATTTCAATACACAAAACATTCTTCAGTGAAAAGTATAATGTTGTCTTCAATATGTTACGGGAATAAAAGAAAATACGCCTCCCCTTTCTCATCTTCCAATTTCCATAATTTTTTCAAGTGGAAAGAAGTCCGGCCTCCGAGGCGAAGGCTTCCTTCATCTTGAGATTGATATCAGGATATCTACCTGCTGAAATTTACAACTATGCATGAGTGAAATGCAAGATCGAAAGCTGTAATTCAATTCTTTGCCCCTTACCTGTACTACCCCCATTTTAAAGGTAATAAGCGGTAGTGGGAAAGGTGGCGCTTTGAACATTTAACTACTTTGTTAGGTGGAATGAAAATTACTACATGAACTGATGTAGAATGACTAATTTTGAACATAGTTGACGTTTTTTTGAAAAATATTGGTTTAGAAATGGCTAAAATATCAACGGAAGATATGTCGAGTTCTCAGCGCGGGCCCGGGTTGAAAATTCACACACGTGTAAACAGTGTGTGCGAACCGCTATGCGCCACTGAGCCGAGAGCGTCGGGGTAGGTGTCCGTAGCGAGGGTATAAGGTAACGGTTGAAATACGATCATTTGAATTGTTTTACTGAAAATCACCGGAAATCGTGAATAGAATACTAGATTATCTCACTCATGCATCTTTTCATGCAAGCCGAACAATATTAGACTATATTTGAGCAGTTTTATGCCAACTTTCATTTTGCTACCACTACTGTTTATTACCTTTAACCAAGTAAGGAACACTCACCTCTGAAATGTACAACTATGGAGACGTGAAATAGAAGTTCGTAAGGTGTAATTTCATTCCTTTTCCCCTTCATGTACCTCGATCCCCTTTTAATCGGGGCAAAAATTCGTATTGAGCATCTGGCAGAGGATTTGGGGATACTGATACCGAGAGTGCATTAATCCTTCCACAGGGCTGAATTACTTTCCAGTTTATGGCTTTAAAGAGATTTCAAAGTTCTCATCTCATGATTTTGAAAACATCTGTACACTCTAACTCTAAAAACAGTTGGTTAAAAATCATTAGGTTGGTTAAAATATAAACCAGCCAAATGTTAGGTTTAAACAAATTGTATGTGGGGAATTTTATTTTTTTTACCAACAGTTCATAGTTTAACCAACCTAATGATTTTTAAGTAAACCAACTGTTTTTAGAGTGTATAGCTGAAATGTGCATAACTAATTTAAATGCATGAAAAAATGTACTGGACAGTTTCTTTTTGTACATTGCAATACAATGTGTGCTAAACTCTTTCAGCATCACAGAAAATATGTTTATTTTGTGACACAGAGAGAGATGATGCCGTACCTTTCATTTATTCACGTAATTCTGCTCTGACAAAACTCATCCAAACACAGGATTGCTGACTATCACCTGCACTTAATCCCTATTATGGGGTCAGACAATCCTGCACGGGCTTTAGACAATCCTTATATGGATTTTGATAATCTACATGTATAAACATTGGAAGAAACAATTCCATATGGAATGAGATCACCAGTATTTCTTGTTTCTTTCTTATTTTTCTTTTTCTTTTTTTTGCAAAATTTGTTACTCTCTGATTTTTCCTTTATCTCTAGTTCCTCAAATTATCCCAAGTTTTTGTTTTTCACCTTTGTTTTAAATGAGGCCATAAAGATAGGGTTTTTTTAATGTTACTTTACCAAAGTACCCTGTATTTCCTATGAAGAATTTTCAACCTTTTCTTCTAAAATCTTTTTTTTTTTTTACATTTACCCTTTTTCCTCTGAATCTTAAACTACAGCTTCATTTTCTCCTTTTTTTTTCTTCAAGTAAGTACACCCTTAAATCAGGTATGGCAACTTGGCTCTGTTACCCCGCATAATAGGTGGGGGAATCTATACCTCTTAGGAGTAAATGTCGACCTTTCCAGCAATCGTCATCTCGAATGCTACTTGGTTAAGCATGCCAAAAACACGATTATTATTGCCCCATTGAGGTTACAGCATGTTCACATATGGCATGGTAAATCGCAGCAAAATTGCAGCAAAATTGCAGCAGATTTATATGCTTAAATGAATGTCTAGGGTGTGAGAAGAACAATCTAAGCGGAACACCGTCACTTTATTCTGGGAGTTACAAGATACAGAAATGTGAGGTATTTTACTTATGTCATTTCAGTTTAACACTCGGGTTTTCTGGGGGCAATTCAAATCATCATATAGGAACGGTGGTTCACATGGATGTTGCGCCATGGCAACCAGCCCCTCATCTCATGAATTTACATGGAGGAATTTGGGTGAGAGCAAGGGCATCCTCTGATAAGCATCGGTGTTAAAGAGGGGCCCAGTCAAAGGCCAATCTCAATCTGCCATCTACCCTTCAGGTATGAGAGGGAGGAAGTTAAACCAGTCTAGAAAAGCAGACACCACGGCGAATTTCGGTCAGTATTTTGCAAATTTAAGTTGTTACATGGTATTTTGTATGTCCCTTGCAAGCTGCAATTAATTACAAGTGTTGTAGCTGAGACAAGGGATTCCTAAGATCAAGAACAGGACAAAAAAAATTATGACAATGATCATTTCATATTAGATCTCAGGCTAAGGATAGAGAACAATAACAAGACATGACACCAAAAATTTAAGAATAAGATTAAGCTTGGCTTCACAATCAGTGTAATTCTGCTGAACTTCTCTGAACTAAGTTTGAGAGGCGAGGGTATAACAACTGTTCATTTCTACTGATGGTGCAGCAGGGTGCCTTGGTGTCAGGACACCAAAATACTGGGTAGATGACAAACAGCATGGAAAAACATAGAGGGGAGGTTTTTGAAGGATGCCTTACCACCTTCTTTTCGCATCCCCTTTCCTTTTTGCCCTTCTTTCTCTTTCTCTTTCTCCTCATTTTTACCTTTTTTCACAATACATTTGGGCCAAATGCTGCCCCCACTGCCCCCTTGTAGGTGCAACATCAACTTCAATGATTATCAGACACCTAGGCAAGGCTAAATAGAAGGGTGAAAGACTAAAATTACCATCCCGACCCTCCACCCCTCTAAGATATATATAAAAGAAAAGATATCAAACAAAGAAGCACATTCTCTAAAAAAAAGCTCTTTATCTATAACTTCAAAGTTACCTGAGATGAGAGAAGAGAATGAGAGGTCGAAAAAACTGTGAAAAGGGAGAGGAAATCGTAGACTGAATACTGGAGGCACACCTCCTACTATCTGCCTTGAAAAGACAAGACGGGAGAAGCTCACAGCCTCCTTGTCAGTTCCGCGCGCTGTCATTCTAGACGACCTTTATCTGCAAAACCGTAATCAAAGGTGTTCCGAGGAGGGCAGAGGTGCGACAAGAGCTTAGGAAAGTGGGTCGCACAATTTGGCAGTGATACCAGTGATATCTACCTCTCCGAAGCAATTTAGATAACTTTATTTTGAGATGAGGAAGGGTGTGAAAGAGAGCCAGAATTCGATCAGCATCATGACGTAATTCGTTCTCATTGGAAGAAAGGTATCCGTAACGAGAAATTTCTGAAGTAACATACAATCCTGCATCATGAAAGAAATACTTGATGATCAAGACTTTGCCGAAAGGAGATTTATTTCCAGAAATAAAGGGACAGAGCCCCACTTTTTCGATAATTCAAATATTAAGGCCAAAAATGGGGGAAAAAATGATTTTCTACAACACTGCGGTAGCCTGGACATTCCAGACTGCCGTTGTCAGAATTTCCAAAAGTCCAAGGATATAACAGATGAATTCAGCATTTCTGGGGTTAAGTTTAGATGACAGTTCTGATGTCAAGAATATGTATCTTGGGATTTTTCTTCTTTCTTATTCTGAAAGACCGATTTCTAAATTATTTTTTATATGATAGTGAGAAAACTATGAATGTTACGTGTATACAATGGACATGTCTACGATTCTGCACAAGTTGAGATTATTGCAAAGTGAGAGCCAAAAGAGCATAACTCACAGAACTTTTACATATAATAATAATAATGTTACAATTATGTAGCGCATGGATACTTCAATACACTTTACAGTATTACTGTTATTACCCCTGATCTTGGATTTCTAGCCTACACAAGAGTGTGCACCATCTCCACTCCTCAGGGAGCATTCCCATCATTTTGTACTGTTTCCGTGCCTCTATGCAGGGCAATAGCAAAGGCAGACACATTGGCTTTGGCAGTCCTCTCAGGTACCCATTAAATTTTGTTCCTGGGTAGAGAGTGGCAAAGTAGATAAATGTCTTGCTCAAAGCAGGACTTGAACCATGAACCACAGGATCCACAGTTGTATCCGCTAGACCACAACACCTCTACCAATATAGAGTTACTCCATATAAATGCAGACGGCTTTTCTGAGCACTTGTACACTGGACATAAAAGCAAGATGATATCTTTTGTGGGTATGATTGTTCTGAAATAGATGAAGAGGAATAAACAGCTACCAAACTGTGCCCCTTTCTTCTATCCTCTGTGAACCTTCTGCAGGGGTTCACTTTTCTTCGAAGCTGATTTGATGCAAAAGCATGATTTGGATCGGCGGCTCGGCTTTCCACTAAATTGCAGCGGAGTGTAAATTTACATGCCCAGACATGATGGATGGTGCTTGAATTCTCGTCTTCAATTTCATTGAGGTGTTGAACATGATATGTGCATTGAATAAAGATGCTTTCTAAAAACTGTTGAGAATGTATTTGGATGTAATTCTCCTTCTCTAGATTTGTAAGAATCTTCATTTTCAAGAGTGAACTGCAGTTGACTTTTGCAGTTATTTTGTCAACAAAGTACTTCCAGGGCTTTAGAGCCATTTGAAGTTCACTTCCACCGCTTCCTAATCAAGTAAATATTGCGCTGAGAGACAAAAGGGCATAAACTCATACACTTTAACACTGAATTAAAGCTCTTTTGACTAACAACAAAACCAACCTAAAAATCGTTGTCGTTTTTACAAACCAATGAATCTGTCCATGGTGCATAGAAACATGAATTGATAGAAAATGCATAATTTATAGATTTAGGTGTTTTTAAATAATGGAGTTTTCTTTCTTTGCATGATATCAGGTATCGATATACATTAAAAGAAAGCTTATGACTAATTTTGAAACGGTGTATATTACCATTTACATTAACACAGAATAAGGAAGCACTGGCCCTTCAAACACGATTCGACGGTTCGTAAAACCATTTTCCCCAACGCATGGTTCTGAGCACGTGCGCGGCTTCGCCGGTTTATAAAATCAAAAACGAAATAATACCATGCTAATCCAAGTAAATATGTTTTGCACATTCACATATTTATCAGAACCTTGTATTAAAAAACTAAACTAGACATGTGAGGTCATGTGTGATATTTTCTGTTATTATGTCCTGTTCCCTCTTTCCCTTTGAATTTGTATCTTACATATTTTTTTCTTCTTCTTTCAGTCCTCCACCTGGTGATCTTTTCTCACACCGTTTCTCTTCATATCTTCTCTTTCCTTTCTTGTTTCTTCTTCTCTTCATTTTTCCTGTCCTATACACTTCCTTTCCATCCTATCCCTCTTTTTTCCTCTACTCACATTCCATCATGCTTCTCACCTTCTCCTTCCTTCTTTCTTCTTCTCTTCCCTTTTTCTTTTCTAGACATTCCTTGACTTTGAGAATGTATATCAAATTCATATCTCCCGATAACTAATACCTCAGAATAACTGTAAGTCTCATTTACTTCATCGATATGCCTACATACAAAGCGTTTCAACCATAGCCCAAATTCGAACCCTCTATCATTACAAGTACATGCAGAACAACATTCAAACATATATCACATTCACTCCTATCTCTTTAACTAAATACCACTTAGCCTTTCAACTGCTATGAAATCACCGCCCAACAGCACTCAGTCAGCTTTCTCTCGTGTACCTCCCGTTCCATGTTTGAATTTACAAGAACACAGAACAACTTGAGATGGAGGTCCCTGTGAACAGTATTCTCACTCTGACAGATTGTGTGACAGTGCATATTTGCCGATATCTTTGCGGAGGAATTCGGGGGTGCTCGCATTTCTGGGGAAAGTGATATCGCGTTTCTTTGAGGACCCTGCGCAACATCGAATGTAAAGCGATGGAAACCAAACTCCGGATATGCTGTCAGCAAGGCTGCAATGGTGTTGTTTAGAGTTTCCCTTATTCTGTTTTAAGTTCGCAACTATGGTAGCATGATGAATTCAACTGAAGAAAAGAAATCATTACATTATAAGTAGCGAGTCAGAATCTTGTTAACTCTGGGTTCAATAATACAAGCATCTAATACCCCGTTGAAACTCTCTGTTTGAAAGGCAAAGTGGCTGAACTACCGGGGAAACACAGATTTAATTTTTCGAAAAAGTACCCCCGAAACGTCCAGATTAAACACCGCTAGTTCAACGGTGAACTCCCGGGTGACACCCGGTGACAGTCTGTTTGAAAGGTCGTCGCAGTGAAACACGGATAGAAATCCTGACTGAAAGGTTAAAGGTCGTGATAGCTCGCGCCTTGGGCTGCATGTAAGCATTTCCGTATCTGCTTGGTTGCACGCAAAAAATGGTTGTGCGATGACGTATCAGCCCAGCTTCGTGTGTGGTCAGTTCGGGCATTGTCGATCCTGTCTGAAAGGAAAGTGAAAAAAATCTCTGGGAGTTTCACCGGGAGATTCACCGGGAGATTCACCATTGGAAATCGTGAAAGTCTGTTTGAAAGGGGCATAAGCCAACACACTCCAGGATCTTAGCAGACAATTTATCCCTATTCTGGATAGAATATGCTATCAATCGCGAATCGTGACCACTTCTTAAATGTCCTTTCATAGCATCACAATGCTGCAATAGGTTATAATACAACATGTTTCAACATATGACAAAAGTCAGAAGTTTCAAACATTACCTGATTTATCAAAATGAATTCATTCTACATATATATATGCCTTGTTGTGTATTAACAGACACAAAATTAGAATATCAACCATAAGAATATAGGTAATTCCCAGGCTAGCTCTCTGATGAGCTGTACACAACCTATTATGTGCCACAATTGCTTCCATGTTTTTATTCAATGTTTTCAGGGAAATTTTGGGGGTGTTGTTGTTTTTGTTGATTTTCAATCAAACAAAAACACTTTCCCCTTCTGTTCAAGTTGCACAAAAAAGCATACATGTGCATAATCACATATCCATGAGAAAACAAGAACTTACTGATATTTTTCCCTTCCCTGGGAAGCACTGGGCCAATCATCAGAATAACCGGCACCGTTGAAAGACATGGGGTGTTTCCATTCCCAATTTGATCGAACAAATGCACACGCTGGGATTCCAGATGGTTAATAGCCGAACCCATGCTGGTCCCCAAATGCATGACAGCCCTCCCGTGGAAAAATAAAAACTCCTGAATTTCTCATCCTCCGACAGTAATCAAAGTCCGAGACAAAACAAGTGCCTGGGACTGCACATGCCAGATGGACATGTGAAGCACATCAGTTGCAGTTGATGCAGAAGACAAGCTCCAGAAACCATAGATAAAAGATGTCTGTCTGCTCAGAACCAGAAAGACAGTAAAAGAGAAAGCTGATTATTGGTTTAAGAGGACATTAATTTTTTAGCTTTCTGATTCTTTTGATTTCCAGATGGAAGAATAGTATAGCAGTGACAGATGAAAACATTTATTTTGACACACCCTCACAGGTATTCCAAATATGATCAGATTCAGTCTAAAACTTTGGACCAAATCTTGATAATGCATGTTTGTGCAGTCCCATATATATCCATATCTGTGTTCTTCATTGCTCTTCATTGGTTGTGGTTTTCAGCCAGATTTAGTGAATACTATTATATTCCAATGATTCTAAGGCTCAAAATAATTGACTATGCCAATGCACTACATTTAAAAACAAACTTCTGAACAGTTCCCATGCTGAGGTCCAGAACTATGTATAAAAGTGAAAGTGTTACTGCCCTTACAACTCAAGATGCAGATGAATTTGTACTTACACTGTTAATACATCATGATAAAAAACATAGATCATCTTTCAATCCAAGCTGAAAGATTTAACATCCTTCTGAAGCCAACTGATGTACAATTGGAGACAGAAGAATGGATTCAGTCGGCCATGACATCATATTGGGATGGGACACCCAGGAATCTTGTTTTCTAATTTTGATGACCGCAGCATCTCCTTGTTAACCTCTATTTGGGTCCGTTCTATGACAGGCTAGGGATATTACATGACTAATCTAATTGGTCCACTGTGCTGTAATAGCTTCTTGTTACACTTTGTATCTGGGTTAGAGGTTGTCTGAGATAGAATGGCCACTCTGATGATATTGTTCCTCAATATCCTCCTTCTCTTTCTCTCTTCTTTTCATCACTCTTTATATTGATAACAATGGACTATGTTTAAAAACCAACTACTGAACAGTTCACATCTTGAGATCCAGAAGGGTATAACCTATGTATAAAAGTCAAAGAATTACTGCCCTTATGACTCTAAGCAGATGAATTTTAGTCCCATTGTGATTACATGACAAATACTGATCAAGAGAACAAACAAGAATCATCTTTCAGTCCAACCTGAAAGATTAACATACTTCCGCCTCTCAGCAGACAACTGATGTACAATTGGAGACAGAAGAATGAATTCAGTCGGCCATGACAACACCAAATTGGGATGGGACACCCAGGAATCTTGTTTTCTAATTTTGATGACCGCAGCATCTCCTTGTTAACCTCTTTTTGGGTCCGTTCTATGACAGGCTAGGGATATTACATGACTAATCTAATTGGTCCACTGTGCTGTAATAGCTTCTTGTTACACTTTGTATCTGGGTTAGAGGTTGTCTAGGATAGAATGGCCACTCGGATGATATTGTGGGATGCTCCAGCTCATCATGTTTCCTCAATATTCTCCTTCTCTTTCTCTCTTCTTTTTACCACTCTTTATCTTTTTATAATTCTCCTACCCTTCTTTCTCTTCCTATCATTCTTTCCTTGTCTGCATTTCCTTTTTCCCTATTTTCCCCTCATACTGGCATCCTTTCATATTTCTTTCATCATCCTCTCTTGCTCTTTCTCTCACTCTCCCACATTTTCCTCTCTTCATCTTATAATCTTTCCCTGTCTCTCTTGTCATATCTCCTATCTCTTCTTTTCTCACAGCATTCCTTCTTTTCCTTATATTTCTTTCATCTCTCTCCCTCTCTCTCTCTTCCTCTCCCTTTCTCTCCCTATAGGTTTTTTTCATCTCTTCCTCTTATAATTTCTGTCTGTCAGACCCTATCCCTTCTTGCTTTCTTCTTTCGTCCCCCTTTCCTCTCTCTCTCTCTCTCTCTCCTTGTTTCTTATCACTCCTCTACCTTTTTCCTCTCTTATTCTTTTATCCTTTCTTGTCTGTCCTGAGCCTGCTCTATCCCCCTATCTCCCTCTCTCTCCACCTCTCTTCCTGTTGAAAAAATACGTGCTTAAAATTCATGAATGCCAATTTGGAAGGCAACCTATTTAACCGATTGCTATTTAATAATAAGTAGGTAATTTTCCAAATTGATTTAAAGGGAAAATAGCAACGAAGTGTAGTGCTTGTTGTGCAAAGGACAAATACGTATCCCTCATCCCTCCGGGAAGCTCCTGAAATACACAAAGTTTTTTTCTTAATCTGCCACCTTTATTTTGAACAACTTACTTTCAGTTTTTATTTCCCTCCCAAGCTCCACACTAACCTTTTCCACAGAGGGTTCTGAATGAACATAAGGCCTGTATACCTGGGCCCTGTGTTTAAACTCTGAATTTTGGGGGCTCCACGATTTCAAAAATTCAAGGCCCATATACAGTACAATGTTACTGTCAACCCCCCCCCCCCCCCCTTCTCTCTCTCTCTCTCTCTTTCTCTCTCTGTCTATCTCTCTATCTCTC
Organism: Echinometra lucunter; assembly: GCA_029962745.1. Lineage (NCBI taxonomy): Eukaryota > Metazoa > Echinodermata > Echinoidea > Camarodonta > Echinometridae > Echinometra > Echinometra lucunter. The sequence continues at coordinate 30,253,728 of CM057152.1, forward strand.
TCTGCTATCCCATCTCCCTATCCCTCCCAGCTTCCACTTTCCCTTTTCTGTCTCTTTCTCTCTTTCTTTCTTTCTTTCTCTCTTTCCCTCTCTCTCTATTTTTCTCTTTCCTTCTCCTCTTTCTCCACTTTCTACACCACGCATCACATCACAAACAGTCTTAACTATTTTATATGCTGTATGTTTACATTATAGACTTGAGTGACTTTAATAGACTCTCTCTGACAGGCACACTGCAAATGCCTCCCTGTTTTAAATGCATTATGTTCAAATTTACACTTGAGTGACTGACTGTAATAGATTCTGGTCGGACAGCATGTTGAATTATAAATGCATGTAGCATTTACTTGAGGCCCACGGAGAAAACACGAATTCACAGCTGGTTTCCTGCTTGTACACCGTGATAGACAAAAATAATACTTTGGAACCATTTTCCTGTTTGAGATGTGAAAATAATGTAGAACCTGCTAATGGAAGTTTTCTGGAGATGGACAAAGCACTCAATTGATTTTGTTCCATTGGCTTATAAAGGAATTGAGTAAACAGAATGAAAAGGGTAATAGCTAGAACTATATAGCCTTCTTAAAGCCAGAAGGGTCCTAACTCAACTTTCGAAGCATTCACAAGTAAAGCGCCATGCCAGGGATCAAACCCCGGACTTTCGCGTCTCCAGTCAAGCGCCTTAGACCACTCGACTACGGCACCTCTACTTTTCTTTGTGAATCACCCAACAGGACTACCATACCTTCCCAAGACCATTCACAAACACACACACAAAGAGATATCTTTGCCCTCACCTCGGGGTTGCCTCCGATCATGATGTTGGTAGATTCCAGCCTCGTGTGGACAACGTTGTTCTCATGGAGAAAGGCTAGGCCCTCGGATATCTGGCAGGAAAGCGAATGTAGCATGGACTCACTGAACTTGTCCAGGAACTTGGGTAGGAACTGTTGCAAGCAGCCATGCTGGTAGTAGGTGGTGCAGATATACCTGTAGGGTGGGAGTAGAAAAGGAATGGAATGGTGAAAATGTAATGAGATTAAATCGCCAACATCTCGGAGCATAATGAAATGCATGCTAATTAACCCATTCGTGATAGAGGTCCACATTTTGTGGTTTGGCCTAATATCTTTTGATGCAAAGCCCTAAAAATCATACCAAATACATGAGAAGAAAGAACAAAAAATTATACACAAACTGTGCCCATTTTGGTTGCGTCAGTATTCGTTGTTTGATGCTGAAAAGTTTTTAAAGGAAAATAAGCATTAAAATCCTTAAATTGGCAATGTGATAGAAAGTCTAAAATCACCGTTTTCCCCTGCAAATTGGCAACTTTTTGACTTCTCATCATAATTTCTGTCAATTTATATTCATTGCAGATACATGACGTTTCATAAGAAAAATGTAGCAATAAAATAAAAATGTTGGTGTTGCCAATTTGAAGAATAAAAGCTGATCAAATTGGGTTTTAAATAATTCCTGTCACAAATGGGTTAAATAGTTTGAGAACAGGAAAATAATAACAACTGTATTGTAATAACAACTGTATTGTAATAACAACTGTATTGTAATAACAAGTATAGACGTCATGATGAGTTATCTTATTAATCTCATGAAATATGTACCATGAATATTCTGATCTGTCCTGCGACCAAGTACATCTTGAAAATACAAAAAGGCTGCAAAAGAGTAAAAGCTTCATACACCACAAAGAAAGGTTGGCATAGAAAGTGACAATGAACAGCATACTGAAGTTCGTGTACGGTGATAACATATTGTTTCTGGGATTTGATTATGTATGTGACAAATGAAATCAAAGCAGCATTTATCCCACTGCTATTTTAATTTCATTACATAAGCTCCAGGTTTCAAGCATGGTGCTGTTACAGACCAATTTCTTTTATCTCATGAAGATGTGAATACAGTATGCCATACTTGGAACTAGAAGAAAGAAAAAAAAACCTGTTCAACCTACATGAGAGCATGATATCGAAAGATATATTTCTAATAGAAAGCTTGCTTTGATGCCCATACTGATAGAAAACTAGAACAAATCAAGTATTCCATAAAACTGATAGCAGTAAACTTGCTGATGATTTTGTGACACATTTTGGAAAATTCACTGAAAGTGGGTTTAGAATTAGATCAGGGTAAAAAATACTTTTTTCCCACGAGAGCTATTCTCTGAAAAAAAATAGCTCCTGTGAACAATTTTACAGAAGCTATTTCTAGTCCGAAGGGAACTATGTTGAATTTTAATTGCTGATATCCCAATTTTCTCCTTGAGAGTATGCATAAATGAGTATCAGGATGATGTGTTAATGTGCATATTGTTTCAAGAAATGTTAATTCTGCTGCTCCTAGATCACAATTAGCAAATTTATCATTTATTTTGGGAGCTGAGGCGACGGCAACTCTGAAGAAAACGGTCGCCCCCAAAAATTGGATTTCAAGGATTTTAGGGAGCTATTTCAGCTCCAAAGAGGGCAAAATCGGCTGTCACCCCTGCATATTTTTTACCCTGGTTTAGATTAAGCCAGAATTAACATGCCATTAATGGAATACATTTTACAGTCTCTGTACTTAATGTAATAAATAACAGAAAAAAATACCTTAGGTCTACTTATGCAAAGAGATACTCAAGAAGTGCACATTAATATTCACTAATTCCAAACAGAATTATAAGATTCATAGAGTACCATAATTTTTATATTTTATATTTAGAATCAATTTTATTTAAACTAAAAGCATAATTTGATTATCAAAGATTAAGATGGAATCCTCATGCTTGATAAGTAAAATTGATTCAGATCAAAACCAGACACGGGTTTGTAACCTCTAACATACATTTCTTCATTTAATACCTACCTGCTCCAAGCAGACACTCAGTAGCATGTGGATTTTTTTTAAAAATTATTTCATAAAAGGAATGCTTAGCTGTTCATTTGCATGTCATAGGAACTTTCTGCAATACAGGTCTGCATATAACTGACCCTCAAAGGTTATACAGTTTAACGGTTACAGTGATGTCCCATGGATGGGTGTTTGCATTTTAAGTACGGTAACATAAAACTAGGAACTCTGGGGAGCCTCATCAAAGTTTCAAACATTTCTGTGAGTAATCCAGATTTAAGAGAGGTTTATACAAAGAAATAATTGATTTACAACACATACAACATAAAATGTTTGTACTTCAGGAAAGTTTCATATGTGGGAACCAGCATTATAAAGAACCTGTTCTCACCTGGGCACCATTTCATGAAAGTTGTCAGCACTGACAAGTTGTCATTCTCTGACAATTACCATAGTAACAGTCAGTGACCAGTACTTCTCAGCCAATCAAAACCAAGGATTTTACTGAAATTGTCAGAGAATGACAACTTGTCAGGTGTTGACAACTGTCATGAAATGGTGCCCTGGTGGTAAACCACCTTTAAAATACCCTGCATTTGCAACAGCTATGTAATCTTTATATGTGACTTCATATATGAAACATCATGTTCACACAGTTGGTTAAGACATCATCATTTCGGACATGAACATGTATGTATAGCCCCTTTGCATGCTTCATAGTCTGCATGTAATTATACAGATAAGTGATGCTCCACTCATTCTATCATACCACAGTGGGGTTTTGTAAAGACTGGTCTGCCACCACAAAGGAGAAAAATGCTAAAGAATACCACTCTTGTCTTTTTCTTAAGTGGTGGTTAATTTTTAGCAGAGGTTTGGAGAGGATAAAGCCTGCTTGATGACTCTCATCTATGAAAACAGAAAGATCTTAGTAAAGTATTAATTGATTTAAATCAAATATTTCATAAATGACAAAGGTCAACATTTTCAAAATACAAATTTAGAGGATTAATTTGTACATTAATCAAAAATACATATCCATCTTATGCAGGGAGATACAAAAGGATAAGTATGATTCATCAAAATATTTTTTAAATACATGAAAACCAAAACTTTTATTAAAAGCAAATTAAGATGGTAGAGAGTGACATGACCACATATGAGCACAATTTTAGTTCTCATATTTATTAACTTTGACCTTGAAAAATAGATTGTATATTATATGAATAATTCTTTGTCTTATCTGTCATAATTTTCCACTGATCTATTTCTCAATTCCTCTGCTTTCATTTAAAGCAACCACCCATTAAGTTTCGATTTCCTTATGCATACATCCTAAAGAGTATGTTCTTTTCGTCAGTGTTGCATGAGTAGGTCCAATTCCTTTTCATATTTCTTCATCTAATGTGGCAAGTTGGTGACGAAAAGGGCAAGGGGCTTTCAGTAACACAAAGACAAACAGCGAATCCACTTGGGAGTCTCCATTTTGTTTTCATCAGGCCTTAGGTTGTTTATCTGGATACTGGAGTAATCTGTTTATTCTTCCATTTCTTCTTCTCATTTGACTGTCCGTGAAATTTCTGAAATGAATTTTTTAAAGGTACAGTTATTTTTGTGCATGGATTGCTAGACATATCAGAATAAATAACAATCTCCTCTGATTTGTTTGTTGCTTTGTTTTGGGGTGTTATCCTTTTTTTTTTTCAAGTAGGAAGTACCTGCTTTAAAGGACTTTATTTTCCTTCTTGTGTTCTTTTGCAGGGGGGGGGGGATGATGTATTATTCACAAATGTCCTGTGAACCCCTGTTGTCTGTTATATCTTCCTATGTAAATTCCTGTAAAAGATATATCACTCAGTCCACACAGTTAATTGATATAGATTTTTACTTTCTCATGTCTAAAATCAACTTAATGCCAAGCAGTATAATTCATCCAAAGTAATGTTTGAAGATACAATTTAATATTTTCAAAACTGTAAGGTATAATCAATATTGAGTGTCATGGTCAGCAAGTTGACCCAAGAAAAAAAAATACAAAGAAAAACAAGACTTAAAAAAAAAATTAAGCTACACAATAAAGGCAATTATTGCCAAAGGGATTTTTTAAAACAAATTTATAAATCAACACATGTTTGAGCCTGAGGCTAACGTCACTTTAAACTCACTAAGCAATGGTCACTTAACCTACCTTCCTTGAAACTTACAAATGTATGTTACTAGGTTTTCAACTATTTGACACAACAGAAATGCACAACCCAAACTTTAAATTTCCCATGAGAAGTATACGTATGCTGGTATGAATATGACTTTCAATTTCATCGATTCTGATGAACAAATCCCACATGCCTTTAATCTCGACCCAATCCTGACCCACATATTGCTCTTTTTTTCTGCTCCTCGAGGGTAAATTCAGGACAGAGATTGGATTCATTTGCCTGCAAGATACATATCTATTCTCTGAATGATGGAAATCTTTCTCACCAATTTCACTTTAATTCATATTGGTTTTCAGACAGGGTAGGTAAGATCACAGAGTTCAAAGCTTGCTTTTCAGATCATGCACGATCTCTGCATTTTTCTTCTTCATTTTAATATCCTTCTTGTCCTTCAACAGCTCTGTTAGAGTACTTTTCCTTTTCCCTTTTTTGCAACTCTGTTTCTCTTTTTCTTTTCAGACATATAACATCTTTCTTTTTATCTTGCTCTGTATTTCCTCTGTCTGTCTTTCTCTCTCTTTCTCTCTCTCTCTCTCTCTCTCTCTTTCTCTCTCTCATCTCTATCTCTTTTTCAATTCATGTTTCCTTTTCTCCATTTCTACTTTTCTCTCATATTTCTCCTTTTTTTTCAGATCATGCATGATCTCTGCATTTTGCTTCTTCATTTTAATATCCTTCTTGTCCTTCAACAGCTCGGTTAGGGTATTTTTCTTTTTCCCTTTTTTGCAACCCTGTCTCTCTTTTTCTCTTCAGACATATAACATCTTTCTTTTTATCTTGCTCTGTATTTCCTCTGACTGTCTTTCTCTTTCTCTCTCTCTCTCTCTCTCTCTCTCTCTCTCTCTCTCATCTCTATCTCTCTTTCAATTCTTGTTTCCTTTTCTCCATTTCTACTTTTCTCTCACATTTCTCGTTTTTCTAAAAGTGATCTTTCTTTCCATGAGTGCTATTCAGTCTAACATCATCCCTCTCCTTCCCCCTCTCCCCTCTTTCTCTCCCTCTCTCTCTCTCTCTCTCTCTCTCTCTCTCTCTCTCTCTCTACCTCTCTCTCTTTCTCTCTATCTCTCTGTCTCCCACCAATCTCTTTTTTGTCAATAGCAGTGTAATACATGTCCACCCAATATCAATAACCAATCAAGGATATCGTTTTTTGGCAATGAACAAGAAAATTTCTAATCCAAACATTACTCCTCTCCACATTCTCACGATTCTCATTAAACTAAGTTATGTCCATGATTTACAGGGTTAGCTGCAATGATAGACTAATATCCAGTTCTTCATTTGCAGTTCATAAACATGCACAATAAGAGACTCATTCATCTACTTTCTGTAAAATGCAACACATTCATAAAAATCTAATGGACACTCATGGACATCTAAACAAATTTTTATAACCCTAGCCTTCATGCGTGAATAGGAAAAATGGGGCTACTGTTGTTTCATGGCTGTAAACTGTAGAGTTGACATTGACTCCCTAGTATAAATCACCTGCTGTCCAAAAGAATATTCATATTTTTAAATTCCATATTTTTATTTCAAATCTAATAATACAAGATATTTAAAAGGGCAGCATGCCCATTATACATGTACAAGCCCATCGGACTACTGCCATTAAAGATCGGTTGACCATGTCTGAACACATCACAAAGTTCTGGTACACTGCACACGATCAATATATACTGTTGATCGCTCATCACCTCTAAATACACAGGGCATGACTTTCAAGACATCACCCAACATCTTACACCTCAACCTTGGAGAGATGAAGGTGTGAACGGATAAAATGTGCTTCATGTCAGTAAAGATCCGTTGGCCATGTGCACAAAAAGGTTTGAACACATCACAAAGTTGTGGTACACTGCACACGATCAATATATACTGTTGATCGCTCATCACCTCTAAATACGCAGGGCATGACTTCCAAGACATCACCCAACATCTCACGCCTCAACCTTGGAGAGAAAAAAGGTGTGAACGGATAAAATACGCTTCATGATTGCCCACTAATTTCCTTCTTCCTCCAAAAAGACAACCATCCCAAAAGCTCTTCCTGACTAACGTTACGGCTCTGTCGGAAACGGGACGTTAATCTCAGACATAACCAACCAAGGTGGTAGACAACACCAGACAAGGTTGAAGACACTGAAGGCTTGTTTACATTATTCCTGTTTGGGGGGGGGGGGTGTGTATTGAATAATGTGAACAGAGACACATTAAGGTGATGGGGGGTGAAGATCCTCAAAGTATATTTATATCACTTCCTTTTCAAAGATGGACTTAACTTTTTACCATGAGAACAGGACATACCAAGCAAGGTGATAAATACTGAGACCAGGGTTAAAGGCACTCAAAGCTCGTTCATATTACCAAGACTTCTGCATACATTTCAGATGCCTCATACATATGTTATGGGTTCAAAGAAACAACCAAGCAAAGTAGCAGACAACACAAACTAAGAGTCAAATACACTTCACATTTGTTCACATCATTCCTACATGTACACTGTACTTTGGAGGATATGTTTCAGAGTATGAACAGAGTGGCAACGAAAATCAACAGTAGACTTTTAAAAAAGCATTTTAAGGAAACTCCTGCCTTGTTCACATTATTATACCTAATATGGTATGACCATGTGAGCAATGGAGACACATCAAGAAAAGTGGTAGAAAAAAAAAAGAAAATAAGAGTTGAGACATATCAGGTTTGTTTATATTGACCCCTCAGCTGGCCATCTCGTAGCCAAAGTGAGCCTCAAACCACTTCATCAAATGAAGAAAGTAGTAACTTTTTTATCATTCTGTCTCACCAAATAAAGAGAAATACATAAAGACATAAGACTTTAGACTAGGTACTAGGAGTATGTATCTTAATCTCTTCAGATATCAATGCGAACACTAGCTGATCATGCATCACTTCAAAACAAACATAAAATAGGAAGCACATTGCAACTATTTTGATTCAAGCAAGTGCTTCACTTCCACAGCAACTTCCTGTGAATTCCTCAAAATGCCACTTCCCATGCAGAATTTTTGGGTGAGATAAAAGCAACAGACATGAAAACCATCAATCCTTCCCATATCTGAAATTCACAAAAACAGAGAAATTGTAGCATGAAAACAATATCACTTTAAACCAAGAATGACCCCTCAAAGAATAATCTTCCAGACCAGGGTGCCATTGCATAAAACTTGTTATTATAATAGTAACTTTGCCATCAATGGTAACTTTCATGGAATACTGGATTTCGATTGGCTGTTGAGCAACGTTACCATGGTAGTTACCATTGATGGCAAAGTTACTATAATAGCAAGTCTTTATGCAACAGCACCCAGGGCCCTGTTTCATAAAACATGCTATCAATAACAAGTTGCAATAACTGTTATAAGCCACTGAAATCCTTGCATCTGATTGGTTGAGAGCAAATTTGACATACAAATGTGGCAGTTAAAAATGGAACATTTCTGTGTTGATTTGCATAATGAGAACACTCCTTGCCATAGCTGACTCTACAGGATGAGCTTCACCACACCTAAAATAAATCAAACACTTTTTGTCATCAAAGAGATGATCTACCCTTTATAACTTCAAGAATCTAAATGTGATGAAAATGTATCATACGTCATTACATGACATTTGTTTTGAGTCCTAGAAATGATTAATTTGTTTTGCAGCATGATTTGAAGATGATAGAAGGTTGATGAGACATTATTGAGAGTTTTGAGAAAAGCGTGAAGTTCATGCATCACCGAGCTATCATTCTTGTATGGTATTGTAGATTGATGGTGTACATAGTTCAAGTGCTTAGGAAGTGTGTGCTCTGAAATAGCTTCCTATCTGAAAACTAAACAAGTGTTCAGGTGAGCTTGTGTTGGTTGTCAAGAATGATCTACATCCAGAGCACTTGTTCAAGAAAACAAATAACACTTTGCCATGGATATTTTTTTTAAAGAAACACACTAGCACACGTTGGTATCAATATGCCTATAGCACATTAATTCATTTGATGTACAATAAATGAGCAATGTAGATGAAATGCCTCGCATAAGTGCCGTGCCGAGGATCGAACCCAGATTCTCGCGTCTCCAGTCAAGCGCCTTAAACCACTCGACTATGGCACTCTACAATATTTGTATATAATTTGGGTATTATTCTCAACATCTCTATACTTACTGCATGTCATTTGCCTTTCACCCATGTATTCTAACTAATCAAAACTGAGCATGCAGTGTAAAACTACAATATGAAATACACAAAAAAGACATCAAACGTAATTTTTTTGCAATCTCTCAAGAATATCACTTTTGCAAATAAAGTAATCATGTAAATTTATAACACATGGAAAAATGAGGTCCAGATATTGCACTTTACCAAAATCATCATTTCTGTTTAGTGTTACAAAATAATCTTGTGAATGCATCTAATAAACTAATCTGACTAGAGTTAAATCAATTTCTAGATAATCCAAATTTCAATCCAAGGATGAAAGAGTAATCTGATATCATTTTCATTCACAACGGAGTTATTCTGTGGTATCGGATGAATAGAGCAAACTAATACATTCCCGCAAAGTTTGCATAAGTACGAGACATATGGCTACCGAGATAACTAATCAGAGATTACTTTATTAACTGGTATTAATTGGATTTAATGTATGATGAAATGGATTACGAGGGATAAGCACAGATCCTCCCACTTGAGACAGTTCTTTCCCCTGAAGTACTCTCTGTGCCATATGGTAATGTGTCACATGGGTAACTCTTACGCTATCACAGACAAATTGGTCAGACAAAGTAGAACAAAACAGCATCTTTTGAAAAAAAAATTGATTTCAGAGAAGAAAAAAAATCTACGCCATGAGATTTTTTTTCTTTAATACATGCAAAGAGGAATTGATCAGACAAAAGATTTTTTTATAGGAGTATCCTTAAAGGAACATTAAGTAGTGGAAGGAACAAATGTATGGTTAGGGTCTTTTTTTTTACAACAATACATGCAAACATAAGCTAGAGAAAATAACAGCAAAAATGTACTTTTAAGACAAAAATTAAGCCTTTTTTTAAAGGCATTGGTTAACATTGTTTGTCACATGGATAACTCTTACGCTATCACAGACAAATTGGTCAGACAAAGTAGAACAAAACAGCATCTTTTGAAAAAAAAATTGATTTCAGAGAAGAAAAAAAATCTACGCCATGAGATTTTTTTTCTTTAATACATACAAAGAGGAATTGATCAGACAAAAGATTTTTTTATAGGAGTATCCTTAAAGGAACATTAAGTAGTGGAAGGAACAAATGTATGGTTAGGGTCTTTCTTTAACAAGAATACATGCAAACATAGAGAAAATAACAGCAAAAAATGTACTTTTAAGACAAAAATTAAGCCTTTTTTGAAGTAAAGTTCTGAGCAGGAGGAAAAAAAACAAAGCTTTGCTCTGAGTGATATCTTATCCGAAAGACAACCAAAGCTTATTTCAAGAAAAGATTTAGCTTGTGGAAAGACCTAAATTTGTTGTGTCAGTTTCTATTCATTGCTGAGGCTTCTATGTAATGTTCACAAAGTTTAAAATCTTATATGTTTTAAATGTACATATATCATCAACTTAAAAAGTTTAATTGTTTGTTCCTGTTCAGAACATTATCAGGTATCTAGAGAAAAGGGCAATTTTCTGTCTGAATTTTTGCTGGTATTCTGAGAAAAGAAATATAGGCAATGCATAAAAAGGCTGTTTGAAAGAAAACTTTTAAATCATTTTGCTATAAATTGAATTAATTGCCTTTTACAAAGATACTTGATGCTTCATCACACCTTTGAAAAAAATGCAATATTTATTGAAATGCCATGTTGTGCTTTACCCTACAGATTCAATTTCAGTTTGATATACATTTTTCACATCTACTCCAGTTCTGGTTATCACAGGCTCAATGGGGAAAATAGCCTTCATTCTAAAATTTACAAGCATCTTCAGGAAACATCATATTACAGGAGACTTGTGTTTACAACTCTACATGTATGCGCAGCTTCAAAACAGATTCCTTGCTTAATTCAATTATCCAAATATTCAACTATTTTGCACAAGATTGATTACTATTGCTGCAAGTTTTGCAACGTAGCATCTTTAACCTCACCGCCTACGATTACTCCAACAGATTGGTACTCATTCCAATCTGTTTTCGAATTTTGCCTCAACCTAAAACGAGGAGGCTCCCAGTTAAGTTCAAAGATAGAGTATTTAGTGACCTCTTTTAAGCAAATTAAAACGCCATACTCCCTAAGGATCTCAGGCCACACTAGTCTTATTCCATGCTCTCTGAAGGAATAATTTTGCCCAAATCTCAAAAGCATCACAAATTTTCACAATTTTCAAAAGGGCAACAGCAAAAGAAATGATTTGACTGTAACTCTTTGCTAAGCCAACCAATGGATGTTGACTACTTGATATCTGTATCATTCACCGTGCTATAGTAAAAAAAAAAATATATTGATAATCTCTAGAGCACAACTAGTAAGGCATAAAAGTATACCCAATCATCACAACCGCCTGGCCTCGGGGTCATTGTTGTATAGGTCCTCCCCGGCTCCACATTTGCAAATATGATTAGTTTACCATTGCGTATTTTGTCTAATGCCAGGGACAGATGATTTAATTTGCAGATCATAATACTTGATTGGATTCCCACATACTTGAGGTTTGGATGGGTCGGCCAGGTTGGGGGGGGGGAGGGGGTCAGTCACAGCCGAAATGCTTACATGCCTAGCTGATTGGTGGATGGTTAGGACTTGAACTAATAATGAACAGTTCAGTGACAAATAACTCTATTTTTCCTTGTCTTAATCACTTTTGTAAAACTTATCCAGCAAGTGCCTGATTCCTATATCTCTTTTTCTT
>CM057152.1:30266185-30348390 GCA_029962745.1 Echinometra lucunter
TCTTTTTCTTTTGTTTTTATGCTCTGTTTATCTGTGTATATTTCTCTCTTCCTTGCTTTCTCTCTCTCCCTCTATCTCCCCTTCCCTCCTTCAGATTCCATCCCCTCCCTCCCTCCCTACCTGAGCTCTTTCTTGACCTCTCTCTCCCTTCTTACCTCCCCTCAACCTTTCTCCCTCCCTACCTCCATCTCTCTACCTCTCCCCCTCCCTATCTACAATGTATATATCTTTCTATCTATCTCTTTGTATATGCATGAAGATCCATTTCTCTCTTTTTCAGGCTCTTTTAACATCAGATACACACTCTAAAACCTTATTTTTTTACTTCTATCTAAAAGATATTCCAATTTAACAAGATTTCACTTTCTTTTTCTACAAGTAAATGAACACAAGATATCAATAACTAGTTTCTTGCAGCTTTGGATAATTTTTCAATCTTGTTATCCCCTTTCTCTCTCTTTCTCTCTCCTTAGACCATCCAATTTGATTATGATGAGGACAACGAAGTGACAAATTTCCGTCTCATCCTACAAACGAACAAAGTCAAAGTCGACGGATTGTCAGTTACGAATATCATTATGACATATGGAAAGCCAGATGGGCAGGACAGATGGATGACTGCTTCTGACTGATTTGCATGGCTCTCCGCCATGTGGGAGAGAGAAATATTTACAATGTGATTAACTGATATGAAACCTAAATCAAACTACAGGATTACAATTGGGTTACCTGATTAAAACTTCACAGTGCCCACACATACACTTTCATGTCAGCTTATGAAACTGAGAGTCTAGTCCCTGATTTTTCCAAGCAGGTGCATTGATTGATCTCGTTTGTAAATTTTAGAAATCTCCCAGGGTCTTCAAGTAAAATACAGCCCTCTTGAAGATTGAAGATGTTTATCATACACATGTAGAATACCAATTGGATTAAAATGATAACATCTGTCTGTCCGAAGTGTTCAGGGCGTGGAATGATGAGAAAGACAATATTGCGGAGTATGACATCACTTATAATTTTAACTTACAATTTAACCACATGAAATCATGGCAGGCTTAATGCTTTGTTTGTCATCCCTATTGGACAATTCAAGATGCACATCAATAGGCAAATGATTCTTTCAAAAGAGCAACATAAACAACAAATCGTGTGTTGTAAACTTATACTGTTCTATAATGAATGTAAGCTTGATTCTATCAAGCATGGTTTCCTAGGCAATGGTGCGTTTGTTTATGTGTGCTTTGCAACATACGTTAGTTTTGATATCCAGGATGCGGTTTAGAAATGACAGATATATCTATCATACTAAGTAATTGGTGTGTGGTTACAAATTAAAGTTTCAAGTTTCAAGTTTCGAGTTTATATACCGGTAATTAATTGTAATTTATATCTACTCTTTGCCAGACATCCATAAAGCCATTTTATTTTATGTCTTAATAAGATGTTGAAAACATAGTTTCAGATCATGTCATTTGAAAAAGTTCCAGTGATAGTTGCTTATAATTTGTCTTCTTTTTTTTTTTTTTTCATTATCATACTCAGGTCAAAGAGACTTAAAACTTAAGTGACTTGCACAAAATCAATGATGTCATTTAATCACCTGGAATGGGGAAGCTTCTAGTTTCATGTGTCTAAAATGCATTGTCCAGCAAGTACACAGTGTCCAAGGGAAACGGTACAAAGGTGGTCTTTCTATGTAGTTTGAACTGTTATTGTTACAGATGGAAGTTACGGAGGGTGTCCTTCCTCTCCAGGAAGACCTACCACTTGTTGAATCTTTGCCCATCCCTCTATCTCAGCAGGTCTTGGAGCCATTGGAGTGCCAGAGGCATTCTATTATGTGAGGGTGAAAGCATTTAGACCAAAGCCAAGAACACTATTTCCAAAGCCAAGGACTCTAGTTCTTATTAATAAGGGCACTTAAAATGTAACTACTTCTCCAAGTAGACTTGTCTTGTAGCATGCTTTCAAGTCCCACCATCCAAATGGGTTTGGAATTGTTGGAGTGCTAAAAGAGAGGGACAAAGTTTGGACTATAGCCAGGAACATATACCTCTCTGAGTAGACCAGCCAGGTCACATCCATGCCTGTCCCTCAATCAAAGCAGGTCTTGGAACTGTTAAGAGTGCTAGATTACCAGAACTTCATGATGAGGGACAAAAGCCAGGGACACCAGTTCCAATGTGAAAGTAAAAAGAGCACTTACCTCTCTAAGTAGACTGGTCTTGTTGCATCCTTGCCAGTCCCTCTGTCTAAGCGGGTCTTGGAACTGTTGGAGTGCCAGAGACATTCTATGATGTGGGGATGAAATTTCTTGGACTGGAGACGGGAGAGGGTAAGGGCCTCGGTCTTCCACTGCTGGTAGTGGTCCGGGTGGAACATCTGAAGGAGGCCTCGCCGAGGGGAGCCGTTACTGGTCTGCCACTCCACGATACCAAAGTTCTGAAGGCAACAGAGGAACAAATGGGTTAAACATGATCACAAAATTGCCAAAGGATTGATTCTTCAATGTCCTTGTGATTTTTCTACTTACAAGGCAGTTGTGTTTAAACTTTTATTTTAAAAACCCATTCGTGACAGAGGTCCACATTTTGTGGTTTGGCCTAATATCTTTTGATACAAAGCCCTAAAAACCATACCAAATACATGAGCAGAAAGAGCAAAAAATTCTACACAAACTGTGCCCATTTTGGTTGCATCAATATTCGTTGTTTGATGCTGAAATTTTGTTAAAGGAAAATAAGCATTAAAATCCTTAAATTGGCAATGTGATAGAAAGTTTAATTTACCATTTTCCCCTGCAAATTGGCAACTTTTTGACTTCTCATCATAATTTCTGTCAATTTATATTCATTTCAGATACATGACGTTTTATAAGAAAAATGTAGCAATAAAAGAAAAATGTTGGTGTTGCCAATTTGAAGAATAAAAGCTGATCAAATTAGGCTTTAAATAATTCCTGTCACGAATGGGTTAATTAAATGATGAGCGGAAGGACTGGATTATCTGACAACCAATTTCCTGCATAGACTTTCCCCTTTAGAATACACGCTTGAAATCTTATACTGAATTTATTCAATTTCTTGATTCAATGAAATAAACCCAAATATTGTATTCACAGTATAGTATTTAATCTATGTAGTTTTAGAATGTGTTCAAAAGGATTAGTTCCCCATTGATTCGTCAAAATAAACATTTATTAAGGACAAATTGTGAACAATGAATAGCGACTATTTGAAAAGTATCAAAACTTATACTGAACTCTCCAGAGCTTAGGTATGTAACAGGCAGAAAGTTGGACACTAGGTTCAACGACATTGTTGATCACATGAGTAGAAGTAAATCGAACTTAGCAACCCACTTGTTGTCCTTGACAACAGGAAAATGAGAATGAAAATCAATTGCAGACAAATCATGTGGTTATATCCTACAGGAAACACAGATACAGACAGCTATCACCGCTGAAAGAACCAACTAAAGTTTTCTAGAGTACAATCAGAACCCCCAAGTGGTGCATTGAGGATAATTTCTTCTTCATATTAACCTAGATTTAAACATGATAGGAATACTCTTTAAAATTTGAAGTAGGGCAAGGAGGAAATGATGAGATACATAGGCTGACATATGGTTAGTGGGCTCACAAGGAGAGAGGCTAAGAAAGGGAAAGAAAGGGAATTGGAATAGAAAGAAGATACCCAAAAGAAGAGAAGATGAAAAGGGAAAGAGAAGAAGAAGATGAAGGTGATGAAGGAGAATGAGATCTACATACAACAAAAATCAGAAATATGATGGAGATAAGAAGAGGGTACAGAAAAAGACAAAGAGAAGAAGAAGAAAGAGAAAAATAAAGAGGGGAAAATCTGAAAGATGATGAAAGAGAAAAAAGAGAACAAATAAGAAAAAAGATATGAACAACAAAAACAAGAACAAGGAGAAGTAGAGGAAAAAGGAGAAGAAGAAGTAGAGGAAAAAAGGAAGAAGAAGAAGTATAGGAAAAAGGAAAAGTAGAAGTAGAGGAAAAAGGAGAAGAAGAAGTAGAGGAAAAAGGAGAAGAAGTAGAGGAAAAGGAGAAGAGGAAGAACAATAAGAAGAACAAAAGGAGAAGAAAATGAAAAAGGGTAAAGAAGAGAAGAAGGAAAGGGAAGAAGAGAGAAAAGAAGAAGGAAGTACATGTAATCCTTCAGAACTAAACTACATGTACACAATGTACTAAGAATGTAGCTACTGCAAAATGGATTAAAATGAATCATCTCAGAGTGCATTGAAGGTTACTACTATATTAAGAGCTTGCATGTATATAACCTCAGTTATGAAAGGGTTGTCTAGGTTCCATATATTATGTAATCATAATTAGACAATTATCTAATCAATCAGACATGTCAATGACCTACTGCACAGGAATGGTATCAAGATATGGTGAAATCAATATCATACCATTTCAAAGGCAATGTGTTGATAAACAGTTCTCTCTGAGACCCCAACCCCACTCATAATCTTATGAAACTATTGAGCTATACTTGGATACTTTTTAATTACACAAAATTACAGGTAACATCTGTATGAAGTACATGTACTCTAAAGAAGAGTAATAGTCTCAATTCAATTTGAAGTCAGACAAAAAGTATACATAAGAATAATAGTGAAGAGGAAGTTAGATCTGGAATCTTAAAAATACTAGTAGGGCAATTCAACAAAATGAATAAAGCATTTTAGACTGCAGAAACATGAAACCCACGAAAAATTCAACCAATGGTTGTGAAGCATTCGGACCGTTTGATATGACCACTATATTTTGATATCTAAACACAGGCTAATTAAGGGCAAACTGGCCATACCAATGCTTCTAGCCAACTAATATTCTAAAAAAATTTATACCAAATACAATGCAGACAAGGTCAATAATAAGGAAAATACTGAGATTACTGCTGTTGAAAGTTAAAAAGGCATAATCTAGATGTTAAAAGATTGGAGTTAACAGCTTTCTGGCTCTCAGCAGACCATTGGAGAAAAATTTTGATTCCATGACATTTGCTCCGACGACAATTGCTCCCAGGAAAAATATGCATGTTAAGTAAAACATAAAACCTACATGTAACCCCAAACCAGCACAAACCTCGATACTTATCCTCACATCATTCTGAACCAAAACCCCGATCAAAACCCTAACCCTAACCCCATGTCTTTGGAGATATTAAGATAGGAGCGATTATCGGAGGAGCAAATGTCGCGTCACCTAAAATTTCAGACACTAACCTCAGGTCTCGCTTTCATGAGGACATGCTCTACCCACGATGCCTCACTGGGGGCACGGTTGCTGCCCCGCGGCAAGGTATCGTGGGTATGGGGTCCCATCCCGTTGGCGAGGGCTCCGTCTATGTCTGTTCCTTTCCCGTGGCCACCAGCTCTGGAGGGCGGGACGGTGCGGGCTAGCTGACCTAGCCCTATGCGGATGGCACTGCCCCCTTTCACAGCTGTGGAAATAAAAAGAATGAGACAATAAAAAGACATTATGTTTTTGCATAACCTCATAATATTTTCAGTAAATCGCTTTTCTGTATATACTACTGTAATATAATCCTGTAGGGTAAGACCTGTCTATGTGAAGCAAAAGAGATTTTTTAAAGTAAAATATGCTACATAAGAAAATAGAAATTAGTTGTAGTAGAAGTACTAGTAGTAGTGGTAGTAGTAATAGTGGTGGTAGTAGTGGTAGTAATAATAGTAGTGATAGTAGCAGTAGTAGCAGTGGTAGTAGTAGTAGTAGTAGTAGTAGTAGTAGTAGTAGTAGTAGTAGTAGTAGTAGTAGTAGTAGTAGTAGTAGTAGTAGTACATGTAGTAGTAGTGGTGGTGGTGGTGGTGGTGGTGGTAGTGGTGGTGGTGGTAGTAGTTATTGTAGTAGAAGTAGTAGTAGTAGTAGTAGTAGTACTCTCTAAAATGTACAGAAGTGAAAATCAGTTGTTTTGGGGGATGGGAGCTCTTACAGGTGGTCCCATTCAATATCTCTTTTTATGATGAATAATGGACGTGACGGGGGGGGGATGTTTCATTATTGGAGATTAAACAAATCATGATAAAATGTCAAAAACCTTTTCTCTTCTTTTTTTTTTCAGTTCTTGTATCCTATTAGGGATCATTTCATTCTAGAGTGGAATCCACACTCCCAAGTCAAAATAGTAAATTACAGTTTACAGTAGAAGAGGAACTGAAACCACTCACTGTGATTGGATTTTAATATTTTAGTGGATGGACTTCAAAACAACTTGATCCCTATTTTTTTTTTAGAATGACGGAGTGGGTTTCCACCAAAAGAAAATGATATTCCAATCCTCTGTAATAAGAAAGTTACACATGTACATGTACATGTACCCTAAAGAAAGAAAAAAACATCTGACCCTTTTCTCTAGTTATCTTTTTCCATTTCCCATAATGATATAGGCCCCTATCATTTCCATAATTCATCATAAAAATGAATACTAGTAATGGAAGCCGTCTGCTTTGACCGCCCCCCCCCCCCCCCCAACATATATCGTGCAGACCCATGTGACTGGCTACTGGTACTTGTCTTGTATTGCAATCCTCTGTACAAGTGCTGGTATTCTCATATTTCATTGCCCCAGTTCACTTTCCAGTACAACTTCAGTCTTAAAAATGAGTTATGCAACTTGTTATGCAAGTGTATTTCAGACAGAAAGTCAATGTGTCACATTTTTCTTTCCTTGTTCTTTCTCTTATTCATTTTCCTCATTCATTCTTTAAATCTTCTTCACTTATCACCATCATAATCCTCATCATCCTCATCATTATCAAATTCATCATCTTCACTTTTTTTTCCTTTTTTTTTCAATATCATCATTTCTGTTACATCTTTTCTTCATTTTCAATTCTTTGGATCAATATTCTTCTTTTGATTCCCCTCCCTCATCATTCATATTTAGTTTCTGCTTTACAGAATTTTCTCTCTCTTTCATAAATTGCAAATTCTCCATCTACATGTACATATGAAGAGTCAGATTTTTTTCAAAAAATGATAAATCCCTTTTTGTTAACCCATTCATGACATACATGTAGGTCCATATTTTGTGGTTTGGCCAAATATCTTCCCAAAAATCATACCAAATACATGAGCAGAAAGAGCAAAAAATTCTACACAAACTGTGCCCATTTTGTTGCATCAATATTTATTGTTTGATGCTGAAAATTTTTTAAAGGAAAATAAGCATTAAAATCCATAAATTGGCAATGTGATAGAAAGTTTAAAATCACTGTTTTCCCCTGCAAATTGGCAACTTTTTGACTTCTCATCATAATTTCTGCCAATTTGTATTCATTTCAGATACATGATGTTTTATAAGAAAAATGTAGCAATAAAATAAAAATGTTGGTGTTGCCAATTTGAAGAATAAAAGCTGATCAAATTAGGCTTTAAATAATTCCTGTCACGAATGGGTAATTTGAGATATTTGCAATTGTAGTTTTAAAAAAATATAAAAGTATAGAAGTATTAATGAGGCAATATAAAACTTTAGATCGAAGTTCCAACTTTTTCATTGATATACAATGCACAAGCTATATCAAATGGAAGGCATTTTCAGGTTTCATACAATGATAATGTTACTTTGAAAATGTTGAAAATGACCTTTTTGCAATCAAACCCTTCATATAATTCCTATTTATCCTCAAAGAATTTCTTATATTAGACCTCAGTTCAAAATCACTACTTTGGTTTGTTCAGTTCCTTTTCTTCAAGTTATCATTGAAGTTTATTTCAAAAATTGAGCCAACATTTAAAGACAGATTCACCCCCAGACATTTGAAATGGTTTCTTTTCCAAGAAATACTAGGGTTGATAGGAGGTAAATGCTGACAGTCCTTCTTAGACCCAATCCAAACTGCTTCGGTTTTATTAAAATTGATTTTACATTTAGGCCTACAGCCAGAATACTGACCAAATTTTGATGAAGTTTCAAAAAGTTGAACAAAGAAATTATCTGATCCATCAAAAAAAAAAACACAGAATCATCAGCAAATAAAGAAATCTTTGTCTCTTGATCTTCAATAGGAATACCTAAAATATGTTCATTTTAACAGATAGAAAGAGCCATTATTTCGATTACAAACAAAAACAAATACAGAGAAATAGGGCACCCTCGAAATATACCTCTTTTCATTGCAATACAATCAGTTAAAAAACCATTATTCA
This sequence comes from Echinometra lucunter, assembly GCA_029962745.1. NCBI lineage: Eukaryota > Metazoa > Echinodermata > Echinoidea > Camarodonta > Echinometridae > Echinometra > Echinometra lucunter. The sequence continues at coordinate 30,274,386 of CM057152.1, forward strand.
TTACATACCTTTGACGAGCCATGTATAGTGTCTTTATTGAATCAATAAATTTTGAACCAAAATTGAAATGTTTCAAAGTTGGAAAGAGTGTACAAAAGTTAAAATCTTTCAGCCCCAAACTGCAAGTGAAATGTTACCCTCTGAAACTCCAAAAGCCTCTGAGGTCAAAGGGCTTTGGAGTCACAGCCCACAGTGAGAACATTCCAAGACCTTTAGGTCATTCAACGTCTGCTTCAAATTTGGTATTGGGGGGGGGGGATTATTCCCTTCAACATTAAGAAATACGAGGTGCAATTTCTTTTTACTTTATACTTCATACAGACATTTCTCCCACTGACTATACTGATTTCTCTCTTCCCCATACATGTAGGCAAACACTGGCCATTCAGTTTTAGTATTCAATAAAGCTGTGTTTTCTTCCCTTGCATACAAATCTTCTTCAAACATTTCAGTAAAAATCAGGCAAATTAATCATTGGATGTCATGGAATCACAAAATAGTCGAATACCTATTTGTTGCTATAAAAGGGAAAGCTCTGAAAATTTCAGCATTTTACCTCCCTTGCGCTTAATGTAGATGTATACATAAAGCAAGGACTTATAACTCTTTGATATACATGTAAGAGTCTATAATTTAAAATGGTACACCTGTATATTTGAAATTGAGCAACAAATCTCTTGTGAGTTTTGTGCATCTCAACATGGAATAGAATCCTTCTGGCATCCAATAAGAATGCTACACTATAATTCCCTCCAAACTTTTTCCAACCTCGGTCTATCCTGGCCTTTGGGGATAATGCCCCATTTACTGGGATTTATCTAACCCTTCATTTCCTTTGTTTTTCCTTTAACCTATTTTACTTCCAATCCATATGGGTCTTCCATATATCAATCTAGTAATATGGTCAATTTACAAACAGCAGGACGCACCATCAAAACCTCAGGTATTGACTCTGGTAAGACAAAAGGACCATTGACTACCAGAATAACCACAAAAACCTACAGATTACTCAGAAGGTCTATGGTATCTACAGCTCAATCCAGAATGCTTCCATGAGTCACAGCATGACTTCTTCTCTTTCATCACTTGCAGTCACATTTTTCCACCCCCCCCCCCCTCTTCCCCTCCTTTTCCCTCCCCTCCCTCTCCCCTCCCCCCCCCCCCCCCCCCCCCACCCATTTATGACTTGTGCACAATTATCAACAGTTTCCTGCATCATTTTCAAGATCTACAGCCTCAGGTATTTGTGGCAATTCCTGTAAGCCATGTCTTGATGAACTATAACCTGGAATTCCAGAGGCCCCTCCTTCACATCATGTTTGCATCGACACCTCTTAGTGGTTGAAACAATAAAAGAAAACACTATATATTATATATCCAACCATGAAAACCTACTGTAGATACCCCAGTATTTTCTTTCCTTCTAACACCATACTATTCCATGTAATAGAAATAAATTAGTTTACACTTTACAGTAGTCATTAATATTATTTAGTCCAAAATAGCAAGGTAAATTATGTAAACTTATTCAGCTCAGACTCAATAAACCTTGAAAACCAGGCTAAATTCTTTACTCTGCCACCATTAAACATGTTAATGAGAGTCACATGTCATGAAGCATTCAAATTTAATATCTCCTGAAGTGTATGTATTCTGTAGTTCCAGTTTAAAGACATAGGATATTTGTACATGTATGAGGTGAATAAAATTCAACAAATATTGGCACAAGGTGTGCAGAGTTGTGCACTGCATGTGTTTAAAGGATTAAATTGTTTGCCTATTAAAAACTTAAGTGTCTAATAATGTAAAGGGTAAATGATACCTCAAATCCGTATGTTTCTAAATGCAGAAACACCTTGATCCTACCCTTGGTCAGATGAATCTGATTAATTGCCACAATGATTAAAAAAGAATATTGTTAATGAGTAAAATATTTCTCTTATTGCAAATATCACCAAGAAGAAATCACAATTAATATTACAGATATACATGTATCTTAATCATCAATGTTCATTATCATACTACAGCTGCTTGCTGTTTAGAAAAGAACTAAATGAAATTCAAATGCAAAGCCCAACATGCACTGGATTTTACAAATATGAGTGTTGTTCTCTTTTTAATAAAGATAATTTTGTATCTCACCTTTTTTCCTGCAGGAGCGCCAACAAGCTTCAAGTGTGGTGTCCTCCAGTCCAGCATAGAAGACGTAGATGACAGGTCCTATGATCCCACTGAATGGAAGTACAATGCCAAACACCCACTGGAACACCACAGTAGGAATTTTCACATTGAGGTTAGCACCAAAGATGGCAACTACACCAGGGAAACGGAAGGCAACAGTGCTGAGCATCATGAGGCCAACACGTTTGACCAGAGCAGCGTTCTTCTGGATGACCCTTGCCTCCATTGGTGTGACTCCAACGGTGTTGCGCTGCTGCTTGTGGAGCTGGCAGGCAGTAACGACGATGAGCATTAAAAGGATGATGATGGAAAGACCATCCATGGATGCCAGGACCAAGGTGTAAATCCACATCGGTTCTTGCTCCAGGATGGTGTGAAGCGGGAGACAGAGATAGACCTTGGAGTTCTGCTGGGCTTCAGCAAAAACAGGGAACGGTATGAGAGGCACCACGGCAAAGAGTCCCACCAAGACCCACTCTGCAATGAGAACAATCCTCAGGGCATTGAGGTAAGTTTTGAGGTTCTTGAATCGCCGTGGCAACAGGAGACGGAGGAGGAAGCTAGAAGCTAAAGTCACCATGGTCCACATGCACATGGTGGATATGGCCACACCCACAAAGCCAGCAAAGCTACAAAGAGCCTTGATGACAGTCTCGTCATGGTGATATTTTAGGATAATGTTGATGGTGAGGATGACATATGGGTGCAGACAGAGGAGAAGATAGCAGAATAGGAGGTTGTGGATAAGGAAAGCATCTACTGGTATCTCCCTCTTCCTGACCACACCCAAGATGAGGACAATTAAGTTGACGACAAGGACCGCTGAGGCCACTGTCCACATGACAATGGGCAGTACCTCATCTTGGGTCATTGATGTAACAGCCTGATTCTCATCTGCCATGATTGTTCTCTTACAGACAATACAAACCAGAATATAAAGTTCTTCAAGAACTAGAGTACTGTGTCATTAACTAGGGTCCATGGCTGATGTTGGTTATCAACTTAAAGGATGGAGCTACATGTAGGTACATGGAAGTCTCAAAGTCTTCAGTTACAGTACTATGGCACCTCAAGAGATAAACGTCTCTGGACTTTGGTACACATGCTATCAAATCCAAGACTAAATTTACATGTTTATGGAATCATTATAATAACTCTTCTTGCAACATTTTCCTCTTGCAAAATAGCTTAAAACAGCTTATATTTACAACATAGTAAATTCACGACTCCTGCCAGTTTTATGAACCTGTCATTGACGAAGCAAAATATCCTCTGGTGGTATATCCTCTGGTGGTCAATTATTCATCCTAATTCCAAAAATCTCCATTCCTGGTGACTTGTGTCCAATACGTGTTGATTTAGGGGCTTAGGCTGACTTTATTCCTTTGATTGCAGACAATCCACTGATTTCAGTTGGTAATTGTTTTGCTAATGCTTTGAATAATCCACATCACAGGCCAGTGAACAGTACATCCTGTTAAAGGAGAAAAAAAAAGAGGCAAGACAATTTTAATCAAACTGAATTATTCAACAGAATCAGAGGCATCAAACAAGCTTACATTTTCAAAACAAACATATTCTTTCCCTTAAAAAGGCATTAAGAAACAAAAACTAATAACTACTTCAACAACAACAAAGATATACAGATCCAGACAATCAACACAAAACCTAAAAGTAAACCTCAATTAATCTTCTGACTAAACACATCCACGTGAAAAAAGACAAGATTATCAATAAAAAACAGCTTACAGTCTATACAATATTTATCAAAATGCCATCACTTTTTTTTCCTGAATGGTCCTCCTGCAGATAATATGCATTCCATGTTCTTACCAAGTTCTCAAGAACATGATTCAATGACAAGTTAAACTTTCTACATCTGTCACTGTCTTATTTTTTTTTTATTTTTTTTTTTTTTCATAATTGAGGCTCAAGCTCCTATTTTGGGCAGTGATAGAAAACAGAAGTGACATGAGTGACACAAAAGTTGATGTAGTGTAGCAGGAACAAATGAAACAATTCGCAAACACATCTAATAATTGGTAGAACAGATAAAAAGCAGATCTGATAAAAATCCCACACAGGGTGATGATGCAAAGGACGTCCGGCGGATATATGTGCACAGAAATTTACCACACTCACCTAGTTTTGCTCCCCGGAGGTATCGGGGAGGATCCGCTTACGTTTGGGTGATATGCGGGACAGGAGAAATGGTTCCAGACGACAAACGGTGGAAATATAATGCACGTGGTTAAAAAATGAATGCAAGCTTAAAATCCCGTAGAGGTGAATCAAAGCTGCATCATAACACCAATCGCAGAATAAATCGTTATTTTATCACCAAAATTATGATGAATCTAATAGAAATGCGTTTGGGAGCTTTCGTTACACGCACCACCTCCTCCCAATACCAAATCTCACACTCGCTGCACCAGCTGGAATGATTCACGATGAATGATTCGGTCGCATGAATGGGTCTTGTGTGTTGTTCGTGTGTACTGTGGATTGCTCAATAGTTTGCACGCGAATCGCACGCGTGGTGCTTCACAAGTTCACACAGCCTCCCACCTGCTCCAATCTCCATGCTGCACTGTTTTTATGTACCCCCACCCGATATCCATGTACCTTTATTTCTGTGAGTTTCTTCTGCGTCTGTTGATTTATTTAGTATACACAATGTACATATTTTTCTTGAATATGACATTTTTGAGCACAGCAAGTTCAAGATTTTTTTTTTGTAAGATAAGATAAGATAAGATTTTATTAAACTCTATCGACCCCCGATCGAGGGTATGAGAGTCTCAACAAGAACATATTTACAATATTAAATATGTGTATGAAAATGAACATATTTACAATAATGAATATGTGTATAAAAATGAACATAATTAAAATAATGAATACAAATGTCTGCATTGTAATTTTGTCGTGAGAGCCATGATTACATAGGTTCGTTAAGGCAAAGAAAGACATTGTATGAGAAGACAACTAATACTGGGGCACAATAAAAATGCTCTGTGATTTCATTTCTACATTTCTTTCATGTATTAAATTACGACAGTAATTAATCTTTAAGAGAATTACAGGGCGATGTGATAAACTTTTCCCTGCTCACATATCTGATTTTAAGTGTTTATTTATTTTCATTTATTGTTTTCCCTGCTCTCTTTCTTTCTCGATTTTGTTCCTTCCATTCTAATGTATAACGATACTGATGCTTGGTATTATGGCCTGTCATGATATCCGTCTTTATTCACATCATTAATTTTAGGAGTGAAGCAAGTCGCTGCTCTTTATTGGTGGTTTCATTTAGTAATGCAACTCGTTTCCTTTTTCACAAGAGCGAAAAGTGAATGTCGTCTGCTAGCGCTCTCGAGTGATACTTCGTCTGGAGAGGGCGACATTCACTTTTGCAGAGACATACATATAAAGCTGTCCCAAAGCTCAATGTTAACTGTTTTGCAAAGTGAAATTAGTTTTGCCTAATATATATATAATCACATATCATTTTAAGAAGCTAAATCAGTTAATGAATATAGATCATTTCGGATGACAGAGCCTGCCCAAGTGTATCGGAAATGCATGTTGTTTTCTCAAACCTTTGCCTTTTCTGCATGTGATTTGTGTTTCAAGTGTGTGGATTGTAGTGTTTCTCTTTATTTCTTACCTTTTTTTTTTTTACTTTAAGTTTGTAATTATTTTACTTTACTCACACTCTTTCCCAGAAAAGAATATTGATAAGTTAAATCTGTTGGTAAGACGATTCATGCCACGTTTTCATAATATACAGGCTAACGACCAAGGGTGCCGACGTGAAGTTTCATCAGTGCTTCGTCTACTCATTGATGTTCATCACTAATCATCAGTTTCTTCTCACTTATTTTTCTTCTACATTTTCCTTTTTCATCACCCTCTTCTTCCTCCTCCTCCTCCTCCTCCTCCTCCTCCTTCTTCTTCTCCTTCCTTGTCTTCAACCCGCCCTTTCTCTCCTCATCTGCCACCACCGTCTTCTCGATTAACATTGCACAAAGCATACAGACCAACGCCGAACCGCAGCCTTTTAAAGAAATATTGCTTTGTTTGTTCTGTACTGTTTATGTTGTTGTTGTTCATTTTTCAACTGAACAAATTTGGTTTTTAATCTCCCTTTTCTTTTCCTTCTTTAATATTTTCCTCTTTATTTCTCTCTCTCTCTCTCTCTTTCTCTCTCTCTCTTATTTCCTCTTAACCTGTCTTTAATCCTTATATATATATATATATATATATATATATATATATATAATTTATTTGTTTGATGTGGTTTTTACGGTGCGTTTTGTGTTATTGAATTATTTGATGATTTTCCCATGCTCTTTATCTATTCTTGACTGAATTCTATTTCAAAAGTAAATCCGATAGCCTCCCTAACACTGGAAATGCAATTGCAGAAATATTCACTCATTGAATAATATTTTCATTCCTTCCGCCGTCGCTAAATAATTATTGATTTTCGCTCGACGTCTTCTGTACGATGTTTCATTTATTGCAACCATCATGATATGGTCATGCAACTGTGATTAATTCATGTTGTGATATTAAAACTTTTGATTTTTTTTTTTTTTTGGCGGAGATATCTGTATTATTTACAGCTCCTCACCGTAAAGAAACATTACTGAAAAATATCACCAACCGAACGCGTGATTCGACAGGTGACTTCACTTTCGCTATTTTGTTCTTGTTAATGTGTGCTTCTTCTTCTTCTTCTTCTTCTTTCCTCCTCCTCCTTCTCCTTCTCCTCCTCTTCTAATTCCTTCGTTTTATACTTTATCCTCTCTCTGTCTCTTTCTTTCTCTCTTTCTCTCATTGTCCTCTCCCTCTCCCTCTTTCCCTTCCACTCCCTGCCCTCTCCCTCTCTCCCCTTTCTCTTTCCATCCCCCCATTGCATATTCTTGCCAGCTCTTTTGTTGTTGTTATTTTTTCCCACTTTATTAAACTAAGCTTTTTTCTCTGAATATCTCGACATTCCATCGCGACCTGAAAACAGCTTTTATATACGCCAATTTTCGTTCATGCAGGTCTAAGAGGTCTGACCGATCTAGAAAATGGGGCAATTTGATCTCGTTACCCTTAAAAAATATAACTTTCTGACGTATTTGCACCCTACGTCACACATTTCAAATGTCCAGCTTGCCAACTGTACATTACACTAATAAGGACCATTAGCCTAAACTAGGTTGCATGCATACGTTGCGTCAGCAAAATTCAGAAGATTAAGGCAATTAATTTTTTCTTGCAGAAGAGACTTCTGCATAGTCTAAAACTAGGTTATCTTGTTTCACCTAAAGGAACAATATTAATGTTAAGGAAAAGAAATGTGCATTCTCTCCTCCGTTAGTGATCTGGTTTTCTTAATCTTATACCGTTGATCAAAATTTGTTTAATTTGCATTATTTGATGATGATGATGATGATGATGATAATGGTTTATTTATTCGACAAAATATGTGTATAGCAGCTCGAAAGCTGAATTGTTCAAGATTACAATACTGTATATACATGATAAAAATGTACAATCATTTGAGTCATCTACAGTTGCAAATGTAAATACATGCATGGTAATCTTAGGAAATACTTTCAAAATATCGCTGAAATGAAATTAACATATATGCAAAGGAATAAATTGTAAAATTAGTGAACAACCACATTTTGATTACCTTTGTTGGCTGAACAGCAAGAAACACTTGAACTAAATTGAAATGAATGGATTCAGTTGATTTGTTAGATTTGTATCTGTTTATCTGCCTTGAACTAATACAAATGAATAAATCTACATTTTTTAAAACACATGCACATGTTGGTATTATGCATATAACACATAACTTTATTTGATAGACGATAAAACAGCAATGTAGATCAAATGCCTTTCTCAAGAGCATAGCCGTGCCGGGGATCGAACCCCCGACCCCCGCGTCTCCAGTGAAGCGCCTTAAGCCACTGGACCACGGCACCTCCTAAACACTAAGAAAAAAGGTACAATTTTGCACCCTTCAAATGCAACACTGGGAGCTCCTTTCCGGGTGCAACTTTGCACCTTAATAAACTTTTAGCCCCTTCAAGGGTGCAGTTAGCTACATTCAGCACCCTAAAGGGTGCAGAGTTGTACCCTTTTAGGGAAGGTGCAAATTTGCACCTTTTTGTACGCAAAAATTTCTGCATCCTTTTAGGGTGCAAACGGGCATTTCCGGGTGCAAACAAAAACAAAAAGGTGCATTTTTGCACCTTTTTCATGTAGGGTGCAAGATTGCACCCAAAGGAGCTGCCAGTGTTGCATTTAGGGTGCAAACTTCCACCTTTTTTTCTTCGTGTATAAACTGAGAGGTGATATCGATACCGACAGAACATATAGGTGTCGAAGTCGAGGCAGAGGTGTCTCAGTCAAGTCGTAGTCGAGTGGTTTGAAACACTTGAATGGAAACGTGAAGCTCGTCTGTTCCATCCCCGATACGGCACTTATATATCCTTCAGCAAGGCATTTCATTTTTATATACGTTGCTCTTTTATCGATCGTACCTTGAATGCACAATCTTGCTTGTACAGGCATATTAATATCAAAGTGGGTATAGGAAAAAATTCAAAAGTTTCCAAGTTCATGTATATAGGCCTATTAGATTCTTGATTTGTTTTCCACCCTATATGGAGTCTCACCGTTCTCACTGTTGCTCAAACAAATTTTCTAGACATTTTACAATTATAAGCCCAAGGTTAATATTAAGTATCCTGATTAAATCTTTTCCCCGAGAGCTATTAGGAAATCCCTTTCCAGAAAGCATATTTGAAAAAGCTCAGGTCCATCAAATTTAATTATGAATTTACCCATGAAGATGGTGGGAAAAAAAAGAAGTAGAAGAAGAAGAAAGAAAGAAAGAAAACAATGTGGGTAAGAAAACGACATACCGAGAATTTGAGAAATGGAAGTACAAGACCAAAGAAAGGTTTTTACTCTGCGGCTGCCATATACAAAGGAGAATAGATTCTAAATATCAAAGTTGAAGAGATTATGAAAGAACCGACTGATAATGGAAAAGATTTGAATTTGCTAGCAAAATGCCTCCTGACGGCTACCTCCGAGGTACCTGGATTAAGAAACGTAATTGAAAAATTTTACGAAGATTTGAGTGCCTGGCAGGGGGGGGGGGGGGTTGGAGGTATGGCAAACTGAAGGAAGGTAATGAAAAAAAAAGTAAAATGTAAAGATTTTCCACTGAAAGAATATTATTTTGCAATTTAAATAAAATTGTAAACAATTCTAGACATCCTTCGAGGGGGGGGGGGGGGAGACAATTGCTATAGTATTCCCTTCTTCAAATATTATAGACAGTTCATTGCCAGTTCTCTATTTTCATTTTCGTGCTTTCTTTCTCACTCGCCCATTCACTTTCCATCTCTTTTATCATCTGCCCCTTTCATTTATTTCCTTACCTTCTTGCTGTCTCTCCATTAAAATGTCAGTATTTTCCCCTCATATTACCACCCCCTCTCTCTCTCTATCTCTCTCTCCACACACGCACACATGCACCCTCACACACACACACACACACTCACACACACACACACACACCCGCACACACACATCTACCTCTATCTCATTGCTTTCTACCTTATAGATGTCCATTTCTTCACTATACATGTAAACATGTCAGCATTTTCCCTCATACCCCTCTCTCTCTCTATCTCTCTCTCCCTCTCTCGCTCACATGTTCCTATTCTTTTCTACACCACTTCTACACCCTCTAGATGCAAAATCATTACATCCATGCATGGATCCGCGATAAACAAAAAACAGACAAACAAAACATTTTTATTTGCATGTTTTCCTTCCTTTTTTAAATGTCTTCTTTATTAACATGACCATAGCTCGTGGTAATGTATACAAAACAGATTTGAATTCCCATTTCAGAACCAACAATAATAATAATTATCAAAACAAAACAAAAAGAATTGCCAAGGTTACAAAGTGATGGAAAGAAATATACAGACTTTGAAATCAATTAGAACACTTTGTGACACAAGGCATCAGTTCTTCATTTCATTGAGTGATAATAACGGTGTTAACCTATCTCCATAGCTATATATATATATTTCGATATAAACATGATAAATATACATCAAAATCATTTTCTCTGAAACATTTCCCTTACTGAAAGAGTATTAGAAATAAAACATCAGTTCTGTTATAAAAAAAAAAAAACACTACACTATAAACAGCAAGTGAGTATAGTTTTGTAAGGCATGTTCGATATCAAAAGACACTACTTTTAAAACGAAAGAACAAAGCACATCTTTTGTAAGATCAAGATTGGTAGCTCTCACACACACTGTATAGTGTGTCTCTTGAATCATTCTAAAACACCCAAATGTATCTGGTCTCTGGCATTATTGACCAGACTGCAAAATGATAAATTACTGTAAAACCAATAACTATAAAAAAATAAGAATCAAAGGCATCACAGAATATTAAATCAAAGGTACCTATAAAATATTCCTATATAGAATGATAAAATTTCCCACATGAAAACAAATAAAAGATTCTCATTGCATTGGCCAAGGTTGCAGTATATCCAACAGAGTACAGAGAATTAAATGTGAATATCTTTAGGTTCCTCGTAAAGTTTTCCAGTAGTTCATACAAAGGGGAATAATGAAATTACATTCTGGTTTTGTCCTGAAAACTTCCTATTATAAAGAAACAACCTATAATTCCATAAAGTGCTGCATTTCCTCCCCCTCCCTCCCCCCCCCCAAATAATATTATTCCAGATTAAGATGTATTATTCATCAGTATTCAGAAAATTTTGTTCTGAGTTTGTGTGAAGACCCCTTTTTTGGGGGGGCAGGGGTGTGCTCAACTTCATTTCCAACTCATGACACTGAATGCAAAAATGTAAACCTAAAATCAACCAAAGGTAAGCTTGAAAGCCATCTGAAGCCATCATTACAAAAGAAGTGTGTACATAAATTTGAATGAATCATCAAAAATAGTAAATTAATAGTAAATATAAAAAAAAAAATGGTCACAATTTTCTTTTTCTCCAAAACATATTGACATCATCAAACTAACTAATTGCATTTGACTCCTTCATAACCTTGCCAAAACAAGTTTTTACAAGTAACAGCCTTAAAAAAAAAAATTAAAAAAATGTTTGTAACCATACTTCCACAGTTACATTGAAAATGCTGCACTGTTTGACCAGTTTTTGGCATATAGGAAAAGTAATAGCTAATTCATCGAACACTTTTGTAAGGAATTGCTGGAGGAGAATCCTACTCTGCTTTACAAAACAAAACAAAACATAACAAGGTTTATGAAACCACACGAAATAGAGATGGAGAAAAGAAAATAGTAATATGATCTCTCTTGTTTTCTTCACTCTACCCTGCAATATTCTTATTTATAAGAGAACAAGAGACTGAGATGCCAAAAAAAGATGGAGAGAAAGAGAGAGAAAGAGATGGAGAGAGAAAGAGATGGAGAGTGAGAGAGAGATGGAGAGAGAGAGAAAGAGAGAGAGGAGGAGGATCTCCCAAACAGTCCTTCAGTGACATATTTTAACATTTTTTGGTTGAGGCACGAAGGTTTAGGCCACTAAGCATGATAATATCACTCACAAACTAGTACAGAGCTCTTAAAAGCCTCATTCACTGAAATCAAAATGAAATACTTCAATCAACATATTTCCAAGGCCAGATGCACCCATTTACCAAGCAATGGCTTTGTATTTTCTGTTTTGTAATCAGATTATTTCAAGTATAGCTTCTTTAGCGAGAACAGACACAAATACACTTTTGTTGGATTTGCCAAGAGCAAACTGCAAGGAGGATGTATCAACTTCCTTGTATTTGATCAATGTCTACGTTTTTGTTGTTCAAAGGAGATGGCCTTGAATATGTTTGAACTTTCAACATGAAAATACCAGGCCACATTGTGAGTAATATATTTTTCTTGAATTTGGCGTGAACACACAAGAATAGAATTAATGCTAAAAGAGTAGATTTTCAATGTTTTTTTCTTCCTAACCTCAGTCTTTTTGTAAATGTCTTTGACTCATTCCAAATGAACTGAATCACCATATCTATTTTTCAGAAATCTTTTGATGTATAAGCGGACATGCAGAGAGATTTTAAAAAAAAAAAAATCAAAAAGATAATGAGATTACTCTGAAACATGGAATGCAATGGTAAAAAAGTTTACCTGATGTTAAAAGAGAAAATAATGCAGCTTTCAATCAATATTGATTTCTAGCTTTGTTTAATAACATTGTTGAAAGACAGTCTTGAATTAGATATTTTGATATAAATGTCTGAGAATTTCGGGGAATGTGGGAATGGAATAAATGAAACAATTGAAAGATACAGTCACCAGTTTGAGTCAAGAAATGCACTACATGATTATCACTTAAAGCTATCCTTGAGTTTTGGATAAATTGGCTATAAGTAACTTTTTAATTTTTATCATGAAGTCAACAAATTGTTGGGATCAGAAAAATATAAACCCACCAAAAGCATACTTGTTGAAAACCCCCAACTTATTTTGTACAAATTAACAGGGGTGAAACAAATAGCTTTATGTCCATATATTTATTTTCTCAATACTCAGTTATTACACATTTTTCAAACAAACTGTCAGATATTGTATGATTCCTGTAATTCTATGGGGATTTCACTGGAAGTCTTTTCCAAAACTCAAGATCACCTTTCACACGGTAATTACAAAGTAATGAGATAAATTTGACATGATACTGAATATGAAACTAAATAAAAAGGGAGATGCATGCATTTCATAGTAACATGTTATGTTACCAAAAGCATGGAGGATGTGATAATGAGATTTTTTCATTCTATTATCAAAGAAGATTCATCAAAATTCAAACAATAGATGTCTACGAAAAAATTGGCAAACATTTTCAAATATATTGGGGATGAATATAGAAATTTGGCAGTTATTTCCCTCTATAAAAATACAAATCGAATGTTCACCATTTTCTCCCACACTTTTGCATATTCAATGATCTCATTTCACATGAGAGATTAGTCTGTTAAAGTAAGTCAAATATTTAATTACCATGCAATCATTTTTTTTAAGTATTTAGACTTCTTAAGAGATATAAAACTAAAGATAATTTGAGAACAGACAAGAAAATTTGATACTTTCAAAGGGCGAGTACATACACAACAAAACCTTGCAAAGTATCCCATCATGAAATAAAAGTGAGTTGCCTTGTATTAGAAAATCTGATCAGATTATATTTCTGAAGCTTTCAGATCAAATAAATGCAATCGTGTATATTCCTATCAAACACAACTTGTTGAACTTCATACATTAGAACGGTAAGATTTCAAATTGCAATTAACAGAACCGACACTAGATATGGTGCTGGAAATTAGTTTCACATATAAAAAGCATTTCATCAGTTCATCACAACATTCTTAATATCAGTTCTGCGACCATGCCTAGTATACAATGTACTGCATTAGGCAGATGTCTTCAAACCCATGTTATTTCTGGAGTAAATATCTAATAATATATAACTTGCTATGATAGGTGAAAATGTACAGTCTATAATTTACGAAAATGCTGATAGCAATGCAATTATATACAAATTCAAGCAATATGCATCAATACAATGTACACTGAGATTTTGAGTTATTACTTTCACAAATTATGAATATGCAGAGAGAGACAGAGAGAGGGGAAGAGAGGGGAGGGGAGAGAGAGAGAGAGAGAGAGAGAGAGAGAAAATCAAAAGGAAACGTGACATTGACTCAATACAATTACCTCAGAACACATACTCAGAACATTAACTGCAGCAAGTGTTATACAAGGCTCCATAGAAATTCAGATCAAACGGAAAGGCAAATATTAATGGCTGAATTATAATTAAAAATTTGAACTTACTGTGAATTTTGAACCTGTTACGTTTTGTTCCCTTTGTTACATTTCACATAACAAGGAGTCACGGGACAGTCGCCAAATGTTTCCCACTGTAAGCTTCTTATGGGGTGTTGGAAGAAAGTTGCAATCGATTGCAAGTTGCTACTGACTGTCACTGGCCAATCAAAATCATTGTTGCATGCATGTCTTCTTAAAAGGGCAGACCCTGAGCCAATCCGAATGGTTATTTCAAAATAAGCAATTATTTGCAATCAATTTCAACTTTCTTGCAACAGCCCAAGAGATGGGACCAAACCTAGTCACAAGCTCATTCTCTTGTCAGATGATGATGGGTGCATCCCATCGAAACGTAACAGGATCAAAAGTCACAGGAAGTTCAGATTTTGAATTATAATTCAGTCATTGCTGAACTTAGACTGAATAGTTAATAACTTTCATGATTTTAGAAACGCAAACAATCTATTTCATTTCTTTTTGATTAAAGATTATAAACAAGCCTCTGATGTCATTTTACATTGAAAAATATAAAAGAAAAATCATATTCCATAAATAAGGCATTAACTAAGAAATATACTGTAGAAAATTTGGTAGCAAAACATAGCACTATAAGATGTCACATTACTGTTCTGGACTACCTGTTGTTAGGCTAAATATAAAAATTAATGAAAATATCAGGAGGGTGACAAGTACCAATGTGAAACCTGCCTTACTTCTCCATCTAAAAAAATCACCATATCGTTAAAATGAACTAATTGTAATAAATATCAAAGATTAGTTTTCAAATGAAAGAAAACGGTTGAAGGCAGAAATACCACTAGCATTAATGTGTGCGTGTGAGATGTATGGTAGGGCGTTATCGAAAGGCACACATACGAGCGTACACATCCCTTGGCTTCCACAGTGTATGTCTTGGACTTAAGAGAGGATGATGAAATTTGGAAAAACTGAAAGGAGAAGGATCTCCATGATGCCATGTACAAACCTGGGGCATCTGCCATCAAAAATTGTGATCACACCGTGCAACCCCCCCCCCCACTCCCTTATTATACGTATATTGGCACTCAACCAATCAGAACTGCGCATTGAGGCTCTACATTTGACTGAAGAGTTGCATTCACTCACAAGTGGTCAAAATAAACCTCCATGCCAATCTGAATGTGATGCCCAGCCTCTGTGTAAGAAAACCACTTTCATTCTGATCAAATTCTTGCATAGTTGCAAAAAAACAATGAAACAAGAAACATACTTGGTGGAGGGGGCAACACACAGAGTTTGCAGGATTTGTAGACACACCTGAATGATCCAACCTTTAATTTCAACCAGAGTTGGAAAGGTCACCCATTCAAAGGCCACCATAATGTTTAGCAATGACACACTCTCTATTATGTCTACCAAATAAGTAAAAGATTAGTCCACCTGTACGCTGTAGGCATCTATACCAAAGGGATGGTTCTATTCAATGAGCATTCCAAAAGAAGTTCCATCAAGGGTTACCTCAAGCTTCCCGTCCAGTGAGTCAAGGGACGAAGTGGCAATTTCTCAATACCTGTCACCATTTACATGAACAACAATTCAAGAGGAGATGCTTTAACCCGTGGAGCACTGAGCCCGAGATAAACACAGGCTATAGTCTATGGAAATCGTGTGTTATAATGAAATCAAATCATGCTCAAAAGCAAAATGTGTGAGTTTACCGGTAAGAGTATGCGTACATAATTAAGTCTTGTGCATATGACTCCATGCCTGTGCTACAAACCTAATATTAACCTCAACTGACCTTGTCCTGTTCGATTAATCTTATCCTATTCCTAGACATAAGAAGACCTTCCATGAGAATGGTACAAACAGTTAGAAATATCCCTACAGGTGTGCAACTGTGCGTATGAACAGTCCTGATGAGGCAATGGTGATCCCTTCTTTGTATAAAAAAAATCTATTTCTGCTCCAGACTTTTGGCAGAAAACTTGGTTTCTCTGGTAGTATCCTCCGATCCTGAGATGAACTTTGACAAGCCGTGCACAGCGACAAAAATTGAACTGCGGGTCACCCTTTTCCTTTGAATCATCTCGAAAGGTTGAAAACCACCTTCTGTGAGACATCCCATCTCATCCTTGAGCAGGATGCGTTCCGGTCTGCCCCTCCAACGGAATCGCTAGCTATCCTTTCATGGGATGAATACGTCACGATTCAGGAGTATTGGGTGCATCGCTACCCCTCTCTCTCTCACCTCAGCTGACTAGTTTCAGTTCAAAGGTCACTATGCCATTGCTACCCCAACTACAGAGGGCGGCATGGACTATGAGGCCGGTTTTGTGGGTTGTAGGTCAGTCCAGACCTGGATCATCTGGTCAAGACCGTAGAGGTAGCCGTCCTCATGGTTGCCTTCCACCCAGGGCGTCCGGTGGTCGTTGGTGCAGTTGTCAGGGAGGGGCGTGGTCTTGCCGAAGTCGATCATCCAGACTGAGGCCTTGCCCGTCCTGTCATGGACAAAGAGGAGAGAGCTTCCGATGACCTGCAAGAGAGAAAAAAGAAGGAATTTATTAGTTTGTATAATCAGAAAGCCTATTCATCTACATACAAGCATTCACTTTACCCTTCGTGGACAATTAACCCTACGTAAAGTAGAACCAATATCAATTTAAAACGTGAATCTTAAAATTTGTTTCTTGAGATCAACTCAAGAACTTAAAACCTGAAGATGAAAATCTCTACTGTGCAGTACTAGTATCCCACAAACTCCATGTAGTATTAACCCGTTGACTACTGAATTTTTGAATTCCCTTAAAGCCCGGCGCACACTATACAATCCGTCTGCGATCCGATTTTGGATGAATCTGTTATAGCATTTGATATGAACATTCCAACCTGTAAAATCTTAACAATCAAAGTTCCGATAAGTGGTATGAATACTAATAGAAATTCCGGGCTATTACAAGCCTCCCTGTAGGAATAAAAGCGAATTCAGTTCCAAATCGTAGTGACGTCACAGCAGTCTGGCGATCCGCTACGATTTGAAGCCAATTTGGCCTTTACTCCTACCAAAAGGCTTTCAGTTAGCAACAATTTCGATTTTAGTATTCCTATCATTATCCCGAACTTCAAAAAAGATAATTTTACCCGTTTAAACTTTCATTTTTAATGCAAAATGCCATTTATTCGAAAATCGGGTCGCAGTCGGATCGTATAGAATGCGGCGGGCTTTAGTTTACTGGAGGGACAACTGGGTTCCAGTAGGCAATGAGTTTTTTTTTTTTTTTTTGTGGGACAATATATAGTCATTGATTGTATTACCGAACAGCATTGTATTACCGAACACAAGCATTCACGCATCCAAAAATAATTTCCTACGCTTAGAACTATGCAGCATTCTCCCACAAGAAATTTCAAAAGGAAGATGACAAAAACGAGGCAAAAACACTTTTGTAATATAATTGTTTTCTCAAAAAAGCAAAAAATGGTCAAACTAGCTGATTGTCGATTTGGTACATTGTCCAACTTTTTCCCATAGCAAATACACGTTCGGTAATACAATTCCTTTTTCAGGTCACCAAAACGCCGCGTATGCGGAGAGGGGTGCGATAGGAAGGTGATATCGGATCAAAGACAACTTGTCTTGGAAAAACTTTTACATCTTTATTCTCTGTAGGATTTTGAATATTCATTGTGTGAGTTTGATAAATATTCGGTGTATATTTTATTTGATATGACTGAATTAATGAAAAGTGTTCGGTAATAGGATACACTTCCATATATGTGTATAGCGAAATATTTCTTCTTTTTTTCACTTTGATTCCTTTTAATAAAGCCAGAGCGAACTAGCGCCTTGTGTAAGATTTCAAAATAGCGCCATCTCAGTCCTGAACTACTGATTCTGCCCCATTTTTTTTCTCCCAGCATGCACTATTCTGATCAACGCGAGCTTCAATTTTTGAGACACGTCTGTAAAAATGTATATGTATTCAGACTAAGGCAGTTCACTAGAAGCCAAGAAGGGCGTAATGTTTCTAAGACAGTCTCTGGTTGTGAGTAGCCGCAAGTTGGCGCTGTTGTAAATACATCATTTCAGAGCTATATAAGTGCCAGTTCACCGTGGCTTTAACAAAATGATTAACGGAGATTTCATAATCTTTTCATTTTATTTGATAACCGATCCATTTCAAAAGCTGGGTGGCTTAACTTCCTATCACAATGGAGGGGGTTAATAGAATTTTTTTATCCAGAAATCAAGAAAATTTGAAGGAAAAAAATCGAAATTTATGGGGTGACATGGCGTACACTCAACAGATGAAATCACTTAATGACTGATTTATCACTTCCAACATAACTATGCTCCACCAGTAATATATTCCTCTAGGCCAACATTAACAACAACAAAAAAACAATCATGATAAAAGAGCTTTCATTATCTTTTATTTTATACATTTTACGTTAACCCATTTGTGACAGGAATTAGTTAGAGCCTAATTCGATCAACTTTATTCTTTAGACTGGCAACACCAACATTTTTTCTTCTACTGCTACATTTTTCTTATAAATGTATCTGAAATAAATATAAATTGACAGAAAGTATGATGAGAAGTCAAAAAGTTGCCAATTTGCAGGGAAAAACCATGATTTTAAACTGGCCATCGCACTGCCAATTTAAGGATTTTAATGCTTACTTTCCTTTGAAAAATCTTCAGCATCAAACAACAAATACTGATGCAACCAAAATGGGCACAGTAAATGTAGAATTTCTTGCTCTTTCTGCTCATGTATTTGGTATGATTTTTAAGGCTCTGCATCAAAAGTTATTAGACCAAACCACAAAATGTGGACCCTCTGTCACGAATGGGTTAATTTGGGTGTGAAAAATCTTCCAGGGGAATAAAAACCAGGAAGCAAAACTATCCTTCTTTCTATCATGAAGAGTTATTTTTCAGTCCAGGCATTATATACCTTTAGTTTGATTCTAAAAGTCTTGGGTGGTGTGGGTTTTTTTTTTCTGCCTACAGCATGGAAGCGCTTATGGATATTTTTTTTCTTTGATGCACCTTTAACCCATTCGTGACAGAGGTCCACATTTTGTGGTTTGGCCTAATATCTTTTGATGGAAAGCCCTAAAAATCATACCAAATACATGAGCAGAAAGAGCAAAAAATTCTACACAAACTGTGCCCATTTTGGTTGCCTCAATATTCGTTGTTTGATGCTGAAAATATTTTAAAGGAAAATAAGCATTAAAATCCTTAAATTGGCAATGTGATAGAAGGTTTAAAATCACCGTTTTCCCCTGCAAATTGGCAACTTTTTGACTTCTCATCATAATTTCTGTCAATTTATATTCATTTCAGATACATGACGTTTTATAAGAAAAATATAGCAATAAAATCAAAATGTTGGTGTTGCCAATTTGAAGAATAAAAGCTGATCAAATTAGGCTTTAAATAATTCCTGTCACGAATGGGTTAATAGTAAACCTATTAGTCCACCTGATATCAAATGTATCAATTACCATGATGTAATTTCTGTAGCATTCTTTCCTGGTGGCACTACGTATGTGGGACAGCAAGAGGAAGCAATATCAATTTCCTCTGAAATAAGATGTTTCAACACCTTGGGGTATAATTAGTATAATGATCATCTCTGGTAACGACCAGGTGCTAAAAAGAGGTGGAATCGGTCTCTTTTGGGATTCTTCTTCAGTTACCTCTACAGCAAGGCTGGTTAAATCAAGGTTAATTACTCACATGGGAGTGTCCTTTCATGTGAGTGTCTCTCAACCTGACAATAATAACCCCAAAATGGTTGGTGTGTTTCAAGATCTAACAGCATACTTCTCATAAGAGAATTATGGTAAAAGAATTTAATCCTACAATTTCACACATGGTGTTTGTTTTTCACATTTAAAAAAAATAAAAATCCAATTTCATTTAGATTGATTTGTTATATAAAATGCCTCTAAGACTGAAAATATCAAGGTTTGTCATATTTGAAGTCTTTATGTGCAAATAAATCATTAACCAGTCCTTGCAAATAAACTCTTAAGTCGTTTTGAATACTTACAATGGCTGTTTTATTTCTAAATTTGCATTCAGATTTTATGCGCATCATTCATCAAATAACATTACATTTTGTGTATATATGCTATTGATACAACTGTAAACACATCTTGAGAAAGATTTATGACAGCTTGTATGGCAAAGCTGTTAGATCTACTGTTTGAAAATGACCTGTCTGAATTTCCACCCTGCATGGGCACCCAATATGGAGGCATGTACAAACAAACTGTTCAACACTCATGACAGTGGGATATGCCATGCACAGCATGCAAGGTTTGAAAATGCTTAATTACAGAGGATCTGCTCACCTCATGATTACTAAAGAAAGGCGACGCTTCTAGTGTAGCTCGGATGGCTTTGAGTCTCCTGATATACCTTGCTTGGACCTCACTGTCACCATCAACAAAGAAGTTAAAGCTCTCGCTAATCTGGTCTCTCGTCTTCGTCGTCTTGAAGTCACGACTTGAGTGGCCATCTCCTTTCTGCATTGATCAAGATGATAGGAATAATCATGGAGATCAAGTAAAAGAAAAAAATCAAACTTTGGGAATTCTCTACAACTCTATCGAAAGGATCGTAGAATGATTCTAAAGATGGACAGTGAAAGAGAGGGAATTAGATTGAGAGACTGAAATAATAACAAAAAAAATCACCGACAGGGCCTGTATTCAATTCAATACTTAAGTCAGAAATATGAGTATTTGTCTTAGTTTTTTACTTAGATAAAATACTCTGTAAAATTTGGTATTCAATTCAGTATTTTGGCTAAGTATTTTACTCTAAATCTAAGACACCTACCTAGGAGACTTCAGCCAATTATTTTGGAGGCCTGCTTGACTGGCAGGCATAGGTTTCTATACGCAGTCATCATGAGCTGCGCGGAATTATATCATAGCGTATTCGAGCGTATTTGATGCGACACGTTAATTGCGCATTGAAAATATGACGTCACAATGCATATCAGTATGGATTTTGGCTTAAAGTTGGCTTACTAAAGTAAAATTCAAAGTATTGAATTGAATATGATTTGAGCTAATTTCTTAGCCAAGTAAAATACTTAGTAAAAGTTTTACTTAATCCAAGTATTGAATTGAATACCGGCCCAGGCAATGTTCTTGTATCCCATTGTTCCTTTTTATTCATAAGTTTCAATTCCTGACATAAATGAATCAATGACAGATCATGAATAAAGACAGTTTCTTATTTACGCCATAATGCCCTCCACATTACTGTAAAACCCAAATCTTTTACAAGCACCAAACTCTTGCCAGTGGTTCAGATTCAAGAAAATGACATGCCACAAAATGACGAACTCCTTGAGGAAACAATGAATTTTTGCAGTTTGCAAAAGTTTCACTTTTGGCCATAAAAATGGTCAGTATTTATAATTCAAGAAAGATTCACATCACAAAAGTTTCTGGTTTACCACCCCCCCCCCCCCCCCCCCAGGGAAAAGAGAGCAAAAGAAACACTAATGTTAAAGGCATTGGCTAACATTGTTATGATTTTTAAAAAATCTCATTTTGTTACTTAAAAATGAGATAAACATTAGGGTTATAGTGTAAAAATACAAGTGTGAAAGTTTCAGAGCATAATATCCACGGGAAGTATTTTTAAATACTAGAAATGTGAACCAATGTTTGAAAAATATACGAGGGTCGGTTGCATAGACCCAACGTAAGGAGTGCGCATGCGCACATGACTCAACGGACCGCACTGTGTGTATTGACGTATCACGCGGCGGAAGGCAAGTAACGGTATTTTTGAATTCGTACAAACGGTCCTCTTAGTTCAGTGTCTCTCGAGACAAAAGCTAATAAAATCGCGGTTTGCGCCTAACTTACAGCTTTTCCTTCCAAATTATGGTTGGTTTCAGGGTTTTTTAGTATAAATACAAGTACTCATACACATGTTTCATCTTAGTTTGAGAATTTTTTAAATCAGCTGCTCACAAAGTTAGCCAATGCCTTTAATCACGAGAAAGAGAAGAAAGAAAGAAAGAAAAAAGCGAACCTTAATGCCTTCTATCCTAAAGCCAAGCGTTGCTGAAGAGCTCACATATTCCCTCCACTGCATGTAGCGTGGCTTGATGACGGCTTGTCTGTTGTTCTCCTCCTCTGTTGGCTCGTTGGGATCGATTTCGATCATCTTCTGGTACATGTCCTGAAAAGAATTCAAGAATGAAGAAGGGAAAAGAAAAATCCATTTGATTAATCAGTTTCTCTTCATGATCATTTTGTATATCCACTTTGTGATAACAAAAAAAAAAAGCCTAACAATACACCAAGTTCACTATCAAACCATTCAATTCAATAATAGAATAAAACATGTCCGACTATAAAGGACGGTTGCATAGATGTGATTGACAAGCACAACAATCCTTTAACAAAACAATAAAATAACTAACCAGAAGAAATCCAACATTACATTTAAAAAAAAATATTACTCAAGAAAATGAATTTTTGGAGTACTTTCTTTAAAACCTGCATGTACTTTGTGTTGAATACTGACATATAACTCTCACAAGCTACCACAGCCCTTATATGACATTAAAAAAAATCAATGAGAAGCATTGTTCTTTCTTTTTTCATTTCAATTCAAACTTTGTTTTGCAGATAACAGATGTGAAAAAAAAACAGTATAATTACATGTTTTGCATATGACAGATGTGAAAGAACAGTATAATTACATGTTCATAAACAGTATAATTACATGTTCAAAAATAACAGGTTATTTATGAACATGTAATTATACTGTTTTTTTCACATCTGTTATCTTGCAAAACATTCACACTGTTTGAATTATTTTCATCTGAACTTTCAAAATGTCACTTCTTTCAGAAATTTTCAACACCTTCATGAATTTAAATATTCTTCTGTTAAATGTTGTTGTAAGATACTGTATAAGATGGAAAAAGGAAAAATCATTACTGGTGGAAATAACTTTTCATGTATAAATATAATAACAAATGAATTAATCAATGTGCAAATATATCAAAACGACCATCACACTCATGTCTGAACACATATTAAAAGTGACTAACACAAAATTAATCAAATGAATGTTAAAACTACGAATGCCATGGAAATTATGGAAGGAGTATTTAATGACTGTTGAAGAAACAAATTCATTATTTCAACATTTCCTGATATATGACAGTTGATATAATGAGTAAGGCCATTTCTTTCAAAAACAAACTAAAAGCACGCAATATGCAACAAAAGAATTGTCAAAGACATCGCGGAATTCTGATGCCAAAATCCCTACTGGTTACCATGGAAACTGCACTAAAATCTTCAAACTACTAAAGAAAAGGGACTGCTTTCTCCATTATTGAGAGTGACAGCAGCTTACAGTGGATTGTCCTCTTCACCATCGCTTCATATTTTTTATGCTTCTTTGATGTTATCTTCTCACCATTTTTCTCACACGCCGGCAACGTCTGCAGTATTTCGCCTCTCGTCTTTGACGTCAGAGGGAATTTGTATGCATTATTGCATATTGCGAATGACAAATGGGTTGCATTATTCATAGATAGTGTCACATTAGTCGAAAACATGTTATGCAATGTGCAATCTTTTCTCTAGATGTACATGCCTTGCCCTTCGCCTTTTCTATGCGACTTTTCAAAATTCATTTTATCCTACAAAAGACATCCTTGACGCCCATATGATATAACTTATCTATGTGATATAAGCAGTCCAAAGTGCATGGTTTGCAAAACTTCATCTCTCATCAGCAAAATTATACAAGTGATATCACATCATTGGAATAGCATCTCTCATTTTTACATTTTAGAACTAAGAAGGAAATCATAACAACATTGACCAAAAGCTATCTATTACTGTGTTTAGACAGTGACTCGGCTCGGGGGGTTCGACACGCGACCCGTGCTCAACACGGCAATTTTATGTCATGTAAAAAGGATCAGTGTGACCCGCGAGCTGTGTTGAACACCGCTTTTTTGATCAGCCAGAATTGCAGGTTTCGATCCGCGAGCCGAGTCAGACTCGCCAATTTTTTCATGTATAAACAGAAAGCCGTGTTGAACCCACTGACCTAGGTCATTGGGCGAACTAGGCAAGTCATCACAATTCTACTTCCGTTCTCAATACGCAGGCCGTGTTGAACTCGCCTTTTTTGTTTCCATATAAACACGATCACAGCTGCCCTCATCGCAGCGTTCGATCCTGCTTGAGGATTCAACACTCGAGCCGAGTCACTGTGTAAACACAGTATTTATGTTCTACCTGTCGAACTTCTAACTTGATTGACATCTGCAAATTAGTGGCAGTGCTCTAATTATGTACATTTTTTTTTTCTTGTGAGCTAAGTGAATGAAAGGCTCTTTAGAATTGGCTCTTTGGTTTTGAGGCTTGATATTACACAACTAGAATAAAGGAGCGAATCCAAGCTTAAATCATAACAGAAGACATCATTACTGGTAATTCAATTGAAAAACAAAATTACACCTTTACAAAACAGTTGATGGCACATTCCAAAGTCAAAACATCTTGAAAATGTAAGATCTACAAAAAAGATAGATTTTTCAATAGATAAGATAATTTCTCAAATTCTGTTATCAAATTGAAACAATAAAGCCTGAAGTATAGGAGTGGACATTTAAAACCCCAGGGACTTGGAATATGTTTAAATGAAAACTGAAAAATACAGTCTATATATGGCAAATCCTCCCACCTCTTATGGTAATGACTAAACAAAACAGAAGAAGCAGTTTTAATTAATTAACAGGCCTGCTGCATCTTATCATTTTCATCATCAAATATCACTCGCGAACAAGACACAATGAAACTAGGCCTATAAACCCCTAAAGGCTCTCTGGTTTGCACGCTCATCTGTCACTTCGTGAAAACAGGGATGATTTTACTTCCCCCCCCCCCCCCCTCTCTCTCTCTTCCTGTTCCTTTTCACTTTAAAAATATTTTTCACAAAAAACTATCTTTAAAAATTTGGATGGCCACTGGGCAAAAAGAACATTTTAATAGTCTTCACATGGCATTTTTTGTTCCTGCCATAAATTTAAAAAGAGAAAAGAAAAATCATGAGTACTTTTGAAATAATTCAGTTTGCATACTTCACTCATACTGCACTCTTCCCATAAAGCCAAAAGCTCTTCCTCTGTCAGTATATGCCACAAGAGCTTTTAATTCTCGGCATTTTGGAACTGGGTCAGCCAACAATTTCTATTCGGGGAAAGTAAATTACCTTGATCACATGGCTCAAAAAAAGTATGATTTCAGCCCAGAAAATGTATCAAGGATACAAAGTGATGTTGCCAATTTGGAATAGTGATTGCAGTATTCTCACAGTCTGGATGAAGTAAAAGTGAGCACTTCTTGTGTGAAGTGTAATGCTCCCAAGTAGCAAGCCAAGCATTGCAGCAATGAAATAAGACGTTCAACATCACGTAGTCAAGTGGTATTTGACAAATATATATCAAAATTATATTTCCCAGTTCTCTACGAGATAGGGGTCATGTGAGATCTTCAAAAATAATAATGGATTTATAGAGATTTGAAGGAGCTTTATACATATCACTGTTACGTATCAATTTTTTTCCCCCTTGTACATCAAAATTTGTATTTTGTTGGAAATAGCAAGAAATGAAATGAGAAATGAAATTTACTTGTAAGGATACGTGTGCAATAATTAATGTGTTATATCTACCATTTTATGGAAGATACTGCGTCATAACAAAATACAAACCTTTCTAAGTTTGGGCTTTTCCCTCGCTTTCATAAGCTCTTCTTCCAGATACGTTCTGTCAAGAAATCGATTTGAAAGAAAGAAGAAAGCAAAGAGATAAGAATATTGAAATTTTTCTGCACTTTACGGCCATCAGTAATCTGCCTTATCACCACCGCAGCTAATAAGCCTATCATGAAAGTTGAAAACAAGGGTTTGGTCACCTAATATGAGTCAAGATTGCTATCTGAAATCTGAATATTCATATACAGCTTTAGAGAGGCTAAAGTAATGCTATCTTTATTGCAATCATTTGGGGATTATCTGACCATCTTAATCTCATGAATAATCAACTTTGAGATTGGACAACTAGATTAATGAATGAAAAAAATAAAAATCATCTATCCTACATCAACTGACAGGGTTACGTAAACAAAACACTGTTGTACGTTTACAACCCAAGCTGAGTGATAAGCATGGTTTCACTGCACGTCGTCATTGCGATATTCTGATTGAAACTTTCAACATATAGAGAGTTGGACTACTTCAAGCAGGAAAAGCGCAATGATCTGTTAATTTCCTTACTACGCTTTCACTTTTGCTTCTCCTCTTTGAATTTTTAAAGCAAACTATCCAATTTCAGTCATGATTTTAACAAAAGATTAATAGGTGGCAATGATGCTACAAGGAAAAGATTAGAACAATGCCTATTTAGTTTGTTACCATGACACAGGGAACTATTTACACCTAAACAAAGAAAGTGAGAGAGGGGGAGAGGGAGGGAGTGAGGAGGAGAGGGAGGGAGAGAGGGGGAGAGGGGAGAGGGAGGGAGAGGGAAGGAGAGAGGGGGAAGAGAGGGAGGGGAGGAGAGGGAAGGATAGAGGGGGAGAGGGAGGGAGTGAGGAGAGGGAGGGAGAGAGGGGGAGGAGGGAGAGAGGGGGAGAGAGGAGAAAGAGAGGTGGAGAGGGAGGGAGAGAGGGGGGAGAGGAAGGGCAGAGGAGAGAGGGGGTGGAGAGGGAGAGAGAGGGGGTGGAGAGGGTGGAGTAACTGGGTGCAGAGGGGGAGAAAGAGTAAGAGTGGAGGGAGAGAGGTGGAGAAGGAAAGAGAAGTGAAGAGACAAAGAAATAAAGAGAAATAATTAGAGAGGGGGAGAGACTGCAAGATGATGAGGGGGAGGGGGTTGTAGTAAGATATGCTTTATAGTTCAAATATGTAATTTTTAATTATTTTCTAACCTTTCAGCTTAAATAGGTGATGCAAAAACCTCTCGCAACAACACTTAATAAATATGTAATGGTCAATACATGGACCACTTTCACTAGCTACTGACCTTGTTCCCATTTTGCAGTCCATGACAGAAGGGTTGTCAAACTCACCAAGAAGATCCTGCATTTGAACATATTCTGATGACAGCAAAGATTTTTGGTTAAGGAAATCTCCCAGTAGATGTACTTTACTCAATATTACCAAAAAAAAAAAAGGGGGGGGGGGAATTTGTCATCCCCTAATCATTTGAATTGCTTACAAATTCTTGCAAATGGCAGAAATTTCTTGCTATGAAAATAGTCATTAGAAATTTGCAAAATTTCCAGGTCACTAAAAATGTTAGGTTTTACATTATTTCCTGCCTATCTACTTCATTCTCTTTTTTTTTTTTTTAACTTTCTATCCATTTCCTGGTTTGTTTGTTTGTTCATCTTTTGTAAAAGGACACCTTCTGAATTACCATGATTCTCTAAATTCCTTTGTAATCTGATATAAATTGAATGAGAATGTCTTGATATTAATGTGTTTTAAAGTTTATCAGCTTGGATAAAGTGGCTCTAACCTGTAATTTCTATTTATTTTCTTGTCTATTTATTTTTGTTTTAATTGTAAAGGACACTTTCTAAATTCCTAGATTCTCTAGATTCCTTTTTACTCTGGTGTAAACTGATCAAGAATGCCTGAAAGCAATGTGTCTTAAATCTTATTGGCTTTGATGCACTAAAATATGTGTTTATTCATTTTCTTATCTGCTTGTTTGTTTGTTTGTTTGTTTGTTTGTAAAGGATACTTTCTGAATTCCTCTCAACGATTCCCTTGTACTCTGGTATATACGGTCTAAGAACATCTGACATTAATGTACTCAATGCAGTCTGTTCCTTGGGGCAGTATTTCTTCAGGATAGTGCCATATTCACCGGCTTTGAAGTTACCTGCAGAAAGACACAAAAAAGGGAATGAAAATTTAGATCAATGAGGAAAAATAATTGTATAGAAAAAAGTGATAAAGTCTGATTTACTTGATTTCTTAGACAAACAATATTAATCATTGCTCTGAGACTTGAAAAATTAACTCACAGGTGATTATAAGTCACCTATTTTATTTGAGTCATCTATTGCAATGATGTTCAAGATTATCCAATAAGTCACAGTAATACCCGCACATATTGAAGGGTGATGTAAAAGAACTATAGAAATTGCTGAAAGTCTATTTCAAAAACATCTTTTCAGACGTGTTTGTATCAGTATATTAACCGGTTAGGGCCATGCAATACATTGGATCTTCAGTTGACTGAAGATTTTGGTACACCTTGGGCAGTAAACATGAGGGATCAAATTTCAATGCATTTTCAATAAGTGGGCCAAAGTGAGCTCGAATCCCCTCAAACTTTATCTATGTGCAAAAATTCCAAATGATAACTGAATTCATAGTCAAGTTTCATAACCAGGAAGTTACTGGAATAAAAAAAAAATCTACATTTGCTTTAAATAATCTATGAATGTTGGTCAACTTTGCACTACTTTTTTTCTCAAAGTAATATGCTCCGTAAAATCTTTTACAATTTCAAAGCAGCTTAAATATTCTGATGAGGAATACTGTTGCTAGGCAACAGATCTGGTAATGGATGTAAAGCATAAGAAGCCGACATTAAATGTAAAAAAAAAAATCCTCGCTTCATCTTCAAAGAGCGACAAGTAATTCCTCTATCAAAGTCTTATCCGTCTCGCTGCAGCTTCTGAAATCTGACATTTTAAATGCCTTTGAAAATGGCACGTTCTTCAAGATATTGAATACTGAGAGTCAGGAGGGCTTTACTCAAATATTTGAACTTATGTCTTTATATCCCTCAAAAATACAGTTAACATCTGTTAATGCTAAACTCTGATCACATCTTACAATTTCTTATAAAACAGCACTGTCTTTGCTTCTTCAGTCATTTACAAAAGGGTCTGATCTGTCTTGATTTCATTGTAAAAGGTATTTGGATAAGCAGGGGGGGGGGGGTCTGTTTGGAGATCTAGAGGACTGCTATCTGATAGACTTGGGAATAATTTTGCAGTTTTGCCCAAAATAGTTACATGGACATGATACACTTGATGAAGCCTGCTTGAATTAATTTTCGTCAAGTTTCATCTGAAACTGGACAGCACGCTTTAAAGTGATGTCTCATAAAAATGAACAGTTACTGAAGATGGAAAAAAGACAATTCTTTTGGTCAGCCTCACTTCAAAAAGATGTAATTCCACAAGAAAATTTTTTTCCAAGAAAAAAAAAACCAACTCACACAAGCAAAATAAAAAACAAGGCAATGGTATTACAGTGAAAGTTTGAGGCAAAAAGGAATGAAATTGCTCCAGGGGCGTGATTACAATCAAAGTAATAGAAGACTTTGGGTAAAGTCACTGCCTCAGGAATGCAATTAACAGGCTTTCCAAGTTTCCTTATATATTTCTTTACTTCTTTCTTGAAGCCAAGATTATGAAGGATAAAAGTGAGTCGCCAAAATGATATTCTGACTCCCGGCTTTTATGCAAATAACGTGCCGTAATTTCCTTGCCAACAGGCGGGAAAATGACCAGGGAATAAAATGAGATGGGCAATTGCTCTTTGTAATGGCGGTTTTGATGCCTGTAATATCCCAAGCAATTTTCTGCCATATTTGCACTACCTAATGCATTAATCCTTCAGGGAAGGACGAATATATCTTGATAGAGCTAATCTAAAAAAAAAATAATAATAAAAATAAAGCAATGATTTTGTCAGGAGTAAAATTACATGGGTTATAAAAGTAAAGAAGTTTCAAAGCCAATGAATAAGCAATGACACTGTACTGAAGGAGGGGAAAAGAGTAGAATATTTCAAAGAAAAAGAAAAGAGTCTTCTGCTCGAAGCAGGTCAGTATTTCTTACATCACAATGTATGGATAGATGTAAGGTAAGTAAAATAGCCTTTTTGCAATAGCAAAAGGCCCTTTTATATGAAGAGAAGATATAAATTGTATACTCAGTAGTCTTGGTGCAATATTGGCTTGAGTTTATGCATTATACATGTGTTTCTATATCAGATACAGTCCAAATCAAATTACTAAAACTCCTCACAAAAAACAAAAACAAAAAAAAAACAAAAACATGCAATCAAGAGCATTCATTAAATATCATTTGGAAAAGTGTGTAACCACAAAAACAATGAGAGCCTCATGTGAAATGGTGAACTGAATTCCAAAATGATATTCTTCAAATAAAAGTCCTTGCCATCTCTCAGCTACCAATATGAGCAACGTCACCCGCATCATGTATTTTGGATTGTATGTGGTTTGTCCTGTTGCGATCAGATGATAATTCTCTATTTTAGGGGCTTCTAATCGCTGGACCAAGACCCCGGGTTAGCGCTCACGTGCCTGTCCAAGGATGACGTCAAACCTCTGAGGGTGTTGACAGCCGGCGTGACATCACAGGGGCGAGCTGTGCACCCCTTGATATCGCACAGGTGGTAAGTACTGACCTCATTCATGGTCCCAAGTAAAAGTGCTCTTGGCCTGGATTAGAATGCACTTTATACCCTTAAAGGTTATGTACAGTTCTGATAGGCCCTCAAAAATTATCCCTCAGATCTTAGCTCGTCAGAAGCAAGATAAGAGCTAAACTAAGATGCTGTGAATTTTTTTCTTCCTCAAGTTAAACACTGAGCAAATGAAAGGTGAAAATGATTTCTGATCTCAGGTCAGTGACTTGAAGTCACACAGTACCCGCAAATATATAGGCAAAACTAAGATGGCATCAATTTTTTTCCTCCCTAAATTGAATACTAAACAAATGAAAGGTGGAAAATATTTTCAATTTTGGGTCAGCGATGTAACGTCACACAGTACCCGCATACAGGTAAAACCAATGAGAGCCATGCGACAACTTGTGTAACGAAACCTACAATCGTTGTGCAGGGAGCAGTCAGCAAGCAGGGCTGAGTAGCCATTAAACTGTGTTTATGTCAGATATTTACACTAAAATTGACTGGAAATCATGAAGGGAATACCACATGCATATTTTTATGCAAACTTGAGACAATGTGAGACTATATTTAATCAGTTTCATGCCGATTTTCTTCTAGCTATCAAAACTGTACGTGAGCTTTAAGATGCCCCAGAGTAGAAACAGGATGGCCTATCACAAATCAATTCTCTCAGAATCCATGATCAATGGCCTTTTTACTGTTCACTGAACTCATTCTGAATTTTTAAAAAAAGAAGAAAACAAGCCAATAGAAGATAGAAGTAAAAATCGTGTGTTTTGAAACCACTAGAGGCAATTTAGGGATTAACAACAAAGCTGCCAAGATACACATGTGCCAGAAAGCATTCCACTGATGGGACTACATCTGGTACGTATTCCAGACTTGGTAAACTTTCAAGAGATCTGACGTCATGGATTTGACATACGACAGTACAAAAACATGAACAGGATAACTGTTAAAACAACCAAACCTGATATACATTTAGCACTTGACTGGGTTAACTCAAAAGAGTATGCCCTCTTCCAAAGTGTAAATGGGGTCATTGCCGGCTTCTTGATATACAGTACTCCAAGCAGATCTATTCACACTAACAAATTCTACTGAGAGGAAATAAATATAGTCTGTATATGAAAACATTTGAAGGTACAGGCTATCAAAAGACCATTCACACTGATGGTATACTAGAGGCTAAGTGCAGGTGTACACCCATGTCAGAGTGAATTCATAACAGAGAGGATGACCATTTCAGGTATAGCAGTATTACCCTTACATCATAAAAACCATCTGTAATATGTTTCTGATTAAATGCAAATAAAGTAGCTGTTCCTCCCCTTCCCCCTCAAAAAAGTCAACCTGGCATTTGAAAAATCCATTTTGCATCTAATTCATGCTCAACTAAAAACAGCGCTTTGTAAAGCAATGCAGCTGGTGGTAGGAAACAGGTAATTATTCATTAAAGCTTGTGGCTAAGATATGCATTTTTTCATAATTTCACCAACTATTATAAAAATAACACCAAAATCCTGAGGAACCTAATAAGGAAAAGATTAAGACCAGGAAGCTTTTTTTTTCATCACGCTATCTTCACCTCATTCTTTATTTAGAGCCCAACCTTTTCCCCAGTCATCTTCTCTTCTGACAAAAATCAGCTTAAAACTGTTTGACCTTAGAAAAAGTATCTTATAAGCTTTTTTAAATGGGTATAAGCAATGTGTGTTTATATTCTACTGATTCCTAAACCAACCATCAACAAGACATTTTGTTGCCCTTTCCCTGTATCAATCTATTCCTTGCGTCACCAAGTCATTAAACATTTATATTCATGCATCATCATCAAGTCTATGAGTGTAGAGTGACAGAAATGCTTTGCTATGTGAGAACAAATTACTTACAAGACATTGATCGATTTACGCACTTTGAATATCGAAACAGAAAACCCACTTTCTTCAGTTTCTTATGGGGCTTTAAGTGTCATTTTGATGGTGGTTACTGCACTGCTAAAAGACATTAAGTTGTCTGGTGTATTGGAATGGATTATGCATTTAAAGACTTTCACTCCCTTCTTCTAAACACCACCACCACCAACAACAAAAAGCAACATCAGAGCACAAAGAAATAAACAAAAGAAAACAACAAGAATCTTCTATTCAATAATGGAAGAGTTGCAATAATGCAAAAGTGCATTGGGTTTGAACTGTATTGTTTGAAAGTATACAAGGCACTAAATATATCCATTAATATACATTGCACTTTAATAGGTTTACTGGAAGCATCAATTAGGCTATAAAGGAAATTTCTCCAGAGTAATGATCCTCTTTCATTCTTGTATTATATAGGATATTATGTCTATCCCTTTGCTTATAAAAACTTGAGGGTCCCTATGTTTAACCTATTAGGATTTAGAGAATTCAGTAGTCAATCGGTTAAAAATATACTGCTTTATCTGTTGCTTCCCATAAATGAATGATTCTAGCACTGTAAAATATTCTTTGTTTTTCTTAAACACACAAATCTAATGGCTCAATCTAATTACAAAGTGTCTGAGTCTGAAACCATTTTATTCAATGCTGAAATTTACTGGCCAGAAGAAAATAACAAAATGCACAAACTTCCAGACAAGCACTCTAGGCTCCAGATACAAAATTGAGCCCTCTTCCAAACTTCTGAACTTGTTATGAGATTTGTTTCGGATTTACAGCAGCCCCCGAACGGCTGTGACGATGACGTCAAAACAGCAGGGATGGGATCGAAGAAGGTCATCCGTTTAGTCTCTTTTGACTCATGCCTTATTAAAGAGAGTGTTGGATTCTGTTTAAACTGAAATATAACTTGTGAGCTTTCTCATTTTTGTTATTCCCACATATAGAGGGATCTCATTGTCCAATGAAAAGGACTGCTCTTGAAATGCTCTCATTTTTCAAATATTACTGCTGTCATGTCAATTTCATTTTTTGTTGTTGTTGTTGTTGCTGAGGAAGGAATTCACAGGGAAGGTGTGCTGTATAGTCAAGTGTCATTCATACCTATGACATAATACAATACATATCATAAAAACTAAAATAGATTTTCAGTGCAAAAAATGGGAGCAGTATGCACAAGGTCTGTCATGGGATGGCGGTTCATGTCTGGGCTATTACTATTTTTATAGAACTTACTTTCTTATTCTTTACTGGATTTTCCCCCAGACTTTCATAGATCTGTTCCTCAAGGTGATGCTAACATGGACTTTTCCATTAAGAGGCACATACACTGAAACACAAGGGTAGCTTTGCATTTGCTCTATGACTCCTTGTCAGGGATGACATATGCAGACTTTCTTTTGATTTTTCTTCTTACATTCATAAGGTCAAAGTTTATGGATCAATGGGGAATGGATGCAGATTTAGGACCAGTGAAAGAAATCCCAAGTCAACTTCACTTCAGTTTATTCCAGTATACGAGATTTTTCTTTGAGATCCAGTACCATACTGACATACCTAGACCAATCTATAATCTTTTTAAAGTTACAACTATGTGAACAAAAAATACAATAAATGCACAACCCAAATGGATTTTGTTTTTACAAATTCTAACTTTTTGAACCACTGAATACGAAGCCCGTGATAACTCAGGCTGGGATGTATGGAATGCGTACGTTACACTGAAATCATCGTATGTTCCACAGGTCAAAGATATGTAAATGGGTGTAACTGTGACATTCAGTTCTCCCCTTGAATGACAGTGACATTTAGAGAGGATAAATGCCCTTCAAAATAGTCCCGGGGCAATACACAGTCTGCACATTACCCTCTGGCAATAGTTTCAATCAAGGAACCAAAAAGAAGTTAATATTTATGTAACATTTCTAGTGATGTTACGACCTATTACGTCAGAGTGTCAAAAAAGGCCATCTTAAACAACCCTACACATGTTTCCAATAACCTATAAATCATACAAGAATATTAGACACACCCATGGAAATTTGTAGTAGCACTTTGAAAATGTGGAAGAAATTTTCCAAAGGGCACGCAGGAAGTCCCAAGTGTGAATGCATCATGAGAATGACATTTAACTCTTCTGTCAAGCTTGTCAGTGTCATTCATTCAGCCAGGATCTATTCTGACATGATCTGTTATACCATAAAGAGAGAATTTAGATAAGTTTTCAATAAACTACTACCAAAACAGGAGAGATGTATTAATTATCGAGAGGAATTTCAGATCAAAGAATGTGTATGTATAAGAGCTGTAATAACAGCCCTTATTCCAAACTGCACATAGGTATAAAATGTGAATGATCCCAATTACATTACTCTTCCAATTACATCTATCAATTTTTTAGGACTTTTCTAGATTTATTTGGTAAACCTGTATATACCTTATCATGGGTTTGTTCATTCACACACGGAATTATGAATAAAAAGATTTTAGAATAATAGTGAGTATTCAAATGAATATCTGCTGCTGTTTGCAGCACATATTCTTATCGAATGTGCACATAATATAGAGAAAAAGGGTTGAACCTCGATTCACAATTCAATTTATCTTGCGTGCGAATGGATATCATGTTTCCAATGTAAAAAAAAGTGGACAGGAAAAAGAAGTGTGAACGAGTCATTGAGGATGATAATTTAGATATCCTCTCTCTGGTAATACTCTCCAAAGTTTGGAAGCATCATGGGCCCTTTTTCTCTCAACCTCTTTAGACCCTCTTTTGAGACAGAAGTAGATCAACTTTTCTCTAAAAATCTAATGACATGGCACCTTCATACACAATGTACATGCAATCTACATAAAGCAAAAGTCGTCTTATCAGCACAGAAATGCCAAAAGGCGTTATCTCATAAATCGAAGAAAGAAGAAAATTTGCTGTAAAATGCTTCTTTATTTCTTCAAAACCTATCCAAAGGGAGAGTAATGATAACTGATTGTGATTTTGTTTGCATTGTAATATATAACACTGATCGTATGCAGAGTTGTATGTAACATATGGAAAGAAAGATGAATAAATATCTATCTATCTATCTAAATGGAAAGAAAGATGAATAAATATCTATCTATCTATCTAAAATCTCAACAAATAGAGTGTAACAACTGGATTTTGATAAGAAGTGTCATATCTGTTCTAGCGCTTTTCTCCACACAATACCTTTAGACGTATTTTTGTGCTGGTGTGATGAAGTGTAGACGAGTCATTGAAGATGACATTTAGGTAATATCCCCTGCAATGTTTGTCACTTGTATGACTTATTTCTGTCCCTGTCTGGGCCTTTTCTCTCAACCTGTTTTGACCCCCAGAGTGGATAAATGCAGTACAGGGAGTGCTTTCCAAAGATTGCAATTAAATCAAGTCAAACTTACCTGCGATTTTGCTAAGTCCAACTTAGTGCACGTCTGATTCACAAAGTCACTCTCTGCCCCCCCCCCCCCCCCCCCCCCCCCCCCCCGGCCCTGGGGCGGGGGCATCAGTGTACATTCCTGTACCGAGTGTGACCACAGCTTTTCCAAAACCAGCCTAAAATGATGAGTTCTATCCACTGATCAAAATCACATCCTTCTCGATTTTAAGTCAAGCTTAAATCTTTGTGACCCCCCCCACCCCGATTAAAACTGAAGATTTCATAACAGTGCACTATCTGTTATGATCTAGCTTTTAAATGGATCAGCATATTTTGAAAATGAAATTAAAGTGCTATGTGTCCATATTTGATACAAAAATTGAAATAAAAAACAAAAAAGAAAAGAAAAAGAATAACAGCCACCTAAGACAATTAATGGTTGATGGGAATAGTTTCACCATAGTAATCACACTATTTTAAAAGAAACTGAACTTTACAGCCGTTCAGAATTTTCAGTAACTTTGTAATTATTAACTTACAAAGAAATCTGACATAACCAAACTTGCAAAACTTCTAAGCAGTTAATACTGAATGACAAAATCAATGTACGACAACAAACACAATGTTTTTACCGCAAATTTAGCCGTATAGGCTATAAATGGGAGAACCTTCCTTAATTTCTTCCTAATTGACAGACTATTAGGCAGGCAGCCTCTTGCAAACAACTGAGACAAGTTTTTATTACTCTTCACAAAGATAAGAAGAGTAATTTTTTTTTGTTGTAACCATTGTAACTTTTCAAAATAATCTTTTCAACTCAATGAATAACTTAATGAATTAAATAAAAATCTTTTTCAGTGAAACTTCTAATACAATTTAATATATTGATTTCTAGTTCCAGGGTCTCTAATTTCCATAACCTATTGGTCAAGAACAGACAAATGGGGTTACTTCATCGCAGTCTTTGATGTTAAGGATAGTTTTGGTCACACTCTAAAACATGTGAAAGGAATATTACACTCGTGTTTGTTCTTAGGGGCTAATCTGACAACATTAATCATGACAAGTACAAGATTTTTTCAAGTGAATATACACTGTATAAAACACATTACACTGGGACAAAAAAGCTCCTATATGATGTGAAAACTCTTTTCTAGTAAATTGAACAATGAAAAAAAAAATGCCGTAAAACGCTTCATTATTTCTTTAAAAACCTATACAGAAGGGGTGTAACATAAAGAGATACAATCAATCTTATGATTTATGACTCTTTAATACATGGTTTGCCTTTGACTTACCATAGATATCAATCATAAGATTGTATTTTTTTATGTTACAGGGCCCAGAACAATTGTTGTCACCAGTGGATTTTCAATAGGAGAGCTTTAAAATTGCATCATAGTTTGGGCTTTTCTGTATACAATACCTTTATGGGGGCATTTTGCAGCTGACATGACGAACGGCCCAACTCATACAAGAACATAGTCACAGTTACATACATCTTGGTACGGTGCACGTGACTGGCCCTTTATGACGCACTTGCTGTCCAAACGATTTTAAAGTCGGGTTCATTAGCCCCCTTTAACATATTATTGTACGAGACTGATAGTAATGTCTTACAGTACCTTTAAACTAATTTTCCTCTTTCTTTCCATCGCTAATTGGCCATAATGTCCTTCCTGTCAGTTAAGTTATTATCCCCTTATCAGAAGAATAAACTCAAGCGACATAAACATCAGCTAATCTAGCCACTGGGTATCACGATTTTCATTACAGAAACAGTAAGAATGACATCGACGACAACAGAGAGAAAGATAAGAAGTGATCAGCCTGCCATGCATATTTCTTTTATTGAAGTTGTTGAATTTCACAAATGAGCTGCAAGATGTGACATTGATATAAGGATAAAAGTACTAATAACCAGGCAACAGTATTGTGTTATTTCAATTTCATAACCACTGAAACTCATATACGACATCATGTACGTAACAGTCCCTGAAAATCCAAAATCATCTCAATATCCTTACTTCTGTAAAGTGGTATAAATTTAAGTGGGTCTTTGAAAAATGTCTTTTATTTCAATTTCATTTCTGATTAAGACTGCAAATACAGCTACTAATAAGAGGTAAAATCTTTTTCAATACAATATGAATTGAATTTTCAAAGTAAACGTGTTGTTTGCAAATAATAATTTCATAACTCTCTGGAGAAAAATTTGATTTGGAAGTTGTGTACCTTACACTTCCATACTAATCATCCAAACCACACATATCATCAGATGAGGGCCGAAAGTATGTAACTTGATGCCCTTTTGGCCCCAACTATCTAAAAATGCAACATCATGGGAACTACATGTACACATAACATGTAAAACCACATCTACTTTTAAAAGTAGTTTTAATTCCACCTCCATATCAATCAATCATTAAAAACTGAAAATGTAATAGCAATACCCAAACTAAGTACGACTGTTGAAAGCAAATATACTTTCTGAAGATAGTTGTAAAATTAACTCTTTCCCCATACTAATCACCCCCAAACCTCACTTAACATCTGATGAGGACCAGAAAGGCATAAACCTTTGTTTAAAGAAAAAAAAAATTATATGAGTTAATGTCCTTTTGGCTCTCTCTTTAAAAAAGTCCAACAGTATTGCCAGAATTCAACATGACCTTTAAAACTAAACCCACTTTTAAAGTTGTATCAATGACTGTAATTGCATCAGCCCAACACCACATATCACCAGATGAGGACCAGAAGGGCATTAAGTCTATATAAAAGTATGTGAGTTAATGCCCTCTGGGTCCGACAAGACAATATCTCAAAATGCAACAGCATTGCCAAAGTCCACATGACCTTTAAAACTGATCCCACTTTTAAAGTTGCAATGGCTCTATTTCCATACTAATTACCCCCAACACCACATGAGGACCAGAAGGCATTGCCTCCAAGTAAAATGAGTATGTTAATGCCCTTTTTACCCTCACTAGACAACATTTGAAAATGCAACAGCATCACTAGAACTGAACTCAACATGACCTTTGAAACTAAACCCTTTATAAGAGTTGTAACATCATTTCCATAGTAATCGGCTTCAAGTCCAAACCTTGCATATCTTAAAATGCAATGGTAACACCAAAACTTCATGTGACCTTTCAAAACTAAATCCATTTTCCAAGGTGTGATATCACTCTATTTCCATGCTAATTACCCCCAAACCTCACATTAATCTTGCAACCTCTGGCGGACATGCTGATGAGTTTGTCGTATGCCTTCAAGAATGTCCTCAAGGAGAGCACTTCTCAATAGGTCAGCCCCCTAAAAATAGCCCTCCTGCTCCAATTCAGGGTGGTGTCAGAGGGATATTTTTACTCATTATTATCTCACGGCCTTAGTCCACAGGGGCCTAAGTTTCCTCACAAACTTTTGGCACAGTGCGGTCACTGGTTTCCTATATTTTGACGATGCAACAGCTGCAAGAAGTAGATTTTTTTTTCTTGACGAAAAGTGATGGGTGATACAGGATAAGTGGAGCATCGGCCTACGTAATCGGGAGAGAAAATAGCTTGAAACCTCATCCCGTCCCCCCATAACAACAAACCAAACCAAAACAAAACAAAACAAGTCAGAAAATAAAACCATAATAACCATGTGCAAAAATATACAGGATTAAGTGGACAAAGTGTGCGTGAGTGTACATCCCTGACTCACTGTATGTGGGAGAATATAACTAACAAACTTTTTTTCCTTTACAAACTAAACTAAAACCACATGAAATGATTAGAAATGTAATCATATGATACATAAGCAGACTAAATCCTCTCACTGCAAGTTCATGTTGCCCACTACAAACTCAATGCAAAGAAAAAAATGTAAATGAAAATAAAAACATTTATGAAAATGAAATCATACAAGAAAAGTGGAATCGATACACCACTGCGAGATCTACAAGAAGAAATGCTTGCAATTACATCCAACCACTCCCTCATGCAAAACAACAAACCAAACCAAGACAAAAGTATTCAAAAAGAAAATAATTCTAGGAATAAAATCATACTGGGTAAGTGGACTAATAATAGAAATCTCCTTGAGAGGAAAATAAACAAACCTTAACATGGACATGGAATCACATGAGTTTAATATATTAATACTATACAGTCCTACAGGGGGAAAAATTTTATGAAGTGTGGAGCAAAATATCAAAGTCAAAAGAGGCACACGTCCACATCGAACCAGAATCGTTTAACACATTTTTATATTTGTATGTGCAAATGAGTGATACACTGGTAAGCTTGTCCTGCTTGGGTGTTTTCGTATTCCACTATCTGTACAAGTAGCAGACAACATTGTAGCACAAGTCTCCCAAACTCAATACAAAGCAAAAACACGTGAAAGTTAATTCTGCATTTGAAGAATATAAAGCAATTCAGCCCGATTGAAAAGTGTGACTTTTAGACAGTATCAAGGAAAAGCTCTGATTTCACCATCTTCAGGTTTTCCAAACACTTTATTTTCTCTAAAAGGCCGGTCTTCATCATTTGCCTTAGTTTTCAAATTCGTCCACTAATCCTTACTTCAGCTAGAGCTTTTCAAAGTGAAGGCACAAAAAGCTGGTTATTTCACCGCTCAAGACTTTTTTTTTCTCCAGCAAACTAGGGCTAATTCACAAAATAACTCCCAATTATAAGGCAGTTGGAAGGTTACTTTGCGATGAAGATGCACTCCAATTATAACTGAGATGCTAATGTTCTGTAGCTTGAGCTTATTCCTCAAGTAGGCTCACCTTGGGCTGACAAAAGCAGGCAATTTCAACCTAAAGACTATTCTACTGGAGCAGGTTGATTGGTCTTGATCTCAACCTAAATACCTCAGTCATGTGAGATCGACGCCACAACAACAACAACAACGGCAATTACAATGCCATCAGAGTTCTGACAATTTTCTTCCGTACTGTGACTGTGTTTGAAAGCGTTACATATCTATATTTGATTATGTATTTGAAATGCCTGCCGCTATTAAACCGAATTTGAATACAGCTGCATTATTTTCTGGTCAGAACTCCTCATACTTACATTATTTATTGACCATGCCTCCTTCTTCATTATCGTGAACTCTAATATGAGTAACTTTCTGCTATTTTCTTTCTCTCCCCCACCCCCTTCCTTCAAGTGCTGGGTAATCACTTGTAAATGTTGTAATTTCTGTTTGATTTATAACCTCATTTCTTAACACCATGTTTTTATTGATCGAATAAAACATACGTCTAATTTTTTTTTAATGTATAAAATCCAAGCCAAGAATCACTCAGTCTTGAGTCAATTTGGCATGGGAGAGGTACAAATCTTGCTTGGTCTAATGGAAAGAAGCAGCTTATCTTACGCTCTAAATTCTAAAAGGTCCTCCAGAAAAGGTCCCCTTGAAATAGGCAAAAGACCTACTGCCAATGGCTGGAAGGGCAGGGGGTGATGCATATCGAGGGGTAATTTGGTTGCCATGGTTACAGGATGGTCAGAAAGATACTAGTTATGTTGTCTTCACAGGCAAGAGCTGGAGCTTGACCATGCCTGTCGGGGAGGGTGGGGGGGGGGGGAATCTGTCACATGTTGATCTTGTTTTACATTTCAAATAAATGTGAGTGTAGATAA
The DNA here is from genome assembly GCA_029962745.1 of Echinometra lucunter. Lineage (NCBI taxonomy): Eukaryota > Metazoa > Echinodermata > Echinoidea > Camarodonta > Echinometridae > Echinometra > Echinometra lucunter. The sequence continues at coordinate 30,315,977 of CM057152.1, forward strand.
TATTCTTTTACAAAAATAGCTATCATTCTAGTCAGACTGGAGATTCCTAATCTGGCAAGAACATTGCAAAATACAGAACACGTTCATAACATTTTGTTTTCTTTATTTTTACACTACATAGTAATCTCTCAGCTTAAAAATTTCCAACAACTTCTAAAGTTGTTCTACACATTATACTTAATCACTACGGGATTGTAAAAAATCCTTATACAAGGAACTTCCTCTGTTATATCAGCTACCTATGGGATACTGCTTGATTAACAAACTACTTTTAGCATATTTGCAAAGTCCCGAAATCTTGCAACACCTAAAAGTTGAGAAGAGGTGAGGTGATGGTCCAGAAAAAACTCTTAAAGACGCTAGGTCGTGGGCTTTCATGGGGAATGGATCGTAATTTGCTGACACCAGACTTTGTGAAAAATACCTGTAATAGAGCTACATTTCTGGAGCACAGCAAAACAAGCTGTCCCACCACAAACATTCTTTGGCCCGCTTTGGGCATTCTCGAGCCAGGGAAAGTGAGATAATGAGCTTGCCATATGGGGAAAGGGTGAATATCCAGAGCATTACATAAGGTCTGTTGGTCATAAAACTCACAGTGATGGACAACACCTGTTACTGGGTAAGCACCCATGGTGTCAAATTCCCCATGAAAGCCCACGACCTAGCGTCTTTAACTCTGCATGCGACAGATCAAAGCTCCAGACTGCTACACTATTTGGGGTATGTGATACATACATGGCACGTATATGCCACAGGTTGACTGAGGCAGACCACTCGCATTAGTTGATTAAAGCCTTGCAACAAAAGGTGGTATACTGAGCAAAGAATGTGTAGCAATAGCAGTGAATAGTGATTTTTGATGGCCCTACCATTTGCCAGTGTTAGCAAGTTAGTAAGAGTCCAAATGTAAACAAATGTATTTAGCAATAACTTCATGAGTAGGCACTTTCACACCTACCCGATCAGGAAAAATACCTGGTATTTTCAGATCAGGTATTCTACCCCAATCAGAAAATACCAGGTATTTTGCCAGTGTGAAACCAAATTACACGTAATATCCCCGTAAGAAAATACCCGTAAATTAGTAGGTACTTTCTCAAAATTACGAGTACTTTCTCCAAGGTCGCGGGGATTTTTGTAATGTGAAAGCAAATTACGAGAACTTCTATTCCATCAAGCATTGGCGCACGAACTGTGTACTGTACTGTGTGTACGTATGTTATCGTTTGTGTACCCACACAGTCTGATTTGAGATTTGTATTGTCTATTTCTAGCTACGTCGTTGTTTTTGTAAAATTTTGTTCCCCTTGCGTGTTTTTTATTTATGATTTATTCTGATATATCGATACGGTAGTATGTCATCATCTCATCATCACTGATAGCGATGTAGAGGAAGGAGGAGGGGTACACGGCAGTGGCCTCCTCCAGCCAAAGAAATAGGACTATGCTGGCTGCAAAACTTGCCAGCCTCGGGTTTGAGAGGATACCTCTCTAAATAAAAAATAAACTGAAAGTACTAAAGAGAGATTATCAGACTGCAATTGTACATCAATATGTAGAGACGTATCGATGATCACATCGAGCTAACTAGCTAGTAACTAGCTAGCGCTATCATAGCAAGAGCTGAGCTAGCTGAGCGACTTTAAAAGCACGAGCCTCGTCTGCAAAATAAATTGTTCTGTGCATGCTTGTAACTTCTAGAACTTACCCCGAAGAGGTCTGGTTCTGAGTAGGTGTGAAAGCACGAAACAATTATCTGGTATTTTAGGGCCTTAACAAGTTCTCGTAATTTATGGGTATTTTTCCTGATCAGGTAGGTGTGAAAGCGCCTACTGTCAGGCAAAAAAAGAAAATGAAATAAACTAGACAAAAATTTGACTAATTCTTGGGTCAGCAACATTTTCATCCTATTGTGGCTAAGGCTTCTTATCATAAGTCAGAGCCCAATCTGACCGTGGCTTAGAGCGGGATTCCCGCTCAGCATCTTTTCCCTTCTACTCTGTAGTTGTTCTTTGGCTATTCTTCAAACTGTTCATCTTATTTTGGAGGGAATGAATAGTCTAAGAAGAGTTGATGGTTTAAAAAGAATGTTGCAAACCAGTTGAAAAGTAGTGTTGTTAAAGATGTAAAATGTACTGCATTTTCACCAGAAAATAGAGCTGGAGCATTACAACTTACCTTGATGACCGGCTAGTTGGACCCAGGGGTATTTTTTCTTGAACGACTGGACAAACGGTGACCAGTGGACCATGTTGCGAATTTTCCTCCACGAGCTGGCCTGCAAACATGAACAAAAACAGAAGGAAGGCCATGAGTATCGTGACAACAAACTTTTCAGTTTTTACAGGTACTATTTTGATGCTAACACAATGGCAAAGATTTTAAAGAAATCATTCTTGGGTAATTTCAAAAAGCCTTGTCCATCACTAGTGTATACACTTGAATGTCATATGACACAATTTCAATTGATTCCCAAAGACAATAAAACTGGGGATTAAAAGTCTTGCTGATCAAACTGAAACAACTTGCTTGCAGTGAGTTAGGCACTGATATAACAACCAATATGAACATAACTTACCTGGTAATATAAATCAGAAATTTGTTAGGCTCACAAGTTTTTCTAGATAACAATGAGCTTTCAAATAAAAACAAAACAAAAGAAAAAACCCTTTTAAAAAATGCTTTTGAAAGTTTAAATACTTAGTTAGCATGGCTAGGAAGCTTAGTTTTCAAACGTTGCCAATAATCTGACAATATAATCCTTTTGTCAATTAAACATGATCTCAGGTCAAATACATACTTCGTATAGTACAGGAGAAAAATTAAGAAGAAATAAAAAGCAAGGCGATAAACAGGAGATAAGACTCTAGCAGCTCAGTTTTCTAACTGAACTCTATAACACAACTCTGTTAAACTAAGAACTGCTAATACCTGTAATACTGATTTAAATACATATATACAGTAAGAAGTCATTCATAATACTCAAGATATAAAACTGTTATTTCCTTGTGAACTTGTGCATTTCCGTTAACAACAGTTGATAGTAGTGTCCAATTGTGAGAGCTTCTTAAAACATGTAACAACAAAACATTAAGCAGACCACACAACCTACGCAATTAAAACTGAAAGTAGTCACCCCCGGAAAAATCCGATAGCCCGGTTCAGACTACATTTCACTTATACAAATTTATATAAAGAAACGTAATTACAGTCATGGTATACAGTAAAAGGGGTGTTCACACATGTGAAAAAGTATGGTACAAAGAAAGATAGCCTATTAGTTTCAGAGAGGTCAGCTAAAGCCATATGTTTTACTATGTTACCTCATGGGCAGCATCGGAGCATACAAAATTACAGGTATATGTCATATCAATGCACATTCACGGCTAACCCCTAATCTTGCCCATTTAATTGGTTTGTGTACAATATTTATGAGGTTTCGACTATAGGGAAAAACTGCTTATTTATTGAGGGTTTACTTGAAACAAAGCCCAAACAAGTTTTGCTTTATGTTTTCTCTTACCCACGAAAACTTAATTAATTAGGGTATATTATAGCTACACTGTTTTTGTTCGCAGACAATACAATGATTCGTGCAGTCTGAATGAGGGGAGGTTACTATACTCATTATATACAGTAATCTAGTGTAGCTTAGAAACAAGTTTGGTTTCACAAGTGGAAGGTTAAATGACTAGTTTCGCTTGGATCTCACAAAAACAACATTGAAATATAGAGTTGTTTTTTTGCTATTAAATGATGGTAATACGATCCTGGTGATAAGCGATTATAAAACTTTTTTTATTTTTCTGATCATTTAGATAGAGTTATGTTACTCTATGGACTTATGATAGCTTTAGGAGTAAGGAAATAGTAAGAAGGAAAACATAACGGCAATTCTGGGTTCCAGAAAAAAAAATTGAATTTAACTTCTTTCAGTATCAAAAGGTACTCAGTTTTGCAACTACAAATAAATCATATCTGCCCAACACTTTTCTTAGAAATTGTGGAAATTCATTTGGCTAATGAAAAAGCACAGAATAGGGGAATTAAGGAAATACTTCAGACCCACACGATAAACATGTGGCTCAAATACCCAAATATACCAATGTTGTATTCGTGGGCAAATATGATTATCAGCAGGCTGATTTGTTTGATATCAACTTTGCTGGTCCGTATAATGATAAGCTATTAGGAATTAATTTACTGGCTGGTTTTAATCCATGAAAATTTCATTACCTGAATGAAACATTGTAGCTATAAACAGTAAAGCATCGGTTCTTAGTCAATTCTTTGGTGAAATTAGACTGGAAACAAATTAAACCCATAGAAGTACAGAGCTTTTTAGAGGTCTAAACTAATCATCTTCAATCCTCAAATTGGCAATACAAATTATTTTCTTCCACATTTGCATAGCTTGGAAAAAATAAATATGGATATAACATAAACTAAAATGAAATATAATTGTAAAATTGAATCAGAAATTGTCAATTTGAACACAGAAATAGTGATTATATATTATTCACTGTGTTGCCAATTTAAAGATTTTAATGATTAGTTACACTTAAACTGCTCTAATTCGAGAACACCACACCATACAGCGATGGGAATGGGCTCAAATTTGTCAGTGCATTTTTCTCTTTGTGCTCATGTATGATATGTACTGCCCAACATTCTGGACCAACAGATACTGCAAAAGCTTCTCCTAAAGGTGACACTGTACCTCTATGGGTTACAGTAGTAATAACAATATGATAATGAGAGAGAGTATGTGCTTCCTGGCAAAGAAAGGAAGTTACTGTAACCTGGTGTGAAAAAATAAAAAGTTTTAGGAAGACTAATTATGATAAATGAGGTCAAACCATATAACTTGTTTCAACAGCCATCGTCAAAGGAAGTGGTTGATAGGCCAACTTCAAAATTTATCGTCCAGAAAAAAAAAAATGAGGAGGAAATGAATGAATGATGCAAAAAAAAAAAGGGTGAAGAAATATGTATTCTTTTACCTATATGTATGCAATAACACTGTTAAAGAGGACATTGAGAAGCCAAGCAAAACAGTGGTTTTGAGCTTATGTCATAATTTTGATATACTTTCACGGAGCAAATAAAGGAAATTGAAGTCTGACATGAACAATTACATCCTGCATTTTGCAATGCTGAGGAAGTTTCACCCATAAAAGTTGTTAAAAATATCCCTTTTATTGTGTCATGTAAACATGCATTTCAACATTTTCAGAAAAAAAACAAAAACATTCTATCAAAGTTTCAAGGAGTTTGACATACACAGTGAATATGCATTACATATGAAAAGGACATGTCAGCTTTTTTTTTTTTTTTTTTTTAAAGCATTTTCATTTCAACTGCAGCAGAAACCATACTTTCCCCCAGAAAAATCTGCTTGTTTCAGAGAAAACTGAAACAAAGAATGGTGAAAAATGTTGTCTCTTGCAGGCTGGGTAATTCCACGGTAACGGAAATACAATGTGTAATTCCGTTACTCACATTTTTAGAGCTTGTGTGCCTATTTTGTACCCTACCTTCCTTGTTACCATTTAAAGGGGGTACCCAATGCTGAAACAATGTTAGATCATTTAAAAGAGCGTCATTTTATTAGCAGAAAATCATCTGCCTAAAGTTTTTTTAAAAGTCGTGTCGCCAAGGAAACCCCCTAATGTGGTAAGATTTCAGGATATTTTTGACCCCTCAGCTGTGACCCACTTTCAAATGGGTACTCGCTTGACGTCAAAATGACGTCAAAATGGGTACCTTGTCGTGCAATTCTAGCAAAATGCGCGCAAGGTATAATACATATTGTACAGTCTAGCGTGCAGCACAACTGCAATGCGCGAAGCTGGGTACCCACTTTTACGTCATACCTCATACTCAGATTTTTTGGTCAACTCTTGACTTTTTATGAGAAAATTAGCCAAAATACATTGATTTCGATTGAAAATCATTATATCTTTTAATGTTTTTCTTCTTAGAATTCTATTCTCGATCATATATCAAAATATTTTTTTACCATTGTGTAATCACTTTAATACTCTGAAAATATGCCCACTCTTTCATCTGAACTCTTTCATTCTAAAAAATTTGTACTTACATTCATGGTACTGTGGTATAGATGTATGTACCTTGGTAACGGAATTACCAGAAAATGGTGCTACATTCAAATAACAAAAGTGTCTTGTAAAATCAAATATGCATTATACCATTACTGAATAAGATGGTGGAATTCTCTGTTGTTTTAGATTCTGTGAATTCAGGGATTTGGCTATTCAGGACTATCAAAGTGATTTTTTTTTTTACTATAAATCTGAAGTTAGCTGATTGTTTTTCCCATGTGAAATTGCCCAACTATAATCAAGTCTAAAGAAAATTCCATCACAGCAGATTAAACCAATTACATCTGCAATCACACATGCACTGAAAAAAAAAATCTATGAGAAAATAACAAAATAAAAGCCATTAAAAACTAGATTCAGTATGAAGCAAATCTTTAAAAGTTCAGAAAATTCACTAAAACAATTTTTATAATTTCCAATGTTATGATATAAATATAATCTAAAAAAATATATAAAATTTTCTATTTTCAGCTAAGTCCAACCTACCAGTATGAAGACGACACATCCTACAAATATTTCAACATAAACTTCAGACGAGAAAGAGAGGTTTTTCATTGTTGCAACGTTAGAAATAAAGGAAGTGGATGAAGGAGAGACCGTCTCAGCTCCACTGAAAGTTCTGGATGGCATCTTCTAGCGTTACCAAGAGAATCTCAAGAGCTAATCTTTAGACTCCAAAGGCACTATCTCAGGTCAACCTTGTTCTTGTAGAGTTGTTCAAGTCCCCAACTGTATAATAAGCCTGTTCGTGCCAAGGGTTTTCAACAAGGATCTCAAACAGGTGTCTGTTCAATCTGATGGGACAAAAATGGCAGCCCAAGATGAGGGTGAAATTGATGCAAGGTACTAAAGCTTTCAAGTTGGCAAGAAATGTGAAAAAACTTTCAGCGAGTCCAAGCTGAATGACTCGGCAGTGACCATTTGCGAGCTCTTCACCTTGCAGATTCTTCAGTTCTTCACCATCAGGGGGAAGGGAAATCTCCAGGATTGGGTTGCTAAGCGTTGCTATGTGACGTCAGTCACTGCAAACGAGCCATTGACGGTAGAGTTCTTTACCTCTTTGCGGTATAGGCGAGTTTCCTGAGAGACTTTGTGTATGGAGTGTGTGCATGAATGAGACAGAGAGAGAGAGAGAGAGAGAGTGGCAGGAAGTTTTCACTTACACTTAGAAAGTCGTTACTCTCAATCCAGAAATGCCATGACAAGCGCGGTGGGATGCAATCAAGCTTTCAGAGTAAATATAGGCTACGCCATCTAGAGTTTGCAACAGTACATGTCACTCAACTAAAGTTCACAACCAATTCCCTGATTATTCCAAAAAGTGTTTTACTTGACTGCATTTTGTGTTGCATCTCTTCTATGACTAATACACTTTGCCAAATTATCTTTCAAAATTATAATCATTTATGTACAATAAAAAGAAATATTGGGAAAAAAAGCACTTTAAACGCTTATTTATAAATCTCCAATCTCCAATCTCCAAGCCGCAAGTCCATCTTATTATGTTCAGTGTTCACATACAGAGTGGTAAACTGTGCCACTTATGATATTGACATACGCATTAACACATCAATGCTCAAATAAAAGAGCGTTTTGCTATTAGCTGTGCAAACAAACTTGTGATGTCTCATTTTGTGCTAACTCTACAAGACTACCATTGGTCCACCTATTTTTGCCACCAGAAGGCAAAAAAAGATAATTTTTGCCTAAACATTTTTAAAATCATTTTTTTGTGCTACCCCATATACAATACCTTTTTTTTTTTTTTTTTTTTTTTACATGTGATGGTTTTAATTCTGTGGTGTTAATAAACTATGCCTTTTCCTCTTCTTGAAATCGATTCGAGTGTTACTTTTCAAATGTTTTGTGCCCTGTGATATAAATAAACTGCTTCATATGGTTTTTCACTAAATTAAAAATTAGTGGCATAGTTGAAAAAATGTTCATTCTTATTTCTGAACGTGGTGCATTCTTACTTCAAAATAAAATTGTGAAATGGAAGATGCTTAGAAATAAAAACCAATCATAACTTATTCAAGATAAAAGCCATATGCGATGAAATAATGATATACAAAGCAAAATGTTGAAATCCATGAATTAAGAATGTACCCAGGTCAAGAAATTTAAAACCAAGACACAACTGTAATATAGAAAATGATAAAATAAGCTTGGAATAAAAGATAATCCTTTCTGAGAATGCAAGAGTAAAGCCACTATGACAGCAAAATAGCCCTGCAATCTGTGCATTAATTCCATACATACTCCAAGAAAGCGAATAAGGTGGAAAAAATGGATGAAATTCATTCTAATCATCTTCTTCAACTGCATCAGTATGCTCTAAATCTGAGAGATTCCAACTGCAAACAATAAAGAAGAGTGTTGCCATGGGAATCTGTATGCATAGAGGTAAGTGTTGCCAAGCAGCGGGGTTGCCTTGGTAATGGCATTGGCAGGGAAGAAAGGATGGAGTGAGAAGAAGAAATTTCTCAGTTCTCAGGCAGTATAAGGAACATATGCGGTTTAAGAAAGAGGGGCAGTATAGAGAAAACTGTCAGCGAAAATTAAAAAAGCAAATGACCAACACCAATAAAAATGACTGGAGGATAACATAAGCATTAGGTTGAAGTTGGTCATTTAAAAAGTAATTTCGCTGGTACCAAGAAGAAGTAGGTGTTAACAGCGACTTTTATGCTAGGGTACCACATCACAATAACTTGAAATACAAGATGACATTACTTCATCTTTATACTCCACTTCATACAGAAGAGCTCGTAAAATATGGGGGTCATTCGCCTTTGAAACCATTTTACAGTGCAGCCAGGCAATAATTATGATCCTTATTTCTCCATAATCAACCTTTTATTACTTTGTAAATGGCTTATCTGAAATGCAATTTAAATGCCAGAACTACAAATCCTCTCATTAAACGTCACATTTAGAAGGGAAAGTGCATCAAGTGTAAATTATTAAACAATACATGATGTTGCTTCCTCGTCAAGCTCAGTATTTTGAACTACTCTCAACAAGTTATAAAACAGTGAGAAGGGAAAATCCCCTCTTTTTAAAGAGCACTTCATACTTTGGCCTGCTTCAAAACTGTCTGAATTATTCCAGAGAAGCAAGAATCGAAATTAATAATGAAAATGCTAAAGTTAAACTGTAGAACATAACACGTGTACAACATAAAAGGTCTGATGCCTACCATGAAAATAAATTAACTGGTATGATGATTGTTTATTGGTTGGTTTTCAAATTATGTAATGAATTATATTATAATAGTTGATAATATATATATATATATATAGCACCTTTCCCACAACAAAACACTTTGAGATGTCATTCCTGGCTCTGCATTGGAGAGAAAATACACTCTAATTTCTGCAGAGTCAAATTTGACTCAGTATGGCGTCAGCTGGGAATCAAATCAATTTGGAGTTAACTTGACTCAGAATGGTGTGGCGTTAACTGAGAATCGACTAAATTCGAGTCAAAGTAATCCCATTCCAAGTCAAATTAATTCTGAAATCCGAGTCAAGTTAACTCCGAAGAGAGTTGACTCCCAGCTAACTCCATTCCGAGTCAAATTTGACTCTAGACACCAAAATAAGAGTGTATGGTATAAACTATGGTGCAGTGACTGACAGCGCAAATTCAAGTTCAAGAACTTCATTAGAGCAACGAATACTTCACAATATTTAAAAGCTCAATGCACACTCTCATGTACAGGAGTGAAAATCCACTCTCTAATATCAGAGATATTCGGCTATAGGAGTGAAAATAAATATGCACAATAGTGGATTCTACTCTAAAAAAGCATGGATTCTAATCTAAAAAGAGTACTTCAAACCACTACTACAGATTGGATTCCACTAAAATTTGGAGAGGATTCTACTTGGAAAAAAAAAATCCCTCCTATGGATTCCATTTCTCTGTATTTGATAAGAAGCATACAATACATGTACATACATGTATCATAATGATTGGCTGTTTACTTGAATAATTTATTTTCAACAGATAGATAAACCATAGTTATAAATTTCTGCCTAATTCAAAGTCATTACAAAGTCATACTAAACAAACAGTGAGATCTTTAATGATTCAGGATGTGAAACATTAGGTTCATAGGCTACCACAGATTTTTTCTTTTTTTTTTTTACATGCCATCTTGAAAAGTATACATGCAAAAGAATGATTAACCCTAATATCAACCTTGCCCTTTCCTCCCCTCCTCTTGCCTGTACCGATAATAAATAATCTTAATTTCAACCTTTTGAACTTTCAAGTACCATATGCTTCTTGATGTATGTATGCTGTATTACACAGCACCATTGCCTCTGGGGAAAATCTTCATGAAAACTCTATCAAACAAATTTGCTGCCCTCTTCTGACTAACTTTTGCAAACATTCACCCAATATCTGCAAATCCAATCATACAGATACTTGTAGATGATCAAGTTGGGGGTATTTAATTCTATACTGTACATTACCAAATATTATGAAGCAACAAACATTGAGATCAAATGTATAATTTTATTTCATATTTGGCGTGATCAGGGGGGGTGTTTCACAAAAAGTTAAGTTTGACTTAGAGTCGTACTTAAGCGCCAATGCGCATCCGGTATTTAACGCGTAATCTCATTGATAGACTTCCAATAGTGCGCGTCCCCTGAGCATGACCTGACCAATGGGGTGATGCGTAATATACAGCACGCAAGTAGGAATTTAAGTGCGCCTTTAGTCAAACTTAAATCTTTGTGAAACACCCCCCTGGGTTCTTGTAAGGTAAAAAATCTACCCCTGCTGCATTTCTAATCATCTAGGGCAAATATTAATCTACATTTTTTTTTTTTTTTTGACAAGTGCTCTCAATCCGAAGTGCACTACATCATGGGTCCTTGTAAAAAAAAATTATTCCAAAGATGCTTTCAGAATGTTGGGGCAGCGGGAACAAATCCAGGGTAATTGTAAACACACACCCACGTAGCCAGGGGGCAATGGAGGTGGTCGTGCCCCCACACAAAAAAAACGCAAAAAAATAAACAGCTTAAGCGAGAAGAATAAAAAGAAGAGAAAGAATATTAAGAGAAAGAGCTGACAAGATACAATGAAAAGGAAATGATGAACCTTCCAATAAAATTGTCATGTATAATGCTTAATAATTTACAAATCATTTCTTGCAAACGTATATTTAAAAAGAGAGAACAAATTCTACCTCTTCACCTCCCCCCCCCCCCCCCACCCCTGACAAAGTATCTGGTTATCATTTTCTATATTTAAAGGTAGCAAGCATCAGTGTACACAATGTGGAATCTAAAGCAAACATTACATGACGTCAATTGGTCTACTCTCAAAACTTTATAGGTGCCATTTTGCATGAAACACCTCTGCTCAAATACATAGGAAATCAGTTTGCATACATGGTGCTAGTGGATTTTTTATCAGAGGGCACATATTGACATAGCGTTACACACACACAAAGGTTAGGATATATCATGAGCAGCATCGATAAGAAAGAAATTAAGCCTGGTATTGGTGGTAGGTGGGAGTCAAGACCATAGTAAATGCCAGCCAATTTGGAAAACAAAGTGTCGCCAGATTCGATCAATAATTTAGTTTTGCAGCCCCCGCCACGTCTTTCTCATTTCTTGTTTAAACAGCTAGAAGCACATGGAATCTCATATTTTTCATTAAAAAATGTGAAGTGCATATTTCTCCAGGAAGGTGAGAATTCAAATATTCAAAGTGGTTTCAAGAGTCAAACAATTATTTCTCCTGCAAATCAGCAAATTCCTTTTTTGCTACAAGAAGCAATATATTGTCAAATAGCAAGAGATAAACTTTTGTAGCTTCAGACAATAATTTGAAAAATTCATTCCGAAAAAGTTGTTCTTATTCAGTCTACACAGAGAATACAAATTCATATCCTAACAAGTTCATAAAGGTTAATTGGAAGACCTAAGTCATATGAAATAAATGAATTTGAGAGTTGAACAATCCATCAAGCTGTCAATGGCCAAAATGCAATTCTAAAGTCTATAAAAAGAAAAATCTATTTCCTTGATGAGTTGATGTTGATTAGTAGTATATTGGATGACCACTAGTTCAGGTAAATTAGATCATCTCCAATACAAAATTTAAGTAATCCATCATCCCAAATAAACTTTGGTGAACAAAATGACAATGTGAAGGAAACTACAGAAGAAATAAATTTCGATAATAAAGTAATAAAAAATGATGAAATTGACATTGTTAAAGAAAGAAAAACTGTTGGTAAATTTGTCATACATTCTCCAGCATTCCCAAAAACATGACACATGGGATAACATTTGAGTAACCCTTTTTTGCCGTCAAATATTGTACCGGAAAATTCCACCGGAAATTCTACTGGAAATTTTAAGAGAAAGTGGCACCCTGCATATATACAAGACCGTCAATGGGCAACTTCAAATCCACAAACGTACAGAAAAATCTAGCAAAAAAAAAAAAAAAATTACATATACCAGTACATTTTCCGCAGATCCGTAATGGTAATAATATTAAGATATATCATGAACTTGGCTTTATAATAACAAGTGAATATCAATATTATTGATGATACCTGCCAGCTCTCGAATACGATACCTTGGCTTCACTGCATTTCACAGAACTACATGTATGCTTACGTCATACTCATGACATTGACATTCACTTACGGATCAAGTTTCCGTCTTCTGTTACATCAGTGAAAGATATCATTCAATGTTAATCAAATTAAAGCTCATGTACAGTTTTGGTGAGGCCTTCATAACTTGTTGCTAAATTTCTTTGATTTAAGTTAAAGGGTACCAGTCACAACGTAAAATTTAAGAGGTACCATGTTACTTTACTATAGGCTTTCATTATTATTATTAAGTATTTGTTGTCACCTGCGCCTGGAGGGGGGAAAAACAAACTTACATGTATGCTGTATGCTTACAACACTGTGCAGAACCAGTTCAAGTTGAGTTTTGTGTGTGTATTCTTGCTCTTTTAATTTTCTCCACATTTGTTTACTGTTAATCCAATGCCAGGTTAAGTTTTGATTTTTCAAATTCATTCATTTATTTATTTATTTATCTATTTATTATAATTATTTCTTTTGGGAGGGGGGTGCTTTTATTCATTTTAGCTGTACATAAATTTTGATTTTTCATATTTATTTATTCTTTTGGGGGGGGGGTTGCTATCATTCATTCTAGCTGTACACAAACTATTTCTTCAGGTGATTTGGAAAACTTTAATAAATACCAAGATTCTAAAAGTCAAACAAGCCTGAGCTCTACATTAGTCAGTTTGTTAGTTTTCTATTCATATTCTACAATCATCTTTTTGAAAGATAATAGTTATGATCATACAGACAGTCATAGTTTCGAAACTTTATGTTAGCGAATCGGAAACCCCAACATTTCAAACGGGAGGGGGTAAAGGGTTTATACGGGACTGAAACAACGACCACTCAAAGTTTCGTAGCAGTCTGTTTCTGCATCAGAGTAATGTACAGGCTCAAATTCTTGTCAAATAACAAGTGTGTGAACTGTAAGACCCCATTTTACACTGAGGGGCCGGCCCAAATTGCGGTACTCAGACCCGCAATTTTGGGTTTTAAAACCACAAGTAAACTTTAAGTTAGGGAGGGTCATATGAACCTAACTATTCTCATACAATTTGCAATATAAAGTGTTTAATCCAATACCTGCACAATGCACAGAATATACCTCAAAACATGCTGTTGCACATGACCTTATACCTGCATATTTCATTCTAGATGGGATAACGATGGATAGAGAAACAGCTACTGAATACTTTATTGCTTTCATGAGATACACAAGCATTTCTACCCACAATCCATCTGGTATTATTCCAAACTGCTTGCATGATATAAGGCCCTATATCATATTGTTTTGAAATGGCCAAGTTAAGCTATTGTGTCCAAATGCAGACCCCATCTAAGATAATGAGTATTTCTGATGGTTGTTTCAAGAAAATGTCCCTATCACATCAAGCTGGAATCTCTAAGAAATATGAATTAAATTACGCATTTGATGTCAATGCATGTTCATAACTTCATCATACTTGGTAAAGCACAGGACATTAGAATTATCAAATAGTTGTACTTAATCAAATACAACCTTTATATTTAGATTCTATATCTTCAAAAATCTTTTTCTCTGTTTCTTTTTGTTACAGTAACAGCTAACTCAATTAAGCCTTCGTAATCAATAAAAGCCTTAATTCAACCTATCATTAATCACAAAACTATCAAAATTCACGTCATTATCATAATGGTAAATTTTCATTGTACACAACTAAAATATCACATGGCCTACAGATGCAATCACACCGAGTATCATACTACCTGTAAAACAAGGGACATAAATCAATTATGCCCAAATGCATTTTCTGATGAAATAACATACTTCAGTTTATTTGCAAAAAGACTTAAGTCTGACCTTTGGATTATAAAAAATGATGCAACCCCAATGCCAACAAATACACACACACACACATACTGTATATACCCATACACGTACCTGAACACTTCCACAATTCCTCTTTTACCTCCATGATAACATGTAGCTTGTATATCCTTCGTATTCATTACTACCATCTGTCATTTCTTTGAAAAAGGAAAGCATAAGGGTTTCCATGCCAACAAAATGGATCTTTAGTTTTGCTGTAGGCATCCATGCATTAGACCTTGCATAGAAATCATGAAATTAATCAGCCCATTATTCCCTCCCACGTACAAATAATAAATCAAGAATACAATACATTTTTTCAGAATACTAGTATGTGTTGAGTAAAACTGCCGCTCTTCCTCAAACAGCCAAATCTCTTTTGGAGGGTCTTCTCAGATTTTGTTGCTTTCTATATGATTTAAAGTTGTTCGGACTCCATTTATAGATGGCGCTTCATGCAACGCTTGCGAAAATCCCACAGGGTGGTGCCATGACAGTTTCGACTGTTTGGGTGTACGAACCAGTCTAGTTGCAAATATGTGAACAGATGCCAAAGTAGATATACCCTTCTGATGAACTTACATGTATATCATGTATTACACACACGCGAGAGAGTGAGCCTACCGAAAAGACTCCATCGAGACTCGCAAACTGTCATGACGCTGCCCTGTGGGATTTTCCCAAGCATTGCGTGAAGCGCCATCTATAAATCAAATCCGAGCAACTTTAATGTTAACAAATGAATGAGTAATATATTTATTATTTAAGAGTGGTAGAGCTCTGTCTATTACATAGTGGGTCCTGTTAATATGTTCCTCCAAAACAAGAATGTCTAACTCTAAAAGCCAGATTAAAATAAAATAGAGTAAAATGATTTAAACTTTTTCTAGCTCACAGCAGTGGGAACTTGGGTAGCTGCTGAACCTATGCTTCAAAATTATTTTCCAAGACATCCTTTAACAAGGAAATGCACATTCAGCTGACCAATGACTGGTACAACAATTCAGTGATAGGCTTCCCATAAGTACAGCTAAATGAAATATGATATTCTTACCAATCGGAACTATGGTGCGTGCATGCCTGTTTATCACTGACAAAGCTGCAAACAACTTCCACTACCACACCCATACAACCTCACTTGGCACTCTTCACCATATTCCACAATGTACTGATGAACAGTTTAACAATTTCACAATATAAGATAAACTCCACAGTGCTATAGATCAACAGCTACTCTAAAGAGAATTTCAATGTTAACAATAGAGAGATTTTCTTTGCTTCAGAGGTTTGACTGAAAGTATATCCTTTATGTCATTTCAGAGTAGTGAAGGTTTTTTTTTAAAAGACCCTGCTTGTTCACTTGAAGTATGAAAAGTAATAAGAACTTTATAGGACTTGAATTTGTCCAATATGCATTCCCCTGCTCTATACTTTTCTTTTTTAAAAGATACAAGTATTGGATATAATAATATTCTCTTTACAAGTTTGGATGTAGATTGGGGTACTGTTTTGGAGGAAAGAATCTAAAACCAAAGCTTTCTTTGCAGATGAGATCATCTGAGCAGTGTCCTACATCTGTCAAAGGTTGGAAGAATGACAATCCATATGCCTGCTTCTACAAAAGTAAACCTATTACATAACTTGTCCTACATAACATAGATCAAGCAAAAGTGAATTATTTTATAAAATCACATGATGTTCCAACAAATGTATATATTGTGTTACACATAACACTACACAGGCCAGCCAGGGCAATGTGATATCATATACGGAACACTAAACACAAATGAAGATATTGCCATGGCAACAGCAAGATGCTTGCTCCATGATGCATTGCTGATGGCAGAGGAAAAAATCTTAAGATATCTCAGTGACCTTTGCATTTGACAAGGATTGATGCTGCTTGCAAAGTTTGATTTGCCTCCATCCCTTAAAAATTCTTGATACACATCCTATTTACCTTGCTACATTTCTCTCTTAAAGATTATGTACAGTTTCGGTAGGCCCTTAAGAAAGTGTTTTTTCAGATATCCTTACTTTCAGCTGGTCAGTAGCAAGACAAAAGCAAAATGAAGATGCTGTGAAGATTTTTCAAACAAATGAAAGATCTTTTTGATTTCAGGTCAGAGACATAAAGTCCCATAGTACCTGCACACATGTAAAACCAATAGGAATTCTGTTTACGCCACAAGTGCACTAAGCGGTGAGATTGTTGTGTGGGGAGCGGTCGCAGTGCAGGTGCCCTAGCGCAGGACAAAGTTTAACTGTTACATTGCGTTCATTCCAAATATTTACACTAAATTCAGCAGAAATCACAAATGGATGAATATGCAAGGTAGACAATGCAAGGATTATTTAATTAGTTTCATGTACCTTTATTTTCTTTTTGTGACCAAAACCAAAAGCATACACCTTGTGTTGGAGTAGCCATAACAATACAGTTATACAATTCAAAACAAACAGTGAATAGAAAGTGAGGTGTTCCCATTCAAATGACCCACCTAAACTTCTTGTATATGGTTAACTTTAGTTGCAAAGGTATGCTAAAGGTTTAGCAAATGAGATAAGGTTTCTAAATACCAGTTATGACATTTCTTCTCTCTACTCTTACTTTCATCTCACCTCAGAAGTGTAGTCTTCCCAAGTTAACTATTTTGCAACAAAATAGGAATTATTGAATGACTATTGGAAGAATTTAACACCTTCAGTTTGCCCTACATGAGAGAGAAAGAGAGAGAGAGAGAGTGGGATAGAGAGAAAAATTGTCCTTACATAAAGCTCAACTGCCTTTTAAAAATAATCTTTCCAAACATATCCATTCCATTTTCTGAACAGATCAATATCAAATGTCTGCAATTCACTTTGCGCTCAATCATGAACTATTACATGCATTATTGAACACTTTGCACTCAGTCTAAATTAACACATTCTAAATTAACACATATTGCCTTGAAGATTAATCTAATTGATTGCAAGAGAAGATGAAATACATTTGATCTCATCATTTCACCCCATACATGCATTACTTTCAAAACTTTATTGAGCACTCCAGAGAATGTCACAATTCATTATTTTTCTTTTCAAGAATATACTTCAAACGGAGTAAAACATGACAAACATGAAAATAGAATATTAAATCACTTTTCATCACCACCTTGAAATGTAATTTCATCAATAAAATTAACATGGAATACATGCATTTACATGATATCTGTCATCTTGAAAGCAATTTATACATATTTAGGACATCTAATGAAATGGCCTATTAATACCAATGACTGCCAGTGTGAAAAGGACCATTTAATTTATATGGCATGTGGCATAATAAAGCTGAATGTGATAATGACAGAAAAGTACAGTCAACTTTCCATGCTGATAGCACATTACTAGAAAGCATGTAAAGTTTTTCATATGAATAATTGACCCATTTTCATTCTCATGTATCCAATTAAGAGTGGTTTTACACCAAAGACCTAATTTTTTAAAAAATGAATGAAAGAAAATGGGCTATTCAGACACAGGAAGTTAAGATCTAATCTACTGTTACCCGACAAAAATCTAAATATCCAAAATAGAATTGAATTACTACACTGTCGCCAACAAGCAAAAACAAAACAAAACAACAACCACAAAAAAAGTAATGCAAACTCCAAGGACTTTGGACTGACTTTGCTGGCCAAATTTTATGGCCATACTAACCAAATTGCTGAGGTTAGATATTTCCCCTTGCTATTTTAATTGCAAAGGCCGAATGGCATAATGCCCTTGCAATACCCTTCCACATGTAACAGATACAAAAGAAATCCTTGGGTTACTTGTGTAGAATGGTAATGAATGAAGATGTGTGAAGCCATCACTATGCATGCAAGAACACGAAGCTGGCAGAAATATAATGCCCCTAAAAACATATCAGTTAAAGTTCTCTCAAGCAAAATACATCTAAATATAGGCAATCCTCTGGAAAAATAGGAAAATTTGAATATCTGTTGCAGCACTGAAGCAGACAGTACATCCACTATTTTGGGCTTCTACACTAATTTAATAGTGCATTGTATGCAATAAATGAACAGGAATAATGCAGGTATCGTTAATCAGTCGGCTAAATTTTCTTCCTTCGCAGCGCAGTTTGTAAGAAGAATTTAAGAGTGATGCTTCTTGGTACACAAATTACCATATGGTTACTATGTCCTCAAACCCACACTCAAGTCTCTCACAAAATACTTTGCTGTCTGCAAAAAAACCAAATAATTAAATTTCAAATAAATTGTCAATACACATGATACTGCATGAGGACACCAAAAACTCCCTTTACATGGCAACACCAACCCATTTCTTGCTCACAATTTTCTGGAGAAGTTAACTGCAAGTTTTAATTTTTCTAAATATTTTTTTTTCTTGAATTCAATTTATATGGGAGGAGTATATTTCTACAGCCCCCATTTCCTCTTTTCAAAGCAATATCTACAAATAATGGGATGGGTTTTTTGTTTGTTTTTGTTTTGTGTTTTTGTGTGTAAACTTTTCCTTTCAAATGACTTATGTAATGAATCAAACATCTCTTCTACCATTCTGTGAGAAAATACTCAGCATGAAGTTATGAAACATTCACTATTAAATCTTGCCACCTGTTTCTTCCCCTTTAAAGACACCATAGACAGAGACCAGAAGCACATTTCTGATATTGAATAGAGTTGTAGTGGCCCTGAAAACATGCTTTCAATACATTCACGTCATATGTGTCCTCGTTCGAGCAAATGTGGCTTTCAGAAAAAAATAAGGCTAGATTGTCCTCAAAGACCTTTCTTATACTAAAACACAAATTTTCTGAAATATTGTCCTCTGCCAATGCAAAGTCAGATTCAAGATATGATTTTTTTTCCTGTAGATGAAGGTTTTGCCTCACACACAGTAGGGCAAAACAATAATTTCCGTCAATTTCTGATTTTGGGTTATAGCTCTGGAGGTAATGTTTTCTTCCAGATGTCACTGCTTTTCATATTTCACAACCACAGACAAAACTGTACAAAATATTTCAACATTTTATGCTAAATACAAATTTTGAAAACCAGGTACCCAATCATGTTTGTATCAAGCCACAAGTGAAGTCAAAACTTGTGAATTTATATCCCAACAACATGGAATTAAAAACCATTCGATTGTAGAACTAATTATTCCTGTACATTCTCACAACTGACATGAAAATGCAAACATGTATCTTATCTGCTCGTGCTGATATTTCTCCAAACAAGTTCATACATTTAAATTTTAAAAAAGAATGATACCCACCCCCCCCCACCCCCCCCCAAAAAAAAAATCGCACAACCTGAGAAATTGGAATATTTCCTGTAAAGTTGAACAACCTGTAGACAACATAAGAGCTTTGGTGTTTTATGCAAGTACATGTAATCACAACCAATGCATCATTAACATTTTGATGCTATATATCTTTTTCCTTGTCAAGTGAAGGGCTTTTGAGGCTGGAGTATCACAAGTTTGAAAAGACACAAAATCGGTGTGGACAATATTGATTTCACTAAAACTGATATGCCTGTATAGCGTAATACACAAATACAAGTATTCAAACTACATGGCTTGAACAAGCAGTGCATACATGATTGCACATCTATATAATAAAAAAATTTGGAAATGTCCGTCAGAAAGAATAATACTGGATCTAAACTGTCTTGTGCTGAAATGTGTTTACTCTGGCTATTAAAATAAAGATTTTAAAAAGGAAGGTGAAACTGATTCTGTACAGAAGGACAACAGGACATGTAAAGGAGAGCAAATAGCAGTATTCATCTTGGAATAAACACTTTGGGTTGTGCATAGTTTTGCAATACTTGTACAAATGTACAAGGAACACCTGAATTTACTTTAGTGAAAAAAAAAAATTCAGAAAACACATTTAATGAAATAACACCAAGAAATATCACTACACAGAATCATATCACCTAAAGAATTCATGCCAACAAAGATACCATTTACACCAGTATACATAATAAGAAAGTTTCTTCACTAAAATTTGCATTTTTGAAAATATGTTATTGCATCTTTTCCCAGGGCTGCCCAGTATATTTTATATCAAAGAGATTCTGGCTGGCACTCAAAACTATTTTACAGATGCACATTGTGTACATATCATCACCCGTATGTGTCTGTATGAAATGATCAGGTGCATATTTCTCCTTAGCGTACCATAACTTCATTGCAAGCAAGTAATCTACAAGTAACCTCTCTTACCGAGCAAGAGTATGAATTTCAATTACTTAATACTGCATGTTATTAAAAGAATTTCCATTAAGTCGCATGGTTGGGGGAAAATGCAATCGCGTGTGTAATGGCTCTGCGGTTTCTGCAAATGGCCCATGCATGAAATCATAACCATTAGTTGCCATGCATACTACTAGCATCATTCACACCCATATTATAATATCTACGATTTAAGCAAAAGAATTCAAGAAAATGAAAACTCCTGAAACACAAGCATGCATGCACAAAACCACTGAAGATTTTGTGAGTGTCTGAGATTTGCAAAAGTTCATACTGCTACACCCTAAAGAAATTATTAGGTTGGTGAAAATATGAACTGACCAGCTGTTGGTTAAAAAAAATTGTACCATAGCATATTCAGTATCATTTGAAAGAGAAGTAAGTAATTGATCTTTACCATGAATTACATAAAGTTATCAGGACTTAATCATCTCTCGAGTAATTGATGGAAAATTCTAAATTCCTTTTAAGGAAAAAAAAAAAATACCACTGTATGAATATATATGAAGTGATGTTGAACAGCTTTTGTGACTCTCCTGTTGTTAAATTGCAAGTTGCAATTTGAAAGAAAAGGGATTTTTTTTTCTCTTTTGTTTAAAACCTTGTTACTTCAGCAGGTTTTGCTACGTGAAGTTAATATCTTCTCCAATTTAATAAAATTTGTCTACTAGCCTTCACATACATACATGTATTCCCTGAAAAGACTCACAAACTTCAAATATTTGATTTAGAAAGTGGCTGTGATCGATTGCTTGTACGGAGAGAGAGTTGCATCGAAAGCTTATACATTTACATAAATATATTGTTAGTTTATCTGGGAAGTGGGGGTGGTATGAGCTTACATATCTGTGTAATTAGCTTTTCAGGGAAATGGGGGTGGGGCAAGCTCTCAGAAGGGTATCAGACCGTGTCATATTCTCCATACAAACTGTACCAAAATATATCTTCAGATATTTCCTGAAAATGTGAAAATAATAGGTGTAATCGAAAATTTTGAAGGACTGGTGAGAGAGAGCTAAATTGTATTTACCCAACCGATTATATTTTCAAGAAGCGCACATGGAGCACTCAGCACTGAAAAGGAAATGTTAGCAAGAGCGGAAATCTGTAATTTCTTGAGAGGTAGTCAAATGTTGATTTTTCTGCTGAAACGAGTCAATATCTGGTATGTGTCCTTCCTACATATATAGAATTATTGACTTAAATTTATTTTGCTGGGTAAATAGTAAAGGATCAAAAGATTGTGGACAGAATTCTGTAATTTTCTATTTTATTCAGGCCTTTTCTTTTGGCAAGACATCAATCTACAACTGCCACTCTCAAACCAGGTGTAATAAATGGGTACCCGGTGGGAAGAAATTCCTTGAAATTGTAGAACATTGTAATGGTAGCCATGATAAAGCCGCGGTAATATAAAGTCTGACATATGACAGATGTGAGCCCCATACAAGAACCCACTATTGGTATTACCATGGTTCTCGCCAGTACATAACACCCATGGTTCCAATACCATACGTAAAGGGTTTCAGACAAGGAAGAACCATGTGTGAAAGCTTACCAAGAAGTATTTTTCATCCTTTTACTATAGCATATACTGCCGCCACACCTAACTTTAGGTGTTATTCCGTAAAACTTCTGAAACTTCCACGCTTTGCCCAGAGAGGGAACCGTGTTTGGATTTTTTTCTATTGAGAACCCTGAGTATTACCGGTATTATTTTCCTCCTTTGATTAAACCATGCATTGCAATGCGAACTCAAATTAATGAACTGTCCATCTCACTCATATTTCCTGGACTGCCAGTTCTATTAACAGATATCCTGTTCAAAACTGGTGCATATTCATACAATCTCTGTTTAAGGGTAGCTCAGCACAAAAAAGTGGTACTAAAAGAAGCATAGAACGCAAACAATGAGGAAAACATTACGCACTTTGCATTCTTTACACGTCTTTTTCACATCTCTCTAAGCTACCTAACCTGTTAATTAAGAGGAAATTCCTAGGAGTCAGCTATCGGTAGCACTAGTTTGCAGGTACAAACCCTGGTTTGCCAAAACATGTTTATAGAGGTCTGAGCAGAAGACTAAAGGAGGTCAATGGAGATTGTGTACTATAGCTGCTCCAGACTTGACACATGCAGCCAGTAGGCACTTTGGCCAGGCTTCTCTCAAGACACAATGTATTTAAATAAAGTGTCAATTAGGATCTATGCCTGCAGACTAAGATTGCACTTGGCAGTCTAAATGAGTGGAAAATTTCACACATCATTCAAAATTATTCATGCGTTTAAGAAACATTTTTCAGTACAGCATTCATGAAGAGTGTACCCGGTACTACATGTATATCCTCATCAAATCTTCCTTTACTTCATGCATTCAGGCATACTTTGTTCACATAGGACCTGTAACTTGACAGTCTGAACACAGCTATGGAAAATAACTCAGGTATACAGTTTTCATGCATCTTGAATGACTTCATACATTAAAAGCCAAGGTTTCAGACGAAAAAAATCTATCTGCATCTCGATATCATTGACATTAAAAACGAGATGCAGATAGATGCATACTGACATGGCTTCATCACAAATTGATTGGCCGTCATCCTACCCGGACCTTGTAACTGAGGAACGACATATCAAGCTCACCGAATCAATATTGTGATCATCTAATTGGGGAGATGGGGAAAAACTTACAAAAAAAGGTATGAGCTTTATTCATGCAATATATATGGATGGAAGAAAATTGCAGATCTGCATGAGAAGGCTAAAATGGACGCCAAAAAATAGTTGAGATCAAGTGAAAGGGACATTTACTTCGACAATGTTGACATATATTATTCAGTGACTACACACATGGAATATTTAAAGGAGAATGCAACCCAAGCATTAGTGTGCTCTTAGTGAATAAAGATGACCAGGAAGAGAAAACAGTGAAATTTTGAGCAGAAGCGGACAATCCATTCAAAAGTTATGAATTTTGAAAGTTTCAGTAAATCCCTATTATGAGGATCCTTGAGTTGGCAACTTTGCCAGCATCTGTGATGTCATCGTGGACAACTCTCAATTCATTCTGTACATAATTTTTCAAAAAAATTGATTTGTATGAAATTTCAAGTCAGGAATCAACATAATTCTTCCCAATATGCTTGCAGCATTGATATAACCATGTCATACTCAAACATAAATCAAAAGAATTTTTATTTCTCTTGAAAATAAAGAAAATGTTGAATTCCGTGTACAAAATGAATGGAGAGTTGTCCATGATGAAATCACAGATACTGGCCAAATTGCCAATCAATTCAAGGATCCCCATAATAAGGATTTACTTAAACTTTCAAAAGTCATAACTCTTGAACAGATTGTCCGATTTTCCCCAAACTTTCACTGTTTATTCTTCTTGTTTTTCTTCATTCACTGAAAGCACACTGATGTCTGGGTTGCATTCTCCTTTAAAAGGGTTCTGTATGCATGACAAGCAAAACAAAATGCTGTGATCGTTATGCTAAGAATCATTGGGTCGATGGGTTCCAGCATACAGAAGAGCGTACATGTAGCTGTTATCTTGCAATCATTTCAGATATTTACACTAAAATTAACCAGAAATCACTAATGGAATGTCATGACACACAATCTTGCACAGTATACCAGGCCCCCGTAACTTTGCCATCAGTGGTAACTTCCACAGAAACCTTGAATTTGATTGGCTGTTGAGCTCTGTTGCCATGGTAGTTACCATTGATAGCAGAGTTACCATCAATGGTAAGTTTTATGCAACAGTGCCCAGGACAATGTGAGACAATATTTCACAGTTTCATGCCAACTTTCTTTTTGCAACCAAAACTGTACATGAACTAATTTTTTTTTTCCAAATGAAAACATTCGTCAATAAACTGAACCAAAATGCCCTTTATAAAAGGTTATTTTAAGTATGATGATAAATCAAAATACCATTCTAGAGAAACGGCTAAATGTCATCCTGTCACTGAACCGAGTGAATAGGTTGTTTGATCTGGTCATGAAAATGTAAACAACATACTGAAAACTGCAGAAAATCTTAACAGATGGCAACCCACAATACATTACAAACACACATACTGAGTATGGGTCTATGGGTTATAATGGCTGACTTGACAGCCTACAGGCTGATATTCACATCCTTGCATGTTTGTTACTCCGGTCTCTTCTTTCTATCAATTTATTTTTTAGTCTTGAATAAGTTGCATAAATGCATTTCATCAGACACAGTACAAATTTATTTGTCATGATAAGAAACGACGAGGATACTAATGATGATTGAAATAAAATCATGATGATAATGATAACAATGATGATGATGAAAATGATGCTGATGACGATGATGATGAAGACGAATAATCAAAATAATAATGATGATCATGTTTACCCAGGGTAGTACTCTGAATGACCTATAAATACCCTGGGAACGTACTTTGAATGAAAGCGAAACCTACACAATAGGTTAATGTTCAATTGTCCTTAGTATCTATGGATGAGCTCCTTCAAATCAGCCATTTCCTGCTTTAAAACAATGTCACCAAGTACTAACCTAACTTGCACAACGCTTGGCATTAAACTTATTAACAGTTTGGGTATACAAAGAGTAAAAAGAGTAAGTAAAATACAACAAAAAATATTCAGCTGTCCTATGACGGAAGTAGTCCATCGAAACTTCATTTCAGGAAGTGTGCGTAGAAAAAAAAACACAACATCAATGCCGTCACCTTTGTGCGCCAGGAACAACATACATGAAGCAAGGACTAAAAGTGTGATGACGTCACAAAGCATCCATGTATGACGTGAACAAAAGGACGCGACACGCAATACAAGTTGGCAAAGAAAACACATAGTCACAGGCCCACGTGCAAACCATTTCCATATACAGTTTGTGCAACACTGGTTCTTGTTGTGTGTTTTAGAGTCTGGGTGATGTGAAGTAGTAGTATGGGAGAAAAAAAATATTTTGATACACAGCCAGACACTGGTCCAGTCCATAAACTAATCTATTGTTATGACTGAAATCACGCATACTTTTGTCAAATAGCGAGTGAAGTTAACCGTGACAGTTTTTGTGGGGGAGTGGGAGTGCATAGTTTCGAACATGAAGAGGATATTGTTGACAGTCGTGTCTGCGTATTACTTCTCAGGCTATACAAAAACAGAGTATGAAAGAAGAGGAAGCAAAGTCTAAATTTCTAGAACTTTTGAAGAGCTGTCAGGCAGAAACTCCCGGTGACATCCTCACTTGATATACCAGCCATATTAACATGAATATTTCAAAAGTAAAACTGAACAAGTTTGTCAGCATTTTTTAGAATAGCAACAGTGCAGACATAGACATTATTGAAAATATTCAACATGAGAGAATAAAGAATCAGATAGACTACATACATTATGCTCAATAACACTAAAGCTAAATTATATCATGAAGAGAAGGTGAGTTGGCCTAGTAAAAAAGCATTTGTCTGTTGAACAAAAGTCTGTGAGTTCAAAATTCAATCCAGGTATAAGCCTCACGTTGCACGAAGGCAAAACTGATCAACCTTTTTTTTTTTGAGGGTGTCCAGATTATGATTTTGAGAGTCTATAAGATAGACCATTACGTTAAAATTAATTATGATTTTTTTTTTTTTGGGGGGGGTCCAGAGTTTACATAAGAGCACCCCTGTGTCCCACATGCCTGTCAGTGTCAAGAAAAGTGGAAGGGATACCTCTGCATCTTTTTTTTTTCCAGGAAGAATTATCTGGATATTTTCAGTCCAGACATAAGAGTTAGATCTTATGATTCTTGTTTCAAAAATATAGGGTTTCCTTGCCCACGGCAGAGAAAGACTAACACTTAGAATACAGTTAGGATATGATTACAGCAAGAGGTTGCACCTGTTCCATAGTTTTGAATCTTCTGTAAGCTTTCGATGAGTAAAGATGATGCAGGAAGTGTTTGCGATATATCTTTGCGAAAACTAAGCTTAGAAAAGCAGACGCTTCATGGTGGTTGAATCCACAGATATCGCATGAAAAACATGATAGTAGAAAGAAAGGAATAGAAATTCTGTGAAAGAGAAACTCATCCATTAGTTTGAATAGAAGTGGGGCATGACCGTTGGGGGAACCCAGAAGTTTTTTTTTTTTTTTTTTTTTCAAAAGGGACTTTTTGAAATATTCTCGCTGCAATAATTGCAATAGACATACAGTAATTGTTAAGTTGTGAAAACTGTGGGAATACCCCGAGGGGTATACAGAAGAAAATGTTTTTAGCATAATTGCTTGATGATATAGAAAGAAACTCGAAGTAAAGAAATGTTATCTCAAATTCTATCAGCAAGAAATCAATAGATGAGTTTTCATACACGTTTTTTGTTTTTTGTCAAAGAGTAGACTTGTGTGCTTGTTATACATAATATTGAGAATTATTCATGATTGAAAAAATGGAAACTTTTAGTTTAGATTGGTAAAACTGACGGTACTGTATATATGCCTAGATCTTTGATTGTATAGCCAATGCTCTGTTTGGATGTACCCTCTTCGATGAATCGTCTGTGAGGAGCAAGAAAGGCGTTAAGTCTGTATGAAATGATATGAATTAATGCCCTTCTGGCTCCGAACAGATGATATACAAATACTGAATGCCTAGAGAGGCATGTTTAAAAACTATAGCCCACTGCAAGGCTATCTTGAGACTACACCTGCAGAGACTTCATGGAAGTGCTATAATTTTGACCCTGATATGAAAAAACAAGCTGTCAATATTATTTTGTTATCTGCATGTGGGTTTGTATTCATTTCAAGTGAAATTTACTAGTCTACGAGTAGTGTATACATTGTCTTACTGCAATGTCAACTTAATAAGTATCTGTTGCCTCACTGTATGCACAAGTGGAACTATGCCTGGTCAATATTTTTCTCTATACTGCCAAGCAGTCTGCAGGAAATAGGCCTAGAATCTTTACAAGCAGTAAATGAAAAGTGATACAGGGCACGACAAACCCACTTGCCCGCTTGGCTGGGGCAAGTAAAAATCATGGGCGGGCAAGTAAATGTGAAAATCACTTGCCCGATCGGGCAAGTGGTGATTTTTACAATAAAGATATACAACATCAAATTAGCCTACAGAAAGGTGGAAAAATCACAATTTCCCCAATAATCTCAAACACGGCGGAAACCAGAGAAATTGAAGTAAGATTACCATGATTTATCTATAAGTTTATGTTCACTTATTGTCTGTAAACGGTCTGTGGAGGCTGCCATATTGAAAACGAAAAACACGCTAATTCACCGCGAGGTGTCGCATTCCACTAGATCCCAAACTAACTCGACCACACAAGATTCGCATCATGATTCAAAATCGAATTTGGCCTGAATGATTTCATTCCCACTGTAAAATTTAATCAGAAGGGCACTAACGAACAAGCTCTTGCTTGCAAGTATGGATGTCTACTTTTTAATAATGTCCGTTCGTTTTTCATTCATTTCTTTCTTCAAAAATATCTTGTCAAGACTTGTCGTACTTTTGTATAGCTTCCGTTCATTTCTCTTCATGATTTACGTGAGTGAGCTCCTTCGCTTTTAAGTACAGTTGCGCCAGGGCTGAAATAGTGCAATGGCCTCCAGTAGTTTTCACCCACGTCTGCATACAGTGCATATAAACGTGTTTCTCGCCTTGGCTGTTTCATTTGTAATGGCAAGAGTGATCGGGCAAAAGTAACTCGCTTTGTAGGTCGTACTTGATGATCAAAAACGACAATCAGAGGTGAATTCTAGACATAATAGCGTAATAAATTAACATCATCATACCTTCAAACTTTCAAAGTAAAGATAATTTGTTAACTTAAGCCCTATCTAAAATGATATTTACTACTGGAAAAAAATGGATAAAAACAAAGGAAATAAAAAGAAAATCCGGGCAAGTTGTTATTCCTTCCAGGCAACCGATTTTTTTTTTCACTTGCCTGACAGGGCAAGTGAAAAAAAAAAAATTTGTAGAGCCCTGAGTGATATACTTGTAACTTTCATATGATGAATAATTTGATAAACGGTGCAAAGCCGCCACACAGTTTTTCTGCCTCACTGAAGTAATTAGCTAATGGAAAGTAATAATATGATACAGATCCTTGGTTGTAAACAAAAATCAACTTTTGTTGGCTGTAGTCCATTAGAGCTGCAGTCCATTAGAGCAACAGCCCATGAAACAAACAATGCAGGTGTAATTAAACTGACAATACATGTAGGTGCTTTCACACCTATCTGATGAAGAAAAATGCCTGTAAATTACACGAACTTTTTCAGGCCCCAAAATACCTGATAATTATTTTGCGCATTCACACCTACCCGAACCAGACCTCTTCGGGAAAGTTCTTGTACTTATAGCACGCAGTTTATTTTGAAGACGAGATGCACTTTCCTGCATTTTGCAACGGCGAGAGGATAGAAGTTCTCGTAATTTGTTTCACACTGCAAATATCCCTGAATATCCTTGAAGAAAATATGCATTATTTGGAGAAAGTACCTACTAAAATACAGATTTTTTTTTTTCCAGGGATATTACAAGTACTTTTGTTTTGCACTGGCAAAATACCAGTTATTTTTCCTGATTCGGTAGGTTTTACAGTGCCCAGTGCTGATGTAGTTAACCCTCAGAAAAGTTAAACAAATTAAAGGGCCCAATGATACCGGCCCACAAGATCGACGACCCAATGAACAGACAAGTCAGTCTCATGGGCTATTTGTCAACTCCTCTGGACTGACACTGATGGTCTCATGGCCTGACAGTCAAGTAGGCTGTCACTCTACAGGGCTGTCCATTTCTCTTCCCTGTGCTGCTATTGTTTTTTCTGTTCCTTCTGAAACTTTTCATGATGTGGGTTTACAGGAAGTCTGTTCATAAAGCATATTCAAAATAGTAGTACTACTAATAGTGGTAGAATAGTGTTTCTTTCTGAGAATATAAAGTGCTATTTACTAATACTACTCTGGCTTTAGCCGAGATTCTATGAAGTGCTCGATATGTAGAATTTCCGCCTACCAGATTTTAATATTACTTTCATTTTCATTTTCGTTTTCGTTTTTAATCATTAATATCATTATTGTTGTAATTGTTGCTGTTGTTATCAATTCATCATAATCACAGTAATGAAAAAAATAATATTGAAAATAATTATATTAATAGTACTACTACTGCTGCTACTAATGAGAAAAAGAAGAAAAAGAAGAAGAAGAAGAAGATCATTGTAACACAAGATTTTGTATACTGAGAGCATAAAGGGAGTTAACTCCTATCTTTTGATAGATAACCAATACCCTTCTGGTTCCAAACAATACATGCATCTTCTTCCACCTGTGACTCTTCGAACATTGCAATCATTGTACATAGCCATATTAAATACCACTATCTTAAAACAAAGAGTTAAAGTTTGAACAACACAATGAAATAATAAACATCAAGCTTGATCTGCAGAAAAAAAAATGGGGGGCTGGTCTTCTTATGCTTACCGGTCCTCTGGTGGGTAATTTGGGAACACATTTGTCACACATGCAGATCCTGGAGCACTCGTCCAGTAAGGAATCGTCACTGTCCGACTCCGTTAGCAACCCTCCAGAATTATTAGTTACCTCCATCGTGCTTAGATCCTTCATGATAGTCCCGACAAAAATATCACAGCCGTTGGCAGCATGTAGGAGGGGATGCGAAGTTGTGATATGATGATTGTGGTTAGGAATGGGAAGTACTGTTCACTGCTTTTCACATACACCCTCGACGGACTTTACTGTTTACAGTTTGTAAATGGAGAGGCAATGTTAAACAAGCCAAGGGTTGCATTGATACTTGCATACATGCATGTAGGAATGGATGCAAGCGACGCAGAGCATGTAATATGATACGCTTCACACATGAAGTTAGTACCAGCACAGTCACTGGCAGGAGTCTCTGGCAGGGTCGACCGGGTCTCGTCCGGGACTGCTCTGAACGATGTTACACAGACGAGGGCTCCCTTCGATGTGACCTCACAGCAGCTCAGAGTTATCGAATCTGCCTGCTTACGTCATAAGCTTGCCTGGGTATATCCACATTTATAAGGGCTGCATTGTCACTGTGTGATCACTTTCTTCACCACAGATCCTCTTCAACTAAACCGCATCCAACTGTCCAAGGGCTGTGAAACTGGCACCGGCCCTCCCTTCTGAATGGTTGCTGTGGTTACCCGACTGCAAACAAGGCGTCATCACCACTCTAACACCAGAGATACAGTACCTCGGCTTGACACTTTATCAAATGCAAGCAGATGCTTCGTCAATATCTAGATCTTAAATTATTCCAAGTGTTTAATAGTTCTGAAAAGAAGATTCTTCAAGTCAAGGCAACGTTTGAATACTTATTGGCAGTAAGGCGTCCGGATGCAAACGTCTCGCCCAAAAGACATATATTGATAAAATATTCATTGAAGAGGTGACAAGGCCAGAAATAAAAGGCATGCATCGATAAGGCAGGTGGATAATTTTAAAAGGATAAAAGGTTGGCAGCTGAATATAAGACACCCATCTCATCGATCAGATTGCTATCTCGTCAACGATCAATGTTCACACCTCACCTTGCTTGTCAGCTCACGGAGTAAGTTATCACAACATTGCAGACATGCAACTTGGGGAGCATGCAGAAAATATTGAAGATTATGAAATCATTCCTCGGCACCTTGATGAATAACCAAATGACTTGATACCATACCTACGTCAAGTTAGAAGAAATCTCCTCAGTCCTCAATCAGATTTTATGTTGCTCCACTGCACCACAGTTAGTGAAATAGCTTGCACTGATATGAAACATAGTAATTACCAACACGGCCGATGATATTAAGAGTGTTATTTATCCTGCGACCACAATGCATGCGATATTTGTCCATTTGCCCTACAGTGTACATACACTGAGAGGACACACACGTCACGACCTACACACAAACCATTAAGTGTGCCTTCTCTGTTAGAGCCGACTGTTGCTTCTCGCTAAGCTATAGTTCACAGCCTTCCTGGGGTTTTATTGACTCAGATATATTGTAGTTCAGTAGTAAGGCAAGTAAGGCTCCTAGCGAATGTCTTGGAAGATATGAATAGAAAATGGAGAGGACTTCTCCAATGCACACAAAAGCAGTAAGATGCAGGAGTTTCCCACTTGGACACATGCTGCTCTTCCCATTGTCTCATCTATGTTTAGATCACCTTCCAGTTCATCCCGATTGCTTTGGAAAGGAAATGCCAAGGATTACTCCACCGGTAGGAGAAGGCACCTAGACATATTAATAAAATTGCTGCAGTTAAATTGCGAGCCCTATTCCAATAAGGCATGATATGAGTATTGTGATTTAGTTAGCAACCGTGGGTCATGAAGTTGCCCCCCTGGGTTGGCTGCTGACGTCAAACCAGCTTGAAGGTGAAACCCATACTGAACTTTACACACTAGGTCCGATGTATACCAGCACACCCTCTGGGGAGTTATTGATTTTTTTTCTCCCTTTGGTTTGCTCTCTCTTTTTTT
>CM057152.1:30348890-30544927 GCA_029962745.1 Echinometra lucunter
CTCCTCCTCCTCTTCTTCCTCCTTTTCTCATTCTTCTTCACTCTGTCTTCAGATTTAATCTGTTTTAAAGTATGATTACTATCTATGTTAGGTCCATCGACCTCTATTTCTCTCCCTATGTTACTGACTGTGTCAAAGAGGAAGTTAGTCTTAACATCAATTCATTCATGATCGGGTTTTTTTTTTTTTTTTTTTTCAAAAAGGTAATCTAATTAGAGGAAAAAGTGTACAGAAATCTATCTGCAAATCCAATTGAAAAATCAAGCCACCTTCATAGCCTACTTTCAAAGAGTACCAGTAGAACATGTATCACAAAAAAGAAAAACAATAAAAAAAAAGGTCATCATTCCGGATAAAAATGATGCCATGATATTATGCCAGCTGTAATAACTGAAAACCATGTCTGCTTTCACAGAAAAAAAAAAAGAATGGGGCTATACCACTTTGGACTCTAGGGAGAGAGTACTACTGGAGAAAGAGTCTTCTTTCTGCAAATAAGGACAATGGAGTGATTATACGTGGGAAGAACGATATCTCCTGTGAGAAAAAAAAAGTACAGTAAGGATGAACTTGAGTTCTGGGGGTGTTTCACAAAGAGTTAAGTTGGACTTAAAAGTTGCACTTAAATTCCTAGTTGTGGGCTGTAAATTATGCATCACTGCATTGGTCAGATCATGCTCAGGGGACGTGCACTATTTGGAAGTCTATCAATGAGATTACACATTAAATACATGTACCTGACGTGCATTGGTGCTTAAGCATGACTCAAAGTCCAACTTAACTCTTTGTGAAACACTCATGTAATTACAAGTGTGAAAGCGTCTGTTTCAAAGCAATCGGGAAATGCTGATGGAGTATTAAATACAAACGGGGCCGGTGTATACCGCCAGGTTTTGAAATCATCAAAACCATAAGAAATTGACCCAATCTACCTAAAAAGCAAATATGAATGGCCGTATATGGGACCACACATGAATGCTTGGGCTAAACACTTGAGCTGTTACCTGTCACATTTCGAACAGGAAATATGAATATTCATGAGCGAATAAGGGGAGAAATCTTTTTCACAGGATACTTTCATTATCATTTATTCATTGAATTATTTATTCATTTGTTTGTTTATTCATTTATTCATTTGTTTATTCATTTATTTATTTGTTTGTTTATTCATTAATTTATTCATTCATATGTAAAAAAATGACCAGCAGTACAGGCTGAAAGCAATTACATTACAATCAAAACTTTAAAAAAATAGCATATGAACAAAGTGTAAATAAAAAGAATACAATCCTATTCTTCCCAGCTGATGTTAAAGTAATGAGGTTACAAAAAATTATTTTTCACCTTTCCTGGAACTCAAGCTTCCCTTTAAAGTCTGGCTATGAAATGCCAGCACTTGTCCCTTGTAACAAAATGGAAAAGTTTGGGTACTACAAGACAACAAAGCCATGTAGGGGGGCAGGTCAGTCTTTTGTGTTTTTATTTGGGTGTTTGAACTGCTTTTGAAGATGGAGATTAGGGGAGAGTGGGAGTGGAGTTGAATGAAGGGTATCAGTGTCTTATAATGGAGAGTGAACAAAAGGAGGATTAAATCTTGGTCCAGGGGGCCAAAATAAAGCCAACACTCATTAGGCTCGTTCACACACAAAAGGAATCGAAATTTGAATCGCGATTCAAATTTCGATTTTATAGCCACCGTTCACACACGGGGAAAAAACAAGACTGGGATCTCGATTTGAATCGCGATTAGAATTTCGATTTTTTTTTTTACCTTTCACACACACGAAGAAGCAACAGAAACAGGCAGGAGAGCCCACGAACTTCTCCGCTTAACATGCTTAACAGCTGTTATACATGATCTGGACAGGGGAAAATACACATCGACAGAAAAAGGGCTACAGAAAGTACAGCAAGAAACTCATTAATTGGATAATAAATGATTATGTACTATCATACAAAACATTTATTTACTACATGGGATCAACGGCGCCAAGATAGTGTGCAGTGCGTCCATGCTATACAGTGCATGCACCCCATAACGTATATATATATATATATATATATATACGACACACACTGCATACACTGCATAGTGCATGCACAGCGCATCGATCGCACACGCGCAAAGAATGATGGGATAGATAAAAACTGATTTTCTAATCGCGATTCCGTTCACACACACACAACGCTTGGCAAATAATTTCGATTATTCTGAAAAATCGCACTTCTTACTGCGAGTTGAATCGTGATTAGATTCGCGATTATTAGTGAGATTATTCTGTCCACACACAAAATAAAATCGATTTTCTAATCGCGATTAGAAAATCGATTTTTGAATCTCACTTTTTACCTTGTGTGTGAACGCCCCTATTCTCTACAGACCCATCATCATTCATTCAATCTGCAGACAAGTCTTAATCTTTTTTAAAAAGTATTTTGGCTGTGCCTGATTGTAACATAGTTCTAGAGATTTTTTAACATGGATACATTTTTATATTTTGGTCTTAATTTGTGTTTTTAGATTTGTTTAATAAAAAGAAATTTATTTGTATGAATTTTTTTTAGAAATAGCCAACTAACTCTGATCCTGGTATTTAATAAGTTCAATTAAAAGCATCTTGAGCTAATTCGCAATATAGAAACATTAGAGTGGGCTATTTCATTCATACAAACACAAGGAATGTCAAATTCTGACGTTACCAAAGAAGCATGGCATTGTCTAATATCTCAAGCTCATGTATGCACTGATGTATTCAGTGTTTTGGAGTTATTTTTCCCCTTTTTCTTTGTTAGGTTCAAATCAGATAAACTTGATATTGAAATGAACAAAATAAAAGAAATTTGAAAGTATGAAACTGAAAGAAGGTCTAACAGAGCGAAATGTGCTAATCACAAAATATTAAATTTCAGAGACTGAAATTCCACTTTCCTTCTTCCTGTCTTAGTTATTCCTGTAAAAGTGAAAATCATATTTTAAAAACATCAAAACAAAGAAAACACTGGCAAGTATTAAGCTCACTCAGAACACTAGTGTTCCTTCTGAAAATGCTATTTAAGTAAATATGTACATGTGCTGCCATTCTGTGAGAAATATAATACTGTATGATGCACAGTATTTTCAACGGTGGAATTTCTACATAATTGCATCTTTATGACTTCAGGGGAAATAAACAAATTTGAGATTCATTAGCATTAAATTCACACGACTGACTCTTCATTTTCAGTTGATACAGTTTTTATTTCAGATGATACAGTTTTACCCAATCTCTTGAACCATGAGGTACTTTCACACCTACCCGATCAGGAAAAATACCAGGTATTTTACTAGTGTGAATCAAAAGTATGCGTAAATACCTGTAGTTTAGTAGGTACTTTCTCAAATTACGCATAGTTTCTCCAATGTCGCAGGGATATTTGCAATGTGAAAGCAAATTACGAGAACTTCTATCCCATCAAACACTAACGCATGAACCACAATGCACATGCTCAAAACTAAAAGAACTTTCCCACAGAGGTCTGGTTCGGGGAGGTGTGAATGCACTAAATAATTATCAAGTATTTTGGGAGCTGAAAAGGTTCTTGTAATTCATGGGTATGTTTCCTGATCGGGTAGGTGTGAAAGCACCTCTGGATAACCAAAGTGGTATACCTCAAGAGTTTCCCATAACAAAAGCTGGTGGATGATAATGATTATGATGATGGTGATGGTGATGAGAATAAGAATAATAATCATACCACCACCAACAGCAAGAAGAAGAAGAAGAAGAAGAAGGAGAAGGAGGAGGAGGAGGAGGAGAAAGAAAAGAAGGAAGAGGATAAGAAGAAAAAGAAGGAAGAGGATAAGAAGGAAAAGAAGAGGAAGAAGAAGGAAAAAAGAAAGAAGATGAGAAAAAGAAGGGAGAGGAAAAAAGAGGAAAAGAAGATGATGATGAAGAAGAGAAGAAACAGAAGAAGTATAAGAAGAAGAAGAAAAAGAAGAAGAAGAAGAAGAAGAAGAAGAAGAAGAAGAAGAAGAATCCTGTAAATGTCTTAAGTATATTCGAACTCAAATTATATATCTTTACTGAAGTAAAATTCAAAGCTCATAATTTGAATACAGTATAGCAACACTGAATCCCTAACACAAACAAAAAATGTCTTTCAGTGATTGGAACACCCTCAAACAAGACATTAAGGTTTAGAAAAAAAAAATACGAAAAAAAATATAAATTCCATATGTTGGTACAAACAATATACCAACATTTTTTTCATCTTTGCTGCTTTCGTACAAGCCCCGCAATTATGCATTCAACTAAAATGTCACACATTAACCTTTATCACATCTCTGTCTTAATGTTGGTTGACATGAAATCTGCAGAAATAATGAATAGAAAATAGCTGTGTCCATATAAGCCAAGTACCCACATTTTAGCCACAGATGGTGCTGCCATTTAATACAGGCATGCTCCTAAAATCTGCAGAAGTAATGAATAGAAAAAAGCCCTGTTCACATTGTCAGCTACCCACAATTTAGCCACAAATGTTGGTGCCATTTAATACAGGCATGCTACTAATAGCAGTAGATATGAACGGGAGACACCAAATGGAGTGAAGCTGTAGTTTGCTCCCTGCTATTTTACATCTATTTGATTTTTTTTTCTACCAGCTATTAGTAATACAAATATCATAACCAATGGATAGGGAAGGCATCTGCAAAAGAACCTTATGATTAAAAGGTTATGTATATTTCAGGTAGACCCGCAGAATCTGTTCACCAGATTTCTTTGTTTTTAGCTGCTCAGCAGCAAGATGAAAGCGAACTAAGATGCTGTGAAGTTCTTTCCTCATCAAGTTGAATATTACACACAAAAAAGGTGAAAAACACTTTTGATCCCGTGCCATGTCACAGGAGTCAGGGACATAGAGTCACAAAGGCCTGCACCCGTGTAAAACCAATGAGAGTTCTGTTTTCACCACAAGTGTCAAAAACACTGCGATCGTTTTGCAAGAAGCGGTCAGGATGCAGGGGTCCCAACATAGCAGTACGGTACAATGTAGCATTCATTTCAAATATTTAGCCCAAAATTCACCAGAAATCATGAATAGATTATTACATGATCTGCATGTATCTGACAAAAAATTCTTACTGAGGTACAGCACCAAATGTAATTTGCAGTTGTGAACTGGGCTAATAAACCATTGGATTTATGCCTTGGTCATATCTTTGCTTATATATTGCTGCATATTGCTGCGCTATGCCGGGTATATCAATACACAGCCATACCCAGTAAGAGGTGCAAATTTGAAGGTAGCAGTCACACCATTGCCTATCTAGCACGTAGCTAGCTCATATATGCTGCTTGTAAAAAGTGAACACCGTACGAGCTAGACTCGCCGTGTAGCAAGCGGCAATCGCAACACTTCTTGCTGCTGCGAGTAGGGTAGGAGCAACAGCGAAGGACAAAGTCTCATGGGGTAAATCGTGCTATAGGCAGTGATACACACTCCAAAAAAAGAGGTGATTTGCAGTGTCATTGCTTGCGAAAGTTTAGAAAAATTTTTAACTATCAAGGGACTAACTAGCACAGGCCTATGTGCTAGTCCGTGTACTGAGTACATAGTGAGCACGTTTCATTGCATTTTATTGGGTATGACTGTCTATGTCTGCGTTCAGGCACTATATACAAGCCAAATATGTAAAGGTGTGACCGAGGCATTAGGTTTACAGTCACATACAGAACACTCTAATATCGATGAGTTGCAGAATTCACATAGCACTTCACAATTTCCAAAGGAGAGAGAAGATGGAGACGGCAAATTAGAGCAAAAGGCATTCACTGAAAACTGTTTTTTCCGATTTCTCTGCAAGATATCGAGGGTATAAATGCATACAAAGGATACAGGGCTAATAAAAGGAAGAGGGGAAAATGCATCTTGCATTCTGATTCGTACTATTCAAGATTACACCACAATAAGCAAGGGGTGTGATGGGTTTGGCAGAGCAATATCACTCATTAAAGGTTGTAATACATCACTATCACCATGCCAACCACTATCTTCCATTTTTTTTTTTTCATATTGGAAGAGGACGTCTGTTATTACAAAGAAGAAATTCAAAGAATATATTTTCATATTGCCCGGACACGATGCCCCCCGGAAATACCACCGCAGCAAATTTCATTACATATCATATTGCCTCTTTAATATTACTATTAAAGTCTATGAAGGGATCTCAAAAAATCGGAGCTCCAATAACACAAGTTATTAAAAAGTATATAATTACTTTAAAGCATAGTGAACTCTCACAACCAGACTGCTTGGCCAATCTATTTTTTTTTCACACATATGGCTGGCTAACATAACTAAATTCCTTCAAAGAACCATTTTCCTTCACTTTTCCAAGTCTAGAGTTGAATCCAGAAAATAAGGAGCATACTAATGACAAGACGACACTCTCCTTTTTGTCATGACCTAGATCCTCGGGGAAAAAAATATTTACAGCTAAAAGTGAATGTTTGTGGAATCTACTCACAGAGAGATTTCATCAAGTACTACTCCAATATTTTCAAACATTTTCATTTCTTTAGTATTTTCCATATCTGAATGGTTGAGCACCCCCCTCCGTAATCTTTTCATGGACTTTTATGGATTTGTGTGGATAAGAATTGCAGTTTACAGCAAGTTTTACATTTTTCAACCAAGCTGCATGCACACTGCTCTCTAGGGTTGGAGTGTAACAGAACTTGCACTGAACTTGAAGACTGCACTATTCTTGCAAACTGTTTGATGATTAGGCCAAAGCTATCCAGTGATAACAAGGCCAATATTTCACATTTTGAAGGTTGTATTTCATCATAAATGTGAAAGGTGGCCAAAGGACAATAAAAGAAGTAATAAATCAACTACCACAGCAAAAGCTGTTGTAGCACTTGAATCACCAAGAACATCATCATCATATGGGCTACATACATATAGGCTACATCAGCTCTTGCTTCTTCTGGCAATCCTGTTCAAAAGTTGGTAATTGGCACTCTGTCTCAGGCTTCTGCTTCGATCTTGCCATGGCTCCCCAGATAATGATCATTACCAACATACCCAGGTTCAACCCGCACTAGACCATGTCATCTTTAGCAATGTGAATGGGTCTGCTCTGAGGTGCAGGGTATCTCTCAGCCTGCTTTTATAAAGAAAGCTGGGAGGAAACAAGGGTTATTTCCCAGATCATGGCTTGCTTGCTCACTCACTAACATCACAAAGGTACCTGGGTCCAACCCATACAAGAGCATGCCGTCTATGACCATGTGAATAGGGTCCTCCCCAAGATTCATCACCATAGAAACATGCAGTCTCTTGGAGCAAGTTCATACAAAACGAGGATGATATCTTCCAGGTGTGATCGATCAATGCATATATCTACCATGGGGAGGGGGAATCTCACATTTCTAGGACTTCCAATGGGACCACTCCCTGAAGTATTGCCTGATCAGATTTACAAACTTACATAACTTCTCCCCCCCCCCTCCCCTCTCTCTCCATCTCTTCCTTGTACTACATAAATATTCATTTCCCCCTGTACTGTCTACATTGTACCACTACCCCAATTTTCCAAATCCTCTGAAACATCTATTTAGAAATAAATCTATTTGTAAGACCTCTTTAAACTTATAAACAAAAACCTATTTATATTCCGAAATCAATTTCTAAAAATCATGAGTTCCAAATCTGCGTTATTTCGGTGAGAGTGCTGGAATTCAACAAAACGACTAATGTACGGAAGGTTACTTGGGAGAGAACTTATCAAAGGGTAAGATTGATTCTAGTTCATGAATTCCCTTACCACTTTTCTATACTTCCTACAATGAAAAAAAAAAAATTGTCCAGATGAAATAAATAATGAACTTGTTTGGAAAATTTCGTTATAATTCTCAAAATAAACTCAAAGAAAATATGCAGACTGAAAATGTCTGGCTTTCTGTATACAGCTTGTCAACAGGGGGCAGCATACCACTTCTGATTCACTTGCTAGATCAACTCAATAGAGTTGGTCCCAAATTACATATAGTTCTAGGAGTGAAAAAGATGACAAAACAAACACTTCTATCCCACTGCCTTTTTATTTACTGATGTAACTGTAATAAGGTAGGGGGCTGCAATCTACAAGCTCAGCTTTTCAGCAGTCCCCTCCATTACCAACCTTTTTCTTAGGTTTGTTGTACATATTATATTTACAGTTTTATTGTTAAGTTTCATTGTTGTACTTTGTACAAAGTATCCTATGTATTCTGTTTACTATGTTGGAAATGGAAATAAATGAAATAAAATGAAATGAAATGAAGGTATGAATTCAAACTGTGTGTATTAATGAAGGCATTTCAAGCATTCTTTTGATAGAAAAAAAATTACACTTCATATTTTCATAATTCACATCAAACAAAGACAACAAAATCCAGATGAAAGATACATTCTCATACAAGTTTGATAAAAAGAGAACATGAATGATTTTGTTGAATAATATTGTTTTTCCACCAAAAACTGAGTACTTTATAAACAATACAAGGGTACATTATACCCAATAATAAGTATTTAAGTTGAATTTTCTCAAACTGCATTTTTCCTTTCACTGGGTATTGAGTAAATTTTGCTTAACTTACTTTAGAGTGCATATCCACATGTCAAGAGTAATACACCACATCAAAACAAAGTCAATAAAGGTGAAGGCAAGCTGCGCAGCCTTGTTCTTCTTTAACGAATACCTAATAGCCATCAAAACCATTGCCATAGCGACCAGACATTGGAATTCTTCATTAAATTCTTAATATTAATTATGAAATGCGTGAGTTACATGTTACCTCATAGAAATGGGGCTTTCCCCTCTTCAAAATTTTAATCTAACGATGACTGCGCAGACTGTGCAAATGGTTGAAACTCTTAAAAACCTGAATTTTTTTTTTTATTGATTTCAACCTTTGGTCAGGACTCTTTAACCTGAGATGAACCCTTTTGTAGAAATTCAGGCAGTTATGAAGCTTCACTGAAATCAACAGATATTCAACTACATGTAGCTTCTTGAAATGCTTTTTGATTACCCAAGAAGAACAAAATGCATCATTCATCTTCTTTTTTAGGAGGGGTTAATTCGTTGAACCTGGCAGAACAACCAACAAGATAACAAGCAATCCAGAAAACAACCTTTAAACTATCATTTCAAAAAAGATATCATTACCTTTAATGCCAACCTAAAAAAATGGCATACGCAACAGACAGTGACTGAATGATACAATTTTTAACAAATTTTTCGGATTTATAGCTCATCATGATATTCTTTTCTGCAACCAATTAATTTAAAAGAAAGAGAAGGCAGTTGCATTGTTAATGCGAATTTCCTCTGCATAACCTCAAGCATATATGTGTCGTCAGAAGTGACCTTTTAGGAAAACCAATGCATGAATAAAATATTGAAAATGAATTTATTCAGGAGTGTGGGTCTTCACAGAAATAATGACTAATATTCTTCAAGATAAATCAAACAATTTGCATGATACCCTGATCAAATCCACATGGGAACTGATGTCTGCAACAAAAAAAAAAAAATCTGCAGAATACGCTGGAGAATCAGAATTACACGGTTTGAGGAGGATAAGGTATAAAATCTTTTCAGAGTCATCTATGCCAGGAAATCTTATCTTGTATGGTTTATGGTAAATTAACCTAAAGAGTATGATCTTAACTTATACGTTATTAAAGCACTTTTTTTTCTTTTTCATTTGTGCAAAAAATAACTCAAAGTTGTTCTGAACTGTTTATCAAGACAGCAAGTGGTTATTTGAACAAGCAATATGTTGTTGAAATTGAAGTAGCAGGATAACGACCATAACACTGAGCAGCATTAACAGAAATGTGCATGCATGGGACTTCATGTACATGTGTTTTATTGATTAATCAGACTGACAATGTT
This sequence comes from Echinometra lucunter, assembly GCA_029962745.1. Classification (NCBI taxonomy): domain Eukaryota; kingdom Metazoa; phylum Echinodermata; class Echinoidea; order Camarodonta; family Echinometridae; genus Echinometra; species Echinometra lucunter. Next base: position 30,358,825 of record CM057152.1, read on the forward strand.
CATTGTTTGGTCATTAATAATTTCCTTATGAAATTGCTTTACTAATCTTGAAAATTCAGGGTGAATATGATTCATTAAAAATCTAATTTCTGTCATTATCAGAATTCAATTTTCTTTAACGAAGGCAGAAAATCTATTTCATAAAACCATCAAATATGTATGTTTGTTCATTATTTTCTATACCATTTATTAGCTTTTCAAATACTGTCCTTTAACTGCAAAGGAAAAATAAGCCTTCTACAATGATAAATATCTTGTTAAATAACATAAAGAAACCTTTCAAAAAATAAGACTTATGGAGTTTAAACCAACACACTATACTCTTTACATGATCTTGAATCAGCTGCAACACTAATGTATATTTTTGCATTAAAAATGCAAATTGTATGGCAGAAAGCTGCAACTGAGTCAGGGACCTGATTTCTCAGTCAATGAAGTATGAACAAATGATATGACTTTTCAAAAAGCTGCTGAAATTCCTTTTAGGTTCCTGAAAGACGGTAAAGTGATGCTTTCATCGGCAGTAAGAAACAACAAAAGGTTGGAATCTCAAAAGGAGAGCAAGGAAATAAAGTCAAAATGAAGACAGGAAGAAGGAAACAGTTTCAGTGGGTATTCATATTTCCATCTTTAAGGTCAGAGTATGAATCAATATCATTTCATAACCAAGAATATGCATCACGAGGGATGTGCATCACTTGCCACATTGGTGAGAAATGTGGTCTGCCAGTGAAAGGTCTTCATTATCATAACGTCAGAGTTCAAGTGATTGAGAAGTCTTAATGCAAAAATCATATCTTCTCGGTAATCAAAGTGCACAGTTTGCAATTCAAATCACTTGCCAGCAATACACTCTATATGAGTACATGTATTTCAATGCAATATGTGATTTAGATTGTGATGACTAGGTTGTAAATTTTAAATGGTGTTGGTATAATATGAATTTAAATTATGATAGTACATGCATATGGGATAAATGTATAAAGAAAATGAAAATGTCCACACTAATAGCATGAATATTTTCTGATGTCTGCAGTCTAACTTACTAAAAAAATATCCATTAACATTAGCTAACAAACAGAGTGGAATACAAAGCAGTTTTTCTTTTAGGATTATCAGAATATGAATAACAATTTGCATCATCTTTAAGTTTCTGTGTGCATTGCTTTTACATGTACATTGGAAATTGTGACTTAAAATTTTAAAGATATTTTGAAATGTGAAATAGATATCCCCCCAAAGTCTGAATAATATATACTGTGGGAATTTGAAATCATCTAAATAAGAAATTGGCTCAGTCTCGCTGAAGAGCAAATGCACTAAACACGGAAACGAGTATATGGGACTGCACGCACTATGTGTCATGAATGTTCGGCATGAACATTTCATCTTTATCTCATCATAGTTCAACTAAGAGGGTATATTAAAAACAATCCTGTTCAAGGGAAAATTTCTGCTATCATGTTCTTTCAAACTGGCATAAAAGGAATGAGAAAGCTCACAAATTATTTTTCATTTTCAAAGAACTCTGTCTTTAAATCTACCTTGCAAATTTCACAAGTTTCCCACCACAAGACATCCAGTCGTGTGAACGTATTGATTTACGATCTTTGATATTGGCAGTCGTCAAGGAGACACGAGAGAGGTGTTGGAGTGGTGATGAGGCCAACAACGGAAGATGGGAATGATCTTTAAGAGCGGTGCAAGATCAATACTTCTCTGTCAACTCTTAATTTTCTTATGACATCTTAGGCTTCTCATACCGGATGACCTTCACTTCTTTTTCCTACTGTAACCTTCATTTATTCAAACATCTTAAAAGATATTTTTATCCACTTTACATGGATTTTAATTTTTTAAAAAAAGCATCATATATTTGTGTTGCATAGCTGTTAAAACATGATGCCATACAGGTTTGCACAAACATATATGAAAGAGATTAGAAGACCAAAGATATTCAAAGATAGCAGTGAAAAGATGACCTTACACTTTCTGCTCTGAAATTGTTACATGAAAATATCAACGGTAGAATATCTTGTGAATTTTTGTCAACTTGAAACCAGTGCAACAGATTAACATGTAGCTTACAGGTTAGAATAATGATACAAAAAACAAAGGAAAGGCAAGATGTAAGTGATGATGTTAACCAGGCCCTAAAGCTCCACCATTTTGTCCAAATTCATTAGAAGGCTGACCTAAGTACCCATCAATATTCATGATCAAAAATGAATCATTCATTTGGTAAGTTGCTTCCATCAAGTAGCGTGCGTTTGTACACGTTTTGAAACATTACCCTCATCAGCTAACCGCATGCGCAATAAATGCCCAATAAATGTGCAACATATGTGCAACAGACGCGCATTAAATCAAAGTGTCACAATAAAACCGATACGTGCAGTAGATATGAATAATGCAAAGTGTTATTGATATCATGGCGATAACGGATACTTATCGGCCCCTTCAAATGATCTGAAAGAGGCGGGGCCTAATGCTTCGCGTAATGATATCCGCGTGTGCTGCTTTGTCTATAACTTTATTATATGTCTATGATGTTAACCCTCTTCCTACAGGGAACCTGGTTGTCTCTGTATTAAACCTAAGGGGACAGGAGCATTCAGTAGTGAGAGGGTTTAGATGTTCTTCTACATGAATAATTCTACTTGAACCTAGGGATCTTCAACAAGTTAAAAAAAACAACTAATAGTCCATACAGAAAACAGAAAAAATAGGTGGATAAAAGGGAATTCAAACTACATACAGAATTTATGAAGGAAAACTGAAAGATGGTAAAGATACAGAAATGAAGTCTTTTATAAAAAGAAAAAAATACAGTGCCCTTCTCACAGAATATGACTCGAAGTTACTACAATGCATATGAATTTCAACATGTACAAAGTGCGGCACAATTAATTCGACACGAATTAATTGTGTCGCAATTTGTACGTGTTGTTGACTTTTAAGTGAAATGCCTTGGCAGTCAGCCAGCATATTCTCATAATACTTTAATATCAATAATTCAGTATATTTCACATTCTTATAGAACGGCCCTACAGACCGAGAAATGGCATGTCAAAATATCTCATTTGGAACCCAGTTCCAATCAATATGAATTTTTCTCACCCAGCACAAATTAGGGTCATTGTGAGAAGCTTTTCTGGCAAAATTTCATAGAAATACTACCAGATTTAAAAAAAAAAAAACTAATTGGATGTTGCATGACATTTCCCACAAAAGCAATCAAATTCTTCAGTAATTGAGCAACTGTTTACTGAAGCCTTTGCAATGAGAGAGAGACAAAAAAAGAATTTACGTCTATTAAAGGGTCCCTTTTCATTTCTCCTTCCTTAAGAGCAAGGAACAGAATATTGTTTGGAATCTCTTCTAAAACCTTACATGTAGCACTTCAACTTCAATCAAATTCTGTTATTTATAACTACACGAATGCAAGAGTCTTCAAAAGATTCTGGGGCTTTCTGTAGATCAGAAAGGCAAGCTATGCGGAACAAAAAATAAACCAATAAATAAAGAATAACCTTTACCACAGAACTCCAATGACGTCATCGGAGTATTTCATTCAATTTGGCAAAAATTCAATTCCATTCAAGTGTACTTCTTTCCCAAGAATCTCACTGAAATCCTAAAGTCCATTTTCTGTTGTTAAGATTATGAAAATCTAGATCAATAGGCCTCCTGTAACATTTTTAGGTGAGTAGCTCAATTTCAATTCTCATGATTAATACCATTCTTTAATAAAAAGTTTAAGTAATATTAAAAAACATATTCTGTGAAGATGACTACCATTCTAAAAATAATCACAATGTAGCATAACTTTCATCTTTGAAAAAAAATGATGAAATTGGGAATTCCACAGGAAGCTCACATGTAAAAATGTACAAAAGGTATTAAATGTACATGTATCATATTCATACAGAAAGACAAGGCAGTTAGGTGCATAAACCTATCCGAAAATTTGCATGTGAAAGCTCCAAGGAAAAACTATCACATGAAGTTTTGTCAAGCATGTATATATAAAAAAAAAAACTTAGTCAAGTTTCTAAACCCATTTTAAACTCACTACAATGTAGAGTGGTTATCTCGAACAGCACAGCCAATTACAATACTTTTTAAATGAATAATATGTCTATGCCTCTTGCTCTAAGTATGGATGTTCTTTAAAAGAAAGTCCACACAACACTGTAATACCATACATCAGAATGAATAATGAACATATTATCTGGTAACCTACCTTTGAGTTGTATTCATGCAATGACAGTGCAAAAGACACTGTTTTAAAGCAATTGGGAATAAAATACTGAAAATAAACAAGTATTGGAGTATACCTTGAGATTTGGAAATCATCAGAATGATATGAAATCAATTCAATCTTGATGCAAAGTAAATGAACTTTACACAGAAATAGGTATATGGGATTATACGCAAATTTTTGGACCAAATGCTCAAGCTTTTTCTCTCCTGGTTTTATTATGAAGGGATCTGAAAAGACCAGGGGGGGGGGGGGGAGTACTCAGATTTGGTTCGGATGGAGGTGTGCCACTAAAGCCTCCATACCCATTTTTATGGGTCATTTCGGCAAAAAACAGTACCTATTATTAGGGATTATGCATCTCGAGTGTGTACTTTAACGACAATATCGGCGAGAATATCATTCTGAACAATTAAATTATCCATGTTTTTAAAAATTTAGGGCATGTTTAGGGATTTTCCAGCACATAACCATACCCCATGTTTAGGGATTTCTTGCAAACAAGCGACCAAATAGAGCGGCACACCCCCATATAAAATTAGACAAGTAACCCCCCTCCCCGGGCTGAATTCTTCTCAGGGGAAATTTCCACGGTATTCTTCCAAACCGATACAAAAAGAATTACGAAACTCACAGACTGCCGGGTATATTCCGTCTTTGATCTTTCCCATAGGGAGAACCCAACCATATCTTTCAGCGCCTGAAGGGCGTGAACTCTGTATAAAATGACTGGAGTGAATGCCCTTTAGTAGTTACAGATGAAACTCATGCATATTCTGGCAAGCGTCAATACTTAGATTTGTAAAGGATGATCACAGCAGGCCCACAACAATACATGTACCTCTTGCAGGATCAAGAGTAATTTCATTATGATAATTTCGTCATTTCTATGATAATTTCATGACGATGCTATTTCCTTGGCGATTGGAAATTCCTGACTACACAAGTGTAACTTTTTATTTCAACCACATTGTATATGTACATGTACATGTACCTAAGCATCTCCAAAGCAGGAAAGTAACTTACACTCAGCAATTTGAATTTCATTTGATTATCATTTCTTCATTCAACTTTCGTTTACTGTCCATAATATTTTTGGAATGGATTAGTATATGCACATGTACATACATCAGTGCTATTTTCACAAATTGATCAGCTCATATAACCAATTTGACACACAATTTTTTGTTTTGTTTTTGATTAAATAACTTAAAGCAGGAAACAAAAAATATTTTATTAATATTACATTTGATTTCCTACTGCCAATAGCATATTTCAGATGGGTTTGTGACTTTGTATGTATCTAATTTTCCTGAAATAGATCAGCAAATCAATTCTATGAGGCATGACAAAAATTAATTCAATTTGTAAAGCCAACACATAGGAAAGGAATGCAGAAAAGATCATTCATTGTCTAATAATATACATGACATAACCTTGTATTCTGCTGAATGCCTGTTTAACAATGCCTTATGAAGAATGTTTACATGTTCATGTAGGTAGATGTATGAACAATTTAACCGCATGATTTAGGTCATTTTACTTCCAAAATTTCATCAGCATGCACAAAGGCAGACTGGAATTAACTCCTTTTGAAAAAAATCAGGTTACACCCTTCTGTCAATGAAAACATGATATGTTTGTCCATATACACAAAAGAGCATTAATTCTGAATGAAAGAGGAGTTAAAGGCATTGGCTAACTTTGTGAGTAGCTGATTTAAAAAATTCTCAAACTAAGATGAAACATGTGTATGAGTACTTTTATTTGTACTCAAAAACCCTGAAACCAACCATAATTTGGAATGAAAAAGTGTACGTTAAACGCAAACGGCGATTTTATTATCCTTCGTCTCATGAGACAATCAATAAGAGGACCACTTTGCTTGAATTTGAAAATGCCGTTATTTGCCTCTCGCCGCGTGATACGCCAAGTACGGTAAGGCGAGTCATACGCGCATGCGCACTCCTTATGTCTATTCTGTGCAACCGACTCTCGTGTATTTTTCAAGCATTGGTTCACATTTTTGATATTTAAAAATACTTCCTGTGGATATTATACTTTGAAACTTTCAGACTGGTATTTTTACACTATAACCCATATGTTTATCCCATTTTCAAGTAACAAAAACAGATTTTTTAAAATCATAACAATGTTAACCAATGTCTTTAACTCATACCAGTAAATTACAGTGTCTCCTTTTAGCGACACTTTTGCAGTAATTTTTTATTTAGAATGCTAGGAATTACACATTACATATATGAGCACAGAGAGAAAAATTCACTGAAAAAAATTCAGTCCTTTTCCAGCGCAGGATGTTGCACTGTTTTTCAATAGTAGTGATTAATTTCAATTGATAATTAAACTCCCTAAACTGGCAATGCACTATGAATTGTATAGGTACTATTTTTATGTACCAACTGGCGATTTTACTGTTAGATTTTGCAATTTTCATTTATGTTTGTTCCAAGTTATGTGGATTTTTTATCTTTTTAAACTATGTAAGAATAAAAAAATAAGAATTGCTGCCAATTTGGAGAAAGAATGCTGATTAATTTCACTGTTAAGAAAACTATGTACTGCTATGGGTTAATGCCGTACAGGCTCTCAAGAGCTGACACGGCCTTCAAGAAAATTGGACTAGACAGGTTTTAGTATGAAAACCAGGCAGCAGAGAAAGATTTCTGTACAGTTGCTCATCTTCACTCATCCTTACAGGCCTTTCTCCTTATCTGGACAGACAAAACAAGTTTATTGTTTACAGTATCAAAAAAAATTACCCGTAGATATGCAAATGATTTATATGAATTAAAATCATAAGTTGCAAAAACTAGGGGATATGCTGCTTTTCTTCAAAAATTACATCAGCTTTTGGGCACAACTGGCAGTTCTACTAGAAGCACATGGTCTACATGTTAAAAAAAAAAAGCATGGCATATACATGTAAATCACAAATGCACTGTACTACAGATTCCCACCTTCAACCTTGCCACGACACTGAAAAAATAAAATACATGTATGTACATGTAAGAGACTCAACGAACTTACAATAACATGTAAATTGCCCAGCACAGCATGTACAAATATTATGGTAGTTAAAAACTATCAAAGTGTAACAGATCAAACAGAGTATGGTTGGCTCTGAAGCGAGTGAAGGCTAAAATGTAAAATGACCAGTCCTTTTAATGGGGGAAAAAAATAGAGAGGAAAAGTTTGTGTTTACAAGAATATCAACAGATCAAGCCCATTTACTTTATCATGCATCACTAGTAATGGCATTGTAAGAGAGACCTTCAAAAAAAAATAATAAAATAAAACCAGTTTGGTCATTATTTGCTAGGACATTGCCAAGCCAACCATGTAAAATACTTTTCCATCCAATGCCAGTTTATTGAGAAAAATGCATATGATTTATCATTTAATCTCTACCTATCACATTAACATTTGCATTAGTGGCTTGAATCCAATTATTAGGACCATTAACGAGTTAATTTATGAGCATCATTAGGGCCATGCCCCCTTTGGGAGATCTTTATCAGGAACGAGATGTGAAAATGGATAGAACCAAGAGGTTGTATTCCAGATCAGTGCTCGTATCAAGGATAGAATCATTTTTCACTGTGAATCCTGTAATTGCATTAACCTTTACGAGGGATTGCATGCAACAGTTCGATGGTTCAGGCACACAAAACAGGAGAAGTGGGCCATGTCATCTGTGCATGATACATTGCATCCTTGCCCTATTAATGCACAATAGGGAATTGTTACAAAGTTTTTTGCATGATGGATACTTTTTGACTACTTCATGAAAAAGGAAACCCTGGAGACAAGTCAATTTTAATCAAAAGAGAGAATATAGAGAAGAAAATAAAGAATGTTAAATCAAAATTGGTTATGAAATAAGACAGTTATGAAAGTTTGAAAAGTCTTGATGTACTTGCTATGGCGATCCTCAAATTGGCAATTTCACTTCACATTGGCAGGTTTTGTGGAAAACTATCCATATGTTTTGTACACAAAATTTCAGATTTTCTCCATTATCGTCTCAAGGTCCAGCTTGTCTCTTTGTGAACTCAACATATCTCATGTCAAATACATTTTCTCATCATGTATCTTGAGCTAAGAATAAAACATGATTTGAAAAACAAAAAAATAATTGGTGACTCATTACTGAGTTGCCTTCCACGAATATAATTTCCCTGTGACATGAGCCAACTTATATTCTAGTGATATATTATTGCATGTACACACATACAAATTAAATAATTATCTACAAAAACCATGAAAACATGATTTCAGAAAAAAATGATATACAGAAGAAATGAGTGATTATAAAACTGTGATGTTATAAAAATCTCAATATTTGGGGGTTTGTGAAATATTTTGTGAAGGTTTATACATGCAAAAATATATTAGTATAACTTGGATCAAGTTACATGAAAATCAAATTCTTGGACAACTTTTGGAGAATAATTTGTGAGTTGTGAGCCTACGATGAGGTCACAAACTCATGACTAATACCCTTTTTACACTGGCAAAATTTTGCTTAGTCCCGGACTATCGTTGGGGCTAAGGGAGGCCTTAGCCCCACCGATAGTACCGGACTTTCCTTAGCCCATTTTTCTGTTTACACTGCTTTTTGCAAAAGTGGGCTAGCCCCACCGATAGTCCCGTACTAGCTGGCCCTGCAAAAAAGCAGGGCTAAACCTGCAATTGCGTTGCCAAGCAAGCCAGTGTAAAAAGCAAGAAAAAATAGTCAGGGGTTAAGCGACGAGATGTCCATTGACCAATCAGAAACGAACGCTAAGCGATAGCATGCATGCATGCTCAAACGTTCGAGCATATGGGATATCCTTGGCCGGCCTTTGGAAATAGTACGGGATTAAGAAAATACAAGTGTAAACAGCCAGCTATTCCTTGGCCCGGGCTAGGCGCTTAGTACGGGACTTATTTAGCAAGTGTAAAAAGCAAAAAAAGATAGTATGGGACTAACGAAAGTCCTGTACTAAGGAAAGTACGGGGTTAAGAAATGCCAGTATAAAAAGGGTATAAGATACCAATTTGTCTAGTGACCTTCTTCCCTATACTTTTTCATGCCACTAAAAATTCATATCTTATTTAGTTGTCTAATTTTCATCAAACTATTTTTAATTTTTTTTCTGCTTGCATTAAAACCAGGCAATGTTTGGACAGAATTTCCCCTTTAAATGTATTTCACATTCTTTCTTTCCATCACGCTCTTTTATACTACTCCTTATTACTTCAATAGTTCAACAGTAACTTCCTGCCTAGCATAGGTATCTGCAAGAGGGTGATAATAAAAGCTTTCAACATCACTTGCCTACACTAGAACTAGCCAGAAACATCAGCCAATTGAATAACCATTGAATTATATGGGAAAAAAATCACATGAACAGGAACTGAAAACTCTACCTACGAAAAGACCGCATTTCTTCCTCCTACACGTAACCTCTTCCAAGTTTTCTAGATTCATAGTGACCTTGCTTCATATGAAAGAAGCAAATATCACTGTGGCTATATTCCATGGGTGGAAAATTGAGTCAGAAAAACAGCAATGTTTTAAACATCAAGGGGAGAGGGGGGTCGGTGGGTAAAAAGCAACAATGGCTCATACATTGTACTGTAGATACACGAAAAATGACCACTTAAAGATTTGAAACTACAGGCCAGTAGTCTGCCTACACATGGAGTTATGGAAATGTCTCTCGACAAGATCTAGCAATATTTTTGGCACATTTAAAAGGAAAATGCTATATATGTACATTGTAAAGTTCTTTATTCTCTACAAATAACTAGTGTATGAACACACCCAATGACATATCAATTTTGCAGCCTGATGATGCCATTCGTATCACTAACCATTTATCAATACATGACGTGACCCTTCCGACCCAACTGCTCACTGCTGGCGTTCTTGAGCGGAAGGAAATTTCAAAGCGATACAATCATTTATCTCAGGTGTGGTGCAACTGAACTGAACTGAATTAATGGCCTCAGCCCCTGTTCAGACTATCTAAGTTCATTGTATTGTCACAAAAAAAAAAAATCACGTCACGACACGATAAGTCTTTAAATTTTCATAGTCCGATCATCGTAAAACACAACATCGTATGGCGAACTCATGCTTGATCATCAACTTGAATAACTTGATAAAGAATTAGCATCCCCTTGTAATTTGAACATACATGTATCATACGAAAATCATATTACTACGTGAGGCTCATTTGTGCACCACATGAGCAGTATGATGTATCTTTGTATGCTTGACATAACCTGACATGAAAAATTTGGCATCTGCTGACCCCCCCCCCCCCCCCAAAAAAAAAAAAAACCCAAAACACAAATGGGTTTCTTTTTAAGAAATTTTTTTACAAATGTGTATGCCCCTTTAGGTATATGTTCCTTTATGGCAGACATTCTTTATACATGTTTTGCAGAATTTTCCTATGGTCTGAACAGGCTATCAAATGCCTTGATGGTCATTACAAATGAACTACTGATAAAGAAATATCCTTGCTCTATTTTGCCCACAATAAGTATCATGCAAGCTGCCTGCTAAATTGTATGCACAGTATCACCTACTGGGTTAAATACGGTACAGTTCATATTCCGTTCATGTAGAGGAAAAATTACATGTAGTGCTTGCTCAGTAGTGCATTGGTTAAATGTGAAATGAAAAAAAAAAAATACATTTCAAGCATATCCTTTGCATGTTGCTTTATTGTGCCATACACACAAAGACTCTAAGCAGTATTGAGAAGCAGTGAAAAATAGACAAAATTTTCAACAACAACAACAAAAAAGAGAGAAAAAAAAAGAGAAGCGTTGAGTAATTCAATGAATTTAATGAAGATACAATAAAAAAAGAGATGAATTTGAAACTGGAAAATATATATTTTCAAGGAGATTCTTACATTGGCAAAAATATTAAAAGTGCGGAAGAGAGATTACATACAAGTGCACACAAAGTCATCAAGCATAGGAAAAAATTCTCTGCCCTGAGCTTGCAATTATAGGCTCATACACAATTCCAATCTCGTTGTCATGGAAACAGCATTATGAAGACAGCGCTCAGTGAAGTCATACACCCAATTACAAGTAGATCAAGACAGCAAGGAAAATCCCATTGGCCACTGTCTTAAAGTGATTACACAATGGTAAAAAAAAATTGATATATAATCGAGAATAGAATTCTAAGAAGAATAACATTAAAAATTTGATGATTTTCAATCGAAATCAATGCATTTTGGCTAATTTTCTCATGAAAACTGAAGAGTTGACCAAAAAATTTGAGTATGAGGTATGACGTAAAAGTGGGTACCCAGCTGCGCGCATTGCAGTTGTGCCACACGCTAGACTGTACAATATGTACTATACCTTGCGCGCATTTTGCTAGAATTGCGCGACAAGGTATCCACTTGACGTCATTTTGATGTCAAAGTGGGTACCCAGCTGAGGGGTCAAAAATATCCTGAAATCTTACCACATTTGGGGGTTTCCATGGCAACACAACTTTTTTAAAAACTTTAGGCAGATGATTTTCTGCTAATAAAATCAAGCTCTTTTAAATGAACTAACATTGTTTCAGCATTGGGTACCCCCTTTAAAGGTATTCATGCAAACACAGGGATATCAATTATGTAGTATTCAAGAGAGAGCGAACAAGTTGTATTTTCATTTTGGTAAAAAGGACAATTTGAAGAGAAAAAGTGATGAGAGATATTAGAGGATTCTGAAATGTAAAATGGCTACTTACACTGCTGAACTGTGCCCTTTTGCCTGCCGCTGTAAAGGGAGCTTTCGCTGAAGTGGGAACTGGAGGTGGCACACTCTCCAGTGATGTCGCAGCTATATCGTCCAAATCGTCTTCAATAGATCCTTGACTAAATGAGGAAAGTGTACTGTCTGTTGAGAGTTTCCTGTGAACAGTGCCAGACTGAATGTCGGCAAGGGTCAGGAACTGATATGGTCTATTAGAGTTGGGTCCTGAGTTAGAATTGAAAGCACCGGGTGGGGAGAGCTGCTCCGAAGGGGGAGGCGTCTCACACATATCAACAATAACAAGAGCGGGAGGCACTGCATCACGCTTTAAAGGCTTCGATTCGGTCTGAGAAGAAGGCACTCTTTGTTCCCCATTAGAAGTGGCACTTGTAAGGGGTTTTTCATCCTCAACTTGGTCCAGACTTCCTTGTTCAGAGAATCGTCTACTGAGACCAGGGGTGGTCTCATGGATTCGGGTTGGGAGGGGACTACCAGGGGGATTGAGTCGGACTATGAGTTCTGTCCTTTTGATCTCAACATTTCCAGGACTAAGGGGAGAAGGAGGAGGAGGATGAGATGTGGGTACGCTTGATGATGGTTGTTCATGGGGAAGCCTGAGATCCTGGAATCCCTCATCAGGAGACAGGATCTCAGGTCTAACTGTCACATTGGTTGGGCTACCAGGGGGGTAGAGATGAAATACTGGCTTGGTTTTGACCAACTGTGGTCGGAGAGGCTTGGGGACCTGTATGGTAATGTTTCCTCCGCAATGAGAATGCATGCTCCTGACCTGGCCACGACTCTCAGGGCATGCTTCCTCTTCACTTGATGAACGCCCTACACCCAAAGAGGGCGATTCAACAGAGAGTCTTGAAACACCACTGTCATGACTAATGCTCCTACGAGTCCTTGTTTGTTCTTGAGGCACAACTGACAAGGACGATCCGTCATCACTTGATTCTCTATGCAGCTGTGAGTCTAGCGTTGGCGAATGGCTTCGAGGGCTCATGCAGACTGGGCTGCTCGCATTGAACCCACTGCCATACCCACTACTTGGACTTGTACTTGGTGAAAGGAGTTGCTTTGGGAACGGTCCCCCACTCTCAGGATCTACAGAGTATATATCAGGGGGAGCAAGGTTGATCTTCAGTGGCTTTGGACTACTGGAACGTCTAACAAACAATGATGAGAGCTGCTCGGGGGACTTTTCGTCATCAGATATCGAGGCAAGAGTGACGGACTTTGATCGGGGTCTTGAGTTGTGGATGGCAAGCTGTTCCTTCGGGTATCCTGACAACTCACTGTTGTCACTCGAGCTTACAAACTTGCTGCATAGACTGAAGATTTTTGGCGAGACTGGTCGAACGGTGACCGAATCAAGAGATGTATTCCAGGACCCTACCCTGTGCTGGGTGGACAGAAGGTGCTCAGATGCCCAATCCTCGCTGAAAGATGGTTTCCTCCTGGCAGTGTCCACCTCTAAACTCTCTGGCATGATTGGTTTGACTGCCGATGGGGTCCCTGCAGCAGTGCTGCCCTGCAATGAGTTGTCACTGGTTGCTGTTGTCGATATGTCAGGCAGACTGAGAGATGGCAATCTGTAACCTGACAAAGATTTCCCTTCAGTTCTCCTCCTCATAATAAAAGGTCTCACGATGTGGGGAAGGTCCCTCACTATCCATCCACCGCTATGACATATCTGTAGATTTATCCCAGCCTATACCTTGACTTTACTTCTATAGCTTCAAGTAGATTTCACAGCATCTATAAAGACAGAAAAAAAGAAAATGAGTAAAAATGACTTAATTGCTAAGATACACAAAAATATTTTGAATTCTAATGAGATAAAAAAAGAGGTATGACTGGAATTGGAGTAAGGTAGGTAAGCCGAAAAGGGATGAATTTAGATGAATGGTGATTTCAAACAACCAATCTTTCACACTCAAATTTAGTATCAATTTTCAGAAGTGTAGAAATATTCCTTGGAGAGTGGAGATGTTGCACATTGCATGAATATGATGGAAAGCAGGCATTACTTCATCCCCAAAATTGAAGCATTTCAAACATAATGCAATATTATATCTTAAGTTATTGGTTACCCTGGAAATAGCTGAAATTGCAAACTTTAATCCATGGAGATAAGATTTTTAAGAAGTCAATTCAATAGCACATGCCAAATTAAAGTATTTTGTTTTACAAAACTCATTGAAAAAAGATTACATGCAAGAAACCTCTCACAAGGCAACTCACCAATTCTTAATATCCCTGTACATTTACAAAAAGTATTTTTCCACAATCACATCCAGCATCAAGTCCTCCACAATGCCATGTTTGATCCACATAAAGTAATTTAAGAAAAGGAGGCAGTGAAAAATAATTGCCTCTGCACATCACAAAAGCACAATTTCATATCAGCAGTGGAATGCTTTCTGCCACAATAACTCACTCTCTCTCTCTCTCTCTCTCTCTCTCTCTCTCTCTCTCTCTCTCTCTTCTCCTCAATGCTAAGAGAATTCCCTATGACTTGAACTGCATACAGAGCAAACCGCATGCATCCAGACACAGACACATATGTGAGCAGTCGCAAAAAAGAGATAGGTTAGGATCTATCGAGGGCTTTCGAGGCACTTTGCGAGATGACAACTTTCCAAATCACGATTTCCTGTTTTCGCTCCAGAGATTACACAAGCATTATGGCGCTGATTAGTCCTATCATTAAACTTGTCCAAAAAAAAGCCAGCCTGGGGAAAGGTGGATTCACACACAGCAGAAACGTAATATGACATATGCTCAAGAGACCACTGATCCACAGTCAATCAAATGGCACTAACAGAACCTAAGCCAATCAAAACCCTCATTACAGTCCTAACCATACATGTAACTGCATATCTTTGATGAAATAATCCAGTAGGATATGCCGAAGCAAAGCAAAGTCAGATAAAAAGAAATATGTACATGTAGGACATAGGACATGGATATGAAATATAAAATTTTATTTGGTTCTCTGCACTTACTGATGTGCTAATGTTTGGACTCATATTAAAGCTAAACTTAATCACATATCTATCCATTCCTATCAAGCAATTTTCAAGTCTAGGGATGCCTTTTTTTTCATCAAGCCTAGTGAATAACAACTATACACCACACCTGTTACAAGTTATTGTACGTTACTCCATGAAGATTGATAATTTGTTGCTATATCAGCTAAACTTATGTCAAGTGCCAATATGGCATTGAAGTGCAGTTTAAAGTGACACAAGACATAAAGACTATACAGGTGTAGATTACTGCATTCAGAGGCAAGAGATAATCTTATTGTGTTTACACAAAGAATGAGAGCATTGTTGCATGTTTTTTTTCCATAAAGAAAGTACAATGTATCCTCCAAAACATTTCAAAAAATGTGTGCACAGGAAAGTAAATGCTGATAGTGGCAGGTCTGGCTGGAATATGACAGATTATGAATAATGATCTATAGTGTTAATGCAAGAAAGAGATATAAAAATGTAAAATAAATCTGCTACTAAATATGTTAAAAATCACTATGTGCGCAAGAAGATGTGAGAGTGTGACATACGCATCCAATGGTAGACAGTCAAGCTGCATACTGTATCTCCATGTCAGGAGGGCATGTGAAGGATTACAAATTCAGACTGAAAATGCATACAAAGTGAAAGGAATATCATGTGTCAAGCATATTCTCCACAAAACAATAAGCGTTTTCACATGAACGGAAAAACTCAATTTGCAATGCCGAATTGCAATTACGCTATTAGAATCATCATCTGTACACACCACTAAGAAAGGCTTCGCGGATTCTCGGTTTTGCATTTCGCTCCGTCATTCGGGAGAATCATCACTGAAAAACACCTCCCGATCGTCATTTGAATTGTGCAATTCAAATTACCCTCCGATGCATTGACATGGCCAAAATGCGTCATTAGAATTAAGATTCTAATGATGCATCACTAGAATCTTAATTCTAATGACGCATTCTTACACATTTTCTAACCTCCATAGTAAATGTATGTTCAGAAGAATTGCTTTTTACATAACATACTTTGATTACGGGGTGAGAAAATGTGTAATTTTCAAGAAAATTGAGAAAATGTGAAATTTCATGTACAAAGTGAATGGAAAGCTGCTCGCATATGATGTCATCAGTGTTGCCAATTTGCAGAGCCGAGAGTAATTCATTAGAAAATGTAAATGAGTGTAATTTTCTTATTCAGGGTTCATACACTTATACATTTTCAAAATTCCATGACTTTCCATGACTTTCCAGGGCAGAAAAATGCAAATTTCCATGACTCATCAATCACATGTGATGTAAAATTTACATAAAAAGCGCGGTGATTAAAAGAGATTCAAAGCTGATCTGAGTGTCATGAATGCAGGGCTGGCTGGAGCGTCAATTTATTAATATGAAAAATATCTTGAATAAATGATTTTCCATGACTTTCCAGAAGAAAGTGACAAATTCCCTGACTTTCCCTGACTTTTTGCTTCTGGAAAAAAGAATTTCCAATTCCATGACTTTCCAGAAATTCCCTGACCCGTATGAGCCCTGTTATTCTTTGACCGATTTGGCTCATTTCTTTATTAAAATGCCGTTCAAATTGAACTCCTTTTATTTAAATAGTGAAACTTCTGGGGTGGACTTTCCCTTTAACCAGTTGAAGACTAAGCCCAAGATAAATTGGGTTAGGGTCTATGGACAACGTGTGTTATATTGAAATCAGATCAGACTCAACAGGTTAACGAGCAGAAAATAAGAACCAAGCTGTAGGGCTGGGGTGAAAGGAAGTACCCGCATGAGAAAGAGGAACTTGGGGAACATGAAACAGGATATGGATACAAAAGGAAAAAAAAAGCTTAAAGTGATTACACAACGGTAATTTTTTTTTTTGATATATGATCGAGAATAGAATTCTAAGAAGAATAACATTAAATATATGATTTTCAATCAAAATCAATGCATTTTGGCTAATTTTCTCATAAAAAGTCAAGAGCTGACCAAAAAATTTGAGTATGAGGTATGACGTAAAAGTGGGTACCCAGCTTCGTGCATTGCAGTTGTGCTGCGCGCTAGACTGTACATTATGTATTATACCTTGCGCGCATTTTGCTAGAAATGCGCGACAAGGTACCCACTTTGACGTCATTTTGACGTCAAAGTGGGTACCCAGTTGAAACTGGGTCACAGCTGAGGGGCCAAAAATATCCTGAAATCTTACCACATTGGGGGGTTTCCTTGGCAACACGACTTTTTAAAAAATTTTAAGCAGATGATTTTCTGCTAATAAAATCATGCTCTTTTAAATGAACTAACATTGTTTCAGCACTGGGTACCCCCTTTAAGATAAAAAAAACCCAAAATGACCTCACAGCCATGCAGACATGTAATGATATGCAGTACCGGGCCCCGTCTTATAAAGAGTTGTGATAGATGTGAATCAATCGCAACTTTGAGATTGATCTCAACTCCTATCTCGTAATTACACAGTTGAAATCGATCTCAAAGTTGAGGTTGATATGAATCAATCGTTACTCTTCATGAGACAGGGCCCAGCTATGTTATGTTTCTATTCAGGCAAGTTTTTATATATTAATTCAGACACAAATACATGAAACGGATTTATAGTTGAAGATTGACCAGCTATAAGGCATGTAATTCTAAGCCACATAAATCATTTAAATCTAGGGGCTTTAAGATAAATCTCAGTACGGTTCAGGACTGAAGTTCAAAAACCTTAAAAGCGTATATTTAGAGCCAAAAGGGCGTTAAGCCAATCATCTTCACTTCCTAAAAGTATTTCTAACTAGCCTCCATTCTTAAGCCCTTAATACATGTACTTAACAGTAAATCTACCCGGTATGGTTCATACTGGAATATGTACATTTGTTGATATGAATACATCAATCATTAAATCGGTTTCTTTAAAAAAAATGTTACCAGATGCTTTTGCAGTAAAAATAAAAGTGCAAAACCACAATATGACTGTACATTCATGGCAGGAATCTCCTTTGCTCTGTATTTCAACATTTTTATTGCTACTGTAAAGTTAAGACATGAAGCATGGCACAAACAAATATCAGACCCCTTCAGTGCTAAACTGTGCAGACAGACAGATTGTGTGTAAATTTGTCTGTCTAAACTACCTGGGAAAAAAAATACTAAAGAATATTACAAGCAAGATCATTAAGCCTCTCTACATTTAAGATAAATGACTTCTTCATCTTTGCCTTTTCCCTTAGTTTTCTGAGCTTCGTTCTTCAATTCTCTAATGGCCAGAGGCACACATTACCTTCAAATGACATTTTGAATAAAAGGAATCCACTCAGCTTTTGTCTTTCTTTGTTACTTCACTGTCCCAAACAATTAAATGCATGTCTTGATTGCCTGAAAATGCTGAATAAATGATAATTTGTGTGTCCTAGTATTAGTAATCTCATTACACAACAGTGTTCAATCGTTAGTCACAATAAGCCAGATTAATGCAACAGGACATCAAGAACAACAGAAATGTCATCAAGCCGTAGACAAACAAATCAGAGTAGTTTCTATATTAGGGTGAGAGAGCTTTGTAGATTGTCAAGACTGCCAGTCACTATTTGTGTTGCAAGTACTGCAATTAGGCTTCGTTCACACATTAAGGTGACAAACCATTTAACACCCATGGCAAAGTACTAATGTGAATGCACTGCATGAACATGTAGCTGAAGAGTTGCACAGGTTGTATGGTTTTCTGAATTACGAACTTCGAGAATTTAAAAAAAAAACCTACTTCATTTTCAGAATCAGGATTTTTTTTTTTCATTTTCAGAATCACCCAAACCTATCTAGAACTTTTTAGCCTCTCTTATGTGCCATTTGGGACTAGGAATTATGAATTATGGAACTTCAGAGAAAAAATCTTCCAAAAACAAAACAAGTACCCCTAGATGCATCCAAGTCCACTATTAACATACTAGTGTTGTGAGTTGCAATAATGTGAAGAGCACTACATGTACACTCTTGTTTCATTTTATGCAATTAACGTGAATTTCCAAGAGATAATATTTATTTGCTGCCTTTTATTTCCTTTTATTTCTAAACTTTGATGTTATGGTCACGATTAAAAGTAACGATGGGTAAGGTAACATGATACATGCAATTGCTTTCATAGAAATATTATTCTTGGCAAGTATCCCAAAGGCCTACATACATGTAATATATAGTATCCACTGGCTCGTTGGTCATCCTAATCACAATGCTGTTTGAATGATATGAAGCACAGTAAAGTAAAAATGTAGGTGGCATAATAGAGCTGACCACAAGACTCAACAAAATATCAAACTCTTAATTCACAGAAGAGAGAGAGAGAGAGAGAGAGAGAGAGAGAGAGAGAGAGAGAGAATCGACTGCATGTATTTTGCATACACCAGATAATTTCATAAAAATGCATGACTGAAACTCATTCTCACAATTTAATGACAAAAAGGCCTATTGTCTTTACAAAGCTATTGGAAATATCTGACAAATGAAAGTGAAAGTGTTCAAATAATGTGACGTACAAAGAAATCTATTTACATATCAGCTTGAAAATCTCTCATGGAAAGTTTAGAGTTACGATGAGAATGATAGCATTCGGTGATTTCCGCCTTTTAAAGAAAATATACGTACTTTCTCATGTTTTCTCCTTCAATTCACAGTTTTGTTTGTTAATAAACTCAAATATTGCGCAAAATGTTCGATAAGATGACCATACATAATGGATTATACACCACATATTTCTATTTACACTAGTACTTTACAAAAGAACAATCGTGTTTCCAATGAAAATAAATATACCATAAAAACAGTGCAAATTGGAACAAACACTAGAAAAAAATCAAAACAAACATTTCCCATATATAATGCATACCCTTTTCATTTTCTCTATTCACAACAAGGAACACAATCAAAAGAGCCTGCCTCATTCCTCTTGGTGAAATTTGTTACATGTACAAACGTTTTTTTTCTTCAAATGTTTGCCTTTATTCATCCAACATGTCCTATTCACCTCAAAAACTTAACCCATTCAGTATAATTTAATATCATTTGCGTAGACCCCAGCCGAATTATCTTTGGCTTTGTGTTTAGTGGGTTAAATTTGTGCAGCTCTCATACTACATGTACAGTCAAACCTGCTTTAGCGACCACCTGTATAGAAAGTCCACCTGCCTATAAAGATCACAAATTTTGTTCCCCTTGAATCGTTTTTCCCATTGAAATGTGTATTAAGGAACCTGCCCATAAAGACCACCTGCTCATAAAGACCACTTTTTTTGTCTCCCTTGGGTGGTCTTTATATAGGTTTCACTGTAAATGTAATGTATGTGTACCACCCAAATTACACATACATCATAACATGTACATGTAGTAGGACCAGCAAAGCTTTGATACCATTGACAAACTAATACTATTTGCATGTTGAGGAATTTTTCCTTGAAGCTGTAGAAATGAGCTCTCTGCAATAAGGTTTTATTCAATAGGAAGGGTTAAAAATAGCACAGCATGGCACATTGTATGCTGAATTGAAATGTAAAAAGGTTGGGTCGGATCGGGCATTTCTATGTAATCCTTGCAACTAAGAAAGCCTTCCTCCAGAATAATGTTGATAGCTAGTCAATGATTTCTTTGTCAAACTGTGGATCCTAGTCTTAAAAGTCAGATGCATAGAATTTGAATGACATTCTAAGTAATGTAACAACACAAAATGTTGCAGAAAACCACTCAAGACTCTGACATCATTAAGATAGCCTCTCAGAAATATCAGTGATCACACAAGGATTTGAACACAATTACAGAGTTGGAAATATGAGCATGTCGAGAGAATCACAGCATGTAAATATTGTTCATGGT
This sequence comes from Echinometra lucunter, assembly GCA_029962745.1. Taxonomy (NCBI): domain Eukaryota; kingdom Metazoa; phylum Echinodermata; class Echinoidea; order Camarodonta; family Echinometridae; genus Echinometra; species Echinometra lucunter. The sequence goes on from CM057152.1 coordinate 30,379,758, forward strand.
TTGATCACCAGGTAGATACAGGATACTTCTTAAAGGCATTGGCTAACTTTGTGAGTAGCTGATTTAAAAAATTCTCAAACTAAGATGAAACATGTGTATGAGTACTTGTATTTGTACTCAAAAACCCTGAAACCAACCATAATTTGGAATGAAAAAGTGTAAGTTAGACGCAAACAGCAATTTTATTATCCTTCGTCTCACATTTTCAAATTCAAGCAAAGTGGTCCAATCACTAAGAGGACCACTTTGCTTGAATTTGAAAATGCCGTTATGTGCCTCCCACCGCGTGATTCGCCAATACACACAGTACGGTAAGGTGAGTCATACGCGCATGCGCACTCCTTATGTCTATTCTGTGCAACCGACCATCGTATATTTTTCAAACATTGGTTCACATTTTTGATATTTAAAAATACTTCCTGTGGATATTATACTTTGAAACTTTCAGACTGGTATTTTTACACTATAACCCTTATGTTTATCCCATTTTCAAGTAACAACACAAGATTTTTTTAAAATCATAACAATGTTAACCAATGCCTTTAAGGAGTACACGATGTGAACACACTGTATTCAAACCTGTTTTCACCCTGTAGCAAGAAATTATTGTGATGTATACACACATTGTGATTTGATCAAAAAGAGGATACTGAATACTTTTAAGGAACTGATGTGTTACACTGTTTCCATATTATCCAAACTGTGGCACAACAAATAATTACAAAGTACACACTGTGTTCTGTGGTGAAATTAATCAGAAGACTTGGAACATTGCTCTGATGTAGGTGTTTGGTAATGTGAACATCCGCATACTGTGTTCATAATTCTCACACTATGGCTACAAAGTACAATAAGAATCAAAGTGTGTTTAGAACAAGGCAAAATCACAAATTGGATACTTTTCTGGTTTAACAATATGAACAATGTGAACATTATACTGTGTTCAAGAAATTTTCAGTATAAACATCAATTAATATGTTTGCTGTTTTCACACTGTGGCAACAATACAAATCAGAATGTGTTCACAAGGTGTGATCATGGTGAGGATATGGAATACTTTTACAATGTCAGTAAAGTGAATACTATGTGCTTGCAAATTTTACAATTTTTAACGCTTTTCATTTTCGGGATCTGAAACATTCAACATCATGCACTGCAATCCAATATCTGTTAAACCAAGGAGTTTATAGAGGAACATATTTCCAACACTAGTGACTACCAACCCATCATGCCATCTTCCTTGAAAGAAGAAATTAAATAGGATTATGGTGACATTTGTGGATGAGGTCACAAACAACAAACAAGCAAGACACGAAGATAGGCATAAAAAGAGAGAAAGACACCCTAGTGAAATTTTGATCTTCAACAGAGCTCTCTCTTTTACAAAATAGCAAAGGGTATTGTAGGATTTTGTCGAAAGGTTAAATCTAAATTTAAATGTTTCTTAAATGTCTTGGTCTAATCATATTACATGTCTGTAATGAACTTCCTGCAACCAGGCACTCCTTGACATTAACCTACATGTGTGTTGTTTCACATTAATCTTGAAAACTGAGATTTTAATAGCTCCACATTATAACTTGATTCAAATTGAGAGTAGAAATTGCAAGCAGAAGCTCAGGTTACAGAATGTGATTTTTACCTTAACCAGATTTCATTACAGCTCTTAATTTGTAACTGATTATCATCAAGAAATACTTTTTACACCACAAAAAAAGAGACTGAATGTCTATAATTTCATCTAAAATGTCAGTGTTAAGAATAAATAAAGATTGTTAATCCTCAACGTTTACCAAATCAACACGCAAACTACATCAACTTTAGTTCCTTATTCGTGATCCTGCGATGGTCACTGATTTCAATCCATCTGTAACAAAAGAAGTCATATTGAAATATTTTCACAGGAAACTGTCAACAGCAAAAATTTTCCTTGTGCAAAACATTCCCCTATATACCAAGACAGTATTATTTACTCATTTATCCATTTTACATTTGTTTATTCATTTACTCATTTATTCATTTCTTGCGGAGTAACATTCTATGGGAATAATTTAGTGAAATGCCTGATTCCATGTAGCATGCTCTGTTGTTTGGTTTTTAGAATTTGTTTGCTTGTTTGTTTTTTATTCAATATTCTGCTACAGTGATAAAAATTTAAACTGCTATTCTGCAGATCTGTATCACAAAGGAGTAATAATGTCATTCAGATTTCGTGTAATTTAGAATATAAATAAATACTATTTTAAAAATTGTTACCACTAAAGTAAAATTTATCCTTTAAATCTTATTCCATTCAATCATGTTAATATGATTCCTATGACATTTTGCTTATCCTTGCATAATCTCTCCGAATCCATCATAGAGACAGCTTGGCTTTCATATGCACATAAATGTCAATGCAAAATGAGTGTCAGTTCATGTAAAAACCATACACGTTTTTATTGTTTAAAAAAAAAACATTCTCAAGGCTGTATCTATGACAATATTAATGCGTCAGCAACAAAATTTCCTTCACAAAATGTAAAAGTCACATTACTTAAGAAACACTCCTAAATCATGAAATTATTAACACAGTCATAGTTTTTGTTATGACTTGATATGAATGGAATCTGCTGAGTGAATAAATATTTCATCATACAGAACCACTGCCTCAAGTACTGGAACAATGTATTTGAAGAAAGAAAAAAAACCAAGATGAATGAAAATGCATCTTCTTTATGCCCCGGTGCACCTATATTCAGTATAATTTCATGCCCAAGTGTTCTTGAATCATTGTGACGATTTTCATCCTTTTTTTTTTTCTGTTAGGCCAAGTCAGTGATGAATGAGTTGGCTTATTCAGGTAAATTGTAGTTTTAGGCAGTTCCTCTTTCAGTACCATTCAACAGCCATCGTATAAAAGTTAGTTGAAATTCATGGGAGTTCTTTTCTTTGGGGGAATTTCCCCCCAAAATGTACATTTTCGGGAGGGTCATTTATGCATTTTTTTTTCTTTTTTAGAGCTGCATATAGTTTAGCACCACGGATGTATTTTCAGGCATTCCAGAGTTCTACTGTTCATATATTTCTGCAGCTTCATTTCTTTCCATTGTGTAAAACCAGACATTTTCCAAAACTTTACAACCAATTTCATTGGCATTCCTCAATGTCAGAAAATTTTACAAATTGCAATAACTCACAATCATTTTGGTTGTAATTCAATTCTATAAAAAAATTTAAAAAAACCTAACACACATACAAATACGTGAACATTTTGTGCAAGGGGAAGTTTCTGGTTAATAGGAGTCTCATTTGAGAGTAATCTTTCTTTATCTAAAAATATCTTTACAAAAGTACTCCTAGGTGCCGTTGCATAAAACTTGCTATAAATGAGCTCCTCAACAGTAAAAATTTAATCTGTATAGCAAGGCAAATACATGTATTACCCATTCCCTCCAATCTAGAATGCTACTCTCTATTACACCCACAAATAACCAACTGTTCATTATCCAGCTACATATATCCTACAGAGGAAATTAAGATAATGAATGATGTCCTGGATCTGCCTGTTTTACATTTAGCTTTAATTTCTATTTGTTTGGGGTTTTTTTTTCTCTCTTTGTATTTTCTCTCTCTCTCTCTCTCTCTCTCTCAATTTTCACTGTTTCTTTCTTTTAATACTCTCTCTCTCTATATTCTTTTACTTTCTCCCTCCCTCTGTCTTGTTCCCTCTGAAAAATCTTAAAACAAACCTGCATTTTGTCAATGTGTATTTTGTATTGCTACTTTCTTTACTCTTTCTTTCTTCTGTCTTTTACTCTTCTTTACTCTTCTTTTGTCATCTTCCCTTTAAGAAGAAATCTTTTTTTTTCCATCAAATTCTGAGGAAATGTGCAAAGTTTATTACCTCCCCCTCATCCAGTCCCTCTTTTTTCCTCCCTCTCTGTTTCTGTCTATCTCTCTCTTTCTGTCTATCTCTGTCTCTCTGTCTCTGTCTCTGTCTGTCTCTGTCTCTCTCTCTCTCTGTCTCTCTCTCTCTCTGTCTCTCTCTCTCTGTCTCTCTCTCTGTCATTCCCTTCCTTTCTTTCCTACATCATTTTCAACCCTCTTCTTTCCATCATCCATAGAAGACATGACTTACATCTGTTCAATAACTGGGCACAAACTTCAGAATTTATGTTCCGCTTTATCTCTACCCATGCTCCTGTTGCTGATGGCAACCGAAGAGCCCGGCAGCCCAAGGTTTCGATAAAGTTCAATCGTGTTTCCTCAAAGCCAGGGTAAATGATGCAAAAGTTTGTGGGAAAACTTTCACCCCCGGGGAAAGTGAGGAAACGATGTGTTAGCAGACAAGAAAGATGAAAAAAAAAAGTTTTATTAAAGACCTTTCACTCTTAAAGGAGGTACCAAATGCTGAAACAATGTTAGTTCATTGAAAAGAGCATGATTTTATTAGCAGAAAATCATCTGCCTAAAGTTTTTTTTTAAATCGTGTTGCCAAGGAAACCCCCAAATGTGGTAAGATTTCAGGATATTTTTGACCCCTCAGCTGTGACCCAGTTTCAACTGGGTACCCACTTTGACGTCATTTTGACGTCAAAGTGGTTACCTTGTCGCGCAATTCTAGCAAAATGCGCGCAATGTGTAATACATATTGTACAGTCTAGTGCGCAGCACAACTGCAATGCGCGAAGCTGGGTAACCACTTTTACGTCATACCACATACTCAAATTTTTGGGTAAACTCTCGACGTTTTATGAGAAAATTAGCCAAAATGCATTTTGTTTTCGATTGAAAATCACCAAATGTTCAATGTTATTCTTCTTAAAATTCTATTTTCGATCATATATCAATTTTTTTTTTTACCAATGTGTAATCACTTTAAGAAATAGTCTTCATTTTAAAGATCCTTTTCAAGAGTACCTATCAAATATTGCAGGCCCTAAAATTAACACATTACCTACTGGAAAAGGGATGGCCCCTGTTTTAAAGGGTAAGTCCACCCTAGAAGTTTCACTGTTTCAATAAAAGGATATAAATTTGCACAGCATTTTAAAAAAAGAAATGAGCAAAATCGGTCAAAGAATAAGAAAATTACACTCATTTACATTTTCTAGTAAACTACTCTCGGCTCTGCAAATTGGCAACACTGATGACATCATATGTGAGCAGGTCTCCATTCACTTTGTACATGAAATTGTAACTTCCAAGAAAATTGAGAAAATGTGAAATTTCATGTACAAAGTGAATGGGTACCTGCTCGCATATGATGTCATCAGTGTTGCCAATTTGCAGAGCCGAGAGTAATTTACTAGAAAATGTAAATGAGTGTAATTTTCTTATTCTCTGACCAATTTTGCTCATTTCTTTTTTAAAATGCTGTTCAAATTTATCTCCTTTTATCAAAACAGTGAAACTTCTTGGGTGGACTTTCTCTTTAAGCCTATGGGAATAAAACAATTCAGTAGTCCAAGGGTTAAATGAATGCAACATGATATAAGCTAACCCACACAAAACCTCAAAACAGCAAATCCTGCAAGGATGGTGCTGGCAACAAAACTTTGCCATCCGAGATAGACTCTGAAGAAGTTTCTTAAGAAATAGTAATTGTTTTGGTTGAAACTTAGTTTTTCTCTAAAGCTCTCTAAACAAGGAAGTATCTTTCCAGCAATTAAGTATTTGGTGATTGGTACTCTGTCAGTCTATTGGCTAAAGATATTTGTTGATGATTGATTATTATATACTCTATGCTTTCAGGGGAAAATAACAAAACAGCATCAACTTATTCATGGACACTTCAACTATGCCCACTTTAGGTTTCACTGATGAATAGCTGAACTGTCATGTCAAAGACATCATGAAAAACCATTGCTAGACCGTTTTATAAAGTCAAATTCTGTCCAGGGCCCGCTACATAAAACTTACCATTAATGGCAATTCTGCCATCTATGGTACATTAACTACCATGGTAACAGTGCTCAACAGCCAATCAAATTCAAGGTTTCCATAGACAGTACTATTGATGACAAAGTTACTGTCAATGGTAAGTTTTATGCAAAGGGATCCAGGTCTCTTCTGCAATGGTTTCTAATGTACATTTAGCTTGTCTGAGGCATGCCAAGCCAAGCGACTGCAAGATCAACACATACACCAGGGGTGTGTTTCACGAAACCGTCATAAGTCTTACTTCTTGGACATCCCATTGAAACGCGTGTTGTAGAATTAACACGCATCTCTATGGGATGTCCATGAACTTAGACTTATGACTGTTTCGTGAAACGCAGCCCTGGCTACTGGAATAGAAATAAATTCTTCTCTATGAGTCATCATCACATTACATGTATTTTGGCCTAAAGGGAAGAAGCATCAATAATTTGTTACCATTTATATGAACCCCCAAATCAGTCAATTTGGGGTCAAATTCAAAGGTGCAAAGAATCTCGCAACGAGCTGTGACAGTTCTATGAAAATGATGAATCCACATTTCTGCACTTCCGCATTGAATTGGACCTTCAAGTTGTGTCAGTATATATATATCCCACCTCAATGTATGTAGTGAGAGGTAAAATAAATTTCGAATATTTGACTCAGAAATTGATGCATTTGTCAGTTCATAAAAACAATGATGAATTGGTAAATTATTCTACCTTTGAAAGTAACTAGTGGTAACTTCATACTACATGTAGTAACCAAAGGGTGTGATCGATAGAAAATATAGCAAGGTAACTTATCTTGATTATATACATACATACACTTTGCATGCTCTGATTATACCCCCCCCCCCAAAAAAAAAAAAAAAAAAAACACATTAATCCAACTTACTTCAAAAAGATGGTTTACAAGTGGAATTCAAATAGTGAGGTCATGGAATAAGGAAGAGGCATGAAGGAATTTCAATCAAACCCAAATGTATTTTATTCAATATGCTCTGAACATTCTCTGTTGAGGGCTTAGAATAAACCACTTTCCTAACCCCGAATACATACAGGCCACTCATTTCCTTGTATTAATCATGACAAGTATTACGGGTTTTGGTATCGATGGTCACTTAATGGTCACTGGATCCTTCTATTGATGGGGCAATGTGCTGGGGGGGGGGGGGGCACCAATCTTGCAAGGTGGATTAAATTTGAATATATCGTACAAAACAGAAGGACCATCGCCTGGCTGGCTAACATGGGGGAGGGGTAGGGGACAGGGAGGGGTTTGTATTAATATACATGCATTTTTTTTTGGGGGGGGGTCATACCTGTATTATTGTTCCGTCTCCATTTTGCTTTCTCTGCCTCTCTCTCTCTCTCTCTCTCTCTCTCTCTCTCTCTCTCTCTTTCTCTGAAAGAAAACATTTGGTGCATTGTCTTCAAAGATCTTTCCAGCATGTCTATGAGCCTTTGAGGGCAAATACAATTAAAATTTTCTTTATTCTGAAAGACACAAAAGGATATTAAACCAATGTTTTTACAATATCCTGAAAATGACCCCTATGAAGGTTACTGCGACAAAGTTTTGCTGGACATGTACAATGTATGTCTGCGGTTCAAATACTACATGTAAATTATATCCAGTGACCTCAATACCAGCTATTTGCACTGTCTCTTAAATCTCATCTCTACTTTTTCAGAGACTACATGAATTTCTTGAACAAAACCATTGCTAAGCCTGTTGATATGTCTGCAATTTTCTGATGAGTTCTGGTTTCCCCGACCCCTATGTACACATAAACTCACTACCTCTGTTTGTCTAATCTTTAGAAACTTCAGAAGTTCGGCATACCAGGCCGAGGATATCAATATTGATACAAGACAAAACAAAAAAAGATGCTCTGCTTAATGCTTCCACAGGTTCGTATTACCGAACAGGAATAGGAAGTGCGTAGACGGCCTGTAAAAATTTCAAAATTCAAGAGGAAATTGCCAGTTTTATCATGTCACAGGATCACAGATGCATGAGTAAATCCTGTCCATTACAGATGTATCGTCACTTTTTCAACTGAATGCAAGTCAACTCTTTTTATTTGTGTATGAATGAAATATGAATATTTGACTTGGAATTAACTCTCACAAGTTAATGTTATATAGTCATAGTAACATAAGAATGGTAATAAGTTTATATGTACAATGACAGAACCCATGACAGAACCTAAACTTTGCACAGCATAACATGATTTTGATATAATGAAAGCAATGGACAATATGCCATGCTTTCAAACCAAGCATGCCCACACACAGCACTATGTACAGTATGTTCTGTGTTCTGAACAGTGTTAAAATTCACAATAATAACAATAATAATAATATGAATAGTTGCAATGGAAACTAAAAGGAATAATAAAGTAAAAAGCATGCGGTATTAATAAATCATAAGTAATAAAATTGCATATGCTAGGCTAAAAAGTACCAAGTAGGTGTCATGGTGATATGTCAGGCAAGTATTTGGGGTCCTCAACCCCAACCAGTAGTGAGGCGTTACATGCATGCATGAAGGTGTGAAGTGGACGATACTGTACAAGATAAAACATGTCTACATGTACATTAACGGACACATCTTGGCAGCATGCTAATGTAATCAATTATCGTACATAAATTGCACCTTACATGTAATTAAACCATACCATGACTGTAATCATCATATAATCCGCTTAACCTTCAATGCAACCTTTACCTTCACTTTCAGTGGGGTGGTATGAATTCTGAAAACAACTTATCTTTTAATTTTAACAGAAAAACAATGCTAACTATCATGAATTAATGAGGACAAGTCATTGGTCAATACCTGCTGAAAGTTGGCTGGGTTTGCATTGAGTTTTAAGAGACATCTGCATAAGCACAATGGTAAAGGTTTATTCTCTGCAATCAACATTTGCATTAACAATATTAAAATCTTTTTCCTTACCTAAAAGACAACACATTTTCAGAATACCATCCCTTAAATTGAGAATAGAGTGCAAATTTATTGAAAAATTTAATCAAACATACATGTAACAGTATGCCTACAGATGCTTTCATATCTTTTGCTTTTTTTTACTTATTGGAGATGTGCCAATATTTATTTGTACATTGGAATCTCATAGTTTTCTTACAATGTACAAAAATGTAGGTGTGAAGAAATGTAGACAGTACCAACAAAATTAGTTGAAACATCAAAGATCTGTCTGTGTAGTTGTATGATTATGTCAGCTGGATTATTTTTTCTTTATTTTCTGGGGACTTGCATGTAGTATTATGAAGATCTTACATATACACTATATTATACAGCCAGTGTTTCATCTAAACCTGGACAACTGATTGCATCTTTCCAGTTTCTATTAAATTTTTAATTCTATTAACTTCAAAGTAAAAATCTGCAAAAAGCATAAAATGCAGAAATTTTTTTTCCAAGGCACATGAAAATGGTTGCCCATGGCAGATTACAGATACAAATAGATCTAATGCAGAATAAACACTGTAATATCCACACTGCTCTATGACCACAACATCTCATTCACAAATGCTATAACTGTACATGCAGACTTTTAGTAGCGGACATCAGAAATGACTGACTACATGTCCTTTAAGGTTACTACAAGTAGGTAACTATCATCCATCAAAAATATGCAAAATTTAAATTGATACTGGATTGATACTGTATTATTCTACATGTACTACCTGTACACACACACACACTGTATGAGAACTTTTTAAATTGAAACGGCCCATTGCATTCCAAATGCCCAGTGTAAAAATATAAGAAGTTTCATATTCATGCCTTTGAATAGAATTGTTTACAATATTTATACTAATTTTTTATCATTCTTCTATTATTATTATTATTCTTATCATTATTATCATTATTACTATTATTATTATTAAACTCTAAATGCAACATTAAGGCGAATTCTTTTGTTCTCAGCCTATTGTTTTGATTCCCTTTAACGCACACTCGATTCCCCTTAAAGGGAAAGTCCACCCCAGAAGTTTCACTGTTTTAATAAAAGGAGTTAATTTTGAACAGCATTTTTAAAAAGAAATGAGCAAAATCGGTGAAAAAGAATAAGAAAATTACACTCATTTACATTTTCTAGTAAATAACTCTCGGCTCTGCAAATTGGCAACACTGATGACATCATATGTGAGCAGCTCTCCATTCACTTTGTACATGAAATTTCACATTTTCTCAATTTTCTTGAAAGTTACACATTTTCTCACCCCATAGTCAAAGTATGTTATGTAAAAAGCAATTCTTCTGAACATACATTGACTATGGGGGCTAGAAAATGTGTAACTTCCACGAAAATTGAGAAAATGTGAAATTTGCTCATTTCTTTTTTAAAAAGCTGATCAAATCTAACTCCTTTTATTGAAACAGTGAAACTTCTGGGGTGGACTTTCCATTTAACACTCTCCTGCCCTATTGTGACGAAATAAACCCACTGTTTGGATAAGGTAGGTTATAATGTTGTTATCATTATTATAATCATCATTATTACTATTATCATCATTATTAACATCATTGTTATTATTATCATTGTTATCATTATTATTATTATCATTATTATTATTATTATCATTATTATTATTATTATTATTATTATCATTATTATTATCATTATTATTATCATTATTATTATCATTATTATTAGTATTATTATTATTATTATTTTTAGTAGTAGTAGTAGTAGTAGTAGTAGTATAATCATTATTATTATTATTATTATCATTATTATTATTTGGTTCGGCGTCACCTATGCCTGGTGAACTGAATCACTGTAACCCTCAGGTCTCTCCTCCCGATATCACTGATTGGGGGTGTGTAGGTGGACCACATACACCGGGGTTTCCCCTTACTCTTATACGAATAGTGCAGAGGGATCTTTAACGTGCAAAGGTCATGACTCTCCTCTACACGGGACCTCCATTTAACGTCCTATCCGCAGGACGGACGGAGTGTTTTCCACTGTAGCATAGCCTGCGTCTATAAAACAGGGGAGGGGCACGATAAGACACAACGTAGGCTTCAGTCATCCGCCTGGGTTGGACTCGAACCCACGATCTTTGGTTCGACAGGCAGACGCTTTACCGACTGAGCCAACTTGTCTTTATTCTTGTTATTATCATTACTGTCATCAAAATTACCAGTATTATTACTATTACTATTATCATAATTATTACTGTCATCATTACTATTAAAATTATCATTGTTAATATTGTTAAATACCATTATGACCATTATCAATACAAGCACACTAATGTGACAATGACATGTAACTAATATGTACTAAACATGATGCATTATAACAACTTCAGATACGTGTAAGAACCAAATCAAAAGAACCAGGAAATTTCCTTCTAAATGACCGCAGCGGCAACACAACAAGTGTCTGAATACTGTTCAACATAATTACACACTGCCCTTTCCTATTTCAAAACATTTCAATGATCAGCAACTAGCAACGCAGGAAACAAGTGCTTTAATGAAAACCAATGGAAAACCAATTAACTTCTAAATTGTTCAATGTTGGTGTATACAAGAAGTCAAGAACCACATGTAAAAACTGAAAGAAAATTAGTGCACCCTTTGAAAAATGCTATAACAACTGAGGGCCGAGGACAAGATATAACCTTCCAAAACCGATGAAGCGACTATAACAGCCATTCATAAGATCAATAATGTCTGCTTAATGCAAATTTTTACGGTGACTCTATAACAGATGGTGTAACTTACGTATATGCGAGTTGTGAACCTGTACGGTGAGAATTACGCAATACAACACTGGAATGTGCAATTCATTAATTCTGCACAAATAAATACTGATACAAAAAAATTGAATACTCACATGGTTACGAAAATGAACTTCCTCCTTAATACGTACACAACTCGCTTGGTTTGATTACATGGTAAGTTCCTGTGTTGTACTGCATGTCAATATTTCATACATGTACATACATAAACTACAGGTTTAATATCAAAGCAACTGGCAACCTTATGCACATGCATCGTGCAAATTTAGACCATAATACAATCACTTGCATGGACTGCAGGCCTATCAGTCTCAAGCACTTTATCTAGTACAAGGTAGGCCTTATGTAACTACACTTGTACATGTGTCATAAGGCGCTTTCACACCTACCCGATCAGGAAAAATACCTGGTATTTTGCCAGTGTGAAACCAAATTACGAGTAATATCCCCGTAAGAAAATACCCGTAAATTAGTAGGTACTTTCTCAAAATTACGAGTACTTTCTCCAAGGTCGCGGGGATTTTTGTAATGTGAAAGCAAATTACGAGAACTTCTGTTCCATCAAGCACTGGCGCACGAACCGTGTACTGTACTGTGTGTACGTATTGGATGTCGTTATCGTTTGTGTACCCGCACATTTTGCATTTGAGATTTGTATTGTCTATTTCTAGCTCGTTGTTTTAGTAAAGTTCTGTTCCCCTTTCGTGTTTTTTATTTATGATTCATTCTGATATATCGATACGGTAGTATGTCATCCTATGATCACCGCTGATAGCGATGTGGAGGGAGGAGGAGGTGTACACGGCAGTGCCCTCCTCCAGCCAAAGAAATAGGACTATCTACGATATGCTCGCTGGAAGACTTGCCAACCTCGGGTTAGAGGATACCTCTCGAAATAAAAAAAAATAAACTGAAAGTTCTAAAGAGAGATTACCAGACTGCAAGTGTACATCAATATGTAGAGACGTATCAATGATCGCATCGAGCTAACTGGCTAGCGCTATCAAGAGCTGAGCTAGCTGAGCGAATTTAAAAGCGCGAGCCTCGTCTGCAAAATAAATCGTTCTGCGCATGCTCGTAACTTCGAGAACTTACCCCGAAGAAGTCTGGCTTCGGGTAGGTGTGAAAGCGCGGAACAATTATCGGGTATTTTGGGGCCTTAACAAGTTCTCGTAATTTACGGGTATTTTTCCTGATCGGGTAGGTGTGAAAGCGCCTATAGAGGACAAATATCTTATTACAGACATGAACAATGCTTCCATGGGCAATTACATTGTAGCATGTTTGTACGTCAGTTGTGAATGTATATTTCCTAACTGGAGTATGTTTGGAATGACAACAATTACAATGCTTTGAACATGACACCTGTTGGAATGTTGAGTAATGCCTAAACAAACACTGAAGCTTGTTCATTACACATGTGTGCATACATGCAATGCAAACAAAAGGCTTGCCTGAAACAGTTCAAATTACTCTCAAAGCTTCTGTACATAAGATGTAGTGGTGTACATGTACATTTTGTACATGTATTTAAAGGAGAAGTCCAGACAATTTCATTAAAATTACACTATAAAGCTTAAAATTCATGCTGACAGATAATGCTACTTTCATTTATCAACGTGATTTTTAAATATGGATTAAGTGTTGGCTTTTTTACTCTGAATAATTGAATTTCCCACCGAAACCCAAATATGGTCATTGGTCGTGTGACGTAGGCCATGCATTTGCACTGCGCATGTGCACTTATTCTCTGCACATTCTCTATGCAAAATGCTGATATGTCTAGCTTTTGGGTGTACAAATCACACCAGTTCCATTCCAAAGAGAAGTTTTTTGCAATCCCAAATCCCCTGACGGACAGGGAGAGGTGTGCCTGATGGCTTAATGATATTAGAACGGACAAATTCGACTTCAAAACTTAGAAATTTTCGAAGTTAAAGAAAGTGTACGAAGACCACTTCGAGCCGGAATGTCGTACATGCATATCGCTTGCATCACCTGGCCTGCCTGCGGTGCATCAGCTACGTCACTGGGCCCGGGTGCGAACTGTATTGTGGATGAAAATGGGCTCGTACTAGAACTACTGTTTATACAAGTTAATTGTTGATTACTCGGTAATCCTAGGGTATGTCGTGTAAAGTAAGACATTTTCTAGCTGCTGAATTTTTTCTCTTTATGATCCATGCTTACAGAAATCGCCTAGACTTCTCCTTTAATATTAAACAGGCCAGCCAGCAAACAGAAATTGGAGTAATATTTCAAATTAAAACTCAATAAATCAGCGACTACTGCCTATGAAAATACTGTATCAAACACACCCATATACATGTAACTTGGAAATTTTTGTCTTTTAAAAGTACACGATAACGAACTAAGGAAAGTTCTAGGTGTCATTTTTGTATTCTTGGACAAGCCTATACATATAGGTGATGCAGCAACTCTGTATCCTAAAACCTGCATGTATATGTAGTTGTTATTTTACAGTGTACATTACATGTGCTCCATGCAACATTTTTCAAATTCAAATTCATGTTTATTCATTTCCAACAGAAAAAAAAGAAATATGACATTTGCATAGATATAATCATACAAACAATATCATGAAATTAAGATATACATAATATTTTTTTTTCCTTCGGGAGTAAACGTATCAGTAAATAATTAGAATAAATTATTATAAATTATTGATTTCTGTGGAAACATTGATGTATGATGCATTGATGATGATTGGCGTGTATGCCAATTTTTTCTTTACAATGAACCTTCACACAGGACATGCATGTACACTTATAATTTTTTTTTTCTATTATAAATGCCCTCAGATTTCATCCAAAGTATACTGCAATTTGCTTGGTGTAGCAGAGGTCTAATACATGTATATCCTAAAATTTGCAATGTAGTTTTGTTATAACACGTACTCCATGCAATATTCTTATTTTGCATGTATGCTAGACTGCCAGTTTTTCCTATACATGTTCATGTACAATGAACCTTTACACAAGACATGCATGTACCCTTAAAGGGGTACCCAATGCTGAAACAATGTTAGTTCATTTAAAAGAGCATGATTTTATTAGCAGAAAATCAGCTGCCTAAAGTTTTTTTAAAAGTCGTATTGCCAAGGAAACCCCCAAATGTGGTAAGAAATCAGGATATTTTTGACCCCTCAGCTGTGACCCAGTTTCAACTGGATACCCACTTTGACGTCACAATGACGTCAAAGTGGGTACATTACCTTGCACGCATTTTGCTAGAAATGCGCGCAAGGTATAATACATATTGTACAGTCTAGCACGCAGCACAACTGCAATGCGCGAAGCTGGGTACCCACTTTTACATCATACCTCATACTCAAATTTTTGGTCAACTCTTGACTTTTTATGAGAAAATTAGCCAAAATGCATTGATTTCGATTGAAAAATCATTATATTTTTAATGTTATTATTCTTAGAATTCTACTCTCGATCATATATCAAATTTTTTTTCACCATTGTGCAATCACTTTAAATATTTTTAATATTTGTTTCTTTTAGAAATGCCCTTTCAGACTTCATACAAAGTATACTGCCATGCAATGACAAAAGGAAGCAACTCAGATTTTTTTTTTCAAAATTGACTTTTTCTTCATTTGGGGTACTTTTTTGTATGCTCTTACTGATGATGAAGAAACTTAAGTCATGAGACCTCCAATTTCTGAAAACAAAAGGAAGCATTTCCATACATGTAGATTTCCTCATAAAACATTCTTTTACGAAGAATCTCATTCTACAGAGTTGTTTCCTGTTGTCATTGGATGGCAGTATAGAGCAGCAATGCTACTGATGCCGTGTACAATTGATCAGACCTACATGTACTTACGGCTGTTTCAATACGCAAGCTTCTTTGTGATTCATTCTCGGTCTGAACGTGTCGCAATTTCCAAAAGTGTATTTGCTTGGCGAAATGAAAATACTCCAAATTGTCAATAGCTTGTAAGTAGAATTACTTACATGGAACGTGAACATGAAAGCTATTCTAAGCTCCACCATGAAATAGGAAAACAAAATTTCACAGGAAGCATGTTCGCAGAGGAACTCTAGTCTATTCTTCTTGAAAAGGGGCAGGCTGTAAAAAGGAGTACGCAAATACTTTGCATCAAAATTGGACCCGATGATACTGTCCCTAACCTATATCACTGAGCACTGACAAAGCGAATTGTCTTCTTAATCAATGTTCTGTGTCTGCATTTTAATTGAATCAGGCATTGGCACTAATCTAATAAAGAGAGATGTTACTTTAAAAAGTCTTTCACTAGGAGGTTGTATGCCTACCATGAATGCATCTCCACATAACTGTTTCCTTGAAAGCTACAACGTGATTTCCTCACCAATGTATAATGAGAAAAGACATTTCTGGGAATATAGCGAGAAAAACAAGATTGAGGAAAGATATAAAGAGTAGGTCAACAATTTTTTATTTAAAGATTTCAACAAAACTACAGGGCCAGCTCAGAAAAGATTACCTTTATTTATTCTTTAATGTGTCAAAGCTACTCTTATTTTACACCTAATGATGACAAATCTCACCACTGTTGCAATTTTATGATGGATATTCCTGCTTCACCAAATAAACTGATACAACGGAGAAAAATAAGTTTTTGTCTCGTTGAAGAGAACTGCACAAATGCAGGCATGTACATGTACAGGAAGTTCCCAGCACATACGTACATATATTTGTACACACACAGTGGCAGTACATGACTATTGTTAAGAGGCAGACATCTTAACAAAAAAATTCTTGAGAAGCAAAAAGGTTTTCTTTTTACAGTTGTCTGAACATAAGGCTGAATCAAAATAAATCCTTGAGCAGAAAAGATATGCCTGCTAAATATGTGGAATACACAAAAACTGTTTATGCTTTCTTTTGAGAGGGAAGAGGAGGAGGTTATCAAATCATCTATGGCAATTACACGTAGCTCCCCTCCTTGCTGCCGATAGCGCTTCTCAATATTCCCCTTTAATATCAAATGAATTTTGGAAGCAGACACCAAGTGGTTTTAGCAGACAAGACATGGGCATACAGATACCTATTAAAGCCATGATGAATGGAAGGAAATATTCTGTGGTTTTAACATTTTATACAAATCAGGTAACAGGGCTGTCCACACTGAAAAATAACTGATTATGATCGCTCATATGTACATGTATGAACATAAAGCTGTCACTACATACTGCACTGTACATTGCAGGAAGCCATGATAAGTGGAAAGAAATATTTTGGGATTTTCAATTTTCAATGAAAATTAGCCAATAGGTCTGTTCACACCAAAGAATAACCGATTAAGATCTCTTGCATGAACATAAAACTGTCACTACATACATGTACATGTAGCACACTGCAGGGAAATTTGGGTAGCGATTTATACTCTTTTACATGTATGCACTTTTATGTCTTTACCACAGCCTTCTGAATACTGATATCAGAAAATTAATATCACATATCCTACGTATGAACAGACACATATGAATCTCTGATTTGTTTATTTAGGCATATCTAACGGCCTGCCTAGATATGTATGAGGAGGAAAATCTCTATATTACTGTAAACATGAAATATTTCAGTGTGGAAATTTTCACGCAATTCACTGAAAATAAAACCAGGCAAAATATTCTGATTATTTTGCACATGAATACAGTTATCCTAGCTGTCCGCGAAAATCAAAAAAGCATGATAGCGTTTAACTCAGCTGAACGCGAAAAATTAATCATACGAAAATTTCCACCTTCTGCAGTAAACAGAATTACATTTCTTCTGGCAACCCAGTGGAAGTACATGTACACTGGAATTTCTTATTTCCTGTGTTCAACATGTATGTGTCTGGTAGCAAAAAATACTTGTTTAGAGTGGGGAAAACATGACAAAATACTTGTTTAGGGTATTCTGAGATCGAGTATAATTACTAGTTTAGGGTCCATTTTGAAAGTCCATGTATGAGCATGGTGTCCACCTTGTAATGACAGTGCCCCCCCCCCCCCCCCCCCCCCCGGACATATGGAAAGTTTTTTGTATGTAGGAAACAATTTGCTGAAAATTAAAATGTAAGTGTAACCTAAAACTCTCTATCAAAAAGAAATTGAATATGTGTAAGGTGGATGCAGCTACAAGTATATCTCGTCATACATGTATGTGAACCCCCAAATATGGGAAAATAAAAGTTACATTAAGGATTACTGCACCACATTCCAATGAAAAAGAAACCTGCCAACTCACTCTCTATGCATAACAAGTTAACCATGTACTTCCTGGATATGAAAATCAAAAGTTTTTGTAACCCCCAAATAGCTTTTTTTTTTCACATACAAGATGAATAATTGCCTGATCATACATGTAGGAACATTCCACAAATACTACATATGTACATCAGAACACATTCTGTGGTTGTAGACTTTCAAAAGAGACAGAATGGGGTTGAAAAAAGACCATTTTGTTTAAGATGATTTTTATGACAAGCTTTCTCTCATGAAATATCAATCTTTATATGACACCTGAATAGATCCCTGTCATTTGATTGGCTGTTTGATATTGATCATTTGTCCCATTGCACTATGATGTCATCATTCGTGCAATTGTGGCTCCATTTACCGTGCAATCTCGGATCCATACGATTTGCTCCATTGCACGAATGCTGAGAGCCCGGCACACTACGTACGTAAAACGCTTGCGTTTGCAATGTGCCCCACGAACAGCGCGCTAGCGTACAGCGCTATTGATTTATTGCGATTTGATCTATTTTTAGGTGTCATATAAAACAAATAATGTTTTTTCATTCGTGCAATGGACAGAATATTTCATTCGGTGAAAGATGAAAATTATTGATCCATTCAACGAGGCGCAGCCTCGTTGAATGGATCATTTCATCTTTCACCTCATGAAATATTCTGTCCATTGCACTCATAAACATTCATTATCTGTATAATATCTATCTATCATTATTCAGTGCATAGAGAACAAAGCTGATTAGTTGACTTCCAGACATGTAATTTAATTCTTGGCACCAAACTATACATTTATATATTTATAGATACTAAAAACATGACTGTAATTAGTCATCCAAGGCAAGCATATTTCAGGCTGGCAGAAAGAGAGAGAAGAGACATTATGATTCAGGAAAAAAAACAAAAAACAAACAAACAAACTTAAATTTACAGTGAATATTGTTAAAATATTGCAAGAGCGTCTCTTTGTGTAATTGATAATCTGTTATAGGAAGTGTGTTAATGTCTTTATGTGTGTTAATGTCTTTGACATATGTTTAAGCTAAATTTTCAGTCTACAGACCTTGCCAATTCAATAAGTCATCATAATTTCCTTTGCCATGAAATGGTTAATGTGTTTGAATAACCTACAATGTACATTGTTGCTAATGTGGCTATGGTCTGTTGATGATTTGTCAAGCCATGAATATGTTTAAAATAAATTCTAATATCATCAAAGTTAAAGAAATACATGTAAGGTTATATAAACATTTAATATCTCACCCTAACAACATGACTTAGCAATGTTTTGTTTGTGAACGGAGCAGGTTTATGTGGAGGCTCTATAACAACATACTTCAGTTCTATTCAAACATGAATAATGATAAAACAGAAAAATATGAACGCGACTGAAGCTCAGTTAACTTTATAGCTTAAACAGTTCTTGAATTACAGTGATAACCAGGTTAAAACAAACAATTATATGTCCAAATAATTAAAATATAGTGCTAACAGAACACATCTTTTATTTTATGCATATCGACCTCAATGACCTTTTACCAACATACCACAAGATCTAATCAGATCATCTTCCTGTGGTGATACATGTATACTAAGACCAAGTTTCAAGTTCGTATCTACATGTACATGTATTATCATGGTTCTTGAAATATTGCGTTAACAAAAAAAAATGGATGGACAGACAGACAGACAGACAAACAGAAAACAAGATGCCTCTGGCACCACCTTAAATGGTCAGAGGCATAAAAAACATTCAAAGAGTTAACTAACCTGTGCCTTCATATTTCAAGGAAAATGAAAGTGGAAGGCACTACAACAACAACAACAACAGCAACAGCAGCAACAAAAACCACATTGAGGGTTTAGTGCAACTAAGGACTACAGTTTATCTGCATTTTTTATTTGAATGAGATTTGAAATTAAAATGATCTAGTAGAGACCAAGAACTCATTGGTAACAATGGTTTCTACAGCAAACTTTGCTACAGCTGGGTATCACCCAAAATAGATATGGCTATCTGCTTTAAACTGCAGTGTGTCAGTGCAACAAATATTTCAAGATTTATCAAAACTGCCCAAAATGCAGATAGCCCTTTGTTGCACTAGAGCCTCAACATGTTGAAATGCATTTAGGCCGGAATTATTCCTGGCAGAAAGCTAAATGTACACAGATACGTAGCAACAGATACTGAACACTAATCACCACAGACCAGGTTATGCAGTCATCGGTTAATGTGATAAGAGTCCATAAACTCCACCAGCTAATCTTTGGTGTATCCTGCTCTTATGATAATCAACGACCTCGAAATTACTCCTGATATATTTTAGGAGCAATATCTACTGCTGCAGGAGAGCTAGAAGGATGTTTATTCACATACTTATGCAGGAAGTAATGCCCTTCTGACTCTACGTTGAAAAAAGTGAACTATTTAATGATTAAGAATTTATAAGATTTATCTTTCAGACAAGACAAGGCTATTAAAATCTGGATGTAAGGGAGAAGAAACAAGTGACACGTAAGCTGTAAGGGTATCCTGAACATACAGCATACACATGGATCATCTCTAGATCATCAGTTGCCTGTCAGAAGGGAGCGAGTGCCCCTTGACCAGAAAAAGGGAATGAAGAGACATGCTGTCAAATACTGAGATATTTAAAGAAATCTGTGAGTAATTACTTCAAGAAATTTTTACCAGATCTATTTAGGAATGTTTTTGAAGTAATTATTCATAGATTTCTTAGAATATATCTCAATATTTGACTGCATGTCTCTTCGTTCCCTTTTGCCAGTCATGGGCGCTCGTTCCCTTCTGCCAGGCAACCGAGATTTGGTCTGACCATCATGTTCTTCTGGGGAAGAACACCATCACACATCAACCCCTATCCCCTAATAACTTTTCAAGAGCTATGTAATTAATGAAGTACAACTACATGTATGCTGATCAATGCCCCCCCCCCCCGAGGATGGAGTGACGTGCCTCACTCT
This sequence comes from Echinometra lucunter, assembly GCA_029962745.1. Lineage (NCBI taxonomy): Eukaryota > Metazoa > Echinodermata > Echinoidea > Camarodonta > Echinometridae > Echinometra > Echinometra lucunter. The sequence continues at coordinate 30,400,693 of CM057152.1, forward strand.
AAAGGTACACAAGAAACCATTCCCTTTTTATGACAAGAAATAGTCTGAGGTTAACCTACATGTACAATGTACCCCCACCAAAGTAATTCAATAAAAACCAAAATACCTTCTTTTTTTCTAAAAGAAATGTTTTAATAGCAATACCAGTCACCATTTTCACAACATTCTCAGGGATATCCTTAGAACCGACTGTGTAGCAAGGGTCAACAAACTGGTTAAAACCTGCTTTTGACTGTCTCCTGAAAGTGGCCCTCGGGGGCAATCTGAAATCTGCTTTTATGCCTAATACAGGTCAAAGTCTGTCATATAAGTGCAGTCTTTTTATTTGTTTTCTTTGCAACTGGTTGCATTTCCTTGATAAATAAGATGGGGGAATCACATATGAGCTAATTACTAATTTGGGATATCCCATTTGGGGAAAGACATTAGTCATTATGGTTACCTCATAAAAATGATATATCAATTGGCTGAATATCCAATGTACAATGTTTGCCTTAGAAGTCATCAACATACTCTTGGGTGCAGGCTATAATTTTTTTTATTGTTCTCCACCCACTCTATCAATAAAATTGATAATACTGTCATCATTTTATGATTTTAGAGAATATCATTCCGGAAACAAGGTTTGAACAGACAATATCATATCATAATTAACACAGACTTGTGTAATGTCAGTAAACAAGTTTGTAAACTTTTAAGACGCATTACATGTATATTGTATACCAAATATACATGACAAAAATAAAAACATCAGCATTCTTTTTCTCATTCTTCTTTCCTTCTCCTTTTGCAATCCAAGCATCATATTTCAATTTCCCAACCTATGGCCACATAATTTAGAGCTTCAACACACTTCCTTATCCCCTGAGCTTTTCTTTCTCTCCTAAGGGACATGATTTTTGTACTGAATCCACAAATCAAATTTGACCCGCTTATTGATATGAATTTGAAGAAGTGTCAAAATAACTCTTTTTCTTTAATTGTACTGCATTACAAAGGGTTGTTTTTTTTTTTATCTGGAGATTTTTTTTTCTGGATTTTTTTTTTTTTTTAATGATTATAACCACAAACCCTCTTCCAGTTGCTGAACACAATTTGATGAGAAGCAGTGCAGAAGTAGAAGAATTCTTTCCCCCACAATTCCAAACATTTCTCAAGATCAGTGGATCTCTACTCCCAGTAGTTATTGGTGTTAATATTTTTTAGATTACTGGTACACATACATTACTCCTATGTTGCACATTGTACAACAGGAACACATTTCATAAATACATTGATATAGTGACTGCGCTATATAAATAACTAATTAATTATTATCATTAAAACGGGGAATTTTCATTATAAGGGTCGATTCAGATGGTTCATTTTCTCCCAAACTAATCACTCCCACTATTTGAAGAAGAGGGGGAAACCCTGCTTTAATAGTGAAGCACCTGCTCTTCCAAGTTCATGATAGTGGATTGAGATATCAGGATTTAGGGGATCATCAAAGATTAAGTTTGCTTTTCCCTCCCAGGTATATTACAATGCCAAATACTTAATAATAATAATAATAATAAAGAACTTAAAACTGAAAATACCCAATGGTACCAGCACGATATAAAGATTTAAGCAAACCTCCAAGTCAATGCAATCATGTGTAAATATGTTGCAGTGCACATGCGTTAAATTCTAGTTTATTCTTGATCATATGATCAAATATATGTAATTTGATAGCATATACAGCGTTCCATCAATGCACAGCCATTTACGGAAATATTGATGCAGTACAGCACCATCTCTGGCATTTCCATTATGAAGTGCACACACTTGTACATAATGACATGATTTTCCTATTAATTCCTGGTTTGCGTGGGCACATGATAGTAAAAAGAATTATTCATCAGGGAATTCAATGCTTCAGTGTTTTGTGAGATGTTTGTGCTGGTCTTTTAGTCATACTGTATCATAAGGATTAAAATTTAAGACCAAATGTCAATTTACAATGATTACAGTGATTTCTGAGTAAAGATACTTATGACATGATCAAAAATATCAATTAAACTAAAAAGTGGTATTTACTGGCAATAAGGCCATTGCAGGCCTGTATTCCAGAGATAAAAGCACTTATCATTATGGGCAAGCAGTGATATGTAAATGAATTGCCACACTTTTTTTGCTGTAAGATTTGCTCCATGTGAAGAAAAAAAAGGATGGAAACCGGTGCATGTCCCAAAAATGAGTAACAACATTTTTTAAAGAACAGATTCCCCCCCCCCCCCAATAAAAAATAATAGATAAATAAATAAAGAGCAGAGAAGTAAAAAGTAGAAAAGACAGGGCAAGGAGAATAAGAAGGGAGAAGGCAACTAAAAACAACACAGCAAACAGCAACACCCTTTCCTCAAGTTTCTTCGCTCTACAAGCAGAAGCCTTGTGCTCTTATATAACCTAGCAAAATTCAGCATAGAAGAGAAACAACCAGAATGCAAAATGCATATCATTTGAGTTGCAGATGTGTCTTTTCATGCAACCCTGTTTAGATATCAAGCTACCTTACATTTCATCCATTTATAAATTTTGCTTCAGGCCCCTCCTGGAGACAATGGTTATGGTGGCAGGTTATGTTACCGTTGTACAGGTTTCTTTTTGTATGATTACTTTGTTTTACATTTACACATACATGTGGGTTGGTTTTCTTGTTTTGTTTTGTTTTCATTTTTGTTTTTGTTTTTGTTTTTTGCTTAATGAGATGTATCCTCAGTATTCACTATGATTTTATTAAAGCATTTCCAAATGTTAAAAAAAAAAAACATGACATTAATACAGTACTAGTATACAAAAAGCCTATAACACATGAAGGGCAATGTTCTGTGCATACAATAACTCCCCTCTTTGTGTATTAATAGCTTAATGACATGTATCTTCGTAATAAAATTCATGATTAAACATATTTTTGAAGGTCAACGCTTTTTTTATTGAAATTGATAGTTTCATCTTCATACCAGCTTTATTTGCTGATACTACGAGTTGATCCACTCAAAACATGCGTCATTATCTATATGTACGTCCCAAACATGCACACGGATCTGGGCAATGGACTGCAAAGTAGTGAAACAAAAACTAAATTATAGAGTACTTGATATTTTCGACAATATCTACTGGTAGAGCTCTATCGATACTATACATTTTTTGCCTACCATGTAAACATATTTTGAATTTGAATTGCAGTTTTAAAAGGGCATATATCCCGGTTCCAAGATCATGGGTAAAACGACATGTTACTTGACAACAACTGGCAGGCCCGATGATTTACATCTGATGTGAATTTCACTCCGATTCTTAATACTTAATGATAAAATCACAAAATGAAAGGAAATTACTGATTTTTTAGAGCAAACCTCAGGGATATTCCAGTATATCTGTCACACTGAAAGTTTAGCACACTGAATGCATCGCCTATTTGCAAGGTGCTTATAAATTTTCAAGACCCCTGTAGCTTTAAAATCCCCAGAGCACACTACACAATCATTCAAGCAAGATACAGTATGTTTGCTTCATCTTCAAACTTGAGGAAATAATATTTTTCTACTGTTTTACATCAGTACACAGTAAATGAAAATGTGGTCCCAATTCAACACTATTATCACAAATGCTAGAATTGCCCGTTTGACCATCTCTACATCAATTGCAATCTAAACTCTCAGACCTTTCTGAACTTCTTTATCTTTCGTCAAATATTCTTGAACTTTAAAACAGATGTTACTCATTTTTCTGAACTTTGCTTTGGGTTTCAGATTCAGATGAACATCCCCATCAAAGAGGAAACTTTAACAACTTTGAGGTACATGTAAATAACAAAAGACAGACTAAAATATATGCTTCATATTTTGCAAACATTTGAGGGAGCGAGTTAGGTCAGTCGGTAAAGCATCTGCCTGTCGAACCAAAGATCGTGGGTTCGAGTCCACCCCGGGCGGATGACTGAAGCCCGTGTTATATTAACGTGTACCTCCCGTTTCATAGGCGCAGGCTATGTCACAATGGAAAACACTCGGTCCATCGGACAGGACGTTAAAATAGAGGCCCCACGTAGAGAAGAGTCACCACATTTGCATGTTAAGAACCCACTGCACTACATGTATTCGTATAAGAGTAGGGGGAAACCCGGGTGTAGTGGTCCACCTGCACACCCCCAATCAGAATTGGGAGGAGAGACCCAAGGGTAACAGAGATTCAGTTCACTTTTGCCTCCCATGCACAGGTGATGCCATACAATAATACTACTACTAATAATAATAATAAAAGATGAAACATATTTTTGTCACATGATCTTTGCTCTGGACTACTTCGCAAGGACACCATCTGATAACAAAATTCATCACTCAATCAACAGAATCTTACAATCTGGTAAAATGAGAGTGGTTTTTAACTTTATAACTGCATGGGCCATGGACTCATTTTCACTCATTCCCCAAGTATGCCTGGCATAGAAAAGCAGCATTTCCCAAACTCTCGCTGTGGAAAGACTTCCTTTTGCGACAGCCACCAAAATTTTTGTTTGTGTTCTACTCTGTCATTCTAAAAGAGGGCAACTTTTTAATGGGGCTTAACCTTAACAATTCTTGAAAATAATTCAGCTTCCCATTTTACACCCCTATAATTTTTTTATATTTTTAAATTCTGTATGGCTGTCGCAAAAGGAATTCCTGCCTTAACGATAACAGCAGACCACTGTCTTGTAAGTTAAACCGTGGCATAAAACTTCATTTAAAGTTAGCCTACAGATCCCTATAGATAACATGTTTGCATCATTTGTCAACAAACAACACAGCTTTCACACTCATAATATTATATAATACAATCTCCAATGTCAATGCCAACAGCGATGCGCTGCGACAGCACAACTACGGAAGTCACACTTGTGGCTGGTGGGAGTTTGCGGGCTTGGCCGTCCGCGATCCCACCGACCGGAGAAAAAAAAACCCTACCAACTTACCAGCAGTCAGAAATCCATGATAATTACACGATCACTTCCACATGCAGATGTCTGTACTTAATGCTCAAATGGCAAAGCACAGCAGTTGTCGTTTGATAGACGAAACTGTTTAGAAAAAATTGAATAAAGAGTTTGGATATCCAAATGCACAATCGAAGAGTTACCCGACCACCACTTGTTACTTCCGTCATCATATCAATGCAAATTTTTTCAGCTCAGATTTTGTGAATGAAACTGCTCTAACCTTAGAGGGCGTACTGCAATACACTTTGGCCCGAATTCGCAGAATTGGGGATTTTTGTAGTATTTTCTTTTTATTTTCTGGTTCATTGCTTATTTAATTATATCAACATTAAGTAATAATCTATAAATAGACGGGGAATATAATATGCAAACAAATACAAAGGATGCCAAAACTTTCTTAACCGACTGGAAAACTGCAGTAACTTTAACTGTTAGTACTTCACACTGTCCTCTCTGGACCTCTGCATAATAATGGGCCTAGCCTTGGATCAAACTCCAGTGTGTTTTCACATTTCATGCTGATACATAACCTTAATAAATGCCACAGAAAAGGCAAGGAATATACATGTAATCAAGTGTTTAATACATTTAAAAACTAAGCCATCAGTTATAAGCCCAAAACATGCAATTTGTTGTTGCCATTAGATTACATAGTGATTGTAATCTGGGGTTCGAGAAAATATGGCACACGCCTTTTCACTTTTTTGAATTCTTGCTTACAAAAAAGAAAGAAAAGAAAGAAAGGAAAAACGGATCTTTTCTTTTCCTGCCCCCCTGTCCACCCATCAAAAAACGCTTCTTATATAAACACATTCTCTGGTTCCTCCTTCCTCATTTGTTTCTCCAAAATTACATTTTGTGACCGTGAAATTTCCACGGTATAAAGACATTTTTTATCATTTTATTCCAGATAGCCCTTATAATTAAAGGCATTGGCTAACTTCGTGAGCAGCTCATTTATAAAAATTCTCAAACTAAGATGAAACATGTGTAGTAGTACTTGTATTTGTACTCAGAAACCCTGAAACCAACCATAATTTGAAATGAAAAACAGTCAATAAAATGCAAACGCTGATTTTATTAGTGTTGGTCTCACAAGGCACTTTAGCTAGAGGAGCATTTTCAACCAATCCAAAAGGAAAATCGTTGGCTGCACCTCTCTCCCTATACTATGCATACACACACACACATACACACACCATTGTACTATACATGTACATAATATGCATACACATACACTGTGCAGGTGAACTCTGTGCACATGTCCTGTCTGTGCAACCGACCAGTATATTTTCTTCAAACATTGGTTTACATTTTTAATATTTAAAAATACTTCCCGTCGACATTATGCTTTGAAACTTTCAGACAGGTATTTTAAAACTATAACTCTTGTGTTTATATCATTGTCAAGTAGCAAAGTGAGATTTTTAAAAATTCTCACAATGTTAGCCTTTTACTTAAACAATAAATTATTGTTTATTATATTGATTATTTATGAATTTCATGGAACCTTTTTTTAAAATGACGTTATACACGATGATGTCTTCTCCCTTTCTGTCAATTATTTGTTTTATTGCAGTTGTTGTGTTCTATCTAACTGTGATACCCGCGGGGAGGGGGCACTCGCAAATGTTGTTGGTACCCATGCGTGTCAACAACAACAAAAAAACACACACAAAACAAGTCGAAAAGGGGTCGGATTTATGACGCAAGGCGTCGACGGCGTCTATGGGAAAGGGTGTTTTTTAGTTTTACATTCGTCTTTTTTGAGGAATAGGGTTGCAATCTGGTTCTGCGACTTTTTTTTTCTTCGTTTTTTACAATAAATGAAGTAGATCTACATCATCTTTGTTCATATTTTTACGCCACTTAATAGTTCATTTACAACAGCCTCGGGCGGCGCGGGGGGGGGGGGGGGGCATGGGGCACAGTTCCCCCGCTTTTGAACTTTTATCTTTATTTTCACTTCCAACAAAATGCACATAAAAAATACAATTACTGTAATAACCATGAATATTCATGAAAAGTTTAAACAAAGTATTATACATGTACATTGTATTGTATTGTACAGCGCGTCCAAAAAAAAAATGTCCCTCTGATTGAGCGCTAAATTAATTCCAAAATATAATATTAGTCCCAATTTGATCTTCATATCTTGAAAGCCCACTTAATCCTGTAACTTATGCGAAAATTTCATTGGTCTCGCATCATTGGTTTTGAACAGTGGCGTAATGAGCCAAAATATTTGGGGGGGCTCAATCTTTGCGAGGAGCGAAGCGACCGACCCTGAGGGAGTGTAGCGACCGAGCCGGGGTACCCCCCCCCCCTTCACGATACGGAGCTTTTACATTTTTTTCGACTTAAATTCCAGCTTGAGTTCAGTTAAATTTTTATTTTCTCTCATTTCCCCCCCCCCCAAAAGGATTTCATTTTAGTGGGGCGGTAGTTAGCACGCGAAGCGTGTGAATCACTTAATTAGCGCGCGAAGCGCACTCCCTAGGGGGGAGGGTGGAGTTTCCCCCTCCCGCGCGAAGCGCGGAAGCTCCGACGTTTTATGACATGTTTGATGACATGTACTGTTATGGATAAACGTGTCATGAATCTACCGACCGAAAAAGGATATTTTTTCATGAACTTGGAAACATGATTATGAAAACATGCAGCCCAAATAATCTTCTTAAGTTTCAAACAAATGCCAGCGTTACACAAAATACTTTATTACTTATGATAATAATACACACAAAGACACTATGAAATAAAAAGGACGAGCATGGAGAGGGTGTGATGTGGTGGGGTACCAGGGTTTCACTCCCACAGTGGCGTATCTAGGATTTCATTTTAGTGGGGGGGGGGGGGTTGTGAGCGCGCGAAGCGCGCTCCCTAGGGGGGAGGGTCCAGTAAGAGGGAGTTTTCCCCCTCCCGCGCGAAGCGCGGAAGCTCCGACGTTTCTTTGAATTGTTCCTTGTCTGCTCCCGCTCTTCATACGTTCTCTTACCTTTTTTTCTTTTCTCGCTTCTGCTTTTTTTCCTTCTACTTTTTGTTTCTTGTTTGTTTTTGTTGGTGTTTTGGACGGGTGGCCGCCCCATCGCCCCCCCCCCCAAGTGCACTGGTAGAGGAGTTTTTTTGCAGTATTGATGGTTTGCAACTCTATAAAGAACACTATTTGGGACTGCAAACTTAAAGCCCGTGTCTAGTTTTGGTAAATATAAGAATATTCATTATCAAAGTTTGAATCCATTGTCAGATAAACAGATAAAACCAAGTGTTATATCATAAAACACATTAGCATTGATATCATGCGTGTTTTCTGCCTTGCTATGCATGCTGTTCGGGAAATTGTGAATGCGTTCCTTAACAGTAGAAAGGGAGTCTAGGGAGAAGTAATGAAATTCGTGTGATAACACTAATATAAAATTGAACATAAACCATGGTTGAAATTTATTTGGGGGGGCTGGCGCCCCCCCCCCCCAAGCCCCCCCCCCCCCCTCCAGTACGCCAGTGGTTTTGAACAGAGAGTCTATTATGTAACAGCAGTGCATTTCAGCCCATTCCAAGTTTGCAGTGCTGCAATTTTCTACACTGTCTTTATGTTTTCAATCAACTGTAGTGCTCTTGCCTTCTCTGCTCCCTTTCATTTTAAAGTTTTGTTTAACAGAGAACATTTTGTAGATGTTTGGACTTTCATCATCAATGGTGTCTAAGAGTAAAGCACATCTACCAACTCTCATAGTGCAAAATCTTGTTCGGGAAGGAGGACCATTCAGGTTAAAGTTTGCTATCTCCTTCCCAGGCAGCCAAGTTTTGCACTCTGGGAGTATGTTTCTTGTCTGTTATCATTGACTTTCTGTTGTATATCTTCATGTATTTTTTATTGTTTTAAAATGGCCAAATAAATAATAATAACGGTAATAATAATAATAATGATAATAATTTGTTGAGACAATAAAGAAAAAGAAATATGAACAGATGTTTTGAGCTCTGCGAGTTCAGAACATGAAATTTACATAAAAATGCTACCACATAAATAAAAAAAAAAGGTTTTAAGATTTATGTAAGATTTTTAGAAGTGTTAAGGAAGGAAACAAGAATAATGAACAGGTGTCCAGCTTAATTAGAAATTCAAATTCAGAAATTAAAGTAAGAATGAAATGAACAGATTTTTGTTCCTTTCATGTCTTGTCTTTCTTTCATAGTTAATTTAGTTGGGTGGAAGATTTGGTCAGCTTTTAGTTAATTTGTCGTATTGACTTTTGACTGATTTCAACATGGTTGGTCAACAGCTTTCCTTGTTTTAAAAGTATGAGCAAACGCACAGCCTCCTTACCACTCAACGTGCATTTCAAAGGCGATACCCAAATCAGCCACCACCATGCACCAAGACGATCAAGAGGAACTACCTGAAGTATCAAGAGTTTGGTACCTTTGAAATGCATGCTGAGTGGCATACAAGGAGGCTGTGCATTTGCTCATACTTTACATCTACAAAAATGTTCTCTGTTAAACAAAACTTTAAAATAAAAGGGAGCAAAGAAGGCAAAAGCACTACAGTTGATTGAAAACATAAACACATGATAAAGAAAGTGCAGATTGTAGCACTGCAAACTTGGAATGGGCTGGAATGCACTGCTTTTACATAGTAGACTCTCTGTTCAAACCAATGATGCGAGACCGATGAAATTTTCTCATAAGTTACAGGATTAAATGGGCTTCCAAGATATGAAGATCAAATTGGGACGAATATTATATTTTATAATTAATTTAGCGCTCAATCAGAGGGACATTTTTTTTGGACGCGCTGTATTGTATTTATTTTCCGTCAAATTAAAAAAAAAAATACATTCATATGAAAATTCAATAAAAAAAAGGGGGACGGAAGGATAGCCCTGCTCAGCGTTGGTAACAGAACAACGCTGTTTTTCAGAGGGGTCCCTGTATTTAAAAGATAACAGACTACTTACAGAAAAATAACGTGACAAAAGTTGATAAGTAAAATTAAAAACACGGTAAACGAAATATTTACATAATATATCCAACGATACAAGAAATAGAGGGGGGGGGGGGGAATAGGTGTAAGCCTGCACTGATATACAAATCAACTATATAAAATCAGGAAATAAAAATAGACCAATAAACATAGACTAATTAATGACACAATGATAAAAGAAAAGTAGAATAGTTACGTATGAACCTTGACTAATATTCTGTGGAAATGGACAAGCATAGTTTTTAATTTGTGGACCCCTCAAAATAGTAATGGCAGACAAAAAAATTAAGTATATAAATAGCAAGAGAAAAACAAATATAGTGGCCAACTGAGACTTTTCCAAGCACCAAAAGTACCCCTTTTTCATCCATGAAAAAAACACATTTTCAAACTTAAGTGTCCCTTTTTCTTCAAGCGCCACTTTGAATAAACGCCCTTTCACCTTCTTGTAAGTGCCCTTTTCGCTTCAGATAAGTCGCCCTTCTTAATTCTTACAACTGCCCCACTTTCACACCAGATTAGTTACCCTTTCCCTTTTTTCACAGCGCCCCTTCTTATAGAAGTGCGCCCTTATCACTTCTAATGAATGTCTCAATCAATGGTGTGTCATTATTTTAGGGTCCAATTTTGATATGCTCGGAGAAGCATGCATGGGTACCTCTACAGTGTGAGTGACCCCCCCCCCCCCGGAAGGCGCATAATTATGTATTATCAGGCGCTGTGTGCAAAACTATTCCATTCTTCTTCTTCTTCTTCTTCTTCTTTTTACTATATCATTAGCGTTATTATAATTGTCATTATTGGTGTCAACACTGTAGATTGAAAAAGGAAGATTTTAATGACAGTGTTGATACGAGGATCTGGAGGGGGATCACAGGCAGCGACCTCTTTTTCTCTCTTAGGCGACGAAGACGGGAAGGGAGTGGCGACATTTTAGGAAGTTGAAGCCCTTGCTCCCCCCCCCCCCCCCCTCCGACGAATGAGAAGATTTCGCCTGAGTATACCCTGAATTTGAATGACAACTAGCCTTACACAATATAGGAAGCGAGGTCGTGTAAAGAGTGAACTTAGTGTGATATATAATTTTCCATGTGAATGCCCTTATGGCCATTTCACACCTGACCTGGATTACTGGTAGTCTGTGGGTCATTCTAATTTGGGATCACACCTATACTGCAGGGATGGGTCACAGACCCCCTTTTAGATGAAAAATACCTCTTTGTGCATAGAAAGTGATTTAGGAGGGCTGATCTGTCAGAGGTAAAGTACATGTATATAGAGCACTCATTGATATTAGCAGACAAGTTAAACAGACCACGGTTTTCTTAAGGGAATACAGAAAGATTTTTCACTTCCACCATCAGGGAGAAATTTTATGGTCATTCATCAATGACACCGGCAAGTCAAACTTCTGGGGAACAAACTTTTATTTCCCAAATGCTAGGGTTTGTCTTCAGTAAAACTTCTGTAACCAATCATAATTAAGCTTCTTTACGGAATGATGTACCTTTCTCCAATGAGGGGTGCCAGGGGCGGCGCCAAGGTATTTTGATAAGGGGCAAGATGACCCTAGGTGAATTTATTTATGTTTTAAATGAAAACATGGGGGTATAATGACCAAGCCCTTTCTTTTCCCATACTCTTCTTTCTTCCCCCTTCTCTTTTTCTTCTTTTTCTCTTCTTTTTTTTTCTCTCTTTTTTTTTAATCACTTGAAAAATCATAGGGGGCGGTCGCCCCCTGCCCCCTGTAGCGCCGCCCCTGAAGGGTACTGAAAAAAGGGCAAAACAAAGCCGATTTTTGTTCCAGCACATAGATTTACACTGGGGTGTTAAAAGATTGGACAAAAAAAGGGAAACTTGGGGGGAAATAACTTCAGACCAGCCATTTTCCTCTGAAGGGGTTCGACGGAGCGTCTATACCTGCTGTCCCAGAAAAAGCGGAAAGGTGGATTTTCAGTACTTTGCCTTAAAAAAAAAAATCAGATAATCTTTTTACGTTTTCAGGTAAAGCATCTACTACCAAAGAGAATGATACCAAGATCATTAAATTTGGTGAAGTGATTTTGATTATATGCCCGTTTCTTAAAATACAGTAATTTTCGAATTTCGCATGTTTTTCGCGACAGTGGAGAGCAGAATTGTGTCGGGAACGGCCTTTCATATAGCATGTATATATACGTTTTGTTGCTGACATGCATTGGACTTCCCTCAAACATAGTTATGATAGTATTAGCTACTCTCATCAGTCGCCAAAAATTTGAAAATGACTGTATTTTAAGAAATGGGCAGAGAATACAAATTCCCTCACCAAATTCAATGATCTTGGTATAATTTTCTTCGGTAGACGATGACGATACTTTACCCACTGATGTAAAACATTATATTTTTTTAAGGTAAAGTACTGAAAATCCACCGTACCGCTTGGGACACCGTCGGTCCGCTCTGCTATAGTTTGGTGGTAGTAAAACACTACAAACATTATACTTCGTATATAACCTAAGAAGTTTATTCCTAACAACTCGAAGAAGTTTCGGGTGGAGGTCCAGAGAACCAACTTGCTGAGTTCTGTAACACCAACGAAACACTATGAACATGGCGGACTAAGAAAGCGGACAAAATAAACAACCTCTCATTCTACCCTTCACGATGGTTCTGTTAGTCAAAAGAACATCCCTTCACAGCTATTATGTTAAATCATGTAGTTCCAGGTGAATATGCATGTGACACCTGTTCCACATTAGTTTAGACAATAGCAGTGAAGGGATGTTCTTTTGACTACCAGAACCATCGTGAAGGGTAGAATGAGGGGTTGTTTATTTTGTCCGCTTTCTTTGTCCGTCATGTTCATAGTGAAAGTTGTAAGTCAAAACACATCTTCAAATTCGTTTATTCTAGGTCTTGTGTGCTATTTAGTATGGTTATAGGGAATAAAAGATTGTATTATTTGTACGAATGTTTGAGGTGTTTCAGAATGTCAAGTGTGTTATAGCAGCTTTCACAATATCTATATACCCGCTTGAATAAAAAAAAATTCATTGTGTTTACTGATCTGATGTTAAAGACAGATAAATATTCAAATGATAATCTCTGTTTATCTTTTTCAAGGCATTGTATAAATACCCTATATTTTGTATGCGTGACCAAATTTATTCGGATTTTATGCAAGCTGTACCTAAACCCACCGAGGGACTAATATTTTCACAAGCTCTGCTTCTTTTAGTTTCTCTTTTCTCATGCTTTCTTTCTATTTCTTGTATATTCATGTTAACTTTTCGTATTATGTATTTAACTAAGATTTATTGCCATTATAAAAACATATATATATATATATATATATATATATATATATATATATATATATATATATATATATATATATATATATATATATGTATATATGTATATATATTTTTTCCCACTCGCTGCGCTCGCTCGTATAATATAAAGATTTAGGATGGTCTTTGAAAGCGAATGAATTAGGCGAGAGAGGTGACCAAATATTATAATTTAGATATCTTAAACCCATCATTTAGTATGATGAAGAACTATCACTTCTACCATGAAAAAGAGTATATATATTTTTCCTCGCTCGCTGCGCTCACTCGTATGATATTTGCTCTCTAAAAAAAAAAAGAGAGAGAGAGAACGCGTTCACTCTGTTAAGGGTGAATTTCAGAAGAGAGTGCATTTAGAGTGAATTAAGAGTTAATTAATAAACATTTTGATATTTACTCTTTATTCACTCTTTTAGGGGTGACCTCAGGGATCACTCACAATCCTTGAGTGATCACTGAGGTCACCCCTCAAAGAGTGAATAAAGAGTGAATATCACAACTTTTACTCTTGATCTTTGAAAGCGAATAAATTAGGCAAGAGAGGTGACCAAATATATAAAAATAGATATCTTAATATCTAAAAACACAAATTTTGAGTCTAGGGGGGTCCAAGGCCCGCTCGGCCCCCCTGGATCCGCGCCTGGCGCCGCCCCCGCCCCCCCCCCCCCCGGGAGCGCCGCCTCTGGTTTGTGCCTGCAAACTAATCTAGACTCCCCTGCTTTTTACATACGTCTGGAAATCTAAGACTAGCATTCTACTCAGCACAAATAAATAAATGAAAGAAAGAAAAAAGCGTGGAATAATGAACGAATTAGTAGATGAACCATAAGATTAATTATTGTGTAGTCATAGAGTTAAATGCCAAATGTGTGTAATTTTTAGGCACACCTTTACTAACAACATTGCACTTTTACGACCCGAAAACCCAGAATGTCTGTTAACGATTTGATTAATTATGTACTCCTTTTTCCCTTCAATTTCTATGCTGTTTATATATCGGTCGGTCGGAGAATTCCAAAATGACAGGTCTCACACGGATCGTGTCTGGTATTGGAGGGGCCTAGGCTGGCATGCGCGCGCAATCAGCTGAGAAGCCTGTTCCATGTACCTATACCGAACCGGGCTGGCCAGAAAATACGATAAAAACAGACACATGATCTGCGATGATCACCCGTCATGAATCTCCCATAAAATTGCTCAAAATTGGAAAAAATAAATTATCGGTATTTATATAATTCCAATGCAAATTAAATCTCAAACGATACTTTCTAAACTGGCGTAAATATTCAATATTGAATGACAAGCGCCGTTAAACCAAAAACAACAACAACAACAACAACTTGTGGATGCCCCTTATCGTCTCTGATTTTTTCTGGGACAATGGATATCAGTGGTCAGAAAGAATTGCATTTGCTGAGGGAGGAGAATGCTCGTTTGAGGTTACAGCTGAAGAAACATGAAATAGAATCGGTAAAGCATGCTTTAATACAGTTCAGACTGACCGCCTGGCACGTGTGGTGTCCAGGTAAATCGTGAATTACGTACAGTCCTAGTCCCATGTATTTAGAATAGAGTTGTTTTGAGAATTAAAATGTGCGTGTCTGGGGAATTAGGGATTTTGTTTGCGTGCATGTATGATGGTAGCTAGACCCGACGCCGTGCGGAGCTCGACGTCGGACAAGGACACACACAAAATCTCTACGAACCCTTTCGGTATCCCGTAATGTAATTGGGCTTTTTGCATACATAGACTTTATGTACGAGACTGAGAGGTCAAATTTCCGGTTGACCTCACTGCCTCAGCGGAGAGAACGGAATTTCCAAGTGCACATTATTCATGAAGCAATTGAATAAATCATTATTCTTGGTAAGTTGTAACATTGCGTTGTCAAAATAAATAAAAGAAGTAAAAAATGATCAATCAAATATTAAATTTTAAGATAGATAGAGTACCGGCTCTTGTGTGCGGCCGCTTAAAGGGAATTTGCTGATTGTATGATGGGGGGACCATAGTTCGCGCACATTTTAATTTTTTAATGAAGGCAATTTTTGATCCATAATTTCTTAATTTTTACCAAAAATTATTCTGATTTAAATGACACCAAAGGCAAAGCAAAGTTTTAGATTTCAAATGGGCGCAAGAAGAACATGTTATTTACTAAGAATTCCCGAGATATCGCGATCGCAAAATTTGATGTCGCATCGCACCGCTCTGGACCTGGAAAAATGTTACAAAAATAACGAGACCTAACTTCGTGCACGCCAATTTTCAAGTGATCAATACAAAATAGAGATCCATACAAGGTAAGATAATTGCATTACTAGGAAGGCAAAATGTCTCTGAATAATTTGATACCACATTTTACTTACAATTTTGATGACATCGTCTCTCGAAAAGAAGAATTCTAGACCCTTGTCGACAAGTCCAATTTTTGTCAGAACGAATGCAAAATGCTGCCAAATTTGCTGATTTTTCATTCATAATTTCAAAATTCCTTCTCTAATTTCAAAAGGAAAGTAATTTCCAGGGTAATTTTAGGGTACTCTTTCTGTTGGTGCTACCAGTTTTTCACAATCTTTTCTAGTTTTTGAGATATGGCCTTGTGCGCGAAGTTTGGACCTGCGCGAAGTTAGGTCACTCTGCCATATTTATTAATCAAAGACTCACACATAGTTCAATACCATCAATGCAGAGTCCAAATACCTGCTAATTGAATAGAGGGCAAACTTAAAATTATTGACCAATTACGTGGTCAGTAGTGTCCATTTTTCAAAACGATATTAGGGGTCCTGTGTGCGGCCACCCCTACCCCTGTGGGCGGCCGCCTATCATTCGGCGAGCATTTAGCACCATATTTGTGACGAAGTAAACAAAAATTAATATTGAATTTCATGCTTTACACACCAATACTTTATGAAAAGTAATAGTACTGTGTAGAAACCCATAAAATCTGTCAAAAGTGATGATCTACCAAATGCCATGACAAAAAAATAAAGGCAGAGTACAATCTCCTACAAAAACCTGCATTTTGTACACGTTTTACATAGGGTGGCCGCTCACAGGACCCATCTTGAGAAATGGCTCTGGCGAGCGGCCACCCCCATGCAACTTTTTCTCTGGTGGTATTAATAAGAATTTCTGTAGCAAAATATGGACCATGAACTTCATTCTCTTAAGTAAAAATCAAATCAATTATCAAATTGAACAAATAAAGCTGAAGTATCTGCTTAAGTATGTCAAAGTTTCTTAACTTAAAAGTTAAGAAACTGCCATTTTTCAATCAGTGACTGGTGGTGTCGAGTTCTAATGATATTCAGTGAGACTCATTATGCTTACTGCTTTCGTTGAGTATGTTTTTTGGTGCACTATAACCTACCTGAGACTGTCCAAGGTAATTTTTGAAGGGATATCAAAAATATTTTTTTAATTTTTAGTTTTTATTCACAACCGGCCACTCACAGGGGATGGCTGCTTACAGGAGCACATACTCTATGTCACTTTTGTAGAGCTCTGAGAGAATCAGCTTCATCACATAGATCTACGCCATGTAGTCGCACTTTTTGTCATGAATTCACAAGATTTGCCTATGCCCGCTTGTACAGCGCTGTCGTGTCTGCTTCACATTACAATATATCATTATCGTCCATTCATTTTCCAAAGTTCTTGCAAGTTTTACCCCCATGAGATCATGGAATCTCCCATCCAGTATGATCTCAAGACGGAAGAGTTTATTTCCCACAAAGAGATCAGACAATTAGGTCAAAAGTATAAACACAAAAATGTAGAATTATAGAATGGAATGTAGTATGTATTTAATTTTATTTATGTGAAAAATGTACATTTGTACATACAATCATGTTTTGATTGATAAATAATGCAAAATCAATGAAATCTGAATCTTTTTCACCTCCATTAAACCCCCAAGAAAGAAATTGAATGACCCACACTGCGTATGCAAATTTGTGGACATGCATACACTTCTCACTTTTCCGCTGATAAAAAAGATGGGAAACTATCGAGATCTGAATGAAGCATGAACATGCAGTCTTTATCTTCTAAACCGTTCAAATTTACATAGGCATGTTTTAGAGACACATTTAGGTAAATATTTTTACTAAGAAATATGAGCAAGTGACACAGTTGCCTGTGTTTTGATAACCTTCAGCTTTTGAACATTGGATCTAAACAACTTTACTTTATAATGAGTCTTTATTTTTTCCTCTTCTTTTGTTTTTAAATGTAGAAGAAAGCTGAAGATGAAAGCCACTGTAGCAATGAGAGCACAGAAGAAGGAAGGCCAAGTATCACCCATCTGGATAATGTCAGCATCAAGAGATATAGCAGACAGCTTATTCTACCAGAACTTGGAGTAAAAGGTTATATCCCAGTCCTTGTCCCTGTCTTGTTCTTATGTCTGTTTTTGATCATTCACCAGTATATGGATGACACCACTTCTTTGCTTTCTTGAGCATTCAGCCTGAGTTTTGTTTGATTCCTTAGAAATTAATTTCTGTTATTATACCAGGGGGTGTTTCACAAAGAGCTAAGTTTGACTTGGCTCTTAAGTCCTGCTTAGGCACCAATGCACATCCAGTATTTAAAGCTTAATCTCATTGATAGACTTTCCAATATTGCACGTCCCATGACTATGATTCTGACCAGTGCGGTGATGTGTAATGTACTGCACGCAAGTAGGAATTTGATGTGGAAGATTAACCCGAAAATGTTTCATTTAATTCTCCTAAGAGGAGATATAATATGTAATATATTGCTTGAGGTCTAAAAGAAAAATATGAACATTGAATGTAACAGCTGATTTCGACTGCTTTTTTTTTTTTCTCAAGAATTTAAAAAAAGCACATTGTACATTGTACTCTTCATTTCTTTTACAGGTCAGCTCAAAATTGTTAATACATCAGTTCTGGTTGTTGGTGCTGGAGGACTTGGTTGTCCAGCTGCTATCTACCTTGCTGCAGCTGGTGTAGGTATGTGCTGTTGCAGGAGATGATGCACTGCTGTAGAGGATGCGACATTCGCTCCATAGTTCATTTTCTACATTGAACAAGTTGCTCACTTTAACCCTTGGCCCACTGCTATACGTAACCGGAACATTGATCCTCAGCCTATGCTAAAAACCAAGTCACAACCTAAATCCTTATCTTTGACAAAATCCATGAGCAAATGCCATAGACCATACATTGCAGGAGCAAAGATGTATCTTCAGTATTTGACATCCTTCATTTCTTTGTGAAGAAGAAAGGGCAATCTTTCAATATTTATTGTGGGTATTAAATTGGGTGCAATAGTGGAATAAAGAATGTAACATGATGATGAAATGGTAACTTTAACTTGTCATAAATTTTGAATATGTATCTTATGCTTCCTTGTTTTACTCCCTGAAATTCTCTGTGCATTTCTTTCCAGGTAGATTAGGAGTGGTAGATTATGATGATGTAGAACTGAGTAACCTTCATAGACAAATACTACATACAGAGCAGAGAGTAGGCTGGTCCAAGTCAGACTCGATCAAATCTAGTGTCAGAAGGTATGTTAGTCCAGCCAAATCCCCTTGTTAAGGCCCTAGTTAACAATGTATTCATTTGAGTTATGGAAGGGTAATATAGACTGTAGCATTTTCAAGAATTATTCGGAAGTAAGGAATATTCAAAATAGTCATGCGTGTTGGGTTATTCGGAGTGTCACAATATGACTGGAATTCCACCCTGGTAGGAACTTGCAAAACACAAAAGGGATAGGAATGGGCTTGATTGGGATAGGGTGGCAATGACCAGTAAGGTTAGGCTAGGGTACACAACATGAATTGGGAAGTATGTAAGTCATGTGCAGTGTAGATCAGTGTGTTAGTGAGGAGTGTGAGTTTGGGTGGAGTTGCAGTTTAGCGGTGGTCAAGGCAGGACCTATGTTGTAGCTGTGAGAGGAGTGTGGAAAGGGGATGCGCTGCAACTTAAAGACATTGGTTAAACATTGTTATGATTTTTAAAAATCTTGTTTTGTTACTTGAAAATGGGATAAACATACCAGTCTGAAAGTTTTAAAGTATAATATCCACAGGAAGTATTTTTAAATATAAAAAATGTGAACCAATGTTTGAATAATATACGAGGGTCGGTTGCACAGAATAGACATAAGGAGTGCGCATGCGCGTAATACTCGCCTTACCATACTGTGTGCATTGGCGTATCACGGGAGGGAGGCACATAACGGCATTTTCAAATTCAAGCAAAGTGGTCCTCTTAGTGATTGTCTCGTGAGACGAAGGATAATAAAATCGCCGTTTGTGTCTAACTTACACTTTTTTGTTCCAAATTATGGTTGGTTTCAGGGTTTTTGAGTACAAATACAAGTACTCATACACATGTTTCATCTTAGTTGGAGAAGTTTTTAAATCAGCTACTCACAAAGTTAGCCAGTGCCTTTAAGTGGCATCGTCTTTCTAGGCACACGGGCCAGGAGAAGGCTTCTCTGAGACTCCCAACAGATTACTGATATATTCTGTCGACATAGACAAGTTGAGTTCCCGTTCTGGTTCCCGTTAGGGGCTCTTTAGTTGACGGGCGACTCCCTTTGGGGACACTATTGATGAATCCCATTGAGGACACTTCATTATGGAGGGGCTCTATAATCAATCTGAAGTTTTGTTTACAACTGTGGGCGACTACTTTGGCCATGGAAGTGGTCCCGACATCACTGCATCGGCGTATCCTCCGCTACGTCTTCATTCAACCTAACAGTGACAACGATCGCGTAACTTCTTATAACTCTGCCGTTCAGTGAGATGTCAGAATATAACACCACTGAACGCCTCTCTAGGCTAAAGTAGGCCTACCAAAGTTTTTTTTTATGAGTTCATTTACACACTATGTGGAACTTTTGTATGCATATTTGATCATGTTCTTTGGGGGGGGGAATTTCGATATTACTCTGATTAGTTAGAGGTTATGTCAGAACACACGAGGCATTTCTGGAATCGCATCGGGATAACATATTTTGTGAAGAAGTGACTTTCTGTATATTTTGTCTTGCATGATTATCATGGATGAGATGCATGATATCTGAAAAATGATATGGATTGACCTAGAGACTGTTTGAACCAGTAATAAATATCTTACTTTAGACATGTAAAGTCAATGTGAAATTGCTTTTATTGTTTGTTGTGAATCTTTATGACATTTCAGAACAGTTCCTTTTGTCAGATACGGCAAAAAATGGTGCCTGGATCTGACACAGAGAAGCAAAATTACATGAGGTTATAAACAGATTTGAAATTGCATATACCTCTATGTATTTTGAAAATAAAGTTTCAGAACAATGAATGCTAGTGTTGTCTGTAAGGGAAATCTATTTTATAGCAAGATGGTTTGAAATCATACAAAACTCTTGCCTCTTATATGTAAATATTACAAACTCTCTGAATTTATGAAGTTGATAAATATTCCAACATACTGTATCTTATGTCTCTAGCCTCAACTCATCAGTGCAGTGCAAAGCCTACCATCTTCAACTGGACAGGAACAATGCTATGGACATCATCAGACAATATCCTTTCAATATGCTTTTTTTCTTGAGTAAAATTAGTGGTTAAGTGATAATTTTATTTTTAAATTCATAATCTCTCTCCTTTATAGCAGTTTTGTTTTATTAGAAAATATTTTTACTTACCTTGAAAATGTTCTCCCTTCATTAATTTGTGAGAATTTCATGTTTTATCTTTTCCCCTTGGGGTTAATGTATATTTATCTTTAAAAATGACAACTTGGGAGATGAACAAGTTATGTTCCATATAGATTTAACATCATCTCTGCAACTGGGAATAATTACAGGCTGAAAAGGCTTACATTATGAAGTAGTCTGGAAGGAAAAAAGAAAAAATTAGGCATTCAGATGCCCAATTAGAATGTCAGCCCAAAGGCACTTATACATGTACAAGCTTATCTCACAGAAAAGCTTCAGTAGCGTTTGTGTGTATCACCAAGCGTTTTGGCTTGGTAGAAAATCATAATATTTAAAATTTCTGTTTCAACTCTAAATCCCCAGATTTGTTGCATATTAAGAGATGAAGAGTCCCTGAATCAGATAATCTAGCAAATTTAAGAAATTTAAATCTTGTTTAGGGTAATTTTGTTGTCTGTTCTGACTGCTGTCATGATGAATGTTTGCTACATTGTACCATCCGACACACGTTTGGCCTATGAGTAGCCCAAAGGTATCATTATTGCAGTACTGGTATTCATACCTTGCATTGTTATCCTTAATAACGTGATTACACATACAACATGGTGTTGGACTGTACGGACAATGTCGCCACCAGGTATCTACTAAATGATGCTTGTGTTCTGGCAGGAAAGCCGCTGGTGTCGGGAAGTGCTCTCAGGTTTGAAGGACAGGTAGGCCTCAAGAAAACCACTTGTTATTGTACTGAAGCTACTGCTGAATAAAACCAATTATTTATACAAGGCATCTGAGCAGGTCAATTTTTAAATCATATCGACTCAATTTAGAGGAAAGTCCATATCAATGAGAAAGCCAGGTCCATATTTCCCATATCACACATTTTTTGGCGTAAAAAAAATTTTGAGCATGCGCAAACAATCAAAGTTGGTTTACATGCACAATTGAGTGCAATGAAATTTGCATTTTACTGCACACATGTATTTCAGTGGAACCTGGAGTTCATGGAATATGACATGGAAAACTAATTTTGGAAATCTCTGGGAATGAAGTCAAGACAAAAACAGAAGGCATGGCAAGTACATGTATAATCGAACTTCATTCTTGTCATGAATTTGCTCAAGATGTCTTGTAGATAGTAATAATAATAAGGACTGGCCTTTCCGAGACATGACTTTTATATATTGCCCTCACTAGATTCATATCACCCTCAGCTCCCGCCCGAAGCGATATGATCTAATTTGGGCAATATATGTCATAACTCTTTCAAGGCCAGTCCATATTATTTAAATATCGACCTCTACAAATGTTGAGGGCTATGATGGCTCTACTGATTTTTCTATTGTAAAATTACCATTCACTAAAAATACTTTGTATGGCATGTTAGAGGTTCCACGTTGCTGTACTTCATTAAGAATTTTAGTTTTGTATGTTACAAAGAGATAATATAGGTTTAAAGACTCTGTATTGATGTTAGAATGACTTTATGAATAGACAGGTTAACTCACCCATATGCACTAGCATAGAACCCAAGTCCAACTTTGGTTTTGTATGCAGGGTTTTGTGTCATCCTGTACTTTCTTCATACAGTTAACATCAAAATTATTCGTACCCCTGTGAAATGTTTTGTATCTTGCTCTTTTCTCACAAATGAATAGTGGTATTGCAAAACTTGGTCCCTAGCATAATAATGTCAATTCTCCCCTGTCATTTCGACGATGATTCAGGAATTACCTCCTTTGCATAACAATAGATATGTACTAATAATCACTTTTTGGCCATTCAAAATTATTCACACCCCAGTAATTCCTGCATCATCGTCAGTTGATGGGAGAATTGATATTATTATGCTAGGGACCAAGTTTCACAGTACAACTATTCATCTGTGAGAAAAGAGCAAAATACAAAAAAATTCACAGGGGTATGAATAGTTTTGATATTAACTGTATGTAAACATTACACCCTCAGAACACCAAGCATACTTTCTAGGTGAATTTCACACTTTCCACTGGGAGCTGTATACAGTTTATTGAAGTGACTGGTGTTCTATAAAATGTTGTTATGCCCTTGATTGTAGTTATGGATATTCTTGCTGAGAAACTGGTATTCATGATGTTTAGCTTACACACACACACACACACACTCTCTCTCTCTCTCTCTCTCTCTAGCTGACAGTATATAACCATGAAGGGGGTCCATGCTACAGGTGTTTGTACCCTAGACCTCCCCCAGCAGAGACTGTCACAAACTGCTCAGAAGGTGGTGTCCTAGGAGTAGGTGAGTGGTGAGATCATTGTTTTGTGATCCTGGCAAAATGTATATTTTGCGGAAATTTGGACCCCCCCCCCTTATTTTTTCTTTTACAATCACTAATCATACATTAATTTACTCTCACATAATAACACTGTTCATTTCATATAGAGTGTAGTCTTGATACAAAGTTAGGTAAAGACAACCTATGTATCAGTTAGAGCATTACATAACACAGTGGAAGGCTTTTCCCCCTTCCCAGCTTAGAGGACACACACCCCCACCTATGGAATGGAAAAGTCTAGAGATTTTGGGGTTTGACTGGTGATCAGGTGATGCCATGTGCCATTCTACTTTTGACACCATCACCATCACTCTACATCACTTGTCTCTCCTCGTGTTTTATAACAGCAATCTATACTCCCTGCAGGGGTGCTACATTCATGATTCAAATTTTTTGGCTTAAAATCTCATGATTTCTGTGAAATTCTGTGAATTCCGTGTTCTTCCCGAATTCCATGAAATTTTCCGTTTTCCGTATAGCGGAAAACTGGGGACTTTATGATATGCCATTATGAAATGAATGATCGATACTGAGATAGATTCATTTGGAGGAAATTCTTACCTCTCGAGTCAATCAAGTGAAACCCTAAAAGCACCTTCTGACATGAAGCAGGAACATCTTCCAAAAAAGCTATAGGAAGAATTTAATCAACATAGTACTGTTCACATTTCTGATTCATAGAAACTCACAGATCAGTGACTAAGCATTCTCTCAATTGTTGCAGACAGCCCTATACTATTGCCTTAACGTGTTGTCCCTTTGCACAGAATTTTGCCTCAGTGTTTTGTTTTTGTTTTTCTTATGATGCACTTCACTGAAAAGAGCTCAGTAATTCATGATACAGTGTATGCACTGAATGCATTTAAGTAATATTGATTAAAGGGCCCAGAAACTGAGAAATCATGGGGAACAGCAGGGGGATCTCAGATGAGAGAGGGGGAATGCAGTTGGTCGCTTGAGTTTCGAGACAAGGGATAATCTATTCTAAATAACTGTGGTTTATTGCCCTGTGTTTCAAATTTCGTGCAATGAAAAAGCAATCAAACAGCTAGTCATATGGAAAAACAATTACATGGCCAGCTCTCTTGGAGAGCCTAAGGGGTGTTACGTAATCCGCGGCGACGACGTGTCAGGGGAAAGGCAATGAAGAGCAATGGTCAGACTAACCAAGCAGAAGTAAACTATGTTTTGTATTTTGAAATGTTGGAGCATTATACAAGATGTTTCTTCGAGTGAGCATGATGAGACCCGTTAAGAGTCTAAAGACTTAAGATTGTGAGAAATGTGAGAACCTGAAGTATGTGACTAGACTGAGTTCGGTCAACTTCGTGCTGTCCGAACTTTTATCGCATTAGTCCAACGGGCTCGCAAAACGGACGGGGTATAATGTACAAGTAAACAATCCTTTTGCAAATTCACTTTCCCCATGATTTCTCAGTTTCTGGGCCCTTTAATGATGTTTGTTTGTGTTACTTGCAGTTCCTGGAATCATCGGTTGTATACAAGCATTGGAGGCTCTCAAGATGGCTGCTGGTATAGGCAGTATCCTTTGCAATTTAGGACGATTGCTTGGATGAAAATGAAACATTTCATTGTTGAAAGGATAGGTTTTCTTCAGAGATGATATGTACCAAAGAGAGATTTGGAAATTTGGAGAAGTAATGAAAATTTCATTGTGCTGGGAAAATAGGAGGCAAGATGCTCTGCGATAGTGAAACAATTTGTGAACATAATTCCTAAACATTCATAACATCAACCTTTGTGTCAGGAAACCAGAACCTTGATGTATGATAAAAAGAAATTAAGATACATGTATTCCTGTTTTATGCTTTCATAATGTTTTTATGCCTCTGCCCACTGCAGGCATTATGTTTTTTGGTTGTCCATCCCGCTTTTTCGTTAACACAATATCTCAAGAACTGTTTTAAGGTATGAACTTCAAACTTGATCTCGGTATATATCACAATAGGTAGACAATTTGATAAGATTTTGGGGTATGTAGGTCAAAAGTCACGGTCACAGAGATCAAATATGTAAAAATTTCCTGTGTTAAACTCGTTAACACAATATCTCAAGAACCAATTTGAGGTATGAACTTCATACTTGGTGCTAGTATCCATCACCATAATAAGATGATCTGGGCCCCGTAACACAGAGATTTGCAATCAATCGCAGAGTTGCAACAGCCATTCAAGATCATTGTTTCATGCGCATCTTGTTCAAAAAGGTGACCGTGGACCAATCAGAATTGTTGTTTTAAATTTGCGATTGATCGCAAACCTTTGTGTTACGGGGCCCTGATTTGATTTTGGGGTAGGTAGGTCAGAGGTGATAGGGTCTGAAAAGTATATGAAATTATTTGCAAAAAAAATGTTTCCATGATACCCTAGTGTATATGGCAGAGATATTGGTCAAAGAAGAGTGAAATATATTTTTAGGTGAAAGAGGTAGTGGTAACTAGTGTGTAGCTGTTGTTGAGATGTGCATAAATTCAAAATTGTGTGGGTGGCAGAATTTTCGACCGCGCTCGGTCGAATTGCTCAATTGTTTTTTTTTCATGTGCGTTTTTTAATAAGCATCCTGCTTTCAGAAGTTATCGGTGTTGGATAGATTACATAGTATACAGAGGACTCTCTAATTTGGCCTTTTATATCGTCATTTTTACGAACCGGCGAATTCGTATGCGGTGCGCAGAAACGTGATTTGGAGGAGAAAACAATCATAGATATAGGTGTTCTTAAATAATATCAGGAATTTGTTTTTTTGTATAATTTCATGTATCGATCTATACATTAAAAAAAAGCTTATGAGTTTGATTTTAAAATGGTGTATACATGTATTACCATGTATATTGATAAAAAAATAAGGAAGCAATGGCCTTCAAACACGATTCAACGATGCGTAAATATGTTTTTTCTAACACGCGTATCTGCGCATGAGATTCGTCAGTTTGTTCGTAAAAACGACGATGATATGAACTTTGTTTTTGAATGTGATGATTCCTTAATGATTGCTATTATAACAGCATCATACTCTCAGAAGCTATTAGTGTTTGATGGGTTAGATGGTACCTACAGGACCATCAAACTCAGACCAAAGAAACCAACATGTGACGTGTGTGGCGACAATCCTTCAGTGACACAACTCATCGACTATGAAGAGTTCTGTGGTGCCAGTGCCACCGACAAGGTAATTTGTAGTACATAAAGAGTTTTTGCATAAATCATTTGCGTCTCTATACCAAGCTGATTAACCATGTTCAGGGGTTAGTTCACATTTTGTTTTTAGACCGTTGGTTTAGACAAGAAAGGTGAGTTTCTAGGGTGTATAAACTTTAACGCAGTCAACATGAGCTGTATGCCCTAGTTACACCTATAAGACCAATGCCAGACCAATGCCAGATCAAGCAAAAGATGACATTTCATTATCCTTTTGTGGCTGATATTTTGTTAGCATATTAGATACTCATCAAATTTAATAAAGAATAAAGTTTGTAAACACGTCATGTTAGTGATCTTTAAAGAGTCAAATTCTGAGGTTTAATGATTCTGTATTTCATTTTGAAATGGGGCTTGGCATACCTTCAGTGACCTCAAACGTAACAAATCATGAACCCGTTTCTGTTTCCGGTGAGAATGAGAGTAAACATTTGAGTGGGATATCTCAGGCCTACCAACCAGTACGATTTTCCCGTATTTAGTACGATTTTTCAATTAAAATACGTGCATATGCCTTTTCTCTATTTTGATACGTTTTTTCAAAAAAATTATAATGATCTACATATTTTTGTTCTATCTGGCTTTCCATAGTATGTAGCGATCTTGTCATGGATCTTGTAGCTTCCGCGTGCGTGTTTTCGTACGCATTGTATGCATATAGTTTTGTGCATGCGATATGCCGCGCCAGCGCTTGCCACTGCAGCGCGTGCGCACATCACATCTGCATTTACAGCAGCGGGATGGTCATGATCAGCTCCGCCGGAGCTTCGGCGGGCCTATCATGGTGTGCTCTGCACAGCACCTTGCACAAAAAGCGGCTTACCACGCTTCAGAATTTCAGTTCTTGGATGGAATTTTAACCCATAAAACTGTTAATATGACATCCAAATCATCCAGTAAAGGAGGGAAAAACAGCCTAGGAAGTAGTGCTTTGAGTCGCACTACTCTACGAAATGGGATTTTATTGTTAAATCTGTCAGAGGCGAAACTTTCGTGCAATGCACCATATGTGGGTCGGACTTGTCTTGAGCATTGCACATAGCAGATTATGATATCGAACAACACACCATCAACCAAGTACACAAGTTGTGCTGAGAATTTTTAAAAAAGCAACCATCAATTCTTCAATGCCATCCAGTGCTAGTTTTGATGTTATCAGAGCGGAAACCTTGTGGACTGAATTGTGGAGCACAACGTGCCATTTTCAGCTTCTGATGATTTCACCAGTGTTGTCAAGAAAATGTTTCCAGAGACCAGACAGCAAAATTGCTGCTAAGTTTTCATGTCATGGCACCAAAACTACCTCCATTGCTTGGACTTTAGGACATGATAGATAGATGTAGATCTATGTGTATACAGTATTAATCATTTTGTTAAAACCCAGGTGAGATATCATATACCCAGTTGTGGGGTGTCTGGACAGGTTGTGTATCCTGACAGTCGATTTTAAACAGCCAATTGAAAAAGTTCACAAGCAAATCTCTTAAATGTTTTAGCACAAAATGTTAGACAATATTATAGAGAACAAATATTGATGATGATTAGCACAAATCAATGCATAGTTTTTGTTCAATCCAAAGACAAAAAAGAAGGCTTTATTTTTGTTACATGTCGGGACACCCAACCCCCCATTTTACATGTGTTTCAATACGTTTTATTTTTTATCTGCATAGCAGTGCGCATTTTATTATAAAATACAGGTTTGGGGGGGAAAATACAGTTTTGGGGATCACAGAATACAATTTTTCATTCCCAAAGGTTGGCAGATCTGATATCTTGCTGATGATATAGAGGAGATAAACCTCATTACCTAATCCAAGTTGAATTCTGCATAAATCATCGTCATATTTATTCAGTGAGTGTTGAATTGATTTATTGTCCATTGAAAATGGAAATTCGTTGCTCATTGGTCATGTAAACAAGACTTGTTGTACTTTTCGTTTTTTTCCAGTGCCTAACATTACATCTCATTGAAGCCAAAGATAGAATGAGCCCTCAGAACCTTGCCAGCAAACTTCTTAGCCAGGACTCGTCTTCTCGTCTCCTTCTGGACTGTAGACCAGAGATAGAGTTTGAGATCTGTAGACTTCCCGACAGCATCAGTATCCTTAACTCTTTAAAGAGCAACAATTTTTGAATGGAAATCTGGGATAATTATGATTATGAATTGAGTGTATGATTATTCCTAGAAAATTGTGTAGATTGTTTTGATAAGTCATTTGGTGGTACTCAGCATGTTGCCTACTTCGTTACCGTGTGATGCTTGGCTGCTTGCTAGAGCATGCCCCTGAAGCCCTCATTATATCACTTTTTAAAATGTCGAAAAGCATCACGTAAGCCTTTGCAAATAACTACCGCTATATTATCAGTGGGAGGCAATAAGTTTGTTTTTACGTTTTGATCAGTTCTTTTTCAAATTGGCAAGTCCAGTATTTTTCTTTTATTGCTAGTCTGCTACATTCTTGTTATAAAAAGTCATGTATCTGAAATGAATGTATGTTGACAGACAGTATGCAAAGTTAAAAAAATTGCCAATTTGCAAGGAAAAAACAAAAATCAATTGTGATGCCATCTGAAAGATTTTAGTGCTTATTTTTCTTTTGAAAATTTTCAGCATCAATCGGCAAATACTTAAACAGCCAAAATGGGTATGGTATGTGCAGAATTCTTTGCTCCTTGTGCTTATGTATTTGGTATGTTTTTTAGAGGTCTTCCTTGAGGGTTATTGTGCCATACCACTTTATGTGGACCCTCTGTGGGTTGAAAATTGATATGAGCAAAACAAATTTCCATTGCGCGATAAAATTTGTATTGACATTGAAATATGCTCTCAGTATCAAGATCATTGTGGTGACCTTGACTGTACTTCATAGATGTTCCAATCGATGAAATTGAGAATGAGAAAGGTATACCAAGATTAAAAGAAGCAGTCAACAAACAGCTTGCCAACCAACATGATGATCCATTTCCAAGTAAGTTCAATTTTCTCTGATATTTATACAAAATATGACATTGCTACTTCTCTGATGCCTTTGTTTCATGGTAATCCATTACATTGTAGGTAGAAAGCTACTTGTTACTTTCTTTTGAAATCCGTAGGATGAGCATAGAAGATACCGTGGAACATTTAGTCCTGAACTTATAAGTGGTATATGAAATAAAAGGAAAACATGTCCTTATAAGGCTTAATAAGAATTATTTAGTCTTATTTGATATTGACAGAAGAGGAGAGAAAGTGTCAAGTGTCAAAATTCCACTTGTATCATTGATTAATGATTATTTTATTGACCAGTGATTGTATGTATTGTATAAATACCAGAAGTTAATAATTATGATTATTTTTTTGTCACTGTATACCCCTTGTTATTTATTATATGTCCAGGAATGTCGGATGATACATAAAAAAAAATTATATACAGTTCTTCACTTTGATAACGTATACTCGGTAATAATAATAATGATAATGACTATTATTATTATAATGTTATATCTTGATATATCATGTACTTGACTACACTAATATGTCTATCGTAATTCTGTATGTTTATTGTTTTTTTGTTATGTGATTGTATGCCCTGTACTGTGTTGAAAAATATGTATCCTGGGATTGTGTGTTACCACTTTTATTATAACTTGAAATAAAAGGATTGGAAAAAAAAAGAAATACCTCTAAATCTTGGGTATCAAGAATATAATTTGGGAGAAAGCACACAATACCCTCAGTACCATAATATTCTCTTTACTTATTTTCTGTGGGACTGTGTTTTTTTTTTCTTCAAAATAAATGTTGAAAAGGTAAATAGTATCTTTGTACTGTAAATGTAGCTAATTTCCCCTTGTTTTCAGTTTACATTGTTATGTAGAAAAGGCAACGATTCACAGAAAATAGTATCTTTATAAATTTAGCAAATTTCCCCTTGTTTTTCCACATTCAGTTTACATTGTATGCAGAAGAGGCAACGATTCACAGAAAGCTGTACTCAAGCTACGCAAGGAGTTAGACTCTTTACCAGTCACTATCAAAGATGTCACAGGTGGGCTGACGGCCTGGGCTAATCAAGTGGATTCAGATTTCCCACAGTACTAAGCAAGAAGAACAGTGATGTCACATAAAACACGTCTGTATTCTTTCCTCAGCTGTGATACAACATGGATAGGTGTGGTGATTTGCAATACGATAAGAAGAGGTTTTCAAAAAGTTTATCTTTCTAGTTTCATGAATTTCATAATTCTTTGAAAAGAAAAAAAAAGATTGTTCAATCATAAGCAGATGAGTGAAGGAGAAGTGGTCATGAGTTATACACAGTCTTGTCTGTCAGCTTCACTCTTTAGTTACAAATGTGCAATTTCTTGTATTTATTGGTTCAATAAAAATTGATCCACAGTGATAACAGAACATATTTAATTCAGCATGATTGCTAATGCTAAATCCTGCAGCTTGTACGAGATCAAGTGTGACACATTGCAGAGGAAGAACATTTCATTGACTAGTTAACCCCGAGGTTCCCTTCTGCAGTGGATGGTCTTTGATGGAATGTATGACCTTGGCCATCATCCCTTGTTACTAACCGATGCAAGTTTGAATAACTTAATTATTGCAATTTTGCTTTGAATGTTATTTTAATGTAATATTTCGGTGTAGAAATAAGAATGAGTAATATGGAACGCTTCACGATTATGTGTGAAATACACTTTTAACTAAAATCCCACGACTTTCTGTCCAGTATAGTGTGAAAAAATGCCACATTTCCTCATATTTAACTATAAAGTTGGTTCCACAAACTGTGTGACTGACAAATTGGCTTTTCTTGGATTCAAATCAGCGCAGTGGATATGTAAGGAGAGTCCTGGTTTTTTGATCAGTGAAATCCAGATCGTAAAAATTTCAGTGCACTGGTGCTCTAATGTTAATGTACTAATTCCTACAAAGACAACATACGAATTTGTCTTGCTGTTGAAATCGTTGTTGACAACGATGACAAAACACTTTTCAACGCATGTGGATGACGAGGGTTCAGGATGATATTGAGTCTTTAAGTTCATTGATTGATGATTGATATCTGGAAATTTAACTTGAGTTTAAAGTTGTTTGATATGATGGTTGATATTTTGAAGTCCACCCTTCATTTCCCTCAGCTGTTCCATAATGTGATCACTTTGTCACGGACAGACATTTTCAAAATATCCCAACTTTGAAGGCCAGTAAAAATTAAGTGACAAGGTATCCTGGATTGCTTTATGGTTTATCATGAAGGGTGAGGCAAAGTGTTCTGAGAAGTACATGAGTTTGGTTGCCATGATTTCCTATTCATATGCAAATCAAAGAAAGGTTCAGTGTCATGAATGGACAGGATAGAAATTAGGTGTGTGACCACCTAGTACTCTTTTGCTATTTCTATTCAAATAAATTGACCTTGTCAAATATTTTCAAGTACAAATGTGGGTCACATAAATTGGCTTCCCTATCATCCATTTAGCATTTGAAATCAATTCCTTGATTTTGTAGGAGATGTCAAAATGGTGTGTCACGAACGGATATTTTGGTTAAAATGTGCAATTTTTAACAACACCTCTGCTGAAAATGGTTTGGTCCAAAGAAGTCCCCATCTCAGAACTTTCCCTTTCTAAGGATATAGAAACATATAGAAACAATTTGAGATACAAATAAAGTTTTATACAGTCTCTCAACATATAGAGATCACGAGAGTCATGGACGGACAAATGTTGCCCTGAACGCATCACACTCTCCATTAATACTTCCTCTACAGCTTCCATCCTTTCGTTAAGATCACTGTCCTACGTTATGCTACCACTGGGCCCGGGTTGTTCATGCTGCCCCTTCTTGATGTATGATATTGAGTCTTAAGTTCATCAATACTACAATTGATATCTTGAACTTGAACCTGAGTTTGAAGTTCATTGATATGATGGTTATGATGGTTGATATTTTGTGGTTCACCGTTCATTTCCTTGAGCTGTTCCATTACTACTTCGAAATATCTCCTCTGGGAGTTCTTCTGTCACGCTAAGTCTCCTTCTTACCCATCAACCATTATACGCCCGATGCTGGGCAAGAAAGATTGCTGCCATTATGAGATATAAGGGCCTCTAGCTATTGTAAATATCAGGCCTCGAAATAGGATTTTAGGGGGCAAGGCCACTTTGGTGAGGGGACTACACTCAAGAGCACTAGTTT
Organism: Echinometra lucunter; assembly: GCA_029962745.1. NCBI lineage: Eukaryota > Metazoa > Echinodermata > Echinoidea > Camarodonta > Echinometridae > Echinometra > Echinometra lucunter. The sequence goes on from CM057152.1 coordinate 30,433,432, forward strand.
GTCTGTATGGGCTAAAGGAACTAGTATCTCAAGTTGAATTTAAAATTTTTTTTTTTTTTTTTACATATTTGTAAACAAGCAAATTTTTTTTGGTTTTTGTTTTTTGTGATAAAAGAATGCTGTTCCATTACTACTTCGAAATATCTCCTCTGGGAGTTCTTCTGTCACGCTAAGTCTCCTTCTTACCCATCAACCATTATACGCCCGATGCTGGGCAAGAAAGATTGCTGCCATTATGAGATATAAGGGCCTCTAGCTATTGTAAATATCAGGCCTCGAAATAGGATTTTAGGGGGCAAGGCCACTTTGGTGAGGGGACTACACTCAAGAGCACTAGTTTGTCTGTATGGGCTAAAGGTAAAGGAACTAGTATCTCAAGTTAAATTTTTTTATTTTATTTTTTTTTTACATATTTGTAAACAAGCAAATTTTTTTTGGTTTTTGTTTTTTGTGATAAAAGACTGCTGCATACTTCGGCAACCTCAGCTGCTAGGCGAGGTAACTGAGTCACTGAGGTGCAGGCCGTCACGGGCCGACAACCTCAGCTCCTCCACTGGGAACCTGCCTGTCAGATCCACCCGATAGACACCTGCTTCCCTTCCCAACTTCTCAAAGGCTTGGTTGAACACGGGAATGACCAACCCGATGTCATCCAGCCGAGGAAGGATAGAAAGCGCCACCACCATGCCATTGTCATCACACTTCGTGTTACGCCTTAGTTTCCTTTTCCATGAATGCCTACTGCATGTAGATTTCTGTATTTCCATTCAACAAACTTGAAATAATCCATGAACAGATACGCATTCTTGTGACCATCTCCACTGAGTAGATGCTTCCCAAGATATCATTGAGCTCCTTCATTTACTGATGTTTGTTTTTAAACAAAGGGACTTTCCAGTTTAATACATGTACATGTAGCATTGCCAGGTCATTCATTCTGTGCGCACCTTCCCACTTCTTACCAGTTAGCTTGATGGGTTTTGGCTGACCCACAGACCACTACACAATCTATACCAGGAATATTGCCTCCCAATCCAAAAGCTATTGTGCAAATCAAGAACCTTACGGGAGACACCTTGAAGCGCTGTAATATGTCTTCCTGATCTTTTCTTTCCATTCTGCCACGATATACTGATAAAATGGTATTCTTATAAGAAGGAGGACCTGTATAAATGCAGCCCTCTAGTTTTGCTCTGAAAAATGTGTATACTTCTCTCCATGCTCTGATGTTTCTGTAAGAAGTAAGAATGATAAAAAATGGTCAACATAATCCTCTATTTAAAGCAGGCATTAAAGTTGTTAAAAAATTTTAAACCTGTCATTTCTTAGAGGCTCATTCACACACAAAGTGGTAGACCATGTCAAGAAGCCCCTGCTGTAGAATACAAAAAATCTGCAATTCTGTTGTAAGTGAATAGCAAGAGGCAGGAAATGTACTCCGATCGTTTTGAGCGAGATGAAGCTCCCAACACTGCACGGACATTCATAGGCATCATTCTTTCCTTCTAACATGGCTAAAGAGCTATTTGAGGGCAAATCCTCTCGTTCGATCATATCATTATCTACACTAACTTCGTCTTCCCACACAGGGGAGTCCATGGCATTAGTCTGTATTCTGTGTGCCGTCTAAACAGACGGACTACACTAGTTTGTCTGTATGGGCTAAAGGTAAAGGAACTAGTATCTCAAGTTGAATTTTTATGTTCATTAATTTTTTTTTAAAACATATTTGTAAACAAGCATTTTCAAAAATTTGTTTATTAGTGATTAAAGACTGCTGCATACTGCGGCGACCTCAGCTGCTAGACGAGGTAACCCAGTGAAGTCACCGAAGTGCAGGCCCTCACGGCTGACAACCTCAGCTCCTGCACTGGGAACGTGCCTGTCAAACTAATATTACAATTTTTGGTAATAGATGAATTCAGTGTAATTATGTAATGATGATCATGATGATGATTATGATGATGATCATCATGATAATCAGGATAGAAAAAATAATGATTAACTGATGATGCAACTACCTTTGAACACCAGATGAGCAGGTAAGGAGCGGAACTGCTGGAACGAGTCCTCATGTTGGAATAAAGACCAATCTTAGATGCACAGGCATGCTCTACCTTGTGAACACTAATTTCAGAAAATAAATTGAACAGAAATGGGGCATTGAATAATTGTTTGTAATCAATATTGGCTCTAAACCATTTCACAGTTGCATGAAGATCTGAATGCATTTTTTCCTTCTGTTTATAGGACTGATACAAAAGAGGGAGATTGGGGCAAACTGGGACAGGGGGGACATTTAGGAGATCCCATCATTAAATAACAAACAAATCCAATTATGTATATTCTGTTATTATTTAAGCGTTTTGTTCAACTATCATACCGACTTACATACCCTTTTATTATGAAAATCTTCACTTTTTATTAGGCCCCCTTTGTGTTATTTAGGAGGGGGACTTTCAGCAACTAACCCCCCCCCCCCCCATAAGAAATAGAGGTATATTATAAGATGGGGTAATATGCCTCTGTTGACTATTCTTCAGAATAGGTTTATTCCATATATTTATGGAGAAAGATTGACAAGAAGAATTGTCTGTAGGGGCGAACCCCAAATTGGATTTGACTTGTAAGTCATTGTAGATTCACATTTAAAATCTTAGTTTGAATTCATCCTTTACTACAATCCTTTTGGACTAATTCTAAATTTAGTGAATTTAGAGTGAAACACTTGTTATATTGGAAATACTTCCCACTTCAACCCTGTCTCATCTACAGTCCTGGCATTCAAAGCAACGTAAATTTGTACCTATAAATGCAATGATGATGAGAAGGATTGTATTTGATAGTCATTGAGTCCTTGTACGACTCCAAGTCGCAATCTGTGGAGTTGAACATCTTTGTAACGAGTTGTTTTCCACATTCGGGACTGAAGAGAGACATGTGGAATTACTACTTGGCACCCCACTGGCCTTTGTGACTTTTGTCAGCATCGTGATGACACGACCCATTTTCTCTTAACCCATTCGTGACAGGAATTATTTAAAGCCTAATTTGATCAGCTTTTATTCTTCAAATTGGCAAAACCAACAATTTTTATTTTATTGCTACATTTTTCTTATGAAACGTCATGTATCTGAAATGAATAGAAATTGACAGAAATTATGATGAGAAGTCAAAAGTTGCCAATTTGCAGGGGAAAACGGTGATTTTAAACTTTCTATCACATTGTCAATTTAAGGATTTTAATGCTTATTTTCCTTTGAAAAATTTTCAGCATCAAACAACGAATATTGACGCAATCAAAATGGGCACAGTTTGTGTAGAATTTTTCGCTCTTTCTGCTCATGTATTTGGTATGATTTTTAGGGCTTTGCATCAAAACATATTAGGCCAAACCACAAATCTGTCACGAATGGGTTAACATGTCCAAAATATGCGCTACAACGGTCTTCCCTACAACAAAAATTAAACTACACTAATGATCAGATGACAACAAAGAATATACTATACAACCCCCACAACTATGATCATATCCTAACATACATTAGAGACATGAGAATGAAAGTCTAGACTACGTGTACATATTAATTACTGATCATACACACTTCTCTCAGTATACGATTCCCATGAGTTTAGGGACTTAATTCACTTTCTTTATTATTAAGCAAGAACCAGTAATATATAGAGTTTTTATTTTATAGAAATTGGAGAAAATTTTACCGGAGTAGACCTGAAGAATCTCTGTATAGCGCCTGGTGCACAGGACACAAGTTTGTCGACGCACCACCACTTACCACAACAACAACAAGGATTGTATTTTATAAACTTCTTTAAAATTGACATACAATTTTGAATCAACTGTCTGGATCAATACACAACTTTTCCGGGCATGCACACAACATCCACAGGAATACTTATAATTTGGCATACAAGATGCATGCTCATCTTCTCAATCTGATCCATTGGAGGGCAGAGGGCCTTGTTCTGCTTTCAGCTAATGCCTATTGGCCACTTTTCAGCCCTCTGCCTCCTTCCTGTCCCAAGCTGCTGTGCTTATCTTGCCATTTTCTGCAAGAGAGCAAATGGAAATAGCACTAGCACATTACTCAGATGAATGATACAATGAAGAGGATATCAAAATCTCCACTGTGAAAACCTTGCAAACCCCCAAGGCCAAGGCAAGCACTGAAATCACGCACACCCCCTCCCCTCCCAAATCGATACGCCACTGACTGAGAACTCCACTTAATCTTAAGCCTCCTGGCATGCAGTCCTGTGTCTATTTTTTACACTCTAGGTCTTCTCTCTCTACCTCTCCTTTCCACCCTGGCCCATTTTCATTTCATTTCATTTCAAAGTTTGCACGAGGAGGTGGTGGAAGTGTTCTTTTCGTCCCTGCTTCAATGATTAGGAGCTGAGGTCGGCATGGGAACATGAAGTTCTGTAGTTCCTTTGCGATGTGTGCACAGGTGCTTCCTGGGGTGGAGCTGACGATAAACTGCCATCTTGGGAGGGTGGGCACGAGGACAGCCTCCTGCACTACCCCCCACAGCTGAGAGTCGCTGAAGATGCAGCATGTCTAATACCAGAAAACAAATAGAACAGAAATGAGTGCATTGAATAATTGTTTGTAGTTAATATTGGCTCTAAACCATTTCTCAGTTGCATGAAGATCAAAACGCATTTTTATGCCTCCGCCCACCGTAGGTGGTTGCCGGAGGCATTATGTTTCCGGGTCGTCCGTCCGTCCGTCCGTCCGTCCCGTTTTCGTTCTCGCGATAACTTAAGAACCGTTTGACGGATCAACTTCAAACTTGGCTTGTGTATCCATATGGGAGGGACAATGATCTGATTAGATTTTGGAGTCTCAAAGTCAAAGGTCAAGGTCATAGAGGTAATAAAACACATAAAAATGGCTCGTTCTCGCGATAACTTAAGAACCATTTGACAGATCCACCTCAAACTTGGCACAGGTATGCATATTGGAGGGACAATGATCTGAATAGATTTTGGGGTCACAAGGTCAAAGGTCAAGGTCATAGAGGTAATAAAATATATAAAAATGGCTCGTTCTCGCGATAACTTAAGAACCATTTGACCTATCAACCTCAGACTTGGCACAGGTATGCATGTGGGAGGGGCAATGATCTGATTAGATTTTGGGGTCACAAGGTCAAAGTTCAAGGTCATAGAGTTAATAAAACATAAAAATGGCTCGTTCTCGTGATAACTTAAGAACCATTTGATCTATCAACCTCAGACTTGGCTTGTGTATCCATATGGGAGGGACAATGATCTGATTAGATTTTGGAGTCTCAAAGTCAAAGGTCAAGGTCATAGAGGTAATAAAACACATAAAAATGGCTCGTTCTCGCGATAACTTAAGAACCATTTGACAGATCCACCTCAAACTTGGCACAGGTATGCATATTGGAGGGACAATGATCTGATTAGATTTTGGGGTCACAAGGTCAAAGGTCAAGGTCATAGAGGTAATAAAACATATAAAAATGGCTCGTTCTCGCGATAACTTAAGAACCATTTGACCTATCAACCTCAGACTTGGCACAGGTATGCATATGGGAGGGACAATGATCTGATTAGATTTTGGGGTCACAAGGTCAAAGTTCAAGGTCATAGAGTTAATAAAACATAAAAATGGCTCGTTCTCGCGATAACTTAAGAACCACTTGACCTATCAACTTCAAACTTGGCACAGGTATGCATATGGGAGGGACAATGATCTGATTAGATTTTGGGGTCTCAAGGTCAAAGGTCAAAGGTCATAGAGGTCATTATCTACATAGAAATGGTTCGTTCTTGTGATAACTCAGTAACCATTTGACGGTTCAACAAACTTGGTCATGTATGCATATGAAAAGGGCAATGCTCTCATTAGATTTGGGGGTCACAAGGTCAAAGTTCAAGGTCAAAGATGTCATTGTATAAATGAAAATAAATCAACATAAAGTGCCATTTATTTCTGATTTGGTAATGGCGGAGGCATAAAGTTCGACCACGCGTGGTCGAAGATTCATCTAGTTTCCTTCTGTTTATAGGACTGATACAAAAGAGGGAGATTTGGGCATCATCTTTGGTACGGGTTGGAAGGATATCTGAAAAAGACGGATGTATTTACAGGCGTGCGGCCTTCAGTGGCGGCGATTTGCTTTAAACTTGAAAATTTCAAGGTCACTACATCCTTGAGGTATTATTTGCACGCAACCATATCTAAAATATCATTGTAGGTCCTCTTTGACAAGTGAAGAGAGGATGAACATTGTCCCCCTTGAGGGGTGTAATACACAAACTTTCACATAGCCTGCAAAATACAACACTGAGGATATCTTGTATCATGTATGCGTATTCTTTATTCATTCATACACTTTAATGTTCTCCATCATCTTTCAAAAGTTGTATATGCATTTTAGATCAGCTGATTCATTTACAGGTGTTGCTAGAATTGACATTAGAAACAAAATTGCATAGAAAAAACAATAAAAACATTAAAAAACAACAACGATCATCCTAAAAATCTTGTGTGTCTATATACAACATAAGGAGGAAGGAGGGAGAGAGAGAAAGAGGAAAAGATGGAGATAGAGAGAAAGAAAGAGAGAGAGAGAGAGAGAGGGGGGCGAGGGGGGGAGAAAGAGAAGGAGAGAGAGAGAGATAGAGAGTGTGGAAGACAGAGACAAATACAGAAAATGCAAAGCAAAAAGTTCTTGAGGTGTCATTATTCACAGAAACATCTCTACCAAAAGCTGAAATTAGTACTAGCAATGCAAAAAAGAAATCTGGTACTGGTCATTATCAATCTGTCATGGAGCTTATTATGACATATACACTGGCTGAAGGTCATTATAGTGCTTAGAGATGCCCTACTTCTCTCCATCACTGATGCCCTTCTGGGCTGGAAGAACATGGGTTCCCTTGAAAATAGGAAGCTGCAGATCTTGACTTTCACTCTCAAAACAATGATAACATTCTTTGCTTTCCAGAGTCAAAGTGGAAAGGGTATAAATATGAATGAGTCTTCCCCATCACAATCACATTCATCCACAATGGGCCCTACGAAAGTATCCTGTAAGTGGAAAAAACTTTTTCTACCTGGTCATAAACCATGGAATATGGGCCTGAAGTCAGCAACAGATACACCCAAAGCTGAGCTCAAGACGAAGTATGCACGTCCGACGAGAGAGGACTTGTCCCGAACAGTGGTTCGCGATGAGTATGGGAACTTTCTCCACCATCCAGAGGAACTCGTTAGTCAGTCTTCTACAATGATGATACTGAGGCCGAAGACAACGGAAGATCTTGTTCGACTGGAGAAAATGCAGACATCACCTACTAGTGCTGCTGTTGGTCACTGCATTGTCAATGTTGAGAAGCTAACTGGAGCCATCAATGAAGCATGCCAGCAGCATACACTTTCTAGTCCCGGGTGTGCAAGCATGGACTGGGTGATTCCTGACGAGACAGAAAAGATCAGAGGGGTTGCAGTAACTGCCAAATTCAAGTGCAAGAATTGTGAATCTGAATCAACTGCTCAAAAGTTCTACAAAGAGATCCCACATGAAGAACCGGGTAGGAGGCAAGCTATACCCAACATGGCTCTAGAAGTGGGACTCTACCAGTGTGGTATCGCAAATGCTGCCGCAACCAGGGTCTTAACAGCCATGAGTATGCCAGCAGGATCTATGAGCAGTTTGCAAAGTACAGCAAACAAATGTAGTGATATCATGGCAACTGCTAACGAGGTGGATATGGGAGAAAAGCGCATGAAAGTAAAAGATATTTTGGAGTATAAGGGAATGAAGAGAGATACACCTATAAACATTGAAATTGACAGGCAGTATAACATCCCCTTAAGACATGCCAAGAGGAAGACCCCCTTTGCACCAGCATCTCAGGCTCGCGATGTCGTAGCAGAAAATGCAACACAAGAGAAGTACATTGTAGCTTTCAATCCGACAAACAAACTCTGTCGAGTTGGACAGAGATTGGTTAGGCAAGGAAAGGCGCCCAGCTGCCCTAACCACCCCAAGTGTACAGCCACAATAAAAATGAGTGACAATATTGGGGACGAAATGCTTGGTGGGCAAAGATGTGCAGAAAAACTACTTTCCGGAGACGAGACTCAGCTACTCGTCAAGGGAGTCATCAGCGATGGTGATGGGCACTTCCATAAGGGTGTTCAAGAAGTCATGAAGCGCAGAGCAGGTGTAGAATCCACATTATACCTTTGTGTTAATCATCTCAAGCGGTCTCTGCATAGAAAATTGGAAAAACTTGCTCTTAGTGAAAATGCATTTCCAGGTAAAACAGCAAGACTGAGAGACAAGCAGCAGAAAGCCATGGCAGGGGACATTACACACAGAGTGCAAGCTGAGCTGAATGCAGCACACCAACTGTCGCCAGATATTTTAATGTACGAGGAACAACTGGAAAGATGCGGGGAGGCAATTCTTGTATGCTATGCAGGTAACCACCAACTTTGCCAGAGCCAGAGTTTGGTATGCAGAGGAAGTTATAACTTCCCATTTCTACCCCATGAATTCAGGCAGAGAATAACGTTTAATATGAAGGATCAGCAACTAATTCTAGATGCCATCCGTCACAGATTATCAACTCCAATGCTGCGCAGAACACGTTTGCATTTGTCTACGCAGAAGGCAGAATCAATGAATTCTGCCTTCAGAGTGACTTACCCGAAACACACAACAACATATGCAAGAAATCATGCAAACAGAGAACATTCTGCAATTCAACTCACCAACAGTGGGCCAGCATCAATTCTTGCCAAAGCTGCAGCTGCAAAAGTACCGCTTGAAGGGGGAGTGAGACTTAAGAACCAACTCCAGCGTTTGCAGAGGAGACGGGACTACTGGAGAAAGAGAGGCAAGAAACAAACGTCAAAAGCTGTCACTGTCAAAAGCTGTGCATCGAGACTACAAATACAAACTCTATCAAAAGGTAAAGAAGTGGAAAGACGATTGCAATTTCCACTCTTACATCAAGGGACAACTAGAAAGTACTCATTCATCCATTTCATGTGATCACTGCTATGACAGAAACATTTGTGATCATACAAGTTGAAATTGTGGACCTGTAGCAGGGAAGTTCTGTGTAATTTAATTTATCCTAGACCCTGATTCTTACTGTTCTGTTTTGTATTCAGTCGGCTAGTACTACATTATAGCATGTACAATACAGGGGGAATCATGGGCCGGCAAACTTTGGTATTGTGACAAATTTGTCTATCTTTGTTCTCTTCACGGCTCTCAAGCACCAAATGGCTTGACCTCACACAAATATGATTTCCACACAAGTGTGAGGCATGGAGCTCAGATGAAACATCCCCAAGTTCTGGCCACCCTAGTCATCAGGACAAGACATTGAGCATATGCCTTGTTGTCTTGCCCTTCCCGGGGATGTCCACGTCCACGAGCCCATATCCCCCCCTTCACCCTGCCTTTAAAGGGCCAGCATAGCTCTGCTGCCTCCCCCCCCCTCTTGTCCGTCTTGGCCTCCAACATAGCTGCATATCTAATACACCACTCATCCGCCATCTTGAGTTTGACTTTGCTAGTGCTATGTCATGTAACTTACAGTTATTGTTAATTAGACCCTCTCTAACAGTTAAACAGTTAGAAGCAGGCACCTGATTAAATTCATTGTCAGTTAAAATGCTGTGATAAGATGCACTATCAAAATATCAATTTTTACCTTCCATTTCATTCCTTCCAAACGATGCTCGTCTGCTTAAGATGTTAAAAGAGTGGATAACAAAGCAGACGCCACTTCACTCACTGTACATTATATTAGGCTAGCTATGCTTTGTTGTTGTGAGTATGCAAATTAGATCATTGCAGGCATGCTATTTTCACATTCCAGACCCGTTCGTGGGCAGACACTGGAAATTCCTTTCAGAAAATCTACATATTGAGGCAAGAAAATGGCTAATTAGGCTAATTAGCCAAATTAGATAATTTTCAGAAGGAATGAGGTGACAAGTGCTTATTCGTAGCTAATAAATTTCTAAAAGTGCTATAGCCCCCTTACTTTCTATGCCTAGCAAGTTAGACAGCAAACCCAAACTGCATACCACTTAGTGCCAATGTAGGTCACATGCCTGTAAATATTTCCCCATAGGCTCATGTGTGAAAAGGAAAATTCAAAAAATCATGAAAAATAAGTGTTTATAATGACACCATTCATATTTTTGTCTTTAATAGTTCATACAATATTCTTTACTTGCTGAAAATATGAAGGGGGGGGGAGGGGTTCAGCATTTTTTCTTGGTAGAGGGGCTGAAACTCACTAACCAAAAACTTGGTCAAAGTTGCAGTGGTTATGAGGTTTCTTGCATCACTAATATAGTCCCCATAAAATCCAACTGGGACCATCCGCTGCTCTCTCATGGGACTGATCTGAACCAGTAATTATCCCTCTTTACGCACGTATGAAAAAAGGTGTTAAATTATGTAGCATTGATTTTATATAAATTTTTTTTTTAACAGTGACATCATCTTTGGTACGGGTTGGAAGGATATCTGAAAATGACGGATGTATTTACAGGCGTGTGGCCTTCACTTTACGAACAGCTTTATGAAACACCCCAGTATGATAAAGGGCATTTGCGTACTGACTTGGTCTTGAATCTGTGTTTTACTGTGAACCAGCCACTCCCTTTTAACCACCATCTTGCTTATAGTGCAGATAACAGCATATGAAGAGTATGGTGGAAGAAATCGATAAAAAAGGCATTTTAAAAACATTTTTAAAAACATTTTTAAAGTAACACCACCATTGTATGAAACCAATAAAAAAAAATGCCTTCAATTTGATACCTCAGACATTATATATCAAGGAAAAAGTTTGGACTTCTCATATATTTTCTTTTTGTTTTCTGTGTATTTTAGCAACTTCAGTTGTAAATATCTCAAATTTACAAAAATTATATCATTTTTTAAAATCAAACTCTTCATATATATATTACTTGTAACTAGGCCTACTTGTAACTATTTCTCATGTTATGCAAACGCAAAAACAAAAACAAAACACCAATTTTCACTGAAAAGATTTGTGTTGTATATGTTGTGCAGAGAAAATTACCAAAATATTTCTGAGAAATAAAGTCATATCATGAACCCAAAACTTTACCTCCACAAACCAGGTTTTGAAATTATGTGTGGATTATTAGCATTGACCATTATGTTTGAAGCTATTTCAAAGTGGAGCAGATGTTCCAGCTACCAAAGGTGTACTGTAGAAATTCATTTTATTAGGATTATCCATAAGTGTGATTTATACTGTCTGGAGATTGAAAAGGAAATCATGTATGAATTTAGAAATGGACATGAACATGTAACCTCATTTTTTCTACAATTTTTCATTAAAACGTTCTCTCAGTATCATGATTTATGTGTTTATTTCCTTGTATTCCCATTTTGAATCTCGTTTTGGTAGATAAAAAGAGGAAAATAATAAGAAAGTGCTATATTACCACCTGCCCCTGTTTTCGCTCTTGATTCAAGAATCAGGGCCCCGTTTCATAAAACTTGTTATTGATAACAAGATGCAATAACTGTTATAAGCTCCTGAAATCCTCGCATCTGATTGGCTGATAGCTAATTTGTCATAGAAATGTGGCAGTTGTTACTGATAACAAGTTTTCTGAAACAGGGCCCAGGACAGTGAAAAGTAGAGATGTTTATAGGTAGAATGGCACAAAGCCATTCTGGTGAAAAGTCATGAAAGAGTTCATTAAAAATTTCAGTTTTCCATGACTTTGAAATGTTTAAAGCCTACAGCACACTATGTGATCCGTCTGCGATCTGACTTTGGAAAAATATGTTATAGCATTTGATATGAACATTCAAACATGTAAAATCTTCATGATCAAAGTTCTGAATAGTCTTATGAACACTAAAATCGAAATTTCGGGCTATTATGAGCCTCCCTGTAGGAATAAAAGCGAATTCAATTCCAAATTGTAGTGACGTCATAGCAATCTTGCGATCGGCTACGATTTGAAGCCGATTTGGCCTTTACTCTGACCACAAGGCTTGCAGTTAACAAATTTTTAGTTTAGTATTCCTGTAATTATTCCGAACTTCAAATAAGATAATTTTACTAGTTTAAACTTTCATGTTTAATGCAAAATGCGATTTGTTCGAAAATCAGGTCACAGTCGGATCATATAGTGTGCAGCAGGCTTAAGATATTGCCACGGAAAGACGATGAATGGAAAGAGAGGATGAATGGAAAGAGGATGAATCGAAAGAAAGGGTGAATGGAAAGAGGATGAATCAAATGAAAGGATGAATGGATAGAGGATGAATCGAAAGAAAGGATGAGTGGAAAGAGGATGAATGGAAAGAGAAGATGAATGGAAAGAGAGGATAGAACGAGGAAGAAGGGACTTTGAGAGACAGGGCTGTTAATATTGAAGATGAGATGGAAATACAATGAAAAAGAGATAGAGAGATGATGGGAAGAGACAAAAAAAGGACATAGGGACTAACAGCCATACAGAGAGAGGGGGGGGGTTGAGAGAGAAACTGCAAGTAAGGAAGAGATAGTACCTCTTTAAAACAGAACTTGTAACAAAAGTAAATATAATTATATTGGGTGCGCACATCCTGAATGTAAGCCTCTGTTTCCTAGTTTCTATGGTTCCATATCCTCCTCAAATTTTCCTGGGATCTATTCAACTATGGTAATTTGATTTGAGGATACAGCAGTATGCCAATCGAGTTCCGTCAATCCAATGTTTATATTTATCATCTGGACTTCAGTAAAAATCTCCAACTCATCTCTGAGTATTGTTTAATCTTCCGTGACTATTTTCTTTTATTCCCTTAATCCATTTCATTGATTATCCCTACCCTTTCATCTCTTCTTCCCCTTGCATTTTTTTTATTTTTTGGCTCTCTCCTCTCTTTCTTTCTGCCATTTTTTTTTACCTCTTTGTCTTTCTCTTACACTCCGTTGCCCACTCTGTCTTCTCTCATATCCTGTTTCTTCTCCCTCTCTCCTTCTTCCCCCTTTATTTCTCTCTTCCCTTTCTCTCTTCTCACTCTGTCTCAGATTCCCCCTTCACACACACACACCCTCTCTCTGTAGGGGTGTCAGTTCATTTTACATTTTTCGGGTAGACACTCTTTAAAAAGGCCTTAGCTTAAATGGGGGAGTGCTAGACAAAAAATAAATAACAAAAAATAAAAAATGAACAATAACAAAACAAAAAACTGTAACTGTTAATTTATTTTAGCAATTTATTCATTCCATTTAATAATATGCATTGATTGAAAAATACATAGTACGTCCCAGTATCATTTATAGGAAAATTAAACGGTACTTTACGATATAAATAAATTCTGATTGGTCGCTACTATTATATACAAATTTCAGATGATACAAAGATCGATATATAAATCACAGCTGAAGATTTGGTTAAAGTTTGATAATGTGGCACATCAATTACACAAACAAACATACATACAAGTCTGCAGAGATTTAGATGGGCATTACCTCATATCCTTTAAGGGTGGAATCTCACCGTAACAAGGACCTTGGGGACAATGAAAATTACCTTATTATATCAGGTACTAACAAATAAACATAGAGACCTGGGACCACCAAAATACCAGGGAGGTGTTTCACCAAGTTGATTCTGATTTAGGGTCAAACACAGCCTACAATAATCTTCAGTTCTAGTGAAGGATGTGGGCTTACCATGAAGAAGAAGAAGAGTCGTCGTCATGCGTACATATAGGCGCCAGTGCGCATCCAGTATTTAACATGTAATCTCATTGATATACATGTATTTCCCAATAACGCGTGTCGCCTGAGCATGATCTGACCGATGCGATGATGCGTAATATACAGCACGCAACTAGGAATTTAAGTGTGACTTTAAATCCAACTTAACTCTTTGTGAAACAACCCCCGGGTTAAATATCGGGAATATCACTATATGAGAGCTATCTATAACGAGTTTCCACTGTATATGCACAAATACATGCACCTTTTTGGCTCTCAACCACCCAATGCAATGGCACCGGTAATTACTGTTCTAAGGCAAAGAAGCATTGATCATTGATCCATTAATTGCATCAAGTCATTTCAACCTATCTTAGAAATTACAAGAAAAATTCCATGCTAAGACACAGTAATCAACTACTTTTACATCGATACATATCTGTACAAAGAAAACAATTCAAAAGATATTACAAACAGAAAGATTGCTCTGGTGACAATATGTATACATACATCTGTATTTAATGGAACAAATTGTATGCATAGAGCATTTTTCTGAGATTGGACTTTATACATCAATTGACCGTACTGAAATGAATTATCACCAATGCCCACCTGGCATGGGCTAATTTGGTCTTGCATTAAACAGAGATTAGCTTGATAGCAATCCGATATGCTTAAGGCTTTTATTTCACCAAAGATACAGGGTAGTTTGCAGGATGGGCTAGTCTTCTCTCAAGATGCAATGCATTCTAATGAAGTGTCACTTAGGGTCTGTGTTTGCAGACTAGATACAGGGTTATGGTTTCAGTAGGGTTTAGGTTAGGTTTAGCTCTATGATTTAGCCTATTCAGGGCTGAGGGCTTCACACTAATTTTTTTGGAAGAGGGGTCTAGATGGAAATTTTGGGGTCTGTTTGCATTGGGGCCCTCCATAAACATTTTAGATGGGGGGGGGGGGGGGTCAATTGGATCAAGATTTCATGGGCCCAAGTATCCCAGGCACCTGTTAGTGTCAAGCCCATAAGGTTAGCATTAGCGTTTGGTTCTAGAGTTGAAATTTAGCAATTGGTTAATGCTGAAAATGAAGTTGAGATATTGTCACAGAGCATAAGTCGTCCAACCTATAGCTTGGGAGCTGCTCATATAATTACTTGCTGGATACATGCACTGTGAATAAAAAGATTATGAACAGACCATCTGTCCATATAAAGATAAGTACACATCTGCGTTCCAAGGACATGACACATGCACTTATGAATTCAACGATAACATGCACGTCACATACATTGAAAATATCTTGGTACCATCAGCCTAACAAGACCTCAACATCTTCTTCAATTTTGCAGCAATTTAAAGGGATTACTGGACTAGTGCATCAAAACTGGCAACTGTGTGTCTATATACTGCTTATATAAATGAAAAAATCATTCCGTTTACATACATGTATTCTGCATGACGCGTACATGGATGACTTTTTTTTCACACATTAGGGCATATAGGACCTTGGAAATGGATCAAATTTGAAGTCTCTGTTTTTACAAAAGACGGCAAATGGATGAATTTTGTTTAATGTTTACATTTTGTATCAGACAAGCTTTTCATAATGCTGCCACTTCAAATCCTATTGCAGTTAAAGTGATTGATATCATTACATACATCGGCATACAGGCTGTACATGTCTGTTTCATTCAAATACATGTATGCACAAATCTATTCAAATGATTTTAAGATTAATAACAAAATAATAAAGATTCACTAAAAAAAGGTACGCCTTCTCTGAAAAAAAAGGGGGAAGGAAAAATCTATCATGCAAACACAAAGTTTGATAACAAAAAATATATATTTCAAATTCCTTGGAACTTTATCAGAATTAAGCTTTCACTGGTATTACCAATATGTACGTTTTCAAAGATGATTAATTCTAATCAACAGAATCATAATAAATGAAAATTCTCGGCATGAAATATACATGTACATACACATGTACATGATGATTATAAACTTACAAATGTATGCAATAAAAACCTTGGTACCTATAACTTTCCATAAAAACTGGGACTTCCTGCCAGTTAAACAAACAATGAAAAGTGATGAAACCGTGCCAATGAAAATTTTCAGTGCGCCTCATCCCTCAGTGAAACATAACAAACACATGTAATACATGTTCATCTGGCATGTGGAAAACTTACTCAAAATCAAATAAAGACCTTCGTACAGTGCAAAGGCTACTTGTCCTTCCATTTTGAGGTGTTAGGCAAGTACATGTTGGCAGTTTGTAGAATCAATCAATTCAAACAAACAATTACAATGTATGAGCCTCAAACAACTGCACAGGTCGATGATCGCTATTAATAGGAATATAATCACAGTTCACATAAAATGAATCATGGATATTCAGATAACATTTTATAAGAAGAATAAGTGGTATTTTTTGGTGCTAGTGTCATATTTGAAATCATTATTCCCAAATATTCTGCACTCGCTTAACTTCAGTGATACAGTGTACAGTGTACTTTCCAATATTCTTTATATAATTGCAGAGTATATAACATCATGCATGTAGTACTTGGGCTTACATTAATAAGACTTGGACAATATTGTAGGACATGCAGACATGTGATCTTAAGATAATAGTTATAAATTTTCATATCATGTAAAGAATGTTCAACAAATAAATACAAAATATCCATTGTCAGGTCACAAAAATAATTGTATAGTGTAAACAGAAATCTCTGATATGGATAACAAAAATTAACAATAGATATTAATGCTGTTTGTAGTAGATAAATCTGTACACAAAACCTTAAGGGTTATCACTTATCCATTCTTACAAATAGGTACCAGAAAGTGAAAAGGGGTATGATCCTCCTGAAATTCTAAAAGAATATTTATGCAAAAAAATAAGATAACATAAATATGCATGCATACAGTGTGTGTGCACTTATACTGACATTTTTCACACATTTACACTGTATACTGATGATCAAGGCACCGTTTCATAAAAGTTGCCAGCACTGACAAGTTGTCATTCTCTGACAATTAACCATAGTAACAGGAAGTGACCAGTGCTTCTCAGCCAATCAACACCAAGGATTTTACTGAAGTTGTCAGAGAATGACAAATTGTCAGTGCTGACAACTTCATGAAACGTTGCCCAGGGTACTCACAATATACACATGGAAAAAAAAAAAAAAATCAATCAAAAAGAGGCACATGCATGGAAACCAATGGGGGAAAAAAAAACTATACCAGTGGGCATTCAACTTAAATCTGTAAAATTATTCTACTGTAGTTTGATGCTTTGTGACTAAAGAAACAAAGTTTCAGAAAGAGGGAGAAAAGTCAACAAATAATCAAAAGATTTATCTTTTTAATCTCATGATTCTCAGATTTAAAAAAAAAAAAAAAAGGAAATACAGAAAAAGTCTTTCCGAATGAATAAACATCAAACATAAAGTGTAGCATAAAATTCAGGATGAAATTATCTCGTGAATATTCACAGCCACAACAACCATTGTCAATGTTTTACAAGCATCTAAAAATAGAGTAAAAATTGGGAACACATACTAAAGGTAATGGGGTAGAATGGGTACTCGTACTCGACCACAAAAGCTGCAAGTGTCCTCGTTTCACTATGTGAGGGAAGAAAGGGAAGTTCCTTAACAAGAAAATACAAGATTCACATTATCTTATTTTTTTTTTAAATTGCACAAAGTGAAACAACAAAAAAGGTCATTGCAAAAATACCATCTGGCTTGTAAATGTTGTTGATACAGTCGCTAAAATTTGGCAAATATGGTAAGAGAGGACTTTGAGCTCTGTTCAAGTTTGTTCTTAAATAATGATCAGCCCTACTAACAGAAGCGTGGAATCCTTATTGTACAACAATCCTACACTATGTAATACAGCATTAGAGGGTTCAGCTTTTGATAATCTCAAATAGGGCCTTTAGCAGTATGGCTTGTACATGAATTAATAAGTCTAAAACTATTAAGCCTAAGAAAATCAACAGATACCACCTATGATCGCCATGATTTGTGCTTACACACTCTTTGACCACATGACAATTCTACATGAAGTCATCATTCAACAGCACTTTTATCATAGTGAAAACTACAGATTGATCATATTTATGACAGCAATAGAAACTGAATAATTGCAAAACAGGCAAAAATATCCCGATTCCTGATTCTAATGACACAATACAGGAAAGCACAATCTGATCCTTTTTCTCTTGTCTTATGACTTTGAAAGGAAATTTCTTCAAACCACATTGGTATAAAATATGGTATTCATGAGTGTTCTGCCCTTTGCTATGAGTAAGGATTTGCTTGCACAACTTGTTGAGAACACTTCCTGACTTCCATATCCGAGAAAACAAAAATTATTTCAAAAGATGGTGTCATTCCCTTGTTAAGTAAAGATAGACATGTCCATTTAAGGATCTGAAATGAGACACATGGGACCTACAGTGTACACTAGAACCTGTGAACTCTTGTTTTTCATTGTAGTATCTACCTAGTCAGAAGAAAAGAATGATAAAAATCATTCATTATTTCAGATAACATAAGCATCACAAATTTCCAGTAGATGTAGATATATCCATATTATCATTCTCTAGCATGTTTTTTTCCACAATACTGCATAAACTGGGTCTTTATGTTTTATCACAGTGTTGTTAAATGCAGTTATTTCTCATTTCACTTTCAGATAGACTTTCTGAGAGTGAAACCCCCCTCTGTTACATCACATCTGGCCCTTCCCTGCTCCAATGTACTTTTGCTATCACTTCCTGTTACTTTTGCACCTACATGTATGTATGGCTTTTCTATCTAAAAAAAGAAAAACTGAACAAAAGAAAAAAAAATCAAGGCCAAGGAAGAATGCATGTGCAAATGTCTGATAATATCACCACTACAGTACTTTGAACAGTGAGTTTCCGCATTTTGTTTTGATATATGTAGTCTGAAAAGACACAATGAAATTCCCTGACTATCCCTGATTTATTGCATTTTTTTTCAGGTTGTAAAGGGCCCAGGGGATTTCTGAGTCCCAAGAGATCCCAGGTACTAGAAAGCATATCTACCATATGTCAAGTAGCTTAAGTGCTGTACTCTACCACATAATACACAGAGGTTACAAATCAAGTCATGTACATTCCAACTATTTGATTTATACATTGTTTAGAAATTACCTCTAAGAAAAAACACTGGTTAACTGGTAATAGACTGCTCTTTTTTAGTTTTTTTTTTTTAAGCTATCTTTCTTCACTAGTCAAGACTAAACACCTATAAGTGCTTTTTAGCAACTGCCTGCTGAAAGACCACCTTTAATTTATAGAGGCCACTTTATTTCCCTGGAGCAATCCTCAGTCGAAGATGACATTAATTTCAAGCAAAAAAATTTTGAAAATAAAAAAAAATTGATGAAGAATCAATCAAAATGACCAACTATATCTAAAGATCATTTATCATGTTATACTCAATCCTTGGAAACTTGTTCATATCCAAACTGCCATGGTAGCAACCTGCATATAAGAAATGATTGTAAAAATTGCTCTCATATCTGGTGTTCAGTCTTCATTACAATTCAACAACAAGCATACACTTGCATCATTATTCAGTGACATGGATTTCCTTGCTCATCAGTAGCAGTTTCAATCAAAATTGATCGTAATGACCGATTCCTTTGCAATAATAACAAAAGAAATAGCTTTGACATAAATTGTTGTTTACAGAAAACAATCAATGCTCATGTACGTGACTAAAGGCTGCTCACATATCCAGCAGTAAGCCCCCACGTAAATGGTATTTTGATAAAAGATAGAAAAATAAGAGGCAAAAATTGCCTTTACTACCTCCTGGTGGCAAAAAAATGTGGACCAATCAAATTCTTATGAGGTTAACACATAACATAAAACATTATGAGTATGATCTGCTTAGTTTTTTTTAGGCAAAACTCTCCTTTTCTTCCACGCCATATGTGAACACTTCAATAGGGGGATGTGGATGAACCTTAAAGGTACAGCTTCACATACTCTTCAATTTCTCTAATGGAAAGGCACTACAATCCTGTACATTGGTATCAAACTAACTAGTTTTTTATAATGACATATGACGCTGTATTTCTATAAAAGTACTTGTAGATGAATTTGTACTTTAATCATGATAATGGCAGTTGTTTTTGAAGACACACTGGGTATATATTTGATAAAAAGTATTGCTCTTTTAAACAACATTTATATCGAGTATAGTTCATTTATTTTTTATTTTGTTTTTCTCTCAGAAACTTTCATATGCTCAAGTGATTGTCAAAGTATATACATGTATATGCTGGTATGAGAATGAGCAGAATTTTGTTTCAACTATACCCTAGAATACATGCAGATTTCATTTAAAGTATTAAGTATCAATCTGAATTGAATTGAGTTAAAATGATGGCTGGTTTTCTTCTTTTCTTTTAAATATTTTGTTTCTTGAAATCTTGACTTCATATCTTTAGAACTGAACAGTCAAATAATCAGCACTTTAAACTAACAATGAAATATATAATGAAAACAAAAATACTACCAGTTCTACATCAGTTCCATATCAGAAATTTCTGATAAAATCCTTTGTTGGTTGTATAACAGAGGGAAATTATTGATGCTGTTCATTGCCATTGCCGATACAGCATCTAACCACAAAATACATGTACACGTACCAGTACGCCTGTACTGAAATTAATCCAAGCCCATGACAAAGAAACTTGCAAGAAGACTTGACTTTGGTCCCAACATGAACATACCTTTACACTTGAATCAATTTTCAAGTTACAGAAAATGACAATGCTGTACAACCTCACATTCAAAAGGCTACTTATTTTGAGTCTACATGTGTAGTATTAAAGATTCATATGACAATAAACTTTTCTACACTTACACTATACAATATTATGCAGTTTTCATAAATATAGAAGTGTCTTCTTTCATCGACCATAATCCTGAAACCTCCTCAAAAGTGAAGAATTCCTGTTTCTCTGAATTTCCAAACCATCTGTGTCCTTTTCCAGGTGAATAAAACTGGTGAACTCCACTGCTCAAGTCCTCTTTCATTTCAGAATATTTACCCACTGATGAAATGGCTGAAGTCTAAGATGAATGGGCATTTCGGCTATCACAATCAGAAGGCGTCCTATGGTTCAGCTAGAACAGGTCATCAAACTCTTTCTTCCCATGATAAGTTAGACATTTTTCAAGAAAAACAAAAAGGAGGAAAAACAAAAGACAAAAAACAAGCCACTTGATCAACAAAAAGCTCTTTTCCTTTCACTGGTGAATACATAAATGTAAAACCAGACTCCTGCATTCTGGTTGGACTGTTTCCTTCCAATTCCATAGTTAAAACTATCATAAATTTCCATTTTGAATGGTATCAACTACATGTAGGTTTGTTGTCTGAGGATGGACTGCTGAGTATTGGTCTTCCATTCTCAAACAGCAAGCAATGGAAAAATGTTAGTCATGCATGCTTTTTCCTTGACCATCCACTGTATCTCACGTCCGGTAACTTCATCTTTCTTTTAGCACTCTGTAATGGTACCATTGCAGCTAATGAATCAATTCTCTCTCTTTCATATTTCCATAAAGAGCAATGTTGTCACTTTAGAAGTTCACTGCAGAATGCATGACTTTGAATTGTCCGTTTGATGGCTGGTGGCTTTGGCAAAACAGATGGCGGACATCCATTCTAGCTGGTCAGCTTCGTTTTCAGCTTGCAGAAAGTAAGTCCGATTGTAGTTCATTGGCTGGAGTTTGAACACAAACAACTTTTGGTCCATGACCGAATCAGAAATGTCTGTACCATCCAATGGTATGCTTTTGTCCAGTGACTAAAATAAAATGAAAACAGCAAAGAGAAGATAAAAAACTATTATGTCACAATTGTTTAACCCTTCCACATCTCAATTACATCATTGTATTGATCGCATTTGATTCAAATGCCAGGTGCCCAATCTTGGCTAATTTTGTATCCAACATCAATGCTAAAATCTTCCCACTTGCACTATAGTATGATTTGGAAACACCATTAAGAATGATTAACAGTTTAATAGAAATCTGTTTTTATCAGTAAAAACAAAGACAAAACAAAGTTAACAAACAAAAACAACACATACACACAAACAACAAACAAAACATGGTTACTATGGTATGGGAATACTTTCCTCCTCCCCCCCCCCCCCCCCCCCATCTCTCTTTCAGCTCACTTCATCTTCTCTCTCTCTCTCTCTCTCTCTTGAATGACTCTGTGAGTGTGACTGGCCTAGGGCCTAGCTCCACTTTAACTTTAAGAAAATAACAAATTAAGTTAGATCGATAGCTTATAAAGATTTTTTAATATTTTCACTCTCAGCATCTTGAACAAGAGATATAGGCACTAACAGTCTAGATTATGATGAAGATTGATTTAAATTTAGAAGTCTATGCATGCATGCACACATCACATGATGATCACAATCACCTCTGAGTTGTGTCCATAAATCAGCTCATCCCTTCTCAGCGCAAACCATCTCTTTTTCCATTTCTTGGACACCCGAGATCTCTTCATTAACCAGCCGCATTTCGAGTCGTCCAAATCGTAAATATCATGGCTACTTCGTGTGCTCAAAGTGTTATTCTTGGAGCCTGATGAATTTGATGAAGAACAGGCTGACGATCTTTCTGAAGCGTGAGATGAACAAGAGCCGTTCCTCCCTGGATTGGCGGCCATGGTTGTTTTGGTTCGAGATCTCAGTCATCGAACTAAATTTGCCGATGATTAAATGATTCCACTTGAAACCTAGCCGGAGCTCGAGGTCACGCACGAGCGGAGGTTTTCTACGGTGTCCGTAAAGAGTCTGATTATAATCTGTTTACTTTCTTTCTTTTCAAGTTCCATTTTTCCCTCCAAGATCTTCTCACCATCATTTATATTCTCGTTTCATGTTATCTCATCCCTCATCACCATCGTTTTCGTCGTTTGTCGTGATTGTCATTTGGTCATCGTCATTATCATCTTCATCTTCAAAATTATAACCATCAAAATTGTTGTCGTCACTGTTTTTTTCTTGTTAACTGGGGATAAGCAGAAAACGGTCTTGAGAAATGAGGGGACTCATCTGAATTTTCCTGATAAGGAAAAGTGAAGTAAAAAAGGAAAAATTTAATTGTGTTGTCAATGTGACATTTTCTGAAAGATCCTTGAGTGTGTTCTTTCTTTCCCTCTTACTTCAAACTGAAAAAACCATAAAAACAACAACAACAACAGCAACAACAAAACTCTGACAATGAAAACAAAGGAGAGTTCTCACCTTTGTTCTTTGTTTACCCACCCCATGATGTGTCCAAAATTAAAAATCTCATAGGGGATTCCCCCCCCCCCCTCTCTGCCGCCCCGGGATTTCCGTCCACGTATACCTGGGCGTCCCCCAATAATGTTTGTATGCCCACCGTGGTCTAAATTTTACTCAAATCAAGGTACAATGCTATATTCAGAGGGTGATTTACATAGGAGACAAGTGCTCCCTTCCTTCTCCTTTCAAGAAGTCGTGTTTTGTTGTTGCTGTTGGGCTTTGTTTTTGTTTTTGTTTTTCAAGATAGGGCATACCCACGCTAAACAACAAAGGAAAAAATATATAAAGAAAACAACAATCACTGTTTATATGCCAATTGGTGCATTGAATATTTAGTCAAGATTGATATGCATGCACTGAATGTGGATCGACATCCCCCCCCCCCACACCTGTTGTGACAATGGATGGCTCCCCCCCCCCCCCCCCGACATTTTTTCCCTTTTATAGAACCTTGCGGCATAGTATTTCTGCACGCGCGGAATTCTAAATTTAAGCAATTAGGAAGAGAAAGGAGTACAATTATCACATCAGCCATTGCGGAGGCGAAATCAAATATAAGGTCTATCATAGTATCATGTGACTGTAGATGATTTACTACATCACAGAGTGAATGGCTGCATGCATTTTTGTGCGTCCAGGAAATTGTATTCATCTTTATCCTATTCAGGGCAGCCCTCCTCCTGATTTTCTTTTTCTTTTTATCGCAACTTTCATCTTAAACTTCTTAAATTCATCCTCATTGTTATCATCATCACTGTCATCATCGTCCTCATTATCGTCGTCCTCCTCATCATCGTCGACTATTATATCATCTTCATCTCAAATTCTATCATTCTGTTATCCATGCACTCCGTCCTTCCTTTCTTTGATAGGGGAAAGTGGGGGTAAAATGGACCCCCCCCCCAACACACACACACAACAACAACAACAACAACAACAACAACAAAACATTGGCTCGTCTTATCTCTGTAATAAAGAATGCCCTTAGGTGTTGTTTTTTTTTTTCCTGAAAAAAAAGATGTGATTTAGTTAAAACTACAAAGGCCTTCATTGGCATTCTTCAGAATCTCTTAGTTTTCTTGAAAATGGTGATCATAGGTTTTTGGAGGGAAGGTCCGTTTTATAGGTCGGGTAAAACAGACCCAGATAATGTGGGTAAAACGGACCACTTGGAGGAAGAGAACCTAAATTTGAACAATTAAATTGAGGGACATGCTAAAGGCGCATGCCCCTGGGACTTAGTTGCATAACACACTAAGAAAAAAGGGGTTCAGTTTTGCACCCTTCAAATGCATCACCAGGAGCTCCTTTATGCGGGTGCAACTTTGCACCCAAAGAAGCAATAATATGAACCATTAAGGGCGCAATGAGCCACATTTTGCAAAAAAAAAAAAAAAAAGGGTTCAGAGTTATACGTAAGTGCAGATGGGCATTTCTGGGAGCAAACAAGACTAGTACCAAGGGGTACTTTGCACGTTTTTCATGTAGGGTGCAAGATTGCACCCCAAAGGGGCACCCCAAAAAGTGTTGGTATTGTTGCATTTGGGATGCAAAATTGGACCCTTTTTTCTATAGAGTGAACGATTAATGTACAATTTTTGTCAAAGATAAGTTATAAGAGTATAATGATAATACAAATTAGGAGTTATACATAAGCAGAGGCGTCGATCCTGGGGGGCAGGGGGGCAGTTGCCCCCCCCCCCCAAGAAAATTTCGGGGGGCAAAGATATCATTTTGCCCCCCCCCCCCCCCAATAATTTCCCAAGCAAAAAAAAAAAAAACAAAAAAAAAAAAGAAAGAGAAAAGAAAGGAAAAGGAAGGAAGGAAGTTAAATGAAAGCGTAAAACAAGAAAAAAGAAAGAAAATGGGACACTGGGAAGCGCTCGCTCGCTCGCATTTATTGTATCTTATGCCGATGATAATTACTATTCTTATGAAAGGAAATCGGTTTGCGTCTTGTGTTTCTATCTAATGTTATACTATTCCTCTATTCATATGAAGTAATATAACCAAACAAGATATCACTACTAGAAATCGAGCGGCCAGTTTACCTAAAAATAGATAAAATTTCAGGAGATAACGGCCTTGATAAAAGAAAACGCAAAACAAGAACATATTTTTCGTTAACTCGCTCGCTACTCCACTGTACTCTCGCTGGTAAAAGCTAGATACAAGATGATTTCGGGCAGCAAGTAGCTTATTATAGCAGCGAGATTCAAAAGTATCATTATATTTGGGCAGCAAGGTGGTTGACAAAGATTTTGGGACGAATCCATATAATTTTGCCGGGATCGGTCGTTGACTTTGCTCGCTATAGTAGAAACAGAATGGATTCGGACTGCAAGCGAGATAGCTAAAACAGTGTCATATTCGGCACACAGATGATCGGATGTATCATTTACATATCATACAGGCATGACAGGTTTATAGTGTATTCTGATGATAATGATAACAATGATATTCCGTTCTTGTATACCGCATATCACATTTTTATCACATTTTTATGATGACGAAATAACACTTCTATCATATGGAAAAGGGTATATTTTTCCTCGTTCGCTGCGCTCGCTCGTTTCATATTAATGGTTTTGAAAAGCAAATGAATTCGGTGAGATGAGACCGAATAGATAATGTAGATGTTTCATTGGCTCACAGCGTAATTTGCCGAAGGGTACTACATCTATCATGAAAAACAGTTTGTGCTTCCTCGCTCGCTTCGCTCGCTCGCGAAATTGAAAAAGAAAAAAAAAGCAGTATGGTTCACATAGCAAGTTGCTTAATTTCCCCAATTTGAAAATGCTTCACGTTGATATAGGCCTATGTTATATATATATATATGGGTGTATGTATGTATATATATATATATATATATATATATATATATATACATACATATGTGTGAGGGTGTGTGTGTGCGTGTGCGTGTGTGTGTGTACAAATAGTAGCCGTGGGTTCATCTCCGCTTGGTCGTCTTGCCCCCCCCCCCCCAATCCGGAAAATGGATCGACGCCTCTGTACATAAGTGAATTTACAAGATGCTTGGATAAGTTTACCATCAGAGAGAGAGAGAGAGAGAATGATTCATATTAAAATGTAATATGGACATAACATAACTTATGATTGATAAAAACAATGAACATTATGCATATCGTTATTATTGCCGTTATCATTATCATCATCATCATTATTGATTGATATTAGTGTTATTATCATCATCATCATCATCATCATCATCATTAATTTCATTATTTCCATTTGTAAGCGCTGCTCAATATTTTCCTTTCTGAAGAACTCTTGTTTCATATAGCTCTCATTTATGGTAGATGTAAGATCTTTCCCATCACCATTAATTTTTGTTGGAAAATAAAAGAAGTTTTGAGGGGCAAGGACAAGATGGACATGTTGAATGAATTCTACGAACCCTCATTGAAAAAAAAAAAACGATTTAAAAAAACGATATAAAACGTTGTTTTGCAAGAACGAAAATGTTCTTGTACTTGTTCTTTTTTTTTCTCCTTCTTCCCTTTTCATCGTAATTACATAATCGTCATTACGTAAATAATTGGAGGACATACCTCTAAAAGCAAAAGCTTGGGTCGAGGGTGCCCTGAGACATGATACATATTTATGATTATGAAAAAATATTTTAAAAGAATGAAAAAAGAAGTGACAATAAAAAAAAAATCGCTCACAAAAACACACACGCACACACCCACATGCACACAGAAAACAAAAATCCTAAACCGCTGAACTTGAGAAAGAGAGAGAGAGAGAGAGAGAGAGAGAGAGAGAGAGAGAGAAAATGCGAAATCGAATAGAGAAAGAGTAGGAGGTGCAAAAGAAAAGGGGTATAACAGACAAGAGAAATTCACCAAAAAAAAAAAAAAAAAAAACGGAAAGATGAAATCCCAAAGAAGGTGAGGGAATGTGTAATGAAATTAAATTATATATAGGATGAAGTAAGATGTTTCTTCATCCTTCTTGAGAAACTGGCAAGAGATGCAAATTATTTTATAATATCTAATCTGGGATATCGTTAACTTAGGTCCCGAGTATCGGATATTGCTTTGGAATAGTAAAGTCCTGAGTTTAGGTGAATGGATGTGATTTGCATGTCTGGTTTCGTGTTAATGACAACTTGAATTAAGTTGAAAAAATTTACAAAATTCCTCAGGTAATAAGTTGTTAGTGGATCTGTACATAAATGAGCTTTGCTGGTGTTTATTAATCGGTAAGTGTTAGTATATGTTAAATTTTTTAATTAATCGACATGGCCACGGGGAGCAGTACCTGTAATTATGCGAATAATTTTCTTTTGTAGGGTGATTAACTTCTTTTTTTCCATTAAAAGTATATGTTTTTCCTCCTCAGATTCATCATATCTTACTATCTTTCAAGAGAGAGAGAGAGAGAGAGAGAGAGAGATGGAGGGGGGGGGGGGGGCCTTATAAGCATACTCTGGTGCTGCTCTCTAGCCCCGGCCCCCCATTAGGGCGGTCAACCATACACATAATGCTTGTTTCAGATTCTTAGAGATACCCCCTTTTTAAGGACGGTAATGGATTAGGATTTTGACCCCTTATCGCTACCTACGTAACCAAGGGGGGGGGGGCGGTCGCCCCCAAACGCCAATTTTAAAAAAAAGGAAAAATATAAGAAAAAAAAAGAAACAAAATAAAAAGGTTAGAGAATGTAAGAAGAGCGGGAGCAGACAAGGAGCAAACGTCG
The DNA here is from genome assembly GCA_029962745.1 of Echinometra lucunter. Taxonomy (NCBI): domain Eukaryota; kingdom Metazoa; phylum Echinodermata; class Echinoidea; order Camarodonta; family Echinometridae; genus Echinometra; species Echinometra lucunter. The sequence goes on from CM057152.1 coordinate 30,461,298, forward strand.
GAGCTTCCCCTCCCTACACCCTCCCCCCTAGGGAGCACGCTCAGTGAGTGATTCGCACGTTTTGTGTGCTCACTACCGCCCCCCTAAAATGAAATCCTAGGTACGCCATTGCCTATCACAGGCTTGGGGAAGGGAAGCCAGCAAAATTACCCCCCCCCCCCCCCATTACGGGCTTTGGGAACGGAAGTTAGCAATTACCCCCCCCCTTACAGGTTTTAGGAAGGGAAGCTAGCAAAATTACCCCCTAAATAAAGGAAGAGTGCCGAGGTGAAGAGTTCGGGGGTTTTAAACTAACCCTATTTTTCGTGACCCTATTTCAGGATTGTTCGGGAAAGATTTGAAAACTACCCCCACTTAAAATATTTCGGGGAAAATGCTAAAAGACCCCCTATTTCAAAGATTTTTAGGGATTTTTCCCCTGAACTGAGCCCTTAAGATATACCCCTTTCCCGAAAAAAATCAAGAACATGCATGCGGTAAGAGGCACCCCCCCCCCGGGGGGGGGGGGGGCAGGGGGGCACAGTGCCCCCTGCCCATTTTTACCCAAGTGCCCATTTTTACCCAAGAAAAATGCCCCCTTTCAAACCTGTTCAGTGCCCCTCTTTCATTTTAGAAGGGCCCATTTTTTTGTTGATAAGTCCCCTTTTGCCTTCTAACAAGTGCCCCTTTTCGTTTCAGATAAATTACCCTTCTAAAAACCAAGAAATGCGCCCTTTTATGCCTTTCCCTTTTTAATGGCCCTTCTGAGAAGTGTGCCTTTTACACTTCAAATGAATGTCCCTTTTAAAATGTGATTACTGCCCCCACCCTTTGACAACCTCTTTTCGTTTTCTGCAGAGTTCCCTTTTTTACCTCTGATAAGTGCCCTATATGAAATCTCATACATGCCCTCATTTGCATGTCCCTTTTCCTTTCTAGTATGTCCTATTTCTCCATCTTTTAATGCAAGATAAGTGCAATTAGTGCCCTTTTTGTTTCCCAATAGTTTCCCTTTTCCATTCGGGCAAATACTGCAAATATCATGGCTTTCAGCAAAAATACTTATCTTTTGTGCTCGCTCACTTCGCTCACTCGCAAATGAGTAAGACAGAGGAATATAATATTGCAAAAGGGTTATTATCATGCAAAGATAAAAACAGTATGTAGAAATGCCCCTTAATAGACTGTTAAATAGAATCTAAGGGTATATTTTCCTTCTTTTGTTCAGCTTTTGTAAGTGCCCCCTTTTTCCCCAGAGTGCCCTTTTGCTGGTGCCCCCCACTTTGAAAGAAGCTCTGCGGCCCCTGATCTGTGTGTGTGTGTGTGTGTGGGGGGGGGGGGGGGTCTCTAGCCCAAGCCTAAGCCTAAATTTTTATCTTATCAATTACCTTACTTTTAAATGTGAACAATATGCTGACAAATTCTGGGGGAAACTGCAAATACTGCAAATATCATGGCCTTCAGCAAAAATACTTATCTTTTGTGCTCGCTCGCTTCGCTCACTCGCAAATGAGTAAGACAGAGGAATATAATATTGCAAAGTGGTTATTATCATGCAAAGATAAAAACAGTATGTAGAAATGCCCCTTAAGGGACTGTTAAATAGAATGTAAGGGTATATTTTCCTTCTTTTGTTCAGCTTTTGTAAGTGCCCCCTTTTTCCCCAGAGTGCCCTTTTGCTGGTGCCCCCCCCCCCACTTTGAAAGTAGCTCTGCGGCCCCTGATCTGAGTGGGGGGGGGGGGGGTCTCAAGCCCAAGCCTAAATTTTTATCTTATCAATTACCTTACTTTTAAATGTGAACAATATGCTGACAAATTCTGGGGGAAACTGCAAATACTGCAAATATCATGGCCTTCAGCAAAAATACTTATCTTTTGTGCTCGCTCACTTCGCTCACTTGCAAATGAGTAAGACAGAGGAATATAATATTGCAAAGTGGTTATTATCATGCAAAGATAAAAACAGTATGTAGAAATGCCCCTTAAAAGACTGTTAAGTAGAATGTAAGGGTATATTTTCCTTCTTTTGTTCAACTTTTGTAAGTACCCACCTTTTCCCCAGAGTGCCCTTTTGCTGGTGCCCCCCCCCCCCACTTTGAAAGAAGCTCTGCGGCCCCTGACTTGAGTGGGGGGGGGGGGGATGGGGTCTCTAGCCCAAGCCTAAATTTTTATCTTATCAGTCACCTTACTTTTTAATGTGAACAATATGCTGACAAATTCTGGGGGGAAAATTGTATAGCTCATCTAGACTCTAAAATTTTGTTGACTTTTTCGGCCGTCGACTGCAGGGGAAAAATGTGATAGAAGTCAAATCATGTTTACCGCCATCTGCGGTGTGATTGCCGCCAATGTTATTTAGATTGTTTCCGAGAAGTGAAACTTTTTCGGAACAGCATTCGGGCCTTAGAAGTGGGCAAATTTGCCCTAAATCCTACTGACGGAGTGTGGAAATGGCGCAGGCTAATGTTGAGGATACACTGATGGTTAGGCATGAACTGAAACATGGTGAGTATGATTTGCTTGCGAAGAAAACTGTAAAACATGATCACTTTATGAGCCTTGATTCATAACAGGGAGTGCAGTGCCAGTGGCCATACGCTAGTTGCAGAGCCAACGAAGTCCGTGCAGATTATCATCGGCGCTGCACTCGTCGCACTGTACACTGGCCACTGCACAGAAACAGTCAATGCAATTTGTGTGCAGGTCAACGGAAAAGGATTGGGAACAAAAAATAAAGATGTCCTATGTCAGACTACGACTGTTTTTTATTCAGTGGGCATTTAGACATTGTAGGGCCTTATCGTGAAATACATGTAAGTCACCTCGCTTCTTGCGTGTGTGCTCGCATTGTGTATGGTAGCTCTACTAGTTCATCGACCACCTTTTTTGAAACCGACCACCTTCGCGCAATGCTTTCCTGCGCATGAAATCAAAAAGTATGCGTGGAATTTGGCGCAATACCCCACAGTAATCAAACAGGCTATCGTAACCAAAGTCCAAGAGAAATTAGGAGAATTTGATTATTAAAAAAAAAAACTTTGATAATGAAAATGATAAATACGTGTTTAATCAATACAGAGGACGGGTGGTCGGTTTAAATAATGAGTTCACACAGGCGCCGCGTGAAAAACATCACATGCGTTTGTCGCCGAGATTTCCGTGCGTATCGTACAAGTCAACAATCTGAGCATGAGATGTCAATCTGCTGCATTTTCTGCACAAGTGAGATGAAATTAAGGGAAAACCAATAAATATTTTCTGAGATACGACGTAACCAACAAGTTAGTGTAGGTCTAGATTTAGATCTATATCACTCACACTCATGCTCGGTTATACTATATTGTTTTCAGTTAAGAATATCATTTCTTTTGAATTCTATCTATGAACTAAATTCATAGAATAGTTGAACTTTTAAAAGCAAATATTTTGTACTCTTTTGAGATTAACGGATTTCAGGAAAGAACAGTGGGATCAGTGGACGGTATCCATCATTCTAGGATGAATAGTGTAATGGTGTAGTCAATGAGTGCTGAGCTTATCGGGTCCTAAAACAATGTACCCTGCAAATACGCGCAAGGTGATGCGTTCAATACACCAAACTTCTGATGCGACTGAGCATCAAGAATTTCATCAAGGTTTGCCAGAAAGAATCAGTAATTTTGCTTTATTTCTTGTCATATTATCACTGGTTTCGAAATCGATGAAATTCACACCAGTCAGTTATGAAATTGAGATTTGCATTCATTTATTTCATGTGTGTATCTTTAGGATCCCTTCTTTTTGCCAAATAATGTTTGACATTGGCTTTTATACCAACTGAGAAATAAGTGTTCTTGACATTCATCTGTTGTAATATTCACAACAAATTTACTTCAGAATATGTAAAACCAAGATATAAAGAAACCAATGATTTTTGTGATTTTTTTTAGCTGCTGAAAATAGAGTGTGTAGCTTTAGGTCTCTCCATCATACAATATTTACATGTATGGCTTGGTCAGACCTGAACAGTAACAATTATGACAAAAAATACTGTAGGACAGGTATTAAAGTGGTCTTACCTAAAAAGTATATGTTAGTTGTTGGGATTCTGTGAATCAAGCACAATGGACATTTGTCCACATGAATAGTGTGAACTGAGTTCAATAATGATTCTATAGGTCTGTTGTGAGAAAATGATGGCAATATGTACAGTGTATATGTACATGTAGGCTGGACATGTAAAGATATCAAAGTTTACAACCAATATTGCCTCATGGATAATAAAAGATGGTATTGTTTAAAGTAGATGAAAAAGAGATTGAAAAAAAAAAAAGAACTTTTCAAAGGAAGAGGTCTCCATGTATGGTATTGCAATCTTACAGAGAACTAATAGTGGGGAAGTCCCCATTTTTGCAGAGCTCTGAACTTTTGGAATTCATTTGCTTGTCACTCAATTTTCTTCACATTCATAGCAAGTTTAAATGAACTATAAATTTATTTTTGAACCCTGAGATTTTATGAAAAATATACTGGATAAAAGATGATTTTGTGTATGGTAGATAAATACACATAAAAGAAATTGAAAAAAAGAAAAAAAAAAAGAGAAAAGGAAGACATCTCCATGTGTGGTATTGCAATATGTTACAAAGAACTTGTAATGGGGATTGGGGATGTCCCCACTTTTGCAGAGCTCTAAACTTTTGGAATTGAGTTGTTTGCAACTCAATTTTCTTCAACATTCATAGCAAGTTAAAATGAACATTAAAAGTTAGATATTGTGGAACATTGAGATGCTATCAGAAATGTACTGTTATAGTGAACAATGAAATAAAAGGAGTCATGATTTATAACTGGTCATGAATAATCTTTTTGACTTCCTATTTTGCAAGCATGAAGGAACAGTGAAGCAGGCCTCCGGTGAAGTCTCATTTACAGATGCTGCTTTGAGCAGCCTAAAAATAAATGTTGCTACAAAGTTCAAAATACGTAACTGGTATTGGGAAATTCTCCATTTTTGTGGAGAGTCTGTACTTGTGGAAATGAATTACATGTACTTGCACTCTGTTCTCATTTTTGTAGAGCTCTGTACTTTTGGTATTGAATTGCTTGCTACTCATTCTTCACATTCAGAATGAGTTTATGAACTATGAATTCAGACCCCGTGAGATGTTATTGAAAATAGACTGTTAAACTGAACAGTTAAAAAAAAGGAATCATTTAAAGATAAATTGGAGTTCTGGTCATGCCATCATAATGTGAAAGAAACTTTTCCAAAGTAACTTGGAGAGCTAGTGTAAACACAGGTGTCTAGTGTGAGATTGTGGAAATCATGGTTCTCGACAGTACATAACACCCATGGTTCCAATACCATGCGTAAAGGGTTTCAGACAAAGGAAGAACCATGTGTGAAATTGCTGCACCATGTGCGGCAGCAAGGGTAAAAAAAATATTGGAGTATATATTCCTAACAATAATGATAAATGTCACAGATTGTTTTGCTTTTTGGCAATGTATTTTTACTTTTATGCCATTAGTAGACAACTCCTGCTTACCAAGAAGTATTTTTCATCCTTTTACTATAGCATATACTACTGCCACACCTAACTTTAGGTGTTATTCCGTAAAACTTTCGAAACTTCCACGCTTTGTGCAGAGTGGGAACTGTGTGTGGATTTTTTCTAGTGAGAACCCTGGTGGAAATTATCAAATTGATAAGAAATTCACTTACTTCCCCAAAAGGTACCTGCACTGCACATGCAAATCTGGCATGAATGTTGCCCCGAAGTTTTCAGCTTTTTCTTGTGATATTTCCAATATGAAAGCATTTGAAGAGTAACCTCTCTAAGGGGCAGGGGGCAGTTGCCCCCCCCCCCCCAAAAAAAGAAATCAAACCCTACCTTTTTTTTTTTGGAAAATTTTCCAAAATTCTACCCATATATGCACCAGGGCCCCGTAACACAAATCTTAGCAATTGATCGTAGGATTGATTTTTATGATTGATTACATTGATCACTATGTGCAATCAATCGTAAAAATCAATCATATGATCAATCGCTAAGCTTTGTGTTAAGGGACCCTGATCATTCATTTTTAATTTTAAAAATAAAAAAGCTCCCCCGTGACCCGCTCGGTTGCTTCTCTCTCTCTCGCTTGCATGTTTTTTTTAATATTTTACGCGTTCTTGCCCCCCAGGAGAAAAATTCCTGTGTAAGGCCTTTAGGTGAAGACTTGTAAATGGGCACCTGGTAAGAACTACTGGGAAGATGTTCAGTGAATACTTGTGTGCCTTATTTTGGTAGCATTGCTATAACCTAGGTAATATGAAATTTTGTAAAGAATAGCATTTAGAGTATATCTGTGTAGTAGCTGTGTTATATGAATAGATCTATGTCAGTTATTATTGTAATTAACATTCAGTCAGCATAGTAGTCAGTTTTTTTTTTCTTTAGGTGCTCAAACACTCTTGTTTGTACTGTCATTTCAGATTTAGAGTTTGTATTATATCCTTGCTAGCGCTGTAACAGAACCACTGAACCGAACAGAAATTCGCCGAACATGGCACTTCCAAATAGGACTGAACTGAACCAAACTCAAATGCCTGGTTTGGATGTTCGGCACTTTTAAACACAGGATCCTTAATTTGGCCCTCAGTGAGGACGTTGTTCTTATGAACAATTACTGCATCAAGGTACACCCTGGCTGATTTTATATAAAAACTAATGCCTACTTTTATTGGTGAGAGATTTCATGAAATTCTTATTTTAAAAGTTAAAGAAAAAAAGAAAGAAAACCACTAAATAAAGCTTGTGTCTCATCTCTTCTTTGATTCTTATTTATTTCATAATATTTACCACCACAAATTTTAGTTGTTTGACAAAAAAAATAATGTTAGAAGCTTGAAAACGTGCCCAAAGATACTTAAGATTGTAATCGATTGTAATAGAAGTACATGTAAATCGATCGTAATATTCTAATCGATCGCCGTGATAATCGATCCTAATTATAAATTAAACCATTGCTTTATTGATAATTTCTTATCCCATATTCATTCCTCTATTTTATTTTGATTTGTTAATTTTTCTTTTTGTAAAATTATTTCACTATAAAAAATAATATTTCTTTTTGTTCAGAAAAGAAAATAAATAATATAGAGTCATCAAATGAATTCAGTAACTGTTTTTTGTCATACAAAATAATGTTAATTGACATGTACAGTGACTTCCATTTGGTGTTTAAATCGTAAGGGTTCTGGCGATTATCCAATATTGGTATTTTGCCCTTATTTTTAGCCTTTCTAAGATATTATCAAACCCCGAACCGAACCAAAGTTCGGAAAAAAAAAATTACCTAACTGTGCCGAACCGAACCCGAACATGGCACTTGGCTTACAGCATTAATCCTTGCTAACCATTTTGCTTAACCAAACATAAACATGTAGGATCCATGGAAAGTCAAGGTTATTTAATAATTTACTGTGCCTACCCACCTTTCCCTCCTTTTTTAACATTGAACTTGATTGAAGGTCATAATTTCTAAGTAGTAAGGGTAGGGCAGCAGCCATTTCTTTTCATTTGATTTTGCACTGCCTGCAGCCAATAGTTCGGATAGAGTGCACACCTCAACGATGATGATGACACATTTATCTCCACAGGAACAATTTTAGTAGCCACTATAGGGAGGTGCACTTTAAGATGGGTTTGACTGTATTGCGTAAACGTAACAATAACAATGAAATGAAAGTGATCAAACATGAACGGTAAAAACGATGGGTTTATACATGTTGGACACTGTGTGGCTTCTGAACTGACCCCACATTAAAGGCATGTAAGGATTTGCTCAGAGATATTCATTATCGAGGTCTGTAGTGAGAACATTGCTTAAGCAATCTCATTAGAATGCAAAAATTGTGGAGGAAACTAGGAAAAGTGATGAGCATGAATTGTGAAGGTCTGCCCCCTATTTTTAAACATGTAGGCCTACAACAGCAAGTGGTTTGGGAAAAACCACTTGCTGTTGTTTTTCTTATTGTTCCCATGATAACTGAAGTTTGACTATTCCCTTGAGGAAGCATTCAGCTGAGACCTCGTGGGGAAATGGAATTGTGTGGAATCTGCAAAATACTTTTTTTTCATTTTTTAACACAAATACAATATAGCATGCCCCTTACATGTATGTGAGCTTGTTGGACTAATGCAATAAAAGATTGACTGGCAGGAACTCGAGCTAGATGAATGCTTCAGGCTTTACCAATCCCAGGTCTGTAGACTGGTGATGGCCTTCACCTCGGTCACCCAAACAAACGTTTCGTGTACCGGTAATGCTGAAATGTTTCAAAATACAAAACATTGCTTACGTCTGGTACACTGTACATGCAGGTTACACAAGCCATCGCTCCTGCAGTGCCCTGCCTTGATGCATTGTCACCATGATTATGGATTATGTAACCTTTCCCAGGGATCTAGCAGAGAGCTGGCTCTGTAATTATTTTTTCCGTACTGTTTGATTGCTTTCCATAGCGCAGAATTGAAAACATAAGGCAATCTTCATAGAAATATCTCGGAGGTGGTCCATTATGAACCACGTTTTAGCACATTGATTTGAATGGAAGTCCTGTATCAAAATTAACGTGAAAAAGTTTTAAGTACATTTTCCCTTCTCATCCAATATCTCCTAATGTATACAGGTCTGCCTTCATGTCCCCTTAACCCTGAACTGGTAGGTTTTGTTTGGTTGGAGAACAAACTTGTAGTTGTTTATACTAATTTTATGCAACTTCTTATGCAACTTCTTATGCAACTTCTTATGCAACTTTTTATGCAACTTTTATGCAACTTTTATGCAACTTCATGGGAAAAACACTCTTAATAACTCAAAAGCATGCCAGAGACATGCCTGGCATGGCAAGAAATATGCGGGCGAAATTGTGCGTTTTGCAATTGACCTGGTTTATAATGCTGTCTTGCCATATAATGGTCTGAACATGTCTGTAAAGCCCACCGCACACTATGCAATCAGTCTGCGATCCGATTTTCAAAAATTTTGTTAAATGGCATTTGATATGAATGTTCAGACATGTAAAATCTTAATGATCAAAGTTCCGAATAGTTGTTATGATACTGCATTGTGTAAAATCAAAATTCTGGGTTATTACAAGCCTCCCTGCAGGAATAAAAGTGAATTCACTTCCGAATTGTGGCGACATTATAGCAACCTTGCAATTGGCTGCAATTTGAAGCTGATTTGGCCTTTACCCCGTCCACAAGGCTTGCAGTTAACCAAAATTTTGATTTTAGCATTCCTATCATTATTCCGAACTTCAAAGATCATTTACATGTACTTGTTTAAACTTTCATATGTATCGCAAAATGCCATTTGTTCGAAAATCGGGTCGCAGTCAGGTTATGTGGTGTGCAGTAGGCTTAAGAATTATCACCATACCTGTGGGTTCTGTTCACACTGCCAAAATACATGTACAGTGATCCTGGTATACAGGTACAGTATGTTCTCATCAGGTTATGTCCCAATCAGCTGTAATGGGAACATTTTCCCCGATGGAGAGGGGGTTGAAATACATGATGTAGTACCATTTTTCTTTTCAAGATCTGTATCATTAAAGTGTGTGGGAGTGTTGATGGATATTGCTTTGTCAACAAGCAGGTGCTTGGCATTAATGATCTGTAGACCCAAGGACATGAGCATTGTGTAATGTTCTAAGATCGTGGCTATGAGTCTTTCTTTATTAGGTATTGTCTCCAGGTGCTTTCACACCTACCAGATGAGGAAAATTACTTTTAAAAAATTATGATAACCTTTTCAGGCCTCGAAATACCTGAAATTTATTGTGCATTCACACCTACCCGAACCAGACCTCTAAGAGAAAGTTCTTATAATTATGCATATGTGCATTATGGTTCATGTGCTAGTGTTCGATGGGTCAGAAGTTCTAGTAATTTGCTTTCACATCGCAAATAATCCCTGTGACCTTGGAGAATATATGCATACCGGTAATTAGAAAGTACCTACTAAACTCGGGGTATTTTTTCTGGGGATATTACTAGTACTTTAGATTCACACTGGCAAAATACCTGGTATTTTCTGATCGGGGTAGAATACTGGATCAGAAAATACCAGGTATTTTTCCTGATTGGGTAGGTGTGAAAGCACCTTTTCTTACGTATTGTCTCTGTTGCCTGTAATGTTGATTTTATGACCTTTGTACAGTGGGAACTCACTTTAACAGGGACCTCAGGACCATGAACATTACCTTGCTCTATCAGGGACCTTGTTTCACTGTCAGGGTACTTGTAAGAACAAAAGAACCCAAAAGACCTGGGAATGCCAAAATTACTGTGTTATATAAGGAATCTCTTTATATAGAAGCTCTCCATACATTAGCTCTAGTCTGTGTTAAACTTTTGGATAATTTTTTTGATCTAGACGTAGACCTTAGAGACACATATGTCTTAGGCACCTTGTAGCCTTTTTACAAGTTTTTTTTTTTTTAACCCCATACTATCTTTAACCCTGGACTATCCTTAACCTGAACTATCTCGACTTCTGTTCTCACTTGAGCCTTTAACTCCACCTTTTTTACATTTAGCCCCACCAAAAGTGGGCTAACCCTGCTTTTTTCCAGGGCTAAACTAGTCCTGAAACTATCTGTGATTTAGCCCACTTTGGTAAAGTGTAAAGTGAACAGAAATTCGGCTAAGCTTAGTCCCATACTATTGGTAGGGCTAATTGTTGTTTTAGCCCCACCTATAGTACTGGACTAAGCAAAATTTTGCCAGTGTAAAAAGACTATTCAAGTATCAAATCTTATGAAAACGCTGTAAGAACGCTTCTTTGTGAAGATACTAGTACAGTGTATGTGAAGTTTATTGCTGGAGCGATATATGCTGGACAACTGCCAGGATAAAGTCTGATTGCATAGTGTGAAAATGTTGGTACATCAGGCTTCCTGCTGTCTAATGTTCATTTAGGCCACCCTTGATTAAGAAGTCTCGATGAAGTGTATTATTTACATGTTGAAATAAACCCATCAGCAGCTTTAATACGTAGGAAGATATAGTGTAAATGGACCCCTGCCTAGAGCTGTAGTGCCCTCTGGGACCATCCAGTGCAAAGTAAATTGCAAAAAAGATTTTCAGATTCATGGGAGTAGAAAGCAATTCAGCTTTCCATAGCTCCAAAAGTGCTGAGAAAACACTCCAGTTAAAAAAAGGTGGAATAGATGAAGAAACAGCAAGGAAATCTTTTTCTTTTTATCCATGAAAGTGGCAAATCACGATGGAGCGTCCATGATCAAGAACAGTGGAGAAGTATTTCTTGTTTGAAAAGGCATTGTCAGTCGGTAGTAATTTAATTTGTACCAGTGATTGAAACGATGCTGTATCAGTTAGACATACAAGGTCACAAGAGAGGTCAAAGGTCATAACATGCATGCAAATTACAGGGAGAAAAATTACCCGTAAAACCTAAATGCAGAGTGCTAGAATCCTACCCTAAAAAAATAAGTTGCTAATCCATCAAAGATCATGTAGCAAAAACATTGCAGGCCAGGGGAGCTACCAATCTCCCTTGGGCAACAAGCCCCAGGCCTCTGGTGCAGGTTCCAAATCTGGAGCCCCTGGCAAAAGGATCATCGTAGCAGTTCTCGTCTGCCGTTTGGTGTCTGTCTGGTCACTCGATCCCACACTCTGTCTACATCCTCCTCGTCATCATCTCATCGAGGCAGGACCCTGGAATCGAACAGACGATAACAATGCACACACACAGGCAACCCTGGGAAAGCTACACTCTTTCCTGCATGCCTGTTCCGTCTCACATCTCTTCTTTGTACAGCACTGCATGGCAAATGGCTGTTACACAGTAATATCGTGCACTTGTCTGGGGATTGAACATTATGTATAAAAAAATATGCATTGTTATGCTTATTAGATCAGGTACAAATCTGCCATTAAAGTGCATTGTTATGATCGTGAAGCATTCTCAATGTGAGGTGTTGTATAATAGCACTTTTTATTTCTTTTCAAATGTTACCTACTTAAAGTGAAAACCTTGAGGCACAGCATATATGTAACCCAAATGTTTTTGACGCAGTATTATCAAAGTTACGTGATAAACATGTTCATGATATTGATAATGAAATTTTACTATCCATGGCTGTTTTAAGAACCATCAATTGTCAATGTCATATTTTTAAGTGCATGGGAGATGGCAACATATGTTGTAAAAGCTGAATATGGTTACCCCGTAAGATGAGTTGTGATGCACTTATTGAATTGAAACAATAAAAAGGCCCATTACATGTGTCTGAGTGCGGAATTCAAACAATGGTAGAATTTAGTTTCATTTATGAAAAAGGATATTTACACAGGAACAAAAAAAATCTTACACACATGTACATTGTAAATGTGCACAACTATAGGCCTACAATAGAGCTGAGTTTTCTGAAACAGTTTTAGGTCAAGGTGAATATATGTGTGCTATATGGTATAAAGCAGTAGTTCCAGACCTGTTTGGTCTTACAGCATTATCAGACATGTTTGGTCAGTCCCTTGACCACACTCCACAGTATGATTTACAGTATGTAAGTGCTTTATCACTAATATAAGTATAACTACATGTACATGTAATAGACGTTATATTAATATAATGATAATATACTAATGATGTGAGGCTGAGAATTGAAGTGGAGATGCTTTTTTTATTTCCTATTTCCTTGATGTAATGCAACTACTTTGAACTGCAATTTTGTTTAACCCATAGATGTACATTGTCTCCTTTAGGAGACGCTTTGGCAGTATCTGTCAGTCCAGAGTTCTGGATTATACATGGGTAGAAAGAGAAAAATTCACTGAAATTTTGAGTCCATTTTCAATGCAGTATGATGTTGCGTTTTTTTAATTAGAGCAGTTTAAATGTAACAAATCATTAAAGTCTTTAAATTGGCAACGCAGTTAATATTATATAATCCCTATTTCCACGTTCAAATTGGCAGTTTCTGCTTAAATTTTACAATCATAATTCATTTTGGTTCATGTTATATCTATTTTATTTTTTACAGACTATGTAAGAGTGGAAAAAATAATAGTTGTTGCCAATTTGAGAATTGAAGATGATTAATTTAGACCTCTAAAAAGCTCTGTACTTCTATGGGTTAAATAAATAATAGTGATAGTGAGCTCTCATCATTAGCATGCATTGCACATGCTGCACTGCAGTATTATCATTATTGCCTTAAAGGATCATTCAGATGTAGTAGTAAATCCCTCCAAAAATGGTCAGATTTGTTTGTGTTCTAAAAATTCCTGTGTTTTATAAGAATGAGAAATGTAACGTGGATTAGGCTTATATAAAGAAAAAATGTGTTTGTTTTATTGTTTAACCCATTGACAAAGTAAATTCTAAAATTCCCATAGACTTAATACAGGGACCCGGACCACCTGGTTCCCATAGGCAGTGGGTTAAGAGCGGTAACCACTTTTAATGTGAACAAGCCTCTAAGAATCCTTTCCTACCAGGTGCTAGATTGTTTGATCCTGGGTTGAGGATGGCAATGTCCCGTGACCAGAGGGATATTCATGGGTGCCATACTTGGACTTGAGACCACGCTTTAGATATGTCCTCATCAGTATGAGGAATAGCCCACCATTTCTTATCCAGTGAATTAGCCCGATCAGAGAATAGGCAGTTAATTCTCAGATGAATTAGGCCGCTGTTTAACTCGAGAGTCACTCGAATCTTGGACTTATTTGCAGAATAGCCTGCTGATTCCCAAGAAGCATGCTATTTTCGATGCATCCTCATCAGTTCTAGCTTCAGGAGCTGGCTTATCCATTCCATCATGCACGGTGCGCCAACATTAGGCTATAGCTTGAGCTAGATTGCAATATACAGAGCTCGAGCTGATGTGGACATGATTGCATGCTTCAGCTGAGTTCAGACTAATATGAAAGATCCCAGAATAGCAGACTGTCCCTCAAGTTCGAGCTGATGGGGACCCACCTAGTGAGTCACTCCAGTCAGACATGTATCTCTTGATGTACATGTAATAGGTTTAAAAACTAGCCAGTAGTCTGCCTCAGCATCGTAGTAGTTTGCAGGTTCAAATTTTTGTCAATCAAAAGGTACACAAAGTGAATTGTGAGACAACCACATATTCTCTGTATTTTAGCTGCTCATGACACAGCCAGAAACTAGTCTGCAGACACATACCCTAATTGACACTTTATTTAGATGAATTTCATCTTGAGAGAAGCCTAGCCAAAGTGCCTTCTGGCTGTGTCAATTTTTACCGTGTTTACACAGTGACTCGGCTTGGGGGTTCGACACGCGACCCATGCTCAACACGGCAATTTTATGTCATGTGAACGGGATCCATGTTGAACACCGCTTTTTTGATCCGCCAGAATCGTAGGTTTCAGTCCGCAAGCCGAGTCAGACTCATCTTTTTTTTCGTGTGTAAACAGAAAGCCGTGTCGAACCCACTGACCTGGGTCACTGGCGAACTCGGCAAGTCATCACAATTCTACTTCCGTTCATGATCCGTGGGCCGTGTTAAACTCGCCTTTTTTGTTTCCATATAAACATTATCACAGGTGCCCTCTTTGCAGCGTTCAACCCTGCTTGAGGATTCAACACTCGAGCTGAGTCATTGTGTAAACATGGTAAAATATAATCAGGAGCTGCTAGAGTAGACAATCCCCATTGAGCTCTTTTGTACCCCTTTCAAACCAGTTTACCCGCCCATCTTCCCCAGTGACCATTCACACACATGAGGAGGCAACGGAAACAGGCAGGAGAGCCCACAAACTTCTCCGCTTAAACTTCTGTTATACACGATCTGGATGGGGGAAATACACATCAAAAGTAAGAGGGCTACAGAAAGTACAGCAACAAACTCAGTAATTTAATACTAAATAATTATGTACTACTAGTATTATACAAAACATTTGTTTACCTTTTAAAGATATCAGTGGCGCAAAGATAGCGTGCAGTGCGTACATGCTTATATGCATATAATGCATGCATCCTAAAACATACACTGCATACACTGCATACACATACACTGCATGCATAGCGCATCGATCGGCACAAGCGAAAAGAATGATGGGATTGATAAAACCAATTTTCTAATCACGATTCCGTTCACACACACAATGCACTGCAAATAATTGCGGTTATTCTGAAAAATCGCACTTTTAACTGCGAGTTGAATCGTGATTAGAATCACGATTATTAGAGAGACTCTGTCCACACACAAAATAAAATCTAAATTCTAGTCACGATTAGAAAATCAATTTTTGATTCTCACTTTTGATTGTGTGTGTGAACGCCCCTCATATATACATGTACCAGTAATTAATTTCAACTAATCCTATTTGTTTTGAGCTTGGAATGCATAGAAGAGTTAATAATTGCTCTAATCTGGATTTAGAAGATTCTTTATGCCACCATCTAAGTGGTATGTCTGTAAAGTGACTATCTTCATGTCACTGGAAAGACATCTTCCTGCTGTATTAACGGTTGTAGATTTTATTTCAAATTCCTTCACAGCTTGAAGTCATCACATCTCTCTGGAAGACCAGTTCACAAGTGTATTCATATTTCATGCATGTTTATATTAAAATTGTAACTTGGGACCACTCTAAAGTTTGTCAGGCCATGTCTGACATAGCAACAACCTTGTATTCAACCTGCACTCCATAAAGTAGGTGAAACATGAATGTAATAATTACAAATTAGGCCCTCGGTGAAGTGCCAATAGAATTTGAATACTGTACATTTGTGAAAGGGTCTATTCCATGAAACAGTCTGTCAAGACATGCAGTAATCGTAACAGAAGAATGATACTTAATATCTCATGTATCCATTTCATCCATATTTAGTAACATTCCTGTGGCTTTGCTAGTATTTGTTCCCATGGCAACAACAATTTAAGGTTGTTTGGTATGGAAGAGCCCCACCCATCTGTTTTGTCACAGGTGTGGGAAAGCTCACACAAACTGTGATGAGAATAGTCTTCAGGCACAGGCCCTTGGCAGTCATTAACATGCAATAGAGTGTTGGACTTGTATGACTATGTATACTCCATCATTCTACTCCAGGTCCCATTCGATGGCTTAAAGACAATCGTTTGAACCTTGGTTAGGCTTTGTCCAAGACACAATTTATTCCAATGATGTGTCAAATTAAGGTCTGTGCATGGGGACTAGCGTGTGTTGGGAATAGGGACAACATTTACGGGAAGTTTTTGTTTAGTGCCAGTGTCATGTGTGAAGTTCATATCGCTCGGTGTCAAGGAGAAATTACTTTCTCTTTTTTTTCTTGACAAGGTCTTTCAAAACATGTTGAATGAAAATGCAAGTGGTTGTAGGATCCAAAAAATTATTTGTAGTCTTGATGTACATGCGTAAATTTGGGATGTGATTTGTGCCATAACCTTCAACAATTACTGTTGATTTAAGTACTGTTAATATGCAAGGAAGAGAGAGAGGGAGTTTTTTATAGAAGGAGAGAGAGAGAGAAAAAAAACATGTGTGTGTGTGTGTCTTGTAAATGAATAGACAAATACAGCTACAGAACAATAGCCAGTCCCTCCCCCCCCCCCCCCAGGATGATTTGAGATAAAAAGAAGATTAAAAAAACCATACACACAAGAAACAACATTTAAAAAACAAAAACAAAATAGGCAGACCAGGCAGCCAGATAAACATCAAGATAGTACTTGTACATGTACTTGTAAGTGCAGACAGATAGACAGACACAAAAATGGACAGGTCAATGTGTAATCTAGTCATTGGGTAATCTTGTCAGATTTCACATGTTTTCTCTAAAAGACAAAGAAGTAAGCAATTTTACCTATAAATTATATTAGGATTGTGTTAACTGTGGTTTCATATTTTGCTCGACAAATGTATGTATGATCTTCCATTGACCACAATGTTAACAACACTGTGCCACAGACTAAACTTTAAGCTCATAATTGTGTATATTTACTGTGGTTTGCTTGGTGATTGAATCATTTTAATTTTTGATTCCTTTGTTCTAAGTGAGTGACAATCCTTAGGGTGGGGCCCTATAGGGCTATGTCTAGAATCATGGGGCACACAGGTTATGTAGCAGTTGCAGTAAAAAGAAGAGTTCTATTCTCTGAAAAAAATAACTCCTGTGGACAAATTTACAGGAGTTACATGTACATGTATATCTAGGCCCAAGGGAGCTATGTTGAATTTTATTAGCTGATATCCCAATTTTCTCCTTGGAAGTATGCATAATTGAGTATTAGTATGATGTGTTAATGTGTGTGGTGTTTCAAGAAATGTTAATTCTGCTGCTCCTAGATCATGATTCGTGAATTTATGGCTTATTTTCGGAGCTGAGGCGAGGGTGACTCTGAAAAAAATGGTTGTCCCAAAGAGTTGGGTTTTAAGGATTTTCAGTTTTGTAATCTTAAAAAAAGAGAAATATTACAATTCAGCCTATTAGCTTTTGGCTGCAATACAAATTTTCAATATATATGAAATTAGATTAAAGTTCAGAGCACTTCTCAACAAAAAATGACACATAAGTGGTCTTTAAATTGAAATCGACCCTCTGCAATAAGAACAGCAACAACAACCATCATATAAATGCAATCCCCCCCCCAACTTCTGTGATAAATAGAGAAAAAATGAAGGAAATCAAAGAAAGCATCACTTTTGTAAAATAGTCAAGGCTGTACAAACATGAGATCAATTTTGTTTTCAATAGCAGTTATAATGAAAGCTTCAGTTCCTATCAGTGACAAAAAAAATACCTTTTACGCTGTGCAGAAAATTACATTAAACTGTCTAGATTCACCGAAGAAGATGTTTTTGTATGTTGAGTTAATCAAATTTGCCTGCAAGTCTGCTACCTAATGTTCGATTTGGTTATTCGATACAATATCACATAAATTTGATTTATTGCCTTTTAGCTGATGCTTGCAAAGGCTATGTTGCCTGTTAGAGCCAGAAAAACGATAACTCTTTGTTAATGAATGGGAGTGAATGTCCTTCTGGTGCTAAACAGACAACATGGTTCAATAACACGCTACTCCCCTTATTCAGACCTCTTAAATTGATTGCATTGCTATATAAAAACAAAAACGGCGTAGTTGTAGATAAATAATTGATCTTTCATAATGAAATGTTGCTAATAGGAGCATTCACACACAAGGGGAATTGAAATTGATTGTGATTTAAATCGCAATCCAAATTGCAATTTTTTTTTTTTTACCGTTCACACACAAGGACAGATTGAAATTTGGATCATGATTCAACTCAGGATCCAAATTTTGATTTTTTTCTTTTTTTTTTTGGGGGGGGGACCATTTACATTCAGGATAAAAATGGAGTCTGAGCGAGGAAGGAACGATTGTGCATAATTGTGTGGTCTATAGATGAATATCCATGTAAATGAAAGCAAAAGCAGTTGTTGCTACTTGTAAAGAAGGAAAGCATTTACATATATTTTCAAAGTGATTGCCTTGTTTTTCATTATGATGTTTAGATGTTTTTTGTTCTGCTTGATTTGCAGGGGTTTTCTTGCTTATGCTCCACTGATCATCATGTAATATTTAGAGAAAACTTGTGATACTGATCAACAGGTGCATTAATCAAATAGTTTGGGCTAGTGTGCATAAGATAGAAAGAGACTGAGAGAGAGGGAGAGAGAAGTGGGGAGTGAGAGAGATAAAGAGGAAGAAGACACGCGTATTTGTTTACTATGATAGATCTACAATATCGAGACTGGACTGGACCACTGAACTCCATAATACGTAGTGTGTGGAGTTCAGTGGAGTGGACATTGCAGCTAGCAAACAAACCATATGTTGACATTTGCGCGTTAAGAATGTTGAGATAAATAAAACCAATTTTCGGATCATGATTCTGTTGGCACACATTAAGCATGGCAAATTATTGCAATTTTCTGAAAAAATGGTACTACTTATTGCAAGTTGCATCGCGATCAGAATCACAATTATTAGTGAGATTTTTCTGTCCAAACACACACACAAAAATCAAAATTCTGATCATGATTAGAAAAATTGATTTTTTTGTATTTCACTTTTTCCCGTGTATGTATGCCCCTATTGTTCAAAAATTGTTTCCAATGAAACTTGATGAAGAATCAGCATCCTTTCCAGTCTGAATATTGTATCGTATGAAAATTGTATGACTGGGCAAAAATTTTTGTTAGGTCATATGACCAATTAGCTGTTATTTTGTTTGCTGCAGCATGCTGCAGCATTACCCATGATGTAACTGCTTTCAAATCATATGGTGTCAGCTGACCTCTCTACAACTTGTATCTTTAAACGTTTCTTTATACGATACAATGTTACAAGTGTTTACACCCCTTTAGCTGCACAATGTTTCATAGTGTGAACAGGTTTATTGTGTTTTAATGTCTTTCTTTTTTGTGTTGTTTTTCATAGCTAACCTAACAGGACATGCGGAGAAGGTGGGGCGAGAGAACTTTGAACTGTTGAAGGTGCTAGGAACAGGAGGTAAGGAATACGTGTATGCATACATGCTTCGGCAATGGCATTCCTGTTAACACTCCTTGTTTGTTGGCTTTTGTTTCAGTGGAATTAAAGGTGATCTTGAGTTTTAATGACGAGACTGTATTTGGACAAAAAACTACATGTCTCAAAGCTACTAGAATCCTTGATTATCATGGAATTTGGATAAAAGATAGCAAATATCAAGAACAGGAGTGACCCAGTGGGGTCATTGACTGGGGATTTATTTTGTTGAAAGATATTGGGTTAGGGTTAGGTCAGAAACTGGGTTTGTGTTGGGTTTTGGGTAAGATTTATTTTATGGATAGGTAAGGCATTATTCAGTCCTAACATGACATGCAGAGAGGGTAAGGCGAAAGAACTTTGAACTGTTGAAGGAGTCGCTGAAGGAAATGTACTCAGCAGTGGCATTTCTGTCATTAGCCCGAGTAAGCTTTTGTTTCAGTGGATTTAAAGACATTGGTTAACATTTTTATGATTTAAAAAAATCAGGTTTTGTTACTTGAAAATGGGATAAACATAAGGGTTATAGTGTAAAAATACCAGTCTGAAAGTTTCAAAGTATAATATCCACAGGAAGTATTTTTAAATATCAAAAATGTGAACCAATGTTTGAAAAATATATGAAGGTCGGTTGCACAGAATAGACATAAGGAGTGCGCATGCGTGTATGACTCACCTTACCGTACCGTGTGTATTGGCGTATCACGCGGCGGGAGGCACATAACGGCATTTTCAAATTCAAGCAAAGTGGTCCTCTTAGTGATTGTCTTGTGAGACGAAGGATAATAAAATCGCCGTTTGCGTCTAACTTACCACTTTTTCATTCCAACTTATGGTTGATTTTAGGGTTTTTGAGTACAAATACAAGTACTCGTACACATGCTTCATCTTAGTTTGAAAATTTTTGAAATCAACTACTCACAAAGTTAGCCAATGCCTTTAAAGGTAAACTTGGGTTTGGTATTTTGAAAGGCACTACTACATGTAGTATCTGAAAGCAGCTTTAGAAGAGTTGATCATGTTTTGAATAAGAATTTTCTTCATTAGATGAAGAACTAGAAAGTAAAGCAGTGAAAACTAAAACCAGAAAAGCTTGCAAAGATTGAAAAATAACATGTAATGAGCAGCATCAACTATTGTTATGTACAAGATAATGTACTGTGTTGACAGCTCAGTAGATATAGAAATCTTACTCTTTTCCTGTAAATTTTTTGATCACTTACAATGTGGAGGATAATTTTTGATAATTTCAAAGCATCCAAGAAAGACATTTTTTGCTTCAGAATTTTGGATTTTTCTCAGTTCAGCCGTTTCATTTGAAAAGCGGGTTAGGGTTAGGCTTAGGGTTGGGCTAGGGTTTGCCATGTGTACTTCTTCCTATTTTCCTGCTTATTTGTAACATCATGCACTGTACTACCTCTTAGCATTGTCTTCCTGATTTTATGCTGTTGTTATTGTTTCTGTTTTGTTATGAATCATCCATGTGTCTTAGTGTTGATACATATCACAACATCGATTCTTAGTCCTCTGTTGTCTCTGTTACAAATATATTCAACACCTGTTATTGTTTGGAGGAAGTCTTCGAGGACACAGTCAAGGTCAAGGTTGAAATGAAACGAGCTAGCTAGCTGGAAAATGCAAATTAAATTAAGCCTCAATGTTCACACTACAGCCAATTGTTTTTAAAGCCAAGTTCTTGAATTTATTTTTTGCTTGCTTCATTTGTGTTATTTTTTCTTTAATCCTTTTTCTTTTAAAATGTATTCGAAATCTATTATTGTTTAGAGGAAGACTTGAAGGACATACATGTAATCAAGGTCAAAGGTTGAAATGAACCTAGGTAGCTTGAAATACAAATTATGTTCACTCTGCAGCCAACTTTTTGAAAGTCTATTTCTTAAACATTTAGAAAAAAAGTTTTTAGTGTTTTCTTTTACAAATTTATTCAAAATCTGCTCTTGTTTAAAAGAAGTCTTGGAGGTATAGATATAGCCTCAAAATTCACACTGCAGCCAATTTTTTGTAAGCCAAGTTCATAAAACATTTTAGTTTTTTTTTTTTTTTTCTCTTACAAATTTATTCAAAAGCTTCAAAAAGAAGACAAAGAAGAAGAAAAAGAAGCTGTAAATATATTGCTACATATACATGTACATGTAGATCTCTATGTGAAGGAGAATTCCATTCTGTGTGGTAATATTCAGCTAGAACTTTAGACCTCTCTTTGATCTTTTCCAAAAGACAGATGGTAATCTTTTCAACCCTAAACTACTGAATTTTAAGACATTCAAATGAATTCCCCTCCTCCGTATCCTTCCTCCCTGTACACGTATAACGGTGTCATAAACACAATTAAGGATTGTTCACATATGTCATATTAACTTGAAAAAAAAAACAAATAAAAACAAACAAGCAAACAAACCCACCCACAAGAAAAAGCATGGCATATTTTAAGAGTGCTGTGCTTCATATTCTTGTATCTTGTAGCGCATGAACTTTACGGAACTCTTGATGCCTCACTCATCTTCCATCTCTATGTATTTATTATCCAACAAGTTTTTTCTTCACAGTTAACCTCTCTGTATATGTGAATGTTCCTGTACTACACCCACATACACACCTACATAGTGCCTCTCCTTTCCTATTGCTTTGTTATTAATTGATGTGAGCGTTCTTGGAAGTGCCCCATTGCTGATTGACTCACATTTATCATGTACATGTAGTCTTTGGTGACCCATGCAGTACAGGCGGCAGTTCCAGGAAATGTTTTTTATTTTACCCCCCCCCCCCCCCATTAATTATCCATGATGGTTCTTCATCAGCCAATATTAGTATTGATATTCATCAATTGGCATTATTGTTGTGCCCAATGGGAATATCTACGTCTGATAACATGTCTATAATGTACAAAAGCTGTTGTCAAGGAGTTGCAGGCCAGCATTACTTTTAATGCCCTGTGGATAGCGCATTATTTAAAAGGTGAAGTGTTTTAAGGGCAGATGATCTAGTACAATTGCCATTAGTAAACAACTGGAACATTGTAACAAACATACTCTTTTTCAAAAAGAATAATGATGTAGGACAGAACATGAGACTTTTTAAAACAGGCACAATGCATGTTTTAAATTGCCATAGATTAATCAATTTGCATCAAGAGAAGGAAAGTAAATGGCATTATCAGGTTTAATAGAAGGTCTTTTTTTTTTCAAAGTTGAGAATAGATAGAAAGGCAGAGGAGCAAGTAAACAACCTACCCCCTTTAGGCTTGTTCAGGTATGACGTTGGAAACCCTCCGCGATTTTTGTCTAGTGCGTAATGAGTGAATGGGATTTGAGGCAGCAAGTAATAATATAAAAAAAAACAATAAGGAAAGAGGCATACATGTATTTTTGGCTCCCAGCGGCAAGAAGCTGTGGACCAATCAAATATTTTAAATGTTAACGCAAAATATGATGTCATGAGTTTGTCTTTGCAACTTTTGACAAAAATCTCTTTTATTTGAGCAGTGACAGTTAATGCATGTTGATTACCATACATGTACATGTAAGTGGCATGGTTTGTCATGCCATATTTGAACATTAAAAAAAGTGGGGGTTTGTTGTGGGGGTTTGTTACATCATATCTAAACAAGCCTTTACAGTATTAAACTGCATTATCAGCTAGAAGCCAGGGCCCTGTTTCATAAAACTTGTTATCAATAACAACTGCCACATTTCTA
This sequence comes from Echinometra lucunter, assembly GCA_029962745.1. Lineage (NCBI taxonomy): Eukaryota > Metazoa > Echinodermata > Echinoidea > Camarodonta > Echinometridae > Echinometra > Echinometra lucunter. The sequence continues at coordinate 30,484,526 of CM057152.1, forward strand.
TGACAAATTTGCTCTCGGCCAATCAGATGCAAGGATTTCACTAGCTTATGACAGTTCTTGCAACTTATTATTGATAACAAGTTTTATGAACCAGGGCCCGTAAGGGTATTAAAGGAGAAGTCTAGGCGATTTCTGTAAGCATGGATCATAAAGGGAAAAAATTCAGCACCTAGAAAATGTCTTACTTTACATGACATACCCTAGGATTATCGAGTAATCAACAATTAACTTGTATAAACAGTAGTTCTAGTACGAGCCCATTTTCATCCACAATGCAGTTCGCAACCGGGCCCAGTGACGTAGCTGATGCACCACAGGCAGGCTAGGCAATGCAAGCGATATGCATTCCGGCTCGAAGTGGTCTTCATACACTTTCTTTAACTTCAAAAATTTATAAGTTTTGAAGTTGAATTTGTCCATTCTAATATCATTAATCAGGCACACCTCTCCCTGTCCGTCAGGGGATTCGGGATTGCAAAAAACTTCTCTTTGGAACAGAATTGGTGTGATTTGTACATCCAAAAGCTAGACATATCGGCATTTTGCATAGAGAATGTGCAGAGAATAAGTGCGCATGCGCAATGCAAATACACGACCAAAGACCATATTTGGGTTTCGGTGGGAAATTCAGTTATTCAGAGTAAAAAAAGCCAACACTTAATCGGTATTTAAAAATCACAGAAATCACTTTGATAAATGAAAGTAGCATTATCTGTTGGGGTGAATTTTAAGCTTTATAGTGTAATTTCAATGAAATCGTCTGGACTTCTCCTGTAACTCATAGTACTATATTGAGTAAGAGTGAAGCTAGCCTGGCTTTCAGCATAAACATGTATTGTCCCATCAGTGCAGAAACGCCCTTGGGCGAAGTGAGAGGGCGAAAAGTCGTTCTCTCATATACATTGTATTTTAGAAAGAAGGAAATTTGCTGTAAAACTCATTTTATTCAAACCTTAAGGCTTAAGGTAACAGTAACTTCAAAACAATAGTCACATGGGTTTTCATTAGAAGAGATGTTGAATGCGTCATATATTTGTTAAAGGCTTCTCTGTGCACGATACATTCAGAGACGTTTTCGCACTGACGCCACAGTATGTATTTTCAATAATGTCTAAGGTTCAGATGTTTTCAAGATGATATAAATTTTGAGTTATTTGCTTGTAATGTAGTTTGTATAGATCTGCAGACAATTTGTGGAAAAAAAAGTTGTACCTTCAGGATTTTTATGAAGTTGAAATGATATTAGAGGAGCATGGGCATGAGAGCATGCAGTTTGTTTGTTATCAATTTAAAGTCAATTTTGCTTAAAAATGACCTGAAATGTACGACTCCTCACACTGTCCTCTTTTCAAATATGAAGGCAAATAGGGGGTCACAAATATTTCTTAGAAAAATACAGTCAGATAATGATCAAAATTATCTTTGAGCGGAAGAATTTTACACAAAGTCACAAACAATAAAGTTTTCATGCGATCTAACCTTCTGGCTATCTGACTCTTTGGACTCTTTGTGTAAGTAGGCCCATACTAGACTTTTATTTTTTCTCCTTTTTCTTCTTTTCTTTTTTCTCCTTTTTCTTCTTTTCTTTTTTTTTCTACTTCCTTTTTAAAATTTAGAATTGAATCAGACTAATCTGAACAAAAAGTAAAAGCTTTGAAGTAACCCTTAGTTTACATTTCCCTCAGGCGCCGTGCAGTGAATTGGGTTACAACTTTCCGTGCGATTTTGGGGGCATCGTATGTGGCTTACGGGCTACAGCATTTGTATTAACATTATTTTCGGTCACCTTGCCGTAGTTGGCCATCGGGAGCAGGCCGTGGGATGTCCATACAGAGGCTGCCCGGAGATTGTACGATAATCATGCATTCTCTGCAGCCTCCTCACGGAAATCGTATGGAGCCCGTGCAGAGGATGCGCGGTAACTGTAGAGCCACAAGGGTTCTACCCCCCCCCCCCCCCCCCCGAAAAAAAAATCATAAACACTCTGTATCAGAAAGACTCTCTATCTCTCTATCCTTGTTTCAATTTAATACTTTCCTCTCTTTTTTCCTGTCATAAACTTGTGATGAGTATGATTCACAAGGTTACAGCTAATTTCATCAGCTTCTATTCCGCTCCATAATAGCTTTGATTAGCATTAGTACAAAGATTGATGAATGCCATTTAGATTGCATTCATAAAAACTTTGCGTTTTGAGTCCATCATCGAGGTTTTGAATGGCATATGCACATGTAAAGGGTAAATCATATTGTGCTCTTATGAAAAATAATTGTGTGAAATAGACTTTGAAACTTCCAGGAAACATGGGATTGAATAGAAAGGGAAAAACAATGTGTTATAAATACCGCTGCCCCCCCCCCAAATTGCTGTATCAGCATAGAAACACCCTTACGTGATCAAAGAAAAAATAAAAAAGAAGAAGAAAGTTTACAGTTAAAAACTTCATTGTTTCTTCATAATCTGTCTAGAAGGAAAGGTGATGGTACTGTAAGTCCAATACGATAGAGTGTCACAACTGGATTTCATTAGAAGAGATTTTAACTTATATCATAAAGGGCATTTCTGTACACTACAGATTTAGGGGCGTTTTTGTGCTGCTGCGAGTGCTGAGACAAAATTACGCTTTCTCAAATGTATATTTGAATGCTATCCATGTCTCAAACAAAAACTTTCTGTCATAGCATCTGTTTGAAGCCAGAAGGGCGTTAAGTCTGTATAGAATGATATGAGTTAATGCCCTTCTGGCTCCAAACAGACAATAACATCTGCATGTATTTCAGGTTTGGTAATATTTTGGTTTTTGTCTAATTTGATCAGCTTTTATTCTTCAAATTGGCAACACCAAAATTTTTATTTTATTGCTACATTTTTCTTATAAAACATCATGTATATGAAATGAATATAAATTGACAGAAATTATGATGAGAAGTCAAAAAGTTGCCAATTTGCAGGGGATAACGATGATTTTAAACTTTTTATCACATTGCCAATTTAAAGATTTTAATGCTTATTTTCCTTTAAAAAAATTTCAGCATCAAACAACGAATATTGACGCAACCATAATGGGCCCAGTTTGCATAGAATTTTTTGCTCTTTCTGCTCATGTATTTGGTATGATTTTTAGGGCTTTGCATCAAAAGTTATTAGGTCAAACCACAAAATGTGGACCTCTGTCACGAATGGGTTAAGACTTAACACCTACATACATGTATATATGCAGGCCTTGGGGACTTCAGGTGTTCATGAGATGTTTACCACATCATTTTGAAACGAGGCTATGCTGTTGCTTAGGCAACACACAGCATAGAAATTAACGTCAGCACAAAAAAGAGAAGTGAACAAGAGCTGTGTACATCTAGAACATGATCCTGTGTAGAAAAAAAAAGAAGGAAAAGAAGTTAATTGAGAGAGAGGAACTTTGAAAGAATGTTTCATGTTGATGATTTTGATAAGTACTTTGTGTTCATGATTCTGGCCTCATTAAGTTTTCTGAACACAGCCTCATGATATCTAACCTGGTCGTCTGAAGTGCAGAAAATTTTAGGAACAGCACAAATGCCTACAATATTACCAGCTAATTACTGTAAACGTGAAATATTTTGCAGTGTAGAAATTTAGTGCATTTCGCATCGTACGGCACCTGCGCGAAAATAAAAGCATGCAAAATATTTATTTTGCATCTGAATACTGTGAAAGTATCAGCTCTGAATATATTTACTATAAAAAGATATTGCAAGATTGCATTGTATGCTATAGTAAAGGTGACTTGTGAATGGACATTGGATAGTAGTGGAATGTACATTTTATAGTGTAATTTGCCGTAGATTCAGAGATTTGCAAGCTTAACTATAATTTGCTAATTTGTTTCACAAACTAAAAATCACCTTTTAAAAGTGCTTTCAGACAGAATTGCCCTTTAAAAATGGCCTCTTACTTTGTGAGTACCAGTAGCTGTCATTGCAATATTGCATCATGTTACATATTGGACCACCTTTCCTAGAATGCTGTATCTCAACAAATGTGGTGGCCTTCAGTATGTCGATGACTGTTCCATTAATGTATTTGTATGTCACCAACTTGTCAGCAGGCTTTCTTAGAAGAAAACAATACAAGCAGACCTCTTTGTAGGGCTCCGCAGGAAAATGTTCCCTATTGCCCTATTTTGAAAACTACTGTGAAAACTATGTTATTTTTTCCTGTTATTGAAAAGGTATGTGAACTGATATTAAACTGAAACTGCACAGAACAAACACTTCTTCCTGCTTGGTCTTTCTGAACATTTTGCAGATTATGAAGAAATTAACCAGTGCCTTGTCCTTAAATTCACTCATGCACTGTATCTATAATGACAATTAACTGGCTTTCACTGACATTGATAAGTTTATAATATATAGTTTTCAGAATATGACCGTTTGGGTCCAGAGTGAACTTTTGAGGGTCTGTGTGCATTTTGCTCCTGTTAACATTTTAAAACTATTTAGTCTGCACTGAATCACAGTGAAGGTTTTATTGTTTGTTTGTTTGTTCGTTTTTTGCCTTTGTGCACAAGACCACTATTTCTGATGGGTCCTGAAGTTCTATCACACTCAGACCAGAAACTCTTGCCACATGAAATTTTCATGAATGATTTTGTAACCTCTATTTCAACAGGAAGAAACTTTTCCCAGATTGCCTGATTTTGGAATTGTCATGCTGTTGTTTATTGGTATAAAACTTTTGAAATTCTGGAGAATGCACGAAATTTGCAAAGATTCATCCCTGCGACAGTTTCAGGCTTAATTGCAGTCACCTCTCTGTAGAAGCAGAAGCTTTCACGCCATAAAACTGCAGCAAATTGTACAAGAACAGCAATTTTCACAGAGAAGAAACTACTGAATGGCTCAAATTCAGTATCATGTGTGTCGTAATTCTTTCATTTTGCAGCATGAAACATTCTCAAGTCTGAATAACCTTCAAAATTTGCTAAAATTTCTGGTTAAATTACAGTTACCATAGTGCACAATGTTCAGTATTTAGCTGCATGAACCGAAGCTGCTACATGTATTTCTCAGCAAGAAAAAAAATCAGGGGAGCATTTCATGAAGAGTTTTGTCGGTGATTTTCACCGACTAATTTGCTGTCAGCCAATCAGATGCGAGGAATTTCAGTAGCTTGTAACATTTGTCGGTGATTTTCACCGACAAAACTCTTCATGAAACGCTGGTTTTACAGTCACCATAGTGCACATGCAGCTAAATACTCAACGTATTTAGCTGCATGAACCGGAGCTGTCATTTTTCTATGAGAATTGCTCACATGTTGTTTGAGAGAAGAACAGGGAACCCTATCGTCATGATAGTTGGAAATCTATGAGTCACAGATAGAGGGTACCTCAAAGGCCATTCAAACTGCAATCATACATGTATTTGAGTCAACAACTTCAGGGAAGAGCACAACAAGCTTAATGGTAGAATAGTACATGTTAAATATGAATGACAGAACATTGCAAATTGATGTGAATGGCTTTATAACTTACCGTTATTAACTAGAAACTTTCTTAAAGTTTGTGAGTAAGTCAAATTCCACAAAAGTCTCATGTCAAGAAATGATTGAGTCACAACTTACAAAGCAATGAATATTTGCAATTTGTTTGTTTTTACAATTTAGGGGATTTCAGCTCCAGTTTTCTGTTTCCAGTTGTGATGAACAAAGTACACAGAATCTAAATGTATACTAGTACATAATGATGTACTGTACATGTACATGTATGTGCAAATATATGTGCAGTGCACTGTAGAATATAAAAAAGTAAACTTGTATGAAAAAATGCATGCTATCATACATGGGATTTTTTTACTATCTGAAGCATTCACTGATATCTACATATGAAGTGAACATGATTTTTTTTGTTTGCAATCATTACAATATTTTCTTTTAAATAAAAATGTGTAAACAATAAATACATGTATGTACATGTCTGGATAGTAGATTCTGTGTGCTGTATGTATTTGAATCAGCAAACTCCTGCGATAATTGAATTTCAGAGTGTGTACTCTCACTCTCAGTCTTGGTTTTGTTGTGATCATTGATATTAATATGCTGGTAACTGGAGCATAGCTGACATGGCAGGACAAATTCCATTTTAAATCTGTTGATTACCATGTACATGTAAATCAATTCGAGGAGCAGCTGATTTTTGAACTTTTAATTGATTAAGAATGCAAACTGGAATATTTTCATTGTGTTTACATACTGTGTACTTGTACATTCTGTTCTGTGCATGAAATACAGTTTGTATTGAAACGCTCCCACACTCGTGAATCTCGTACACGTCTGTATCTCACCGAAATGCTCACATGCTCAGCAAGTCACTAGCATGTCACATGCATTCATGATCTCAACTTTCCTTAGGTAATTCCACACTAAACAAACAATCTTATTCTGATTGTTTTCCGTTCAACATTAACACAATTTATTCAACAGTTATTGGACAATCGAATGATGCACAGGAATAATTAAGCATATATCTCAAATTACCGATTAATCTGGATTTTCCCCCAGCTATTTGATGTCCGATCCTCTCTTTAAATTTCGTCTACATTTCGTCTCCTATTTTGCGCCCTCCCCGGCCAAAGTCGTCGGGCGCTACAGTATGATCAGGGATATGTGGTTATAAAACTGCTTCAAAAATATTTTTCTGAAGGGCTTGATGCCCCTCAACCAGAATCATCAGTAACTGTTTTAAAAAAAGAAAATGATAATATTGATAATTTTTGCAAGTACTGCTTTGTAAAATTTGTGTATCTAAACAGCTTTTCTCCTCAAATTGGTAATGACCAAGTTCAGTTTCCACTGCTGCATACATGTAGTATGAAGAAAAATTTATAGAGCATGAACCAAAGCAAATGAAAAGTGTGAAATTGAATAGAAACATTGGCAATATTCACAAAAAACAGTGATTTGCCAATTTAGCAAGTTTAATGATTAGTTACAATTAAATCCCTCTTACTTGTATACGAAAACAACACAACATTGCATTAGAAATGGACTCATATTTTCCGGGAATTTTTCTTTTTCTGATCATAGACATTCTGTAATTCCGAGCATTCTGGATCAAGAGATACTGCAAAAGTGTCGCTGAAAGAAGACACTGTACCTCTTTTGTTAACTTAATGTACATGCATACACTTTGATACTCTCCCCTTAAAAAACTGTGTGCTGTTTACCGTCATGTAACATTCTCTGACAAACAAATGTGTTGTCATTGACTGGGAGTCGGGAGGTATGGTTGATTAAACTTTTAATGATGTACATATAGCCTTTCATGTATAGGCTTGATTCCTATACAGTACTAAGATACAGTTGGGTTGCAGTGCAGTAGCATGATTTTTGCTATGGGAGAAAGGGAATCAATAACATGGTTGAGCGACCTTTATGGGAATTTTCCCAAATTATTAGAAATCTGCGAGTGCCCCTTTAATCAATATATTCCGGTTCAAGAGGAGGTCTCTGGTTTGATATTTGTTGCTTTCTATCCTTGAGCTGTGTTCAATCAACAGTTATAAAGATCTCTCTCACTTCCCCCATTTCCTTTCTACCAGTTGACACACACTTCTCCTTTTTCTCTTGAATTCAGACCCCGTTTACACTGCAGGGCAGGCCCAAGGCCAGCCCGAATTGTGTTACTTGGACCCACAATTTTGTGCGTTTACACCTCCGATTTGGGGCCGGCCTAAATGAAAACATTTAAATATTTGGTCCTAGTGGTGCTCTCCAAGTAAACAAAGAATTTTTCGGTCGGCTAATTTGTGCATCAATTGAATATCACCATTCTGCTATGTCACAATGTTAATAAGCGTAACTGGTAGATGTATACCATTATGACGTCATAATAGTATATTGATTTATGTCTTCTCTCCTCATGAATTTGGTACTGCATTGGGCCCGCTTGCGTTTATACCAAAAGTAGGCCGGCCCGAGACTACCTCAAGAGGTGGTCCAAAAATGGTCCTGCTTTTGGTAACGCATTTTATATTTCGAGTGTTTACATCAAAATCAGGTCGGCCTTGGGCCCAAAGCTGGCCCAAAGGTAAATGCTAACGTCTTGATTCCTGTCCACACAAATGTGTGAGCTTCTTTTGTTTTGGTCCATTTTAAAGGAGAATGCAACCCAGACATCAGTGTGCTTCCAGTGAATGAAGAAAAACAAGAAGAATAAAGAATGAAAGTTTGAAGAAAATTGGACAATCTGTTCAAGAGTTATGAACTTTGAAATTTTAAGTTAATCCTTATTATAGCGATCCTTAAATTGGCAACTTTGCCAGCATCTGTGATGTCATCGTGGACAACTCTTCATTCATTTTATACACAGAATTCAACATTTCCTTTATTTTCAAGAGGAATAAAATTCTTTTGATTTATTGTTTGAGTATGACATGGCTATATCAATTCTGCAAGCATATTGAGAAGAATTATGTTGATTCCTGACTTGAAATGTCATATAAATCAAATTTTTTGAAAAATTATGTACAAAATGAATTGAGAGTTGTCCACGATGACATCACAGATGCTGGCAAAGTTGCCAACTCAAGGATCCTCATAATAGGGATTTACTGAAACTTTCAAAATTCATAACTCTTGAACAGATTGTCCAATTTTGCTCAAACTTTCACTGTTTACTCTTTTTGGTCATCTTTATTCACTAAGAGCACACTGATGCTTGGGTTGCATTCTCTTTTAAGCAAATGTGTGAGCTTCTCTTGTCCTGGTACCTACATTATACCGTTGGGTGAGTCTCTTTTATGTTGGTCCTCTTTAGACAAATGTGTCACAAACTTCTCTCATCATGGTCCCTGTTCACATGTTAGCCTCTTTTGTTTTAGTCCATTTGAAACAAACACATGAGCTTCTCTTGTGAGTTTTTACTATCCATTACCTAATTTCAGACCAAGACATTGGTGTGAATGGCAGTTATTCACACCTCAGTGTGATGAATTATTTTTTAGGTTTAATCTTGTATATTACAGACATTTCACGTAACCTTTTTTTTTTTCAGTTTGTGGTTTACTGTTCTTATCTGTTATTTCATTTTATTTATTTATTTTTGGGACGGGGATAGTCGTTTTAATTTTGTGAATTCCTGTAATTAACAAAATACACTGTACTAAATCATGAATTTTGCCAACTACATGTATTTTCATTTACTCATTTGTGGAACTGCTACATGTCGAGGCTATACTGCCTGCGAGATCTGTCTCTGTATGGATTGGGGTACTACTAGAACAAGCTTAGCTCTACAGGTTGTGTGCATGGGTGATTGTTGAGCTGGTGTTGTCAGCACATGGGCAACAAGCCAGAATATTTTTGTGACAGTTTCTCTCCGAAGTGCAATAAAATGCAATTTCGCTTTAATACATTCTACTTGTCTATTACCTCGGAGTTCAGGCAAACATGTACTTGTAAATATCAGCGCACAAATTTGATCGTGTGGAAAATTGGAAATGGACAAGAATCGGTTTTGTTGAGTGCAGGAAAGAAGAAAGAGACAAGCCACTTTTTCAACGTTTTCCTGCTTGTATACTGACAAGTGAAAGTACAGACGGTATGACTTATTCCAAATTACAGAAATAAATGCACATTGTGACAACATTAGAGCATTGAAAGTAATGCATGTTTGCAGTTTGTATCTTGCTGTTATTCAATTAGCTTTATGTTGAGTTTTTGACTTATCTTTATTTACGTTGAAATATGAACCAAATGCCTTGCAAAATGGTAAAAGGAATGGTTATACTGTATCTTGAGAAACATTTTTTTTTTTGGGGGGGGGGGGGGAGGTAGTTAAACTAGGAAGTTTCAGTGATAAATGTATTGAGAGCATTTATTTACATATTTATTTACATCTATTAAGCAGACCACCCAACCATTCTGAATTTGGAGGAAGGAATCTGAATTTTGACCATTCCAAGCTCTTGTTTTGATATGATTTTCCTATTTTTCTTGATAAATTTACTATATACACTCCTATGGGAAATGGTGTTTCTTTCCTAATTTTGAGAAAAATCATCCCTATTTTTCAGTCAGAAAGGTTGGGAGGTCTGATTAAGCATGCATTGTTTAAATATACACATTTTCTATGGGGGAGACTGTGAAAAAAAGGAATAGAAAAAAAATTATAGAACAAAATGACTTGCGAAAAAGAAAAACGCTACGTTAAAATATTTTCTCTTTAAGAAAAGGGATGTATGAAAAATTGGTCATTGTTAACTTTGCAGGCACATATCTATAGTAGTCTGTTCAGAGAATTGAATTCTGAATTAATATGATTTTTTAATGCATTTGTTAACAACTAAAAAAAAGGCATTGCATTTTCTGCTGTGTGATTTGATGGGATATTTGATCGCCAAATTCATTCACATCATAGTGATCGGTAATGAAATGATACTTTTTATTCAGAGAACAAATATTTTCTTGCTGTAAGTTTTCTTTTCTTTTCTTTTTGTTTTTTGTTTTACCCTTTGTTTTTACCGGAGTACTTTGGTAAAAATTTTGTTTTGAGCTATTGAGCTCTCAGGAGCCAAATTGCTCTTTGCTTCCCCTTGTTTTTCTCTCTTTTCATATTGATGTTTCCATATTCCCCTTTATATTTCTTTCTTTCTTCGGCCAAAGTTTTCCTGGTGCTGCAAGGTTGACAGTCACATCAAGGCACTCTCGTCACAGTCAAGTTCTTCAAGAAAGCAGTGATTGTCCAGATATCCAAGGCATCTTTTGATTTGTTTTTGTTTTTGTTTCTTTTTACCAGTTCTTTGGTAAACCTTTTAGAGCTTTCAAGAGCTAACTTGCTGAATTCAGCCTAAGTAGCTAAAGAGCTAATTGCTCCTCACTCACATTTTTTTTCATTTGCACCTACTGTTTTTGATATTTTCTAACTCACCTGTATTATTCTCCTTTCCTGTCCACAGCATATGGCAAGGTGTTTCTTGTACGGAAGGTTGGCAGCCACAACCAGGGCAAGCTTTATGCCATGAAGGTCCTCAAGAAGGCAACGATCGTCCAGAAGGCAAAGACTGCAGAGCACACCATGACAGAGAGACAGGTCCTGGAAGCGGTCAGGAGTTGTCCTTTCCTCGTCACTTTACACTATGCCTTCCAGACAGACTCCAAGCTCAACCTTATATTAGGTGAGAAGTTGAACTGAGGCCAGTAGGCCCATTCTCATTAGCCCACACTGCATCAAGCTTGAGATGTAGGACCAGTCAGTTCTTCTAGAGAAAAACGTTAAAGTTTCCTATCTCCATTAGTATGCATAGAGCAATGGCTACTCACTTGAGGAATGACATAGAGCATATCATAGCCTGAATGCATTTTTAAAGTGATTATACCATGGTTGAAAAAATTTCGATATGTGATCAAGAATAGAATTCTTAGAACAATAACATTGAAATATTTGATGATTTTCAATCAAAGTCAATGCATTTTGGCTAATTATTTGTGGCTTCGTCATGGTTGACCTCAGAATTTGAGTAAATATGATAAACCAGCAATGACATAAATGTGGGTACCAGATAACACACACTGTAGTAAATGCGCGTACTAGACTGTTCAATATGTAATATACCCAGCACGCATTTTTGCTAGAATTGCACGACAGGTACCCACAATGACGTCATTGGGTCAACAGCAGTTGAAACTGGGACACCGCGGAGAGGTGCCAAAAATAGGTTGAAATCTTACCATAATTTTGGTTATTGCTTGGCAACATGACTATTTTGGAACTTTAGGCAGATGATTTTCTGCTAATAAAAGTATGCTCTTTTAAATGAAGGAACATTGTTTCAGCATTGGGTACACCCTTTGATGGCAAAATTTAACACCATAATTAACCAAATAGCTGCTTTTGACACTAGTCTAACAAGTATTTTTTTATTTGGCCTATAATTTGTTGTTTTTATTTTTGTTATTGTAAGTTATATAGTATTAGTGTAGTTTTGCGTGGTCTCATTATTGGCACTAGTGCACATTGAGCATTTTTTTGGTCCCTGTTATTCTTACCCCAGACATACATAGATCAAAATGTGTATTTGTGTTGTTGATTCGTCCTTTTTAAAGATGTGATATTCTTATTAAAAATGCAATTGTGCTTTAAAAACTTTATTGTGTTACTCTTTCCCAACCTAGATTATGTGAGCGGGGGTGAGCTGTTCACCCACCTTTACCAGAGGGAGCACTTCAGGGAAAACGAAGTCCGCATCTACATTGCTGAGATCGTCATTGCTCTAGACTGCCTACATCAGGTCAGTGAAAAAATATTTATTTGTAATCCCTGTTCAAATTTAGTAGTATCTAATGCACTGTAATAGTGCATATTTTCATCCGCTTTGAAAACGGAATTATGGCACCTCTTGCTTTCTTTCTCATGCAGGTGAAAACAATAGGGCAAGCTATTTTGTACCGTATGTTACAGACTATAATACTGGTGATTAGTATTTTTATCATTTTATTTAGAAATAACCCTACTGGAGCTGGGAACTCTAAAAAGTATGAAGTTAATTGATACATTTCATGTCAGTAAATGTTCATAGTGCCATAATACTTGTTGATGTAGGGCACAACTAAATGGCCAAATACCTTCAGCATGCTCAATGTGTGAAATGTCTGTTATGCTGACTTTGCCCATATACAGGTGATCTCTATGTGTCTTTGAACACAGTGAGTAGCACAACACTGTTGTAGGCAAACAAGAAATATAGTCTGCTGTCATGGATAGTTGGTAGAGCAGGTTCGGTTGTCAATCTTTAAGTAGAATATCTTTAAAGTTCTCTTGGGAAAAGGAGTACTTTTCACAGTTGGCTAGCTGTTTATTGTCTTTGGGGATTCCCCTCTTTGGTGCTGTGTTGAAGGTAAATTCTCTTGGGAAAAGGAGTACTTTTCACAGTTGGCTAGCTGTTTATTGTCTTTGGGGATTCCCCTCTTTGGTGCTGTGTTGAAGGTAAATTGTATTGCTTTTGAAAGAATTTCTGTCTGTCTTCAGTCATGCATACATGTAGTGATATTCTGCATAATTATGCTTGTGACTAGATCACTACACTATATTAAGTGATAAATACTCAAAAGCAAGGGGGGGGGATAGAAGCCATTGGAAGAATATTAATCTTACCTGTCATTTTGTAAAGATTTCATATGCCTTCAGCAGTTGTGTTATCTTCTCCCGATGTGGACTCATTATTTTACTCATGTTTGGATTTTATTAATCATTACTTGTTTATAACTTATCAAACCATTTTGCATATTTTGAAATAAGAAAGTGTTCAGTTAATACCTCAAATATGAATCCTTGGGCCAATGGATGTATCATTAATTCTTGGATAATTGCTTTCTTTTATGATTGATCTTTTTTTTTTAATGTCTTAGATAATGAGTAGGTCCATGTTTTATACATGTTTTTTTTTTTTGTGTATGAATATCTTTCATAAAATGTGGTGTGCTAGCAGGGTCTTTTTCTTGGTGTACTTTGGATAGGGACTTTTATGTAATATGTTTCAGCTGTGTAGTGATGATAATACATGTAAATATTTCACCTGCAAAAATTTGGGGCTTCTCAACTCCATGTAGGATGAGTCAAACTTAAATTCAGGTTGAATGTGATTATTCAAGCCGACAGTTAAATTGCTGATGAGATCCTGGAGTGGAGGAAGAAATAAGGGAAATTATGCCACCGTGGGGGTGTTTTCTTCTCGATACCAACCCGGTTTCCTTGAGAGCCTTAGACCTTATGCAAGGAAGCTGCAGAACCCACTTTTCTCATTCTCGCTGTCGGGGATATAGAGCCAAACATCACCATGGCAACAGCATTGGAAGCTGTTGAATGTGTGGGAGGGCTGGCTGGCAGGCAAGGTGGAATATCATCCAGCGATTGCATGCATTATGAATGGCACTTCCTGCTTATGTCTTAACCCACCTCCCCAACTCTCTCTTTATTTGCTTTTATTTCTTGTCCAGGGTCCTTTTGCTCTCTCCCCCCCCCCCCCCCCCCATACACACTCTCTCTCTTTTCCTCTTTTTCCTCTCTCTAATGTTTGCAAAACTGTGGCAAGAAATATTGGAGTCATCAACAAAGTAAAAAACATCCTTCCAAAACCGGCACTAACCAATTGTATTGTGCAATTATTCTACCTTATCTTAATTATGGAATTCTGGCATGGGGAAATGCTAGCCAAACAAAACTTAACAAATTGTTTCTACTTCAGAAAAAAGTAATGAGAACAATATGCAATGCTCCCTTCAGAGCACATACAGATGAATTATTTCGTCAAAAACGTATTCTTAAATTAAATGACCTTTATCGCTTGCATTTATATCAATTTATGTATCAGCTCAGCTCCTCTCTCCCTTCTTGTTTCCCTGTCTTTCTTTCTCTGAGTCTTTCTATCACTCTCCCTTCTCTTTCCCACTCCTTCAGTGTCACTCTCACTCACCTCTTTTGCCCAGGGTCCTTTTGTGGTGAATGTATGGGGGCTGAGAGATGGTTTGGAGATTCAGACCTTTTCTGCCAATTCCTTAATTACCAGCCCTTTACAAATTACCCTTATTTTGTGGTTTGAGCTGAATTCTGATTCAAAGCCTTGAAATAAACCACATTCACAAACAGGAGGAGTACAAAATGGCACACTTTCTCCATCTATGTTGCTGTCTTTACCATATGTTGTTTTGCCGTAGACATTTATAAAAGGAAAATTACCATTGAAATCCTTGATTTTGCGACATACTGTAAAGTTGAAAATGGCTGTGTGGTAGGGCAGCAGTCTGGTAGCTGTGAGGTCCCAGGTTCAAAACCCTCTAGAGTCAATATTAATCCAGTTCTACTCTCACATAGGATGTCAAGCTGTGGGCTCCTGAGGTACTTAAAGGGAAAGTCCACCCTAGAAGTTTCACTATTTCAATAAAAGGAGATAAATTTGAACAGCATTTTAAAAAAGAAATGAGCAAAATCGGTCAAAGAATAAGAAAATGACACTCATTTACATTTTCTAGTAAATTACTCTCGGCTCTGCAAATTGACAACACTGATGATCATGTGTGAGCAGGTCTCCATTCACTTTGTACATGAAATTTCACATTTTCTCAATTTTCTTGGAAGTTACACATTTTCTTACCCCATAGTCTAAGTATGTTATGTAAAAAGCAATTCTTCTGAACATACATTGACTATGGGGGTTAGAAAATGTGTAACTTCCAAGAAAATTGAGAAAATGTGAAATTTCATGTACAAAGTGAATGGAGACCTGCTCGCATATGATGTCATCAGTGTTGCCAATTTGCAGAGCTGAGAGTAGTTTGCTAGAAAATGCAAATGAGTGTAATTTTCTTATTCTTTGACCGATTTTGCTCATTTCTTTTTTAAAATGCTGTTCAAATTTATCTCCATTTATTGAAACAGTGAAATTTTGAGGGTGGACTTTCCCTTTAAAGCTCATTCAGATATCTGGTAAACCCCTACCACACGTTTTTTTTTTAAAACCCTACCACTTATAATAATGAGATGCGTTTTAACATGTAATAATACATGTAGTTCAAACTCAAATGATAAAAGAGTTTTGCCAAAAGTTACGCAGACAAATTGGTAATGTTATATTTTGTGCTAACTTAAGAAGAATTTGATAGATCTACATGTATACCTTGTTGCCCGGTGGGAGCAAAAAACAATAACTTTTGCTTTGGCGTTTTTTGTTTTTGTTTTTGTTTTTGTTTTGCTGCTTCATATGCTATTCATTTACTTGCAATTTTTAACAAGACTAGGAGGTTTACCACAAGGGTATGTTGTTTCATATGTGAACAAGACTTTGCTGATATTTATTGTATACAATGATTACCTCTACATGGGCCCTACCTTCTCGCCTAGCATTTGAGTAGAATAGCATTACATTGAGAAATTGAAGGCCATTCACATACGGTATGCATGCACGCATGCAGACTATAAAATGGTATGAAGAGAAGACTATGTCATAGGGTAATGTCAAAACCCTGGGAAAAGGAAATTGCAAGAGCTCCCTTTCATCGAAGAGCCTGACATTGTCAAATATTTCACATCATAGACCTTATTATTCCTCTTAGTATCTCCTGATATGATGATACTAAGAGCTTAATGGAGAGCTTTGGAGGAGTAGCCTGGATATATAGTGTTTTTTATTTTCATGAAATTATACGTTGAAGATTTGCATTGCATACAGCCAAGAGGCATCTGAAGGTATTGAAAGTTTAATAACATGATATGGAATGTGTATGTATGCTCATTACAAACATTCTGTTTCTAATTAATTACATTTATTTGTAATCCACCTTGCATCTTCAGGAAAAAAAAACCTACAAGTAATTCTAAATATTATTGTTATTACTACCATTGTGTTTTATGCTCAGTTAGTTTTAACCCATAGAGGTACAGCGTCACCTTTAGGAGACACTTTTACAGTATCTGTTGGTCCAGAATGTTGGGCAGTACACATCATACATGAGCAGAAAGAGAAAAATGCACTGACAAATTTGAGCCCATTCCCATCGCTGTACGGTGTGGCGTTCTCGAATTAGAGCTGTTTAAGTGTAGCAAATCATTAAACTCTTTAAATTGGCAATGCAGTGAATAATATATAATCACTATTTCTGTGTTCAAATTGGCAATTTCTGATTCAATTTTACAATTGTATTTCATTTTGGTTTATGTTATATCCATATTTATTTTTTTTCGAGCTTTGTAACGTGGAAAAAAATAATTTGTATTGCCGATTTGAGGATTGAAGATGATTAATTTTGACCTCAAGAAAGCTCTGTACTGCTATTCTAGGTGATAATGGTTTCCATTTCCAAGTGTAACATGTACTTGTCAATATTAGACCTTTGTTCCACGTACGTGTAGGCCTACATGAACATTTACAGCAAACTTCAAACAGCTTCTTAACTTATAGCAGGACAGATCTTTCTTAGGGTTTAGATTAATCAGTTTTTACTCCTTAATCAGCAACAATTATCACTTTCCATTCTGACATAGATTGAAAAAAAAAATGGATATAACATGAACCAAAATGAATTAAAATAATAAAATCTAATCTGAAAATTGCCTGTTTGCATGCAGAAATAGTAAATTATTTTCTTATTTTCACTGCATTACAAATTTAGAGAGTTTAATGATTAATTACAGTTAAATGGCTCTTGATCGAGAATGGCACAACACACTGCATTGGAAATGGGCTGACAATTTTCAGTGAATTTTTCTCTTTCTGCTCATGTTTAATGTGTTATTCTTACTGTTCTGGATCAAGAGATATATGTAATAATAACATCATTTAAACGCCCACATATCCATCCCAAGGGATACTCAAGGCATCTAACAAACATACATGTATTATGAAAAAGATAAGAAATAACATAAGACAAAATAGTTTAGCTAATAATAGATATTATTGTGAAATATAATATATAGTATATAGATTATAGATTAACCAAAATGTTCTGACATAAGATATGTTTTCAAGTTGTTTATTTTTTATTTTTTTAAACAATTTGCAGGCAGGTGACATTTTAATTGAATGGGGTGAAGCAGCAGCAAATGATCTGTCACCCCAGCTCCTCTGTGTTCTTATTTTTTTTTTTTTAGCTTTAAGGAGATGGAGGAATAAACCTGCACGAGTAGCTGAAGTGGGATGAAGGAGAGAGAAAATATAGGAAGGGGCAGAGATACCGCAAAAGTGTCTTGGGAAAGAGATACTATTCTGCTATGCATTCATGCATCATTATTGCAATTTCCATTTCCACGTACATGTACATGTGTTGCCTAGGGAAGCATTGTAGTCTACTCTTGATTATGGTGAAGAGCTGTAAACATCTTTTCCAAGCACAGCGAGTGGGTGTTCTCATGGTCAGTCAACTCTCCTAGTCTGCTCCAGGATATCACGTAGCATGTTGTGATGCAGCCTCTATCTGTGTGCTCCCAAACGGCCTTGGAGACGCTTATTACCATGCCTTTACATGGGTCTGTGGCAACCATTATCGGTGCATTGTACGTTCAACAGTTCACATTCCCTGCAAGAACTATATCTGGTAGCGATTTTAACCCGTTGAGCATGATGTGATTTTGGTATAACACACGTTTTCCATAGACCTCAGCTCTCTCAGGGTTAGTACATGTATACAATGGGTTAAACACATTGGTTAACATTGTTATGATTTTTAAAAAATCTCATTTTGTTACTTGAAAATGGGATAAACAGAAGGGTTATAGTGTAAAAATACCAGTCTGAAAGTTTCAGAGTATAATATCCACAGGAAGTATTTTTAAATATAAGAAATGTGAAGCAGTGTTTGAAAAATATACGAGGGTCGGTTGCACAGACTAGACGTAAGGAGTGCGCGTGCGCGCATGGCTCACTGGAGCGTACTATGTGTATTGGCGAATCAAGCGGTGGAAGGCAGATAACGGTATTTTTTAATTTGAGCAAAACAGTCCTTTTATTTATTGTCTCTAGAGACAAAAAAATAATAAAATCGCTGTTTTTCGTCTAACTTACAGTTTTTCATTCCAAATTATGGTTGGTTTCAGGGTTTTTGAGTACACATACAAGTATTCATGTATGTTTTATCTTAGTTTGAGAATTTTTTAAATCAGCTGCCCACAAAGTTAGCCAATACCTTTAACAAGTATACATGACAGTGCTTTCAAGGAATATCACACATGTACTTAGGTACAGACTGCCGTCCAAAGACTAAAGGAAGCAACTCTGATGTTTTTTTTCAGAATTGACTTTTTCTCGATTTGGGATACTTTTTCGTATGCTCTACATGATGATGAATAAATCGAGGTCACATGACCCCCAATTTCCAAAATATGGACATATCAAAAGGAAGCAGCTCCATAGATATTTTCTTCATAATTACTAAGAATCTCATTCTACGGAGTTGCTCCCTTTGTCATTGGAAGGCAGCATACTACACCTGGGTTGAGAGTAGCAAATGTAGATCACTATTTTGGACATTACTGTCATGGTAGGAGCTTAAATCCACGAACATCAGCATTGTGTACATTCCCAGTCAAGTCTTTAAACCATCACACTTTGGATCTTCACTTTCAGTCACCTCAAGATAATCATTAACCCATTTGTGACAGAGGGTCCACATCATATGGTTTGGTCTAATAACTTTTGATGCAGAGCCTTAAAAATCGTACCGTACTGTGCCCATTTTGGTTGCATCAATATTTGTTGTTTGATGCTGAAAAATTTTCAAAGGAAAATAAGCATTAAAATCCTTAAATTGGCAATGTGATGGAAAGTTTCAAATCAGTTTTTCCCTGCAAATTGGCAACTTTTTGACTTCTCATCAATTTACATTTATTTCAGATACATGACATTTAATAAGAAAAATGTATCATTAAAATAAAAAATGTTGGTGTTCCCAATTTGAAGAATAAAAGCTGATCAAAATAAAAAATGTTGGTGTTCCCAATTTGAAGAATAAAAGCTGATCAAATTAGGCTTTAAATAATTCCTGTCAAGAATGGGTTAATTTAAAGTTGTTGCATAGAGAGAAACTAATACGATTCTGCTCTGGTTTTGCATGAACCTTCTCCTTATTCATTCCGAAAATTATTTCAGGGTTTGATACAAGGATTACACCCAGTATTTGATAAAGGAATTGATGCTTATAAATTCATGTTCCATTTTACATTGTATGAATAATGAAATATTATTCATATAATTATTCATATAATATTCATATTACTACTCTGGTTTTGCATGAACCTTCTCCTTATTCATTCCGGAAATTATTTCAGGGTTTGATACAAGGATTACACCCAGTATTTGATAAAGGAATTAATGTTTATAAAGTCATGTTCCATTTTACATTGTATGAATAATGAAATACGTGAATACTTTAAACTGCATATGGCTAGAGGGAAAGGACAAAGTATGAGGCCATCCCCGCGTTCAGACACAAAAAATCTGTCGTATAGCTATACTAAATACCAAAATGGTATAGCTGTATGATGAATTTCTGTATCTGTTGGCTCACTGACGAAACATCGTATAATGAAACTAGGGTCTGAGCATCGTTTCAAATTAGAATTTGATAAAGAATCATGGTCCTCGAGTGTCTGAACACACATGTATAGCGACCATAGAATGGTATAATTGGACGGGGCTTAACATCGAACCTTGCCATGACACCATGTGCAGTAGGAAACTGTGCATCTATACAACATTTTCTTTAACTCTTACAGTGCCGATGGCGCGTATATGTGTCCAAGAGACTTTACATTTTTAATCGACCATTACCCCACTTAGAATAATGGATATGGTCATGAAAATACATCAAAGTTTAGAGGATAAATATAGTACGGTATTTAAAATATCTACCATTCACTATATGCTACCATGAGATATTTTTTAGAAAACTGCAGATTTTGGAAAGGATCCATTCTTATTTTAGCATAAAACAATAGCAAACAAATGAGAAATGAAAACGGAAATGTCAAGAGGGCAGCTCATTTCTATTTCCAAATAATTTTCAAGCAAGACATTGAATTAATGGAAATATTTGGTATCTTTTGAAAGGGTAATAAAATTTCTACAACTTTTGTGTACAACTTATCTGTATAGAAATTACTGTCGAAGACTTAAGGGCATTCAAAAAGCAAGCATTGTTCATGATTTGGTAGAATTTGGGAACAAGCAAAACCCCTTGGCACTGTAAGAGTTAAAGAGTTCGGGATGTGCGTCTGAACACTTATCGCTGTACGATGATTCTTTACATGACGTTTCTTTATCGAGTTTTGGGATAAGCATTTTGTGTGTGAACAGGCTATAGTCTGTTCAAGTTGATTTTATCTGGGGCATTCGCCTCTTAAGTATGGGATTATGATCTTGTCTGAGCCAATAAATCAGATTTTTACAAGTATTGTTGTGATCTAGTTTACAGTAGGGTAAGCAGTAAATATTCCTGTCAGTCTCTGTAATACGTGAATTAGTTGAGAACAAGAAAGGCATGAATACTGTATAAAGGCTTGTTCAGATATCCAGTGACAAACCACTGAGGCATCCTCTTGTTTTTCAACCCATAGCAGTACAGAGCTTTCTTGCGGTCTAAATTAATCATCTTCAATCCTCAAATTGGCAATATAAATTATTTTTTCCCACGTTTACATAGCTTGAAAAAATTAAATATGGATATAATATAAACCAAAATGAAATATAATTGTAAAATTGAATCAGAAATTGCCAATTCGAACACAGAAATAGTGATTATATATTATTCACTGTGTTGCCAATTTAAAGAGTTTAATGATTAGTTACACTTAAACTGCTCTAATTCGAGAACGCCACACCATACAGCGATGGGAATGGGCTCAAATTTGTCAGTGCATTTTTCTCTTTCTGCTCATGTATAATATGTACTGCCCAACATTCTGGACCAACAGATACTGCAAAAGTGTCTTCTAAAGGTGACACTGTACCTCTATGGGTTAACTTTCTCAGCGTCACTTATGTTAGTGAGATGCGCATTAACGTGTCAAATGAATTAATACAGAGTTTTCAACAGGTAAACAGACACACTAGTCATATTTTGTGCTAACTTTATAAGAATTTGATTGGTCCAAACTACAAACCGTTTTGCTGCCAGGAGGCAAAATACATTGTAGATGCTTTTTGGCTCAGTAGTTTTTTGTTTTTTTGGTTTTGGGGGTTTTTTTGCCTCCTCATATCCCATTCATTGACACACAAAAGAAAATGCAAGGTTCACTGTGCACAGGGCTTTGCCATGTCAAATCCAAACAAGCCTTAATTCAGGTTTGAAACCATGTTGTACAACTTTTCTTACAAAAAGAAAATGAAAAACAAACAAAACAAGACTAACATGAGCACTTCTTGGTACTGTTAAGGCAATTCTATTTTTGTTACTTACATGTAGATACAGAATATGTATTTCAATATTTTCGTGCTGTTCAACAAATTCTTTTTCGTTGATCTTTTGGATAAACAAGCACTTATGGGGATAAATTTTACTAGGTGGATCTCACACTAGGCTTTTATTTCACACATTTACGATTAAAATCATGTTGAAATCTGAACAGTGCAGCAGCATTCAATAAGACTTCGCATTGTATTCATGCGCATATGGTGCATACATTCATTTAATGTGCTTGAACTCTTTACAGGGTAAATTAGAGTTCTTTGCCCGGCTAATGCCTATACAGACCCACAGGATATAAATGAGGTCTTTGGCCTAATTTACATTCATGTACATGTACAGGTATCTGTTAAACATGCTTTGCACCACCGAAAAATGTATTATTTTGCACAGGGACATGAAAAGCCGGAACTCTCTGCGATTTAGTAGGCTTCAATGTGCAGCTTTGTTAATGGTTATTCCCCATTAGGTTTTGAGTGATTGCACCCATTTCATGGGACTTTAGGAATTGTTGTCAATGTGTCGGGTAGATAAAAGAAGAATTTAGAGAAAGAGAACATTTTGAAGTCATTTCTTTATTGTTACTCACTTGGACACAATTGTTCATGTCTGTAACAGGTAGGGGGAAAGCAATGGAGAGAGGAAGAGGGATAAAAGGTATTTGAACTGTATGAAACGGATTTTTTTCCTGCTATAAAATGTTCATTTATTTTTGTAGTTCAACATTTTCATCCTTTATCTTAATTTAATTTTCAAGGTATTTTCCGTGACTGTGCACAAAGATATGTTGGACATATACTACTTGCAAGTTTCAAAGGAAGAAGATTCAGCAAGTTTTGTTTTATTCTGTTTTGTTTTTTGTTTTTTTAATTTTGTCTTTTGTTATTGTCTTTTTTGTTGCTGGTTGAGTATGCACCACACACATGTCACCTTTTCTTTTTAGAAATATTTCATGTCCTTGTTTTTATCTTTTGTCAATAAGGATGTGAAATATATATTTTTGTTATCATGACCTAAAGTAAAATTGTTCAAGCGTACTTTAAGTCAACTGTGCAACTCAACAATGTACAGGATGCAACCCAAATGTTTTGTTGAGTCTTCTTTTGATAACATGCTTCCATATCGGTTGATGAATGGAGGCTGATATCTTGCACGAGTTGAATCTGCCATTCATATCTTTAAATTTCTGTAAAGATTTTAGAGTATTGAAGCGTGATGAGATTTGTACTCTGATAATATCGTCTCCCCTCTTTCATGTTGTGTGCTTCTGAATGAGTCATTCTTTATTAGAAATGATCTTTTTCCAACTCCAGTAAAGGTTTAAAATTTTTACGTTTGAAATATGGTTTTATGTTTTCTTGTAAATCGTCACCTCTTTTTTTCTCTCTCTCCCTCTCTCTCTACAGCTTGGAATCATTTATCGAGACATCAAGCTTGAAAACATCCTATTGGACAAGGATGGTCATGTGGTCTTGACAGACTTTGGACTCAGCAAGGAATTTCTCACAAGTAAAGTGAGTAACCAGATTTGCAAGAAGAATAAATTGACAAATAAAAAAATTGCTTGGAAAGTTGGAATGAACATTTATAATTTGTGCTTTTGTAAATTTCTCATATACCCCATTTGCTACAGGAACAGGGCCCTATTTCATAAAAACTTTTGTTATCAAAGTCTGTCACACTCCTATCACAAATTTGCTCTCAGCCAATCAGATGCAAGGATTTCAGTAGCTTATTGCAGCTTGTTATTGATAACAAGTTTTCTGAAACGGGGGCCCCTGCCCCTGGTGGCCCCTGTTTTAAGCCTATCAGAATTCAGTAGCCAGTGGGCCCCTGGGCACTACATAGTCAGCCTTGGGCAAAAATTGATCAGTGACTTACTTTATTTCATTATGTTACTAATGAAGCTTTCACTCAGTTTTTTTAGGGTACAACCCTATTAACATGTTCCACTATTGTGTTGCAGAAGTATCTATCTTTGATTTGAACATTTAGTAGGAGTTTTCATTTTATTTTGCAGTTAGCACTTTTCGAAATCAGAACAGTTGTTTGTTTACCTTTAATATGAATATTAATGTACACCCAGGATCAGAAATATTGAATGAATTAAATATTATTTGGCCCAACCACTACAGCGATTTCTCATCTTATTTTGAATATTAGGACACTTGAAGAGTGATTCTTTTTAGGGAATCTTTTGACTATGATGTTTTTCTTAACTTACATAAAAAGAATGAGAAAGCTCTCATAAGTTATTTCTGACTATTCCCAGAACTCAAGCTTCCTTAAATAGAAGAATATATAAAGGATAATATTCTCAAGATTTGCTCCTAAGTATTTTTATATCTGCTCATGCTTCTGCACGTGAACGAGAAAGATGGGATAGGCTAGCATAAGAGTCATGATGCATTTCCCTGTATCCATACTTCTGACTCCCTTTAAGTGCAATAAACCACATTTATTGTCTAGCCACAAATAATTTTAGCTTTCAAGTGGTGGTTTTGCTGCTTGAGAATTAATCAGATTGGATATAGTCGGAACATGTCACAGACTCTCGAAATTGTTTGCAGTATTGTACCATTGGACAAAGATTTGTCATTTTGGAATTGAAATGGAAATGTAGGTATGCAATAAATGTATCTAGGTTTTTTTTTTTTTTTTTAAAATAGGGATGGGATGTACATAATCAATGATGAAATAACCAGTTTCATCTAGAAATTCATTTGTGTAGTTTCCTTGTCAGTGTGTTCTAATGCATAAAATCTTCAGATCTGTGTGATAGTGTGATTTACAAATTAAGATATATAACCCTTGCAAATATATATTTTTAAATGTAATGTTTGTCTACAATAATGTATCAGCTCGTAACACAATAGTTGATTAAAAATAACCCCTGTGAAATAACAATGTACTTTATTTTGTAAAAGCCTGAATCGCTGTATCACCTTGATCTTAATTTTTAAGTCTGCATTTCAAATTTGCAATAATCATTCAGTAGAGACTTCTGCAATGGTACCTTTTGATGGCATTGAACATCATTAATGAGATTGTCGTGTTATTTGTGATTTGAATGTTGATTTATTACTCCTCATGATCTATGCAAGTAGGCCACATTGCATACTAATGTGAGTTCAATTGCAGTATGAAAAGTGCACTCACCTTTCTCTGTGATTGATCATGTACTTTGAGTATCAGAGCAGTCACTAATGGCAGTATTCCATGTTACTAGATAACCTTGCCATTGCATGCAGTACAGATTAAAGGACTATGTTCAGCTTTAATTAGTAGATACTATTAATAGCTGAGATAGTATTGCTAGAATGAAAAACAAATTCAGGGAACATGATGGTGATGGTTATGATGATTGTAATTATGATGACGATAGTGATGATGGTGATGATGATGATGAAGATGGTGATGATGGCAATGATGATGATGGTAATGATGATGATTGTGATTATGATGATGATCACCATCATACTTACTGCGTAAAATTCAAGCCATTATGGCATTGTGTCTCTTTTATTTCAACAGGATGACCGGACATACTCTTTCTATGGCATGGTAGAATACATGGCCCCTGATGTTGTGCCAGGCGGGTCTGACAGTGATGATGATGATGATGGTGATGATGACAATTGTGATTATGATGTTGATCACCATCATACTTACTGCTTAAAATTCAAGCCATTCTGGCATCATGTCTCTTTCATTTCAACAGGACGACCGGACACACTCTTTCTGTGGCACGGTAGAATACATGGCCCCTGACGTTGTGCCAGGCGGATCTGACAGTGATGATGGTGATGACGATGATGATGATGATGATGATGATGATGATGAGAAGGATTGTGATTATGAGGATGATGATCACCATCATACTTACTGCGTAAAATTCAAGCCATTCTGGCATTGTGTCTCTTTTATTTCAACAGGACGACCGGACATACTCTTTCTATGGCATGGTAGAATACATGGCCCCTGATGTTGTGCCAGGCGGGTCTGACAGTGATGATGGTGATGATGACGATGATGATGATGATGATGATGATGATGAGAAGGATTGTGATTATGAGGATGATGATCACCATCATACTTACTGCGTTAAATTCAAGCCATTCTGGCATTTTGTCTCTTTTATTTCAACAGGATGACCGGGCATACTCTTTTTGTGGGACAATAGAATACATGGCTCCTGAGGTTGTGCGGGGTGGGTCTGACGGTCATAACAAGGCTGTGGATTGGTGGTCACTGGGAGTCCTGACCTATGAACTCCTGACAGGGGCTTCCCCGTTCACAGTGGAAGGGGAGAGGAATTCACAATCGCAGATATCACAGTGAGTAGTACTGTTTTAGATTTTGGAATGTAAATGACAACAGTTGTATTTAAATATTGTGTTTGTGAATGACAATCTCATCACGAAGTTGTCGGTCATAACTCCGTAATCCCATGTTACAGCAAAGATGTGACATATACCCCAGTGACTTAGCACTTGGTTTTTTGTTTTGGGTTGTTTTTTTTTTTTTTTGGGGGGGGGGGGTCAACCATTGGGTTTTAGGTAAGGTTTTGGATTACCCGTAGAGTTTGGTTGAGGCTTAAAGTTTGGAAGAGGGTTGAAATTACAAATTTGACGAGTGTTTGAAATGAACTGCATGTCCTTGCCTTTAGAGTATTGTCATATCATCTTTGATATTATGGATAGAATATGAGAATATGAGGATCCGTTATAAAGAATCCCTATATTATATCCATAATAT
Organism: Echinometra lucunter; assembly: GCA_029962745.1. NCBI lineage: Eukaryota > Metazoa > Echinodermata > Echinoidea > Camarodonta > Echinometridae > Echinometra > Echinometra lucunter. Next base: position 30,511,211 of record CM057152.1, read on the forward strand.
TAGAAATATGATATGACAATGCTCTTAGTGCAATGAATGGTGAATGACATTGTTATTTTTGTACACATGTATCTTGTGTTTGCCAACAATGTCAGAACATGAGCTCAAAGTGTGTACATCTGCATGCAACAAATATGTGCCGTTCTTAATGGATTGGTTCTCTATAGAGCAAGTTGTGAGTATTCTGATAATCTACTTAACCCTTTACCAACTACTCTGACAATCATCACAATAGTAGGTCTACTATTAAATCAAACAATCGTAATGATTAGTTTTCCCTTTACAAGTGTACCAGGGAATCTGAAAATGGCTAGGATACTTGAGCAATATCTATAGAAGAATTATAGCATCAGTGACTGCACAAAGGATTTCAGAATTTAACCCATAGCAGTACAGAGCTTTCTTGAAGTCTAAATTAATCATCTTCACTCCTCAAATTGGCAACAAAAATTATTTTTTTCCATGCTTACATAGCTTGAAAAAAATAATCATGGATATAACATGAACCAAAATGAATTATAATTGTAAAATTTTATCAGAAATTGCCAATTTGTACACAGAAATAGTGATTATGTATTATTCACTGCGTTGCCAATTTAAAGAGTATAATGATTAGTTACAATTAAACTGCTCTAATTCGAGAACACCATACCATACGGCATTGGGAATGGGCTCAAATTTTTCTGTGCATTTTTCTCTTTCTACTCATGTATGATATGTACTGCCCAGCATTTTGGACCAACAGATACTGCAAAAGTGTCTCCTAAAGGAGACGCTGTACCTCTATGGGTATATCAGAAGAAAATTTTCATTATTTTTCCCCTAAAAAATCAATTTAGCAGGCAACGTGTTAATTAATTATTCCACAGACATAAGCATCATGTCTACATGAAAATCTGTATTTAGTCTCATTACCATAAGTTTCATATCAGTATACAGACATTAGCCTCTTATCAACAAATAAATATTATAATAAGATTTGAATCATATACAGTGTATTGAGGGAGGTCCCCATTCATTCACTTTTAACTTGGCAGTGCATGCAGAATACAGTGTGAAAAATATACATCTGTCTATGCATAAACACACAGCTGGAGGCCAGTTTAGATAAATATCATCTTTTCATCTCCAGAGTTGGATATGATCCATTTTTTTTTTTAGCACAAAACGGTTCATTACCCATGCTCGAACTAATGTGTATACTGTTTAGAATGATGTGAAGGACTTGCAGTTGCTCCAGTCTAGTGATCTACTTTTTTGGCCTGCTTTTTATGTCGAGGCAGCCCGGTCTGACCCAAATACTGATGACCTGGGAAGGTCATATGATTCTTGTATGGTATGAATAGCCTAGCCTTCAGCACCCTGTTTACTGCATGGAGGAATATTCTTGAAGCACCAACATGCAGCAGGGATCCAAAATAACTTTTGTGTTTGGGGTCAGTTTTGAAGATGTAGAAAACAAGGTTTCCCGTTGTACTTTTAAATGAAATGTCTTTTAATTTCAAGAGAAAGATGTGACTGAACTTTTGAAGAAATTGCAGTAGGATTGGTTTAACAATTTCAACTTGTAAATTCTTCCTGAATGAGGTTCTAAAAAAATTTTTATGGTGGTTAACATTGAAATTATCAGATTTATCAGTAATTTTGGTGTTTTCTTAGTGGAGAAAAAAGCCTGATTGGCTGCAAAGCACAGATACTTTAGACTAGTAACACATTTGCCTTGCATTATTCAGGGCTCTTCCTCTGAAAGAATACATAGTATCGTTGCATCTGTGCAAAAACACACCTAAATAAATTGTGTGCAGAAAAGCCCGTCACAAATATGATGCATTTTAAAGCTCTTGTAATGAAAATGCAGTTGTGACACTATTTTTTTTTTAGTTACTTTTACCTTCCTTCTAATTCAGGTTTGAAGAAATAATGAAGCATTTCCTGACTTTCTTCTTTCTTCAAGTTTTGAGAGAACTCCTTTTGCGCACTCTCATCACGTAAAGGCTCGTTCAGATATGACATGACAAACCTCCGCGACAGACCCATGCATTTTATTTATGCAGTAAGTGAATGGGATATGAGGTGGAAAAAAAAACAAAAAAACGCTGAGGCAAGTGGCATATTTTTTGCCTCCTGGTGGCAAAAAGCTGTACGGACCAATCAAATTCTTTAAAGGGAAAGTCCACCCCAAAAGTTTCACTGTTTCAATAAAAGGAGATAAATTTTAACAGTATTTCAAAAAAGAAATGAGCAAAATCGGTCAAAGAATAAGAAAATTATACTCATTTACATTTTCTAGTAAATTACTTTCGGCTCTGCAAATTGGCAACACTGATGTCATCATATGATGTGTAAAATAGTGTAAAATATGATGTCATGAGTTTGCTGCACAACTTATGACAAAAATCTCTCGTATTTGAGCATTGATGCATTGATGCGCGTTCATTGACACACGGTGGCTAAGTTTGCTGCTCCATACCTGAACACTGAAAACCTGAAAAAAAAAAACGGGTTTGTCGCATCATATCTGAACAAGCCCTTTAGGGTGTTTCTATACTTTGTACAGTTTTCTGCAGATATAGCCTTTTTTTCTCTGACTGGCTTCTGATGAATATTTATGCTTGGGGGGGGGGTGGGTTACATGTAAGAGGGGTTGTAGATGAATGGTCGACATGGTAAGTTTGTGTAAAGGTTTAAAAAATATTATCATATAAGTGTCTTCTTTTATTGATTCCTGAAAAATGTTGATTGTAGTGCAAATGGTATTAAAGGTAGTAAACAAGTAGTGGTAGCGAAATGAAAGTTGACATGAAACTGCTCAGATATAGTCTCATATTGTTCGGCCTGCATGAAAAGATGCGTGAGTGAGATAATCTAGTATTCTATTCAGGATTTCCCGTGATTTTCAGTAAAACAATTCAAATGATCGTATATCAACCGTTATCTTATACCCTCGCTACGGACCATTTACCCCGACGCTCTCGGCTCAACGGCACATAGCTGTTTGCACACACTGTTTACACGTGTTTTCGACATGGGCCCGCGCTGAGAACTCGATGTATTTTCCATTGATATTTTAGCCATTTCTAAACAAATATTTTTCAAAAAAACGTCAACTATGTTCGAAATTGGTCATTCTACATCAGTTCATGTAGTAATTTTCATTCCACCTAACAAAGTAGTTAGATATTCAAAGCGCCACCTTTTCCACTACTGCTTAACATTCAACTACAGTTTCATCTATTAATGTAGTTTAGATTGTGTAAAGTAATTCATGGCTTTCTGGACTAAATCTCATAACTTTCACTCTGACATTTGATAAAAAAAATTTCCTTGTGATGAGGAAGAGCAGGAAAAACTGAGCGGGACTGTTTCAAATATTTCTTCACTGGAAAATAGGTTAATTGACTATTGAAATGGCTTACTGGTGATTAATTACTGCAGTCTTGTATACCTAATCACATGTAAATCGTTAACTTATTAATGTTGACAAATTATGTTAAGAGATGATCCTATCTTCATATGCATGTAGGGGTATTATCTCATATAATATTTCATTTTTTTGTTAGATATAACATGTCTCTGTGCATCCTGATTGCAGAAGATACATATAGTTTATATAAGAGTAGCGTTGAAAGGGTTAATTATGCAGATGAGAAAGGGTATTCAGATTTTTTTCTCTGTTTATTTATTTATTTTTTTTAATGACAAGTTTCTTAGCCTCTTCCATACCTTTAATTCTTTCCCTTTTTTCTCCTTTCCTTTCCTTTCTTTTTCCCACTTCTTTCCCTTACCTTCTCCCTTTACTTCTCTCTTGCTTTCTTTTCTTTCTCCTCCCTTCCTTCTTTCTCTCTCTCTCTCTCTCTCTCTCTCTTACATTCCTATGTACTGTTTTTTCTTTAATCCATTCTGTTTCTCTCTCCTTTACTTCCTGTTTTCTCTATCACTTCATCTCCTACTGAACATTATAATTTTCGCATCATGTAGTTAAAATGTTATTGGTAGCTTTAAAATTAAAATTTTCCATTTCACCTTTTTTTTTGTTGATTAATAACTTTGATTTATAATTTGAGTTCAAGTCTTTGGCATAGAAGTACAGTATCTATTTCTTAGCAGATAAAGTTATTCTAAATCAAATATTCTGAATTATGAATTATCTGTAATATACAGTTCAGTAATATTTATATCTTGTGAAAATGTCATGGTAATTTATCAGAACGATCCCTGGGAAGTCACGTAAAAGTCATTGGAATTGGACATTATCAAAGTATACTAACCCTGAAATTAATCAGACAGTGTAATCAGCCAATGCCTATTTGATTCTGACTTTCTGTGAAATTGAAGCAAAACTAATGCCGTGGCTGCACTGGAGTACACAATGGGTTTAGTCGCCTTGATGGTTATCAAATTCATGTTCGACTCAGACTCAGTCTGAACTAATATGAGTCATGTTCTGTAGAGGCCTATAGTGTAGTCTCATCAATATTCTGTCTAGTATCGGTAGCTCTGTCTGTGGGCATTGTTTTATAATGAAATATGTGAAAAGGCATACAAGTCAGTGTATACCTCATTTTAAAGGCATTGGTTAACATTGTTATAATTTTTTCAAAATCTCATTTTGTTACTTGAAAATGGGATAAACATAAGGGTTATAGTGCAAAAATACCAGTCTGAAAGTTTCAAAGTATAATATCCACAGAAAGTATTCTTAAATATTAGTATTCTTAAATATTAGAAATGTGAACCAGTGTTTGAAAAATATATGAGGGTCGGTTGCACAGACTAGAAGTAAGGAGCGCGCATGCGCGACATGGCTCACTGGACCGTATTTTTTAATTCTAGCAAAATGGTCCTCTTATTTATTGTCTCTGAGATGAAAAATAATGAAATCACGGTTCGCGTCTTACTAACAATTTTTCATTCCATATTATGGTTGGTTTCAGGGTTTTTGAGTACAAATACAAGTACTCATACACGTTTCATCTTAGTTTGAGAATTTTTTTAATTGGCTACTCACAAAGTTAGCCATTGTCTTTAAGGGTTGTTAAGGTATGAGGTTGTTCAGGTAAACCCTGGCATTATTTTTCCTAAAAGACATAAATAGATTTCAAATGATGATTTTAAAGGTTAGTCCCAGACGTAAATAATCAAATCTGGTTGATACTCGGTATTAAAATCCAATTACACAAGCAATATTTTTCAAGAAGTATAAGCCACCCTGTAGAAATATGATATTAGGATTAAGAATTTGGTATGTATCTTGAGTATGTGGCTATGTGCATTATGTTATATAATGTCATTCTTATATTCTGTGATTATACCCTGAAGTACATGGGGAGGGGGGGGGGTATGATGTAAAGTATTGAAAATGAACCACAGAATGGAAAACATGATGTTGTTATTGTACCATCTGTGTAGTATTCTACCTTTTTAAGAGGCATGGTTTGGAAGCAGACTATTTGTGGTAGGATGTGCTATCTGGTCACTGATCATGGTACACCTGGTGACCTCAGGATGCCTGCGAACAGGCCACGTTCACATCGAATTTAGAAGTGTGGGGTCTCTTGGGGTGTAGATCTGAATTATCTCAGCCATGTTCACATCTGATCTGACAATGAACTCACTGGGTATGTGGTTCTGAATAGCTCAGGTCTTGTTTACATCTGCTGTAATGTGTGATAAATACATGAATGTACTGACTGGTTATGTTCACATCTGTGTTATAATATAGGTTAATAGCCCTAGCCATGTTCACATCTGATGTAGACTGTAAGGTCGCTGAGCATCATTCTGAATAGTCGTGGTTATGCTCATACATTTATCTGATGAAAATTTTGAGCATTTGTTACATTAGTCAGTATATCCTTCAAACTCTAAGTTTTTTCCAATATCTGTAATTTATGGAAAAAATTGCAGAAAACAAAAGACAAAATGGAGTTATGGAAATTAAACTTTGAAGCTATTAATGGATTTTTATATAATTTTTTAAAAGATTGTTCTCATTTTAAAATATGAAGTGGGTCTCTCTATGCACTTAAAGGAAGAAACAGGATACTGTCGCGGAAAAAGGAAGGGACGCAGAAATGCCATCGCTTTTGGACATGTGTAAATGTCGTTAAGTGCCTCAAGGATCTAATTGCATACTAAAAGGCATCAGATTAACATATGATAGACAATCATAGATCTCAGTCAGAGGAAAGACTACAATGTTTTATATATATATATATTTTTTTTAAATCTGAATACATGTCTACAGTCTATTATCTCTTGGTTTATGTATATATTGAAGTGATAAGGCTCGTTCAGACATGCTTGCGGTACACCATGTCCAAAACAAAAGCCCTTTTTAGTACTAAATGAACGAACAGTGGGGGATGAGAGTGATAACAAAGCGTCTACACATATACCTGTGTGCAAAAATGTGAAGTGCAGTATGGTTAAAAACGCCTCCATTTCCTGTAAGCGGTTTCCAGGTATACAGGTATGTGTACAAGCCTTTAAAGTGTATAAAACACGGACGTTCATAATGGTCAAAAGAGTTTTTCATAATTTTTGTTATTGTTGCAGTTGAAGAAGAACAAAAGAAATTAGCATATTCAGGAACTTATCTAGAAATAAAGCACTAATTACTTGAATAAGTTTTTCATTTCCTTATTTTCTTTGCTGTTGAAGACATCTACAAAGTTTAAACCTTACTTGTAATGTATAGATGAATAGCATCTCAATAAAATAAGTTATTTTTCAGTGTAATATTAAACTTTCCACATTTTTTCTGATGAAATGATCAAGGAAAATTACTTTGCAAAGTATACATGTATATTAAAGAGTTTTTTTATTTCTGCCAATATGATATAGCTGCTAACCATTTTTGCCTATACATGTATATAGATTTCTCCTTTTTTTAAAGTTTAATTTGCCTCTTCGAAATTTATCACAACAGGGGGGTGTAACATAAAGAGATACAATCAATTTTTACAGTCAATTGTAACTCTTTAGTGCATGGTTTGCCATAGACTTTCGATTGATATCAATTGTAAGATTGATTGTATTTTTTATTTTACACCCCCCCCCCCCCCCCGGGGTATTATTGCGTAATGTCTTGATTTTTAGATTTCACTCATACAGATAACCTCTGGTTTGAGTCTAAGCAATTTTACCACAAGCTTTTTTTTTTCCCTCTTTGAATTTATCAAAGACTAATCTTAACCAGCCACCCTCCAATGCTGAGCACATTTTCCAAAGAGGTCAAAGATTTTATTGGCAAATTACACATAACCTCTGGTTTGAGTCTAAGCAATTTTACCACAAATTTTGTTTTCCTCTTGAATTTATTACAGACGAATTTTAACTAGTCACCCTCCAATGCCAAGCACATTTTCCAAAGATGTCAAAGATTTTATCAACAAGTTACTCATCAAGGACCCAACCAAGAGACTTGGATGCAAGGGAGTCAAAGACATCCAATCTCATCCTTTCTTCAAGGTAAGTCATGTTTAACCCATTGAATACTGAATTATCTAAAACCCGGCGCACATTTTACGATCCGACTGTGACCCAATTTTCAAACAAATGGCATTTAGCATGAAATAGGAAAGTTTAAACAAGTAAAATTATCTTATATTAAGTTCAGAATAATGACAGGAATACTAAAATCAAAATTTTGGTTAACTGCAAGCCTTGTGGGCGGAGCAAAAAGCCAAATCGGCTTCAAATCATAGCCGACAGCAAGACTGCTATGACGTCACTACAATTTGGAATTATGTTCGCTCTTATTCCTACAGGGAGGCTCGCAATAGCCTGGAATTTCGATTTTTGCATTTATACGACTATTTGAAACTTTGATCGTTAAAATTTTACATGTTTGAATGTTCATATCAAATGCAGACTGATCATATAGTGTGCAGCAGGCTTAGGTGCCACCTGGTTCATGTAGACATTGGGTTTAGAGGGAGAAAAAGATGAACTCTTTGCCATCTACTGTCGATTATCGTGACAATTTCACAATTAAATCAAACAGTCATAATAATTAGTTTTCTATTTTACAAGTGTACCAAGGAACCTGAAAATGGCTAGGATACTTGAGCAGTATCTATAGAATAATTATCAGTATCAGTCACTGTGCAGTAATGAGGATGTATTTCTGTTTCATCCTTTGGTAAAGATAACTTTTTAAAACTTGATAACTTAAAGTTGCATGTGAAGAGAGGTTACATGGATTATAACTGTGAAACAAAACAAAAAATAAAAACAAGCCTGTTATAAAGATGGTTATCTGAATCAATTCCAATTATTTGCAATTTTTTTTTTTTTTTTTTTTAAATTTGTAAAAAAAATTTTCCTGTTTGTAATTATTACTGAAAAAAAATCTCATGAATAAGGAGGGTTTTTTTTTTTTTCATGCGAATACAAATTTATACTTCATTTAGTTTGACATAAGAAGCCTTCCTGCCACTCAGGATGCATGTTGAAATTTCTATGATTCTAGGCTTTGCATTTTCACAACCCAATCATTTTCAGTTTGAATTATAAACCACATTCAAATCTAGACAAGAAAATTGAATTCATCACAACTCCTGTCATAGTGTTTGCTTTGTTTACATTCTATGCTGTATAGAATGACTTTCCATGTGTATCTCAGGGATTTAACCCATTCGTGACAGGAATTATTTAAAGCCTAATTCGATCAGCTTTTATTCTTCAAATTGGCAACACCAACATTTTTATTTTATTGCTACATTTTTCTTATACAACGTCATGTATCTGCAATGAATATAAATGGACAGAAATTATGATGAGAAGTAAAAAAAGTTGCCAATATGCAGGGGAAATCGTTGATTTTAGACTCTCTATCACATTGCCAATTTAAGGATTTTAATGCTTATTTTCCTTTAAAAAATTTTCAGCATCGAACAACGAATATTGACGCAACCAAAATGGGCACAGTTTGTGTAGAATTTTTTGCTCTTTCTGCTCATGTATTTGGTATGATTTTTAGGGCTTTGCATCCAAAGAAATTAGGCCAAACCACAAAATGTGGACCTCTGTCACGAATGGGTTAACAGCTAAGAGAGTACCTCCCCCTTCCCAGAAGGGAGAGAATTTAACCTTGGTCTTTTTTTTTCACCTGGGGCCCGTTGCATAAAACTTGCTATAATAGTAACTTTGCTATTATAGTAACTCTTCATGGAATACTGGATTTTGATTGGCTGTTGAGCATGGCATGTTGCTCAGCAGCCAATCAAAATCCAGTATTCCATGAAGAGTTACTATAATAGCAAAGTTACTATTATAGTAAGTTTTATGCAACGGGCCCCAGGAAGTCTTGCATGCTTGGTATGAGCACCATGTGTGCTATGCATCGCTGATAACCCTGTTATTTAACTTGTGTGTCTGTTTTCTTTATAAAGGGATTGAACTGGAAGGATGTTTTGCAGCTTAGAAAGTACCTCCACCTTTCAAAACTTACACTAATCAAAGAGAATTTACCATTTATTTATCCTGCTTGAGAAGGGCACCAAAATGTCCTAGGCAAATAAGAGAACACTCTTTCTGCTTCATTATAGGTATTAAACAGGGAGGTTATTGCAGCAGAGAGTAACTGTTACTTTTTCCTGAACATACATACATGTATGTCAGAGAGAATTAACTTCTGGTATCTGTGTGTTCTTAAAGACATTCAGTCATGGGCTTTCATGGGGAGTGGATCATAATTTGCTGACATCAGACTTTGTGAAAAGCACTGGAAATACTAAATAGAGCTACATTTCTGGAGCACAGCAAAGCAAGCTGTTCCACCATAAACATTCTTCGGCCCACTTCGGGCATTCTCGGGCCAGGGAAAGTGAGATAATGACTTTGCCATATGGGGCAAAGGGTGGAATATACAGAGCATTACATAAGGCCTAGTGGTCATAAAACTCATAGTGATGGACAACACCTTTTACTGGTAAGCACCCATGGTGTCAAATTCCCCATGAAAACCCACAACTGAGCGTCTTTAAAGTTGACTAATCTTGGTATGAGCACAAAATGTGTTATGCACTAATGAAAACTAGTTTGTAGGCACAAAATCTTTTGGAAACAGGATCTGAACTGTAGACAAAAAAAATCCACAGTTTGCTGCTCTCTATAGGCTCAATATCGTAGCTGCTCCTGACGAGAATGTTTTTTGGGGATTTTTTTTTTCCCCCATAGCCAGAGACTGGCAAAATTTAGGGAAATGTGTCAAGATAAGAGTGTGTATGTCTCCAGACTAGATGAAAACCTTACCATTCGACCTGTCTCTGACTGATTTGTTTAAGGGATTGAGCTGGGAGGATGTAGCAGCTAAGGGACTACCTCCACCTTTTAGTACTCGTAGTTCTTGATGAGAATTTACTCTTTGGCCCAAATTCGCGAAAGGGGTTCATATTTAAACCTTGGTTTAAATTACGGCTTAAACCTCATTTTGTAGTATGCATGTATCCTCTTGTCCAATGGTAATGTCCAATGGCAATATCTAACAGTAATGTGCTCACATATGCTCATTTATGATTATTTTAGTCTACAGTCGAGGTTTAAACCCGAGTTTAGACCATGGTTCAACCCATTCGTGACAGGAATTATTTGAAGCCTAATTTGATCAGCTTTTTTTCTTCAAATTGGCAACACCAACATTTTTTATTTTATTGCTACATTTTTCTTATAAAACATCATATATCTGAAATAAAAATATATTGAACAAAAAGTATGATAAGAGGTCAAAAAGTTGCCAATTTGCAGGAGAAAAGAGTGATTTTAAACTTTCTATCACATTGCCAATTTAAGGATTTTAATGCATGCTTATTTTCCTTTTAAAAATTTTCAGAATCAAACAATAAATATTGACGCAACCAAAATGGGCACAGTTTGTGTAGAATTTTTTGCTCTTTCTGCTCATGTATTTAGTATGATTTTTAGAGCTTTGCATCAAAAGTTATTAGGCCAAACCACAAAATGTGGACCTCTGTCACGAAACCTCTTTTGTGAATTTGGGGCTCTGTATTTTTCTACTGAAATACCCTGCATTTTTCTACTGAAATACCCTGCATTTGTATTAGCACCTGTTGTGCTAAGAATACTGTATCTCAATTCGTTGTTTCTTTCAGAAGTTGAACTGGGAGGATGTTGCAGCAAGAGAGTACCTCCACTTTTCAGAATCTTAGACATATCAGAAGGAATTTATCTTTGGTATTTGTGTGTTCTGAAGTGTTCCAATTGTCGGAATGAGCACAAAGCGTTCGTTGCACTGATGAAAACCCCGCCATTCAGCCTGTATCTCCGTCATTGCTTTCTTTCAGGGGTTGAACTGGGAGGACGTTTCAGCCAAGAAAGTACCTCCCCCATTCAGGCCTCACATCAACGGGGAGCTGGACACCAGCAACTTTGCAGAGGAGTTCACGTCCCTCATCCCTGCTGATTCGCCGGCAGATATCCCCAAGACGGCAGATGCAAGAGTCTTCAGGGTAAGTCGTTGCCATCTGCAGTTTCACAGATATTTTGCTCCACCGTAGTGCTAGGAAAGCTTCAGAAAACCTACATCTTGGAGTCCTATCTGAGGGATGTAATTAAGACTGTGATGGAGCTTGTATGGGAGAGAGAGAGAGAGAGATGAAGTGGCTAATAAGTAGAGAAGGAAAGAAATTTTACAGATTCATTAACCATGCATTTTGAAGAGATATTAACATTTTTTTTTGGGGGGGGGGAGGATGAGTTCAGGTATTGACTCGTGGATGATTTGATATCAGTATAACACACATTTTCCATAGACCCCAGTCCTAGTTATCTTGGGCTTTAGTGTTCAACGGGTTAAACATGTACAGAGTAGTAATAGATGAATAATAAAAATAATCATCACAGAAGTAATAGTAGTGATGATGACAACAACAGTGCCCTTGATGATGACAGCAAAAACATCAACAACACCAAAACAAGAACAAAAGCAATTGACCACCACAAAAATACCTGTTCTTCCCATTCACAAGTAACTGACCAAACATTTTATGGCATTACTAGACCGATGAAGAGAGAAAAGGGGTGAGGGAAAATGGAGGTGTGGAAAGAAAGGGGATAGGTCATTCACTGCTCAGAAGAAGGCCCTCATGTTCCGTTTGGTATGTTCTTTATATTTTACTTAATTCTTTTTTTAAAAATTCTTTTTAAATTCATTTTCCACTGAAATGGAAAGTATTTATTCACCAAAATATCTTGTCCACATGATATCTTGACACATGTTGGGTGGAGAAGAAACCATTTTTTGCTAGGTTGATGCTCCTTCTCATACATGTACATCACCATCATGTCAGAAATATATCGAATCAGACACTGAAGAAGGAAAATTTATCTACAATAAATACATTCCCTCATATCATAGTCCAAACTTCTTCAGGACCCCTCTTCAGCTAGACAGGCTGCAATATCTGAGAAGGCAAATCCTGTGTTGTCTACAGCCATTTCTTGTCCTGAATGTAATTATGTCAGTACGTATCAGAAACGTGAACATGATGATCAGTTTGACAGAAATCAACTCTCACATTTTTTGAAGATCAATATTTCCCTGAAAACTGACATGCTCCCGAACTGTTTGCAGTGTGTTTAAGGTCATCGACTCACGGAAGAGAGACAGGGATGAAGATGGAGAGAGAGAGACGGAGAGAGGGGGGAGAGTGTGAGAATGTGTGCGTGAGAGAGAGAGAGAAACAAGAAGAGAAAGAGAAACAGAAAGATAGAGAGAGATGGGATATAGATGAGAGACAAGCATAGATGGAGACAAACAGACACATGACTACAGAGAAAGAGAGAGAGAGCGTGCACGTGAATCTGGCACAGTGACAGCCATGTTCCAACATCCCTCTTTCAGGAAAGGCAAATTTACTTTCATTATGGATGTATTCCGCTGTGTCTGTGCTGTCAATTATATCCTATCAGTGTTCGACTCTAGCCTCCACTGCCTCCACCTCCTCATGAAGGTGCTTCCCACAAGCAGTATGGGATAAAGGTCATTGACTTGGTGAAGGGAGGATAGTACACGTGTATCATTACATTTTTTTTAGAGCCAGATAGGCATTAACCCCTCGACTACTGGATTGTAAAATTCTCACAAGTTGGTTTCACAGTGTGCCTATGTAAAGTTGTGTAGTGCGGCATACTGACTAGTGACTACGCCGAGCTTATGCTCCCTGTGAGGCAATACGCCGAGGGACGCAAAGGGATATATGAGAGATGGATGCAAAAAATTAAACATGTTTAATTTTGGGGGTGTACTTTCAGTGTAGAGCACTGGACACAGAAAGAACGCAGTTTTTATACAAGTCTACACAACACTACGCTATTGTACGCTGTGCCTACACATGTCTATGCAACACTACACTACTGTACGCCATGCCAACACTATAGTACACTACCCTACGCCAATCCGATGAAAATTCCACAATTCTTCTCATTCTTGTGATAGCTAGCTTTTTTCTCTGTTTGACTATGCCAGTAGCAACATTTTTTTTCATGAGTACACAGCCTAATTCCAGTGTACTTGATACGCCGCACCACGCAACTTTACGAATGCCGGGTGTGAAACCCCTTATTGACTTAATACAGGGACCACCCAGTTCAAGTAGGGAAAGATTAAAAAAGGGCAATTCTGTGCAATGTGTCGGGTACTACTTATGATTTCTGTCCATTTATTTCACCTAAAAGTGAAATTTTAATCTCTTAAAGGAGAATTCAACCCGGGCATCAGTGTGCTCTTAGTGATTGAAGATGACCAAGAAGAGTAAACAGTGAAAGTTTGAGCAAAATCAGACAATCTGTTCAAGAGTCAATTTTAAAAGTTTCAGCAAATCCCTATTATGGGGATCCTTGAGTTGGCAACTTTGCCAGCATCTGTGATGTCATCGTAGACAACTCTCAATTCATTTTGTACACAATATTTAAAAAAAAATGATTTATATGAAATTTCAAGTCAGGGATCAAAACAATTCTTCCCCAAATGCTTGCAGAATTGACATAGCCATGTGATACTCAAACAATAAATCAAAAGAATTTATATTTTTCTTGAAAATAAAGAAAATGTTAAATTCTGTGTACTAAATGAATGGAGAGTTGTCCACGGTGACATCACAGATGCTAGCGAAGTTGCCAATTCAAGTACCCCCGTAATAGGGATTTGCTTAAACTTTCAAAGTTCATAACTCTTGAGCAGATTGTCCGATTTTCCTCAAACTTTCACTGTTTACTCTTCTTGTTCTTCTTCATTCACTGGAAGCACACTGATGTCTGGGTTGCATTCTTCTTTAATGTTAACATTGACTAATGGTTCTTAAGGTATCGCTTCTGTTTTTCTTTATGGTCACATCAGGGGAGCATTTCATGAAGAGTTTTGTCGGTGATTTTCACTGACAACTGTTATAAGCTACTGAAAATCCTCGCATCTGATTGGCTGAGAGCAAATTAGTCAGTGAAAATCACTGACAAGACTCTTCATGAAACGCTCCCCAGGTTTCAATGATTTATGGATGAAATAAATGTTTAAAGACATATATCATTTGGGACACTTTGAGCAGGACTGCTTAAATGTTAATAGGATGTATTAAATGCTTTTTTCTGAGGGTACAAATGCCAAGTCACTGAAGTAGTTTAGAGAATTGATAATCTCTCAAATTAACCGAAAGCAAATTTAGTTTTCCCAGTGCTGTCAAATTCTTTATGAAACCCTTTTGTAAAAAATAATAGTATTTTGAAATGTGTCGGTTTTAACTGAGGAGTTTTTTTTTGCTCAGGAAATTGGTTTAACAATCATGACAGAATTTCCTCCTGTATTATGCTTGTTACAACTTTTTCTTGGAAAAGAAACAAGTTTATATGTCATGTCCCAGATGAAGTGGGAAGTTGTTTATTGACTGGGGGAAGTGTGAGGGTGAGAAAGAGAGAGGGGAAGTGGGTGTGGGGAGGTAGAGAGAGAGAGAGAGAGAGAGAGAGGGGGGGCAGGAAGGGAGAGAGATGGGAGGGGGAGAGAGAGAGAGAGAGGGAGAAAGAGAGAGGGGAAGGGAGGGAGGGCACGTACTTACATGTTTATGGAGATCGTTCCATCTGTGTGTGGGATTGTGACGTCATCACTGTGTGAAAGCGCACGCAGGGGGATAAAGACTCCCATTCATGCATGTGTATTTTTCACAATTTGGCATCCCTACTTCCTACATTTTCTTTTTTGCTGCAGTTTTTCCAGTGTAATGGTATACTTTTCTAGAAAATATAATACCTATTTGTATTTTTAAAGTTAATGACAAGCCATACTCATTTTTTTCCTTTCTTTTATTCCGCTCTGAATTGGGGCTTCCCGAATGAAATTACTCCATTCACATACGTGTTGAATGGGCACTACTTGGCTCAGAATATCGAAATCTGGAGATAAAAATGCTATTATCTACAGAGTATTACACTCATATTGCAAATTACTGGAATATAATAAAAATCCTAGATATTTTCAAACAACTGAAAGTCTTTCGAGGCCAATGTGACTAAATATTGATCCTATATAATAATTATTCATCAGCAAACCGCAGCTCATTCAGGGAAGCGCAACGGCCGAGACAGCACGCCGAGAGTCCTGGCTCTGGTCAAAGCCGACCTCGCGTTGACTCAGCGGCCCATCGTAGCAATGAAAAAATGAGAATTTTAGCTTATTATCCTAGATAAGACAACTAAAAAGCTTTTTCACATTCGGATGTCATAATACAAATATTTCTTATTGTAATGCTGATATTTACACATCAACTTGATTGGCAGATCTGCAAATGTATGTATTTTAAGCTGAGCTGGTCCCCACACATCCAAAAAAGCACGGAGAAGTTGCCATCCCCCAGCGAAATGGGGCTGCCTTTTGAGGCCGACTCGTATGGCGTGTACTCTCATGGCGTTGCGGTGAAAAGCCGTTTTAGCTGCTTGCTGTCTGATATCAAAGTCGTTCTTGTCTGAGTTATCTGCAGACAGAGGACTTGTTAATTTAAATAACAATTATGATATATTAACCACAGGAATATTCCAAGGCTTATAGTCGATATGAACATGATTCCTAGCACATAATTACCATTTACAAACCTGTCCTCGAATGTGAAAGCAAAACAAGGAAAAAATTCACATTTTAGCATTAGATTTCATGCCCGCTGGCTCTACTAGAAAAAATGAGTATTAGAAATGGTTCGTGTCAACCTTGTTTACATATGCTGAATAATAATATTTGATCTGAAAAAAATTCTGAAAAACTGCAGTGTTCAAAATTTGACCCAAAATCCAATATTTTATATTTTTACTATGAATTACACAATTATTTTAACATTTTAAAGCGTATATTTGTCAAAACTTCTAGACGGTATGTGAAATTGTTATTGAATTATTTTGAAAGAGCCTGAACATACATATTCAGTAGATGAATATACATAATATTTAAATTATCTATCCCTATCTGTGAATTTTGATTGGATTCTTTTTCATACCATTTCTTTTTGTTTCCAATATTTTTGATCAGCTGTTTGATAACCGAACGCGCGCATTATGCAAATGAGTAAAATTTCAGCGCCCGCAAGTGAAATGCAGTGTATGTGAAGGGGAGAGGGGGGGGGAGAGCGAGGGATAAGGAATGGATTGAATAAAATTTCAGTGAAAAAGAGTGTCTTGTTACCAGTAAAAAGGCTGAAAACACGAGTTTGATGGAATTGGCATATTTCAGAAAATGTACTGCTGGTTCACTATCTGTTTTGACAGGGAAATGACAATTATTATTATTATTATTATTATTATTTTGTTTGGCGTCACCTGTGCCTGGGAGGCGAAAAGCGAATTGAATCACTGTAACCCTCAGGTCTCTCCTCCCGATATCACTGATAAGGGGTTTGCAGGTGAACCACATACACCGGGGTTTCACCCTACTCTTATACAAATAGTGCAGTGGGATCTTTAACGTGTAAAGGTGGTGACTCTCCTTTACACAGGACCTCCATTTAACGTCCTATCCGAGGGACGGAGTATTTTTCCACTGTAGCATAGCCTGCATCTATGAAACAGGGGAGGGGCATGATAACACACAACGTAGGCTACAATCATCCGCCTGGGTTGGACTCGAACCTACGATCTTTGGTTCGACAGGCAAATGCTATACCGACTGAGCCAACTCATTCCCTGCTCTATTCTCCCTGACAGTATATGATGAAGAATGAGGGATAGGCAGTGTATGTGTGTGTGGGTGTGTGTGTGTGAGAGAGAGAGAGAGAGAGAGAAAGCGAAAGCACGTGAGAGCAGTAGAGATTGACATTGACTTAGGCATAAATAATGATATAAAGGAAACATGAAAAGACAGAGAGAGAGAGAGAGCAGAAAAGTAAGGATGATAGAGATTGACATTGACATAAGAGATAGAGACAGACAGAGAAAGGGCTTTCATGTGAGGGAGAAGTGAAACAGTTGAACGCTCATGTTACAGAAACAGCAAATTGATATTCCTCATAAGAGCAGCTTCTTTTCCCATAATACTATAATCTGCATTAGTCTCATCAGAATATGAATCAAGAGCCTTATCTTCTCAATTAGTATTGGGTGATTGCTCTATTCTTTGAACATTGGGTTAACCCATCTTCAAGCCTTGACTCACTTCCTAAATGATTCATGTCAGGGAAAGCTCAAATTGCACATGTCCTGCTGTTTCTCTGTCATATTATGCTGTTGTAATCACATGTGCTATTTCATATGCAGTATGAGAGAGAGAGTGTGAGAGAGAGGGGGAAGGAGGGAGGGAAGGAGGATGGGAGAAAGGGAGAGAGATAGTGCAAGAGGGGGTGGGGAGGAATGCAGGAAAGAGAGAGAGTGCAAGAGGGGGTGGGGAGGAATGCAGGAAAGAGAGAGAGAGAGAGAGATAAAGCAGGGCTCCACATTGACTTTCACAAGGGGTGTGGATTGTAATTTTCAGGGTCTGTGTGCTGGGGGCCCTTGTTAATTCCAAATTCCTTTGTGGCACTGGAGATAAGAGGGAGATTGGGGGGGGGGGGGTGATAATTCCCTGGGCAGCTGCTACTGTCAGCATCTGAATAGACACATGAAGACATGGGGACTCTTATAGAGAAATAGAATGTGTTGTTTATAGTTTATAATTTAACCATTTTTCTGGTAATTCATGGCAGTTAGATGCTTGAAATGAGCAATAATTGAAATATCAGATATTGACAGTATTGTGAGTTTTAAGCATTTCCCTTAAAAACCCAGCAAAAGGTGTATTTGGCAACCCAGGCGATGGTCACGTTGATTCTGCTGGCAAAATAAAGCGAAAGAGCTCTGGGACTGTTCACATCATGAGTCAGTTGCTTTAGTGACATCAAAATGAAATTGATACTTCTGCATGAGCAGTTGCTGTAAGGTATTAATCCTCTTTGCTTTAAAGTTTGTAGAAAATCTGTTTTCAACCTTTTTCTGGATGGGGGGGGGGGGGGGAGAAGGGGGAGTGGTACAGTTGGTTTGTTTGTTTGATAAACATTTACTTTGATGATATTTATTCAATTTACCTGAGAACAAAAAAAAGGAAGTATAATATTCTTAGGAGTAAATGAGCAACCAGACAACATATCCCTTTAAGGAATATCTGAAAGACTACAATTTATTGGATTAATGCATCGCTCAGAGGCTGTAGTGTAATGACTTGCTTTTGAAATTGGCAACCAATTTGCAAACCAACACTCCAACCACAGACCAATTGTATCTTCCATATTAGAAAGGCTTTTGCTGCTGAGCAATTAATGGGACGCAATCTTATAATTTGCGTAACCAGCGGAAACAGTTTGTGGATACATATTTAGGGTGAGAGATTTAACTTTGTAGCTTTAGAAGAGCTCTGAAAACAAAAGATCTATCAGTGTGTGTCTGGCACAAGGTCGGGGCATCCACTAGGTGAAATTCCTCTGCTTTTTTTTTTTTCTTTTTCAAAGAAACACACTTGCACACATTGGTATGAATATGCCTATAGTATAATTTATTTAATGTATGATAAAAGAGTAATGCAGATAAATGCTTTGCTCAAAGGTAATAGTGCCGTACTGGGGATCAAACCCCCGATTCTTACGTCTCCAGTCTTTGTCTTTCTTCCAGCTAAAGAAGATCATAAATCACTCCCCCCCCCCCCCCCCCCCCAAAAAAAAAAAGAAAACACCTTTTTTTTATGACAAGTTATTTTATTGCCTACAGGGACTGGATAGATCCTGTCTGAAGCATTTTGAAATGAGAGAATTTAGTTATCCAAATTGGGGAGAAAAAAAAGCTGAAAAAGGAGCAATTTTTATACTGGATGGGATTATCTAGGATCTTATGTATTATATATCTTTATCACTTATCATCCACTTTGGGATGGATTAGAAATAATTGTATGTTTAGATTGTGTGTGTGATGAATATCTGGAGGCGCTTTCACACCTACCCGATCAGGAAAAATACCCGTAAATTACGAGAACTTGTTAAGGCCCCAAAATACCCGATAATTGTTCCGCGCTTTCACACCTACCCGAAGTCAGACTTCTTCGGGGTAAGTTCTTGAAGTTACGAGCATGCGCAGAACGATTTATTTTGCAGAAAAGACGAGGCTCGCGCTTTTAAATTCGCTCAGCTAGCTCAGCTCTTGATAGCGCTAGCCAGTTAGCTCGATGCGATCATCGATACGTCTCTACATATTGATGTACACTTGCAGGCTGATAATCTCTCTTTAGAACTTTCAGTTTATTTTTTTATTTCGAGAGGTATCCTCTAACCCTAGGCTGGCAAGTCTTTCAGCGAGCATATCGTAGATAGTCCTATTTCTTTGGCTGGAGGAGGGCACTGCCGTGTACACCTCCTCCCTTCTCCACATCGCTATCAGCGATGATCATAGGATGACATATTACCGTATCGATATATCAGAATAAATCATAAATAAAAAACATGAAAGGGGAACAGAACTTTACTAAAACAACGACGTAGCTAGAAATGGACATAACAAATCTCAAATCCAGAATGTGCGGGTACACAAAGGATAATGACGTCCAATACGTACACACAGTACAGTACACGGTTCATGCGCCAGTGCTTGATGGAATAGAAGTTCTCGTAATTTGCTTTCACATTACAAAAATCCCCGCGACCTTGGAGAAAGTACTCTTAATTTTGAGAAAGTACCTACTAATTTACGGGGATATTACTCGTAATTTGGTTTCACACTGGCAAAATACCTGGTATTTTCTGATCGGGGTAGAATACCCGATCTGAAAATACCAGGTATTTTTCCTGATCGGGTAGGTATGAAAGCGCCTTGGTAGTCTGATATTCGCTTCAGCAGCAAGAATTACCTTGGGCTTTAATCCATCAAAAGTATAGGGTTATGGTTATGGAATGCAGTTAGGTTTTAGGTTAAGATTTAGGGATATGGCAGCTTAGGGCTACATAAAGTGTGAGGTCCAGGGTTCAAGTCTGGAGTGTGTGATTACTGCAGGAAGTTTACTGCAGAGCAAATTGTTACGGGAGCACGTGTCATGCAATCCAATATCTGTTCTTTTAATTTGCTTGCTAGAATATATTGCCGAGGCCTTATAGGAATAGGTATTGTACATGTGCATTGTTTGTAGACAAGCATGTATTTACATTGTGTAACACACTTCACAGGAGTTATCATCCATGTGTCTTGTGCTCGTTATCTCTCAGTGAATATTTACTGTGGCAAAGGTGTCCTTATGTGCTATTTTTGTGCACTATTGTTCTTTTGAGAAATCACATGTTTCATAGAAACTGAAAAGAACATAAAGTATCTCCTTTCTCATGGACATTCATTATTCATTCTCAGTGCCTGTGATCAGAGAGCCTCATGAACTTTATATGTGAGAAACTGTCATGGATGATTTAATTGCAAGACACGTCGTCTGGTGGCAATTACTTAATTATTACCATTATTGAGCTACGTGTAGTAAGTATTTGGCATCAGTCTGGGATGGGAAAAGTGAACTTAATCACTGTGACCCTCGGGTTTCTCCTGATGTAAGTAAAATTTTGGGATGTGCAGGTGTACCACTACACCAAGTTTTCCCCTCTACTCTTCTTTGAATAGTGCAGTGGGTTCTTGAGGTGCAAAGGTGGTGACTGTTCTCTGCATGGGATCCTATCAGAGGGACAGTGTTTTCCTATGAATTGTAGCCTGCATCTGTGAAACAGCAGAGGGGTGCATTAAAACACAATGCAGGCTTCAGTCATCCGCCCAGGGTGGACCTCAAACCCATGATCTTTGGTTTGACATGGAATGCTTTACCAACTGAGGCGACTTGCCTCCTATTACCACACTAAATGAAATCCTGACTTCAATCTGGGATCAAACATTACAGATAATCCTAACCTAAAGTCCTGTGCCAACCCTGAACATAACCCCATGTCTTTGAAGAAATAATGGCCAAAGCAATTGTCTATGGAGCAAATGCCAGAGTACTGTGGCAAAGTAATGGCAAAGATAATGTTGCATGCTCAGGCTGCAGCTCATGGAAAATATTACAATATCAGTAACTTCTTTGCAAAGGCACATGATCAATTTAAACTGAATAGCTAAAAACTCATCTGGCAAATTTTTTTTTGTTGTACAGTACATGTATGTATCAAAAAGTACTGCATGAAATGTATAGTTTCTATATTTGAAATTAGGTCATGAGATTAATGTTGATTAGAAACCCAACTAAGGAAATATAAAACCAGGGTTATTGGGCTCTGTTATCTGGAAGTGATATTTCCATCATTTCTCAGGAGTTTTTGTTTCAATACTTGATAGATATCACATACTTTCATGTTTAGTTTTGGTTTCTGTTCTGATTATGCATGGGAAAGACTTCATGTGCACTGGGGAGAGAATGGGCACAATATGAGAATGGACAGCTAGTGGTGGATGTTTGTAGTAGTCTCTGATGACAGTCTCCTTTAGAAATGATTTAGAGAATCATCCAGGATACAAGAAGGGAGAGTACAGCTATGCCTGAAATATTGAAGACTAGAATTACAAGGAAGATGTTTGATGTGTGGGTGTGGGAAGGGGGGGGGGGGGAGGGGGTTTCAAGGGGGATTAGTGCAGTTCCTATTCATGTTTACATGTTTAATGAGGTCCACATTATTCATTGGAACAAAATTATATGATAATTTTTTTTTTTCTTTCCACTTTCATATCTTTTCATGATGTTGCAATGGTATTATTATGAGTGGGATTGAATGAAATGGATGATGTTGAATGAAAATGAAAGCAGGTTAATGAATAAACCAGAAAGAATATTCATAAACATCTTGAGAAGCATACCCTGGACACTTCGAAATGTGTGTTGTAGAATTAACATGCATTTCAGTGGAATGTCCACGAACTATTGCGGTTTCGAGAAATGGTCCCCAGATATACACATAGGAAGTGTCCAGGGTATACTCCTGAAGGGGGGTATCTAGATCCCCCCCCCCCCCTGTTACGGTAAATTTTCTAGAATAATATGTTATTCACTCGCAGTCAAAGATATTTTGTGTGCAAGTTCCGGTTTCCACTTGATGTAACCCAGTGAATGGGTCTGGAAGCGCAGACTAGTACACCTAAGTCATTGCCATGGCCAATATTTCTGGTAACCATGCGTATCATCTAGTGTCGCACCAAGCTAGCCATGCGAGAGATTCTCCTGAGAAGCAGTGACGTTGAGAGAGGAAGGGAGAGAAGGACAGATGGTGATGTTGTTCAATTTAGACTGTTCATAGCAGACTAGTTGTGTTTGTACCATGACCGGATTTCCGGCATTTTTCGATGTAAACATGTTTCTTTTTTTCCCCTCCTCTGTTGGTTTTGTTGTTAACTATTCATCCTTGCACATTAAACTCAAGATGGCTTGAGAATAGAAGAAGTTTTGGACTTCTGGCAATTTTTTACCCACAAGAATTCCCTCCCCCCTCTCTCTCTCTCTCTCTCATTCTTCCTCTCATTCTCTCTCTGTCTCTCTCTGTCTCTGTCTGTGTCTCTCTGTCTGTGTCTGTGTCTCTGTCTCTCTCCCTCTTAATTATGATACATTTTCCATCTTGCACCTTTAACTCGAGACTTTCAAAATAGGAATGCAGACATTTTATTTATGATTGACAGCTTAAAGACATACAAGTACCATTTAATCACATTAAATGTGTGAGTGAGAGCGTAATTTTACTTTCACATCCTGCGCTAAGAGATGTAGAAGGTAAGTCAGTGACCCGGTAGAGTGGCAAATGAATCATACTGATTAATTATCTTGATGTCTCTATTGCACTTCTGTCTTTCTGTCATCTGAACTGATTCTTGCGATCTATTGCAGGAAGAATCAGGTATTTTGGACAAATTTATACTAATTAATCATATTTATTCTCCTCTAATTTCTTCCAGGGCTATTCCTTCATAGCACCTTCCATCCTGTACAGTGATAATGCCATCACTCAAGATATGCTGACCCAGCCATCAGATGAAAACCGTCCGTCCCTCTCATCCATTCTCTCTATACATGAGCTCAAGGTGGGTTAGTTACATTCGTCTGTTTCCTTATACAGTGTTAGGTGCTTTCCATTAGCCCGATATTCAAGTTAGCATGATGATTCTCATTACTTGCTTATGGTCTAATTTCTCACATGTGATTTCTACTTGGCTGATGAGGACATACCTTGTGGCTTTTCGTGTCTTCCTAGTGTGTATTGTATGAAAGGTAATGGCTTAAACTCTGTGTTATTTGCATTGTCTTTCACATGACTCATCCAAATACAAAACTTATGCCTTGGCCTGATTACAGGTAGCAAGGTAGGCAAGAAATGTCCATGTTTTTTAAAGGAAAACCCTCAAATAAAAACAAACAATAATGGTGGTTAAATGGTGGTTAAATGGTGGGTTATTTTACCTGACTGCTAAGAAAGCATGTGTATGCTTGTTAGTAAGCAACCAGAGGACCGACGGCTTTAAGTCCCCTCCGAAGGACTTGGTAATGAGGATTAATACCTTACCAAAGGGCATTAGCGCATCCGCTTGGTTTCGAACCCGGGTACTCCCGGTTACGAAACCACTGCTCTACCACTGAGCCACAGCGCCTCCTCAATAATAACAATAGCAACAACAAAACGGCAAGTTAGAGAAAGTTCTCATGAATTTACAGTGAGAAAAATAAACTACCAAACCATATTAGGATTATTTAGAAAGAAAAAAAGATGGAGGTATAGAATCAAGATGTTTGTACCTGTAGCTTATTGTGATCTAACCATGGAAGGAGTGTCTTTTGATTGATATAGCATGGACTCTGGTCATTTTCTCTTGTTTTTTATGTAGGACTCGCCATTCAACAAGTATTATGAGTTGGACATGAAGTCAGCACACCTTTAGGAGAGGGAAGTTTCTCAGTATGCAGGTAAAGTTTTGTTTAAAACAGAAAAGATTTTTAATAAGAGAAACAACAAAACATTCTAGTAGTTTCCTCCATGATTAAAAAAGAAATATAAGCTGACTTTATCTCACTGAATCTTCCAAGCTTTTGCCTGACTTTATTTGATACACAGTCTTGCTGTCACTCTTCTGTCATCCAATGCTAACATGAAAGATGAAATTATTATGGATGCACAAATGTCTATGTTTTTCAGCATTATGTTCTTTTTGATTTGTATCTTTTTTTTAATCAATTTATGGGTAGTTATTTACTCTTTCAACTTGGAGAGAAAACTGTATTTGCAAGTCTACTCCGTGAAATCTTATTGTTCTTATACTTGTGTGAACTGATGATACAATGACTATGAGTTATCCATTACTTGGCTGAATTTCAGGAAATGCACGCACAGAAAGACAGGTCAAGAATACGCTGTGAAGATTGTCAGTCGAAGAGTTGCCTGTACACAGGAGATCACCACACTTCAACTCTGCCAGAAGCACCCTAACATTGTCCAACTCAAAGAGGAGTTCAAGGATCAGGTGAGTTTAATATCCAGCGGTGATCCAGTATTTGTTGCTTCAAGATTTGCTTCAGGGATTATTATGCCAGAAGACGTAGGGTTAGGCGTAGGGTTGCAATTCAGTGTACAGTAAAGGCTTGTTCACATATGAAGAGGCAAACCCTTGTGGTATTACCCTGTGGGTTTTTGTGCCTGGTGAATGGTACATGGGAAGGAGGGGGGGGGGGGGGGGTGGGCTGAGGCAAAAAGCATCCTTTTTGCCTCCTGGCGGTGATAAGGTGTGAACCAATCAAATTCATTTAGAGTTAGCACAAAATATAAGTTCATGAGTTTGTCTGCGCAACTTGTGGCAAAACCCCTTTCTATTGAACGTAATGTGTTATTAACATGTTCACTGTGCATCTCATTATAAAACAGCTGCGGTGGGGGGGGGGGGGGGGTTCCCCTGAATATCTGAATTAGACTGAAGGTTAAGGGTTAAGTGCTTTCACACATGATGCGACAGTGTGGTAACACACTGCGGCCGCCACACTATTTCGTCTTCACACATGGTGGGACTTTGTGTCACCACACATACTAATGAACGCGCATTAACGTGTCAACTCTCGATAAGAGAGCATATTGTCGAAACTTGCGCAAGCAATCTCATGGCAACAATTTTTGTACTTACTTTTTAGAAATTTGATTGGTGCGCATTTTTTGTGTATCTAGGCAGCAAAAACAAGTGTGTCTGCCTCGGCGACATTTTTTGTCGCCCTATACCCCATAGCTTGTACACAAAAAAGTGTTGTGACACAGCGTGTTACCACACTGTCGCATCATGTGTGAAAGCACCCTTAAGAGTTCAGTGTAGTGTTTGATCCAAGTGCCAGAGCATGTGTGGTATGACCTAGTCAGCAGATTTGCGATCAAGTCATAACTTAACGGACATGAGCAACATATTGAACATTATTGACGATCAAATTCATTACATTTAGTGCAAATTATCTTTTGAATAATTTCCTTCTTATTATTAGGACCAGATCTTGAATGTGTTTTGATTTAATCTTATTTTTATTTCAATTTTTAATAGATTTGAAAGTGGATTTGAGTATTTTTCTGCAGTAGAAAGAAGTACTTCTGAGGTACATGTAAGCCTATGATATATTAATAATAATGCATACTTTATGAAAATTTTAGTTTATGAATGAATATTCACTCTGGACAAATGACAGTGTTTCATTCTTCAAATCATAATATCTGTATCAGTTACAATTAATTTTCTAAATGGCCAGCAGAGCAAAATCTATAATGAATATCTTTCTCTTTTGCTTTCAAAATTTATGCAGCTCCATACATACATCATTATGGAACTTTGTAAAGGAGGGGAGCTTCTGGGTAGAATAAGAAAGAAGAAACACTTTGATGAAATCGAAGCCAGCATGATCATGAGAAAACTTGTCTCGGCGGGTAGAGTACATGCACAAGTAGAGGGATAGTGCATAGAGATTTGAAACCCGAGGTGAGGTTATTTATCTGTTTGCCATTCCTCTTCCTTTAATTTCATCTCTCCTTCTCCCTTCATTTCATCTTTCCTTCGTCCCATCATTTCATCTCTTCTCATATGTCTTTGTTATGTATATACTGTCTCAGCAGTGGAATTCATGCATCAGACATAAATCTGTGGAACACATACATCAGACATAAAATCCGCCCCCGATAGTAACTCTTTTAAATCTTTATTGTCAAATTCCAAATTCTAAATACAATGGCATGCATGAGGGACTGCATGTTTGTAGCCCAGTAACGCCGCTTGGTGCAGTATTGACAGTGAATACTCAGTAGAGGGACAGTACATAAAGACTTGAAACTAGAGGTAGGATTATGTGTCTGTTTGCTATTTATCTTTCTACCACTTTCTCTTTGTCAGTGTTATTAACTTCTCTGATGCAATGTGCACATAGATTTGAATGGAGTCTGGATCATTAATAAACAAGTCCCTATTCCTGAAGAGACATAAATAAAATTAGCAACAGCTTGATGTTGAAAAACTATTGTTCTGCCTTTTTGTGTTTTTTTTTTTCATTTGACAGGTTTATTTTCTTTCTTTTACTTTCACCATGCTATATGTGTGATTTAAAGGCATTGGCTAACTTTGTGAGTAGCTGATTTAAAAAATTCTCAAACTAAGATGAAACATGTGTATGAGTACCTGAACCAACATTAATTGGGAATGAAAAAGTGTAAGTTAGACACAAAGGGCGATTTTATTATCCTTTTCTCATGAGACAATCACTAAGAGACCACTTTTGCTTGAATTTGAAATGCCGTTATGTGCCTCCCGCCGCGTGATACGCCAATACACACAGTACCATAAGGTGAGTCATACGCGCATGCGCACTCCTTATGTCTATTCTCTGCAACGACGCTCGTTCTTTTTTTCAACAGTGGCTCACATTTTTGATATTTAAAAATACTTCCTGTGGATATTATACTTTGAAACTTTGCCGACTGGTATTTTACACTATAACCCTAGTTTATCCCATTTTCAAGTAACAAAACCAGATTTTTTAAAATCATAACAATGTTAACCAATGTCTTAAGCAGAGTTGATATTCATATATCATTTATTTTCAAAAGGAAGAAAAAGGGGAAAAGTACTAACTTAAAGGGCGTACCCATGCTGAAACAATGTTAGTTCATTTAAAAGAGCATGATTTTATTAGCAGAAAATCATCTGCCTAAAGTTTTTTAAAAAGTTGTGCTGCCAAGGAAACCCCCAAATGTGGTAAGATTTCAGGATATTTTTGACCCCTCAGCTGTGACCCAGTTTCAAATGGGTACCCACTTTGACGTCAAAATGACGTCAAAGTGGGTACCTTGTCGCGCAATTCTAGCAAAATGCGCGCAAGGTATAATACATATTGTACTGTCTAGCGCGCACCACAACTGCAATGGGCGAAGCTGGGTACCCACTTATACGTCATACCTCATACTCAATTTTGTGGTCAACTCTTGACTTTTTATGAGAAAATTGGCCCAAATGCATTGATTTCGGTGGAAAATCATCCAATTTTGAATGTTATTCTTCTTAGAATTCTATTCTCGATCATATATCAATTTTTTTTAATCATTGTGTAATCACTTTAACCACTTTTAAAGTTCTCTACTTTGTGTGTTCTTGTGATATCACAGAATATTCTGTTTACTGATGACTCTGACGATGCCGAGCTGAAGATCATCGATTTCGGTTTTTTTGCACGCATCACGAACAGCAACCAGCCTTTGAAGACACCTTGCTTCTCTCTCCACTTTGCGGCTCCGGAGGTACTCAAGAGGACCTATGAGCAGGATGGGGAGTATGATGCTTCATGTGACGTATGGAGCTTGGGAGTTATACTAGTGAGTGTATCTAAATGTTTGGTATTGCAAATCGGAAAATAGCATTGAACACACATACTCAAAGGGTTTTGTACCCAATGCTGAAACAATATTCCTTCAATTTATTAAAAGAGCGTATTTTTATGAGCAGAAAATCATCTGCCTCTAAAGTTCTAAAATAGTCGTGTGCCAAGCAATAACCAAAAAAATGATAAAATTTCAGCCTATTTTTGGCACCTCCGCGATGTCCCAGTTTCAACTACTGTTGACCCCATGACGTCATTGTGGGTACCTTGTCATGCAATTCTAGCAAAAATGTGCGCTAGGTATATTACATATTGTACAGTCTAGCGTGCATCAACTGCAGAGCTCGTTATCTGGGTACCCACATTTACACCTTCTGCCGGTTTATTGTATCTACTAAAATCCTGAGGTCAACCATGACCACGCCACAAAAAAATTGCCAAAATGCGTTGATTTCGATTGAAAAATCATCAAATTTTTAATGTTATTGTTCTTAGAATTCTATTCTTGAACATATATCAAAATTTTTCAGTCATTGTGTTATCACTTTAAGCTTTCTAACATGCACTCATCAGAGTAAATCACATGAATGCACAGAAAGCCGAAAATCAAAACAATATAGACAGAAACAAGGGACCAATACGTGTGAATAAAACAAGCTGTGATTGGCTGTCAGGGAAAAACAAAATTAGGCTTGCTTGCCAGCTGGTTTGTAATCACGGAATTACTAAAATAATGCGAGAGTTGTCACAAGCTCTTTTCTGACGGCACTGATAGGATCATTGAGCTGAATGTATGCTACTTTGAGCATGCGCAGATGTGTGAAGCTTCTCGCTCGGCTGAGTACTTAGAACCAAGATGAAGAGTGTTGTTCTGCGCACTTCTTGGTTGTTCAGTAAATGGTAAGCAATACCCGAATCTTCAGTAGTGTGTGTTCAGTGCTATTTTCTGAGGTACCTTGTTTTACATTGGAGGCATGTTCACAGTCATGGAGTTTTGATTGTTTGGGCCAAGTGGATGTTGAGTAACACCTCTGTCTCTCTGTCTTGTTCTCTCTCTTCTCTCTCTCTTTTTTCCCCCCAGTACACCATGTTGTCAGGACGGCCGGGTGCCATTCCAGGATCCCAGCATGACAAAGAGTAACAGTGCATCAGGACATCATGAAGAGAAATCAAGCACGGGAACTTCCTTTGATGGAGAGGGGAGGGAACTCTGTATCTACCCATGCCAAGGATTTGATTAAAGGTACTTGATTTTATACTTCTTATTCATTCATTCAAGGAAAAGAATTATTGAACATTTGAAAGGGTATTCCTTGATAAAAAGTGTAATGAAAATTGAAATCTCTTCAGAACATCTTTAAAAAAAAAAGGTTTTACTTTGATTGATAATATTTTGGCATGAAACTTCTAGCATCTTAATAATGATTGTAAAAATTCATTCTCTGAAACATTATTTTTCCTTCAAATATTGAAAACATTTTATGTTGCAATGAATATTTTATTTGTAGTTTTGAAATGAAGCTCAAAGATCTTACATTGAATATAGAAATGCTAATATATTGACATATTATATTATTTTTACATTGTTGTCTTGGTGCATTAGTTTCCCCAAGTTTCCAAACACGACTTCAGCTTTTAACTTTGTTGGCATTTTGTTTCTTTCATCTTGAGGTTTGCTGACTGTGGACCCAAGTCGGCGAATGACCACTGATGATCTGCTACAGAATGAATGGATCCAAGGTCAGCAGGTGTCCAGCTCGACGCCTCTCATGACACCTGACATTCTCAATTCATGTGCCTCTATCCAGAAGCGTGTCAAGGCCACCATGCGTGCATTCCACACAGCCCAACGTGAAGGATTCCTCCTCACCGATGTGTCCAATGCACCTCTAGCCAAGCGACGGAAGAAGAAGAAGGATTCATCCACGGAGACACGGAGTAGCTCCAGTGAAGCACCCACTCACAGAGTTCATCCTCCCAGGAGAGTACAACTCCAACACCAACAGCAAACCCTTACTGAATAACCCCGTAGCTACAGTTTCATTAGCACCTTTGGTAACCGGTCCAATTGCTTCAACAATCCCTTCCGTTCAGCCGCTTCCAAGCCTAAGTAAGCAGACGGTTGCCAGACTGGACCAATATGAGAGCTCAGACTCATTAGGTTTTTCACCAATCCTGCCCATCTCTGCAGGAGGGTCTCAGGAGCCTCCACCTCTACTCACAAGGCAGGACTCTGGTTATGTGGGACAGATGTCAGAAACACAGGTCATGCCTGTGCCTAGGACAGAGGTAGGACCCCTCGGGGTCACCTACACCACCATTCTTGACCCTCCATGTACCCTTACGGACTCCAGCCCGCCATGGGCTACTCAAGTTCCATCCCAGAGTATCTACCGGTGCAATACACGTCAACAGAGCAACCTTCGATACCAAGGACAGTACCCCGAACCCTTCACCAAACCCATCCCCTACCCATACCTCATCAACACCTCCCACATTTGCCAACCATCAGTGAAGACCCATCAGCAACGTGAAGTGACTCCCCCTGCCTAAAGACACCGAGTGTCTGACAAACTGTGAACAAAATCAGGGCTGTATTGTATGTAACCTCAAAGTGTTTATGATACTGTACTAATTGATTTTTTTTTTCCAAATGCATGTGTAATAGTATTTATGAGAGATACATGTAGGAACATAATGACAAGTACCAGAGGGAGAAACCAAAGATGCATGTATGTATGCGCAAATGGAACAAGGTGCTTTGACTCTCAAAAAAATTAAATCGTAAAGATCACACAGATTGGAAGAATTTAGCAAAAATTTGAAGAATGGCTTTTTGTGGTAGGTGCCTTTTGTCAAAGAATCAATGTGAAATGATTTCATGGCTTCTGTATAACAGATATTGAAGGGCTAAATCCTAATTTCCAAGGACCATATCATAACTAGACATGGCCCATGTAAAAACCAGATCATGGTTGTGAGTTTGGCTATAGACTGTGAAAAGACTGAATCATAATTTTTACGTAACCTGTAGCCTATGAAAGTAATTTGACCATGATCTGGCATAAGTCTACAGTCTATAACTTTGAATCATGATTTCGACCTACACATAACCCATGAAAGAACAGGACATGATCTAGACTAGGCATTTTGCCTGTAAAAGGACTAGATTATCACCTGGCTGTATGCATAACTTGCAAAAGGACTAAATCCTGATCTAGACTAGGTATAAAGCCTACAAAAGGACCAAATCAAAGCTCAAAGGATGTGAACAGGATCTGAAATTAGTCCCAACAAAGGACTAAAATGAAGTCCCAGATCATGATTCACATTTGGTGCATAGCCTTTGAGAGGGATCTTGTATGTGGAATTTGAGAAGTGTCTGAACTTGATTGATTGTTAAAAACAAACATCTAACAATACCAGCTCTAAAAAATATATGCACTTTTAACCAAAGTCAGTATTTTTCTGTGATGTCATGCAAGCAATAAGATTTGTTGAAAAAAATATGTATATTTGTGTGTGCAACAAAACATTTCCATTGATTGATTGATTAATTAATTAATTGATTGTTCATTACAGCTAAACTTTGCTTCATCCAATAGAAGATATCTGTAAGCAGAAGAGGTCTCAATGTCGTGCGACATGTGTAATCGTTGTGGTTATAGATCTTATGTCAGCTGTTTTACTGTTTTTTTATTGTGGCAGCAAACAATCATCTTGTATTGCACTTGGCTTGAGAACCAAACCATGCACAACTCACACATTGGTTGTAATTGCTTAAATACGACACCATTTTGCCCTAAAGCCCTTAAAGGATGTGTTGCTTATGTATGGCATTTTTGTATACTTCTGAGCAATTTGCATGGACTATACTAAAGGAAACCTTTTTGAGGATGCAGATGGGTTAAGATTCAAGAGTTTGCTTCCAGTTTTGGAACCGTCTTCTGACGTACAGCCTAGTTGCATCTGAGAGCTTTGGTTACGGAGGATTTAAACCTCAAACCTTTGGTTTTAGGGCCATTGCTTTAACCACACAACTATTGCATCTGCTGAATCATTTTTCAAACAGCTGTGATGCAGGTGAGTTTATTAAGCTTCTATACCTTAATAGCTTTCGTAGTGCCCTTTTGTTGGCATCGTGAAGTTTAATGTACTGATGAAGACATCCACTTATGTGGAAGGAAGCAAAGATAGTGAAATGTATCCCTAGACTTTGCAAGCGAAACATTTGGTTGATGGAAACTGTCAATTTATGCAAGATTGTTTAGGTCAACCTCTTTTTGCCTTGAGGCCCACTTTGGCTCTTGGAAATTTTCGAGGCCATCCTTCATTCTTAGAAATTTGTTGAGGCCCACCTCATAGAATCTTAATAAGGAAAAAGACGATAGAATATGACAACAGAAAATAAAACCTGATTATCTGGACCACTACATGACCTACCTCCAACCCTCCCCAATTTTGTACAGAATTCTCTGAAGAAATTTCAACACATCACATTGCTTTGATGATAATCCAAAATTGTGGATTTTATTGTAATAAATGCAATTCATATAAATTTGATTTAACAGTAAAGCTGGATTCAAGCTGTGTCACAAAATACCAGACACAATTCGTTTTTAATTCTAATTTTCAAATATTTTTTGGCTTACTTCGCGGCCCACCTGAGAAAGCTTCGCGGTCCACCAGCGGGCCGCGGACCACCGGTTTAGAAGAGCTGGTTTAGGTTCCCTGTATCTTCTGATGATTCATTCTGCAGATTCTGATATGAAATGAGACAGAATATCTTATCACTCCCCAAAATCTTTGCAATTTTGTATAAAGGTGTTACAATCTCTTGAATCATGTGCAGCAGCAATTACAAAAGGTTTTAGAGGGTGGAAGATTGTTTGATGATAAGAAAAAATGTTCTTCTAATAATTGATTGTTGGCAAACTTTTGTTGCATACCATCATTTGGATGGCTGGTTTTATTGCTGGCTTGGAGCTACAGTACAACATGAGGACTGATGTCTCGGTGTAGCTTTGCTTTGAACGAGTCCTGAATTTTGCCCACAAGTGTCTTCTCAGTGAGAGACATATTTTGACAATTGACAACTGTCACATTATTATTTATTGGTTGCTGATTAATTTGCATCATTGTAGAGTATCATTACCTGAACTGGGGAAACTTTAAATGTTGAAGTTCATCATTTCATTGAGTGCCTTGATAATACATTTTATTGCAAAATACTTGATTTATTGCAGCATTTTCTGAAAAAAAATCTAATTAAATTAAGTTTATTGTGTTGTAAATCTCTAATTAAAGGTCAGACTATGATTCACTGTCTGAATAGGGGAAAAGCTTCCAAAATTGAAGTTGATGTTCGTTTAAAACTT